>CAMZMU010000066.1:29440214-30088567 GCA_947311845.1 Poa pratensis | reverse complement strand
TGCATTGAAGGCGTTCGATGAGTTGCGCCTTAAGCGCGAAGGGGTAGGGGTAGGTGGAGGAGGTGGCGGGCGGCGGCAGGGGCAGACGGGATCCACGCCGGAGGACTCCATGGCGAAGACCGCGGAGCGGGGGCACTCGAGGAGCGGGGTGGTCGGGCCGCAGGGATCGAGCGGCGGCGGCATCGGGTCGAACTCGTCCTCGCGGCGCTCGTACCGGAGCCATGCGGCGAGCACAACGCGGCGGTGCGGATCGCAGGCGTGGACGCGCGCGGCGCGGAGCGCCCGCCGCAGGAGCCGGGCGTCCCCGAGCGCGCGGAACAGCGCGTGCTGCTCCAGGTACACGTCGCAGAGGTCGTCCTCGGCCGAGGAGGACATCCGGCGGTAGGAGGCGGCGAGCGCGGAGACGTGGTCGACGGGGCGGAGGCACGCGTCGAGCGCCGGCTCGAGCGCCGCCGCCGACGGGAGGCCGCAGGGCAGGGTGGAGTCGGCCCCCGACGTGGATGGGGCGTGCGGGTAGCACATGGACGCGGACATGAGGGAGATGCTGCGCGGCGGAGGGGGTGGGGGCGGCTTCGCGACGCCGGCGCCGGCGCCTCCTCCATCCCCGGAGCCGGAGCCGGAGGTGGAGGCCCCGGAACTGAAGGGGTAGATTTGCGCGGCCTTGTAGCCGTCGATCAGCTTCAGGCTCCGTATAGTCGTCAAGAAGTTGTTCGTCATAATGCCAGCCGCGCGGCGCCTCCCTTACCGGCCTTGGGCTAGCCTGGGTTATTCAGACACGGCGGCGGCGACCATGATCGGAAGGGGGGATTTCGGCGGAACGGCTGTCGCCTCCGGCCTTCCGCGCGGCCGCGCCTTCCCGCCGTGCGCGCGGTTGGTTGGTTTGGTGGGGGCGGCGATCGGGTCGGGTGCGGAGGAGGGGAGGGGGATGAAGCGGAGGGGCGCGAGACTCGGGTGCCTTCCCCGCTGGCACCGTCCGCTGCACGAACGGAATTGGACCTTGGTTTAGCGTTTAATTTTTCTCCTGCCGCCCTCCTCATTGGTCATGTCTTTGCCTTGTTGAAGTCTTCTCTTTTCTTCTTGACAAACAGTGCCATCACAAGGTCTATCGTCTATGTGCTGTGTTTATCATAATCCACGCCAGCGGAAGCTAAATCCCTTCTCTTAGATTGATTTCTACCTTTGATTTGGCATGTGGTTATGCAATGCTCACTCCGTATTGTCAATCATTTCTGAAATGCAAGACATATGTTGATTCGTTAAGATAAAATGTTGACCAACATTTTTACCCGTTAGTATCTCTTTGCGTAAAATCTTTTTCTATCCCCAATCCTAACGCAAAGTGTTGCTCCGATGATGGAAACTAAGTTGGCTCTCGAGTTACGTGCTCTCCTCCATCTTCGTTGTCAGCTATGTGCTCCACCTTGTCCGCTCAATCATGGAGCTATCAAGCCTCGCGGCCGATGTCTGACAGCGTCGGCTACACCGGGGAGGGCGGATTGTCCAAAGAGTGCAACAAAAAGATGTGATAAAAGGCAACATATAAAGGAAGCAATCGAAAATTATACAACAAACATATATTTTGGATACGATATACCTAAGAAATAAATCATAAAGACAAACTTGAGCACAAATTACATCCAGAAAATATGAGTGCACAAAAATACAACAAAATAAGACGAGCACTCGTAAATCAAATTCTTACCGGAACCAACAAAGAACCAAAAGGGATAAGAAGGATAATAGGCTAACAACATGGATATCAATGCAAGGCAATAAATCTCTTATGTGTATGAGTTTCTATTTTCTAAGTGGACAAAAAAATCATGATGACACATAACCCACAAGGATATACACGTAAAATAATTACTTACAGAAAATAACATGAATTTAAGAGGAAGTTATAAAATATACTAATAAGATATTTGCATGAAAGCATATCCCATGACTCAATTTTATCTTATTGTATACTATTAATGAACTTCAAACAAAACACACCAACGACATCACAACTATCAATAAGAGAATACAATATAGTTCGAATGATTTGAGAAAAGAAACAAGTATCACAATGAAAGGATAAATTTACAATTTTACACACACGAGAAATTTGAGAATTTTATAGACAATAAGCTAAATTTACATATTTGAAATTGATGAATCATCACATGATTTCTATACTACCAATGATATGCAATCATCTCAACTTACTCACATTTGCGATGAATATTTTTTTTTGTAAGAACAAAATTATAGCAGTTGCAAATAAACTCCATTTCTAGCTATATGCAAACTAATGTTGAAACGTCATACGAATACATCGATTAAGTAAATAGTTGTGAACGATATATATAATTGGTATGACATAGTAAATACGAGTTATCGTAGCTTCACTACGATAATCATATGGTGGTAACATCTTCCTTCTGAATGAGACACTTAACCATTGCGTTTTCAATGCACCTAAAACATCATTCAAGTGCATTTTGATCCCTAAACATATTGAATTCAAAGTAGTTATAATAACTACAATACATAGTGCAAACTCCATAAAAATATGGTCATATTCGTAGATGAAATTTGATTTCATGCACATTTTTGTCATTTAAGATTTGATAGAGTCTACCCTATATATTTGATCAAATAAAGCAAGCAAGCCACAAAAGTAATATATAATAAATATGCATGCACAAGACTTTTAAGATTAAAAGAATATACAATTTGGACAGAACACTAAGGGATACAAGCAGACACACACAATGCAACAAAACACACTTGTTGTCCAAACTATACCAAAGAATCAAAATCATCGATTCACAAAGTTCAACACATGAACTAAGTAAAAAAAGATTGATCATAAACGATCTAAGTCTCCTCTTTTCTTCTCTGACTTACATTCAACTTTGAATGGTCGAATCGAGAATAATCATTTTGTTTTAAGGTAATAGAGTTTATGATCTTTCATAAAAATTAGATGATCTCTCTGCCATTGAGTTTATGATTGCAACAAAAAGTAACCGATTGATATCAACCAAATGATGCATTAGTTGATCTCTCTGCCATTGTTCTCATGTGCACGCCACATCTCCCCAAAGCACAATCTCGCATGCACTTCCTCATATCGCCATCCACCTCCTTTCGACCTCCCCCAACATCTATCTCACGTTCGCCTCCTCCTCCACCACGCTCCTCTGCCATCAGACCTCTACCGAGATGGTGGTGAGAGTATATTTTGCCAATGAACAACTAATCTCATGGTGGGGAGAGTATATTTTGCCGGTGGACAACTAATCTCATGGTGGGGAGGTATTTCACGTCACTGGTCTCTTGCGAGATTACGAGGAACGGATTGCAGTCATCCGATCTAGCTCTGAAGATGTCCTAGTGAGTAGGATTCGTGGGTGGTAACCTCAAGTCGATGATGGTGGTGACTGGTGCCCCTATTCTTTATGGTCTGAGGTTAGTGATTTTTGAGGATTTTTTAGTGCTGCGATTGTTGTTTTGATGCGTTGTAAACATGTATGTTCTTTGCTGCATGCACATGCTTATGTTGTTTTTAGCATGCACACTGCCGTCTTATTGTAAAAGGATTCTAGGTCTATATATATGCTCCAGTGATATTTTTCTCATGCTGGAAATGTAATTTTTTATTACCTGCTTTGTTCACATATGTTGCACACTTGTTTATCATGTTGAGAGTATTGCAACATATTTTAAACTTTTTTTTTGCGATGAATGGAAGTTTGTTGCATACACAAAACCTTCTGTTGTGTGGACACCTTTTTTTTTTGACTTGTTGTGTGGACGCCTTTGAAATGCCACAACACTTATTTTCTTTCTATTTTGTTAGGAGCGAGGATTAAATGTTTCAAATAATATGTTTTTATGTTACATGTGGCCGTATGATGTTGCAGGGCCCAAGATTTCAGATTCTCCACTTAAAATAGATCCAACGGTCAAAAAGGCAGCTGATTTTCCCGTTGTAGGAAGGGAAAAAATAAACAGTTTTTTTAGGGTAAACACTCTTTATTGATTTTTTTTTGAAAAAAATAAACAATTTTTTTCAGGGAAGAGGGATCCGTGGCACGGACCTTTTACCATTCGGACGTAGATCGAGGAATGTGACGCGAGAGTTTTTATTTTTTGAGAGGAACATGAGAGCAGTTTGAATGCAAAAGCGAGCTTGCCCATCGGCCCATCACAAAGGCCCAACATATCAACGGCCTAGCACACCTAGGGTTTGCTTAGCTAGGTCTGGTTCAGCGCGTTCTCAGCCGTCGCGTCGCAAACTCGCACCCATTCACACACCCCTCGCCCTCCTTTTCTACCCAGCGTCAGGCGCCCGCTCCCCAGCATCTCTCTCTCCAATTCAAATTTTCCTGCACCTGCAAAACCTCCCACCTCTCCCAGCCGAACCACCTTCCCCGCTCCCCTCCGGGGTCCACACCACACCCATCTCTCCACCCCGGCGTCGAAGCCGCCTCCCGATCGCCGCCGGAAGGTAGGGCGGGGCAGAGGAGAGCGGCGGCGCCCGTGCTCCAAGGTATACCTGCTGCTCCGTTCCTGTATCATTTTGGTCCCGATCTGACGATTCCCTCGTGTCCAGGTTGATATTTGTCTGCTGGGTTGCGTAATTTCCGTCGTGGGTAGATCCGTGGCGGTGTAGACTGCGTAGTCGCCGTTGCGTCGTTGAGTTCGCGTTGTTACGGTTGATCGATTCTGTAGCGGAGCTGTTGATTGCTTGTTTCGCCCGCTTGATTGTTCTGGTCTGGCCAGATCGATCTGTAGTTACTCCGATCTTAATTGGTGTTCGGCCCCAAATTTTAACACGCGTGCGCGATTTAATTGTGCTTTTATGCCCGTGATATGATGAAGTTAGATCCTTGCACCTGAAGAGTGAGATTATTTGCTTTAGATGGGCATATTTGGGGTGAAAAAATGTTCATCAGATCGTGGAGAAGCATGGATCATGGGCTTTGAAACGGAATGTTAATTACTGCGATTTATGTTCTACAGTAACAGTCTGTTTCCCAGTTGTTATGTAATTCAGAACCTCCCTTCCCGATAATAATAATGACCCAGAAACTAAATGACCTGACAACTGGCGACAGTTCAGGCGAAGCAACATATCTACTAAATCTCTGGCAAGCTATTGCACCCTCCTTAGGCTTTCCAGAAGTGACCGTACCGTAGTTGAAATTTGCAGTTTTACTTCTACTTTTACCCTTTGCATTGTATCTTTTGCATCGTATCAACGTGAATAATATGTGGTGTTTGGGAAAAATAGACATTCAAATTTCAATAAAGCAAACTGCATTAGCCAGTCTATCTTTCAGCTTTGTAATAAGAGACTAAGGCAGTAAATTAAGGAGAAGGATCCAGTCGATTTTATTTTTCATTTTTTCCTTCAGATATCAGTATCTTATGCTTTTCCTTGCCCATATTCATGCTGCAGGTTCACTTAATGGACATCACTGAGGTCCTTCTAGCTACGCAGTCCCATGATGGTCAGATACGAAATGTTGCAGAAGGGAATATCAAGCACTTTGAAGAGCAGAGTTTTCCTCAGTTTGTGCAGGAATTATCTGCTGAGCTATCTGATGATAGCAAACCTCCTGTATCTCGAAGGCTTGCTGGTATTCTGCTGAAGAATTCTTTGGATGCAAATGATTCAACGAGGAAAGAAAAATGCACACAGCGGTGGATAAGTGTGGACCCTGCAATCAAGTCACATGTTAAAGGTTCATTGTTGATGACCCTTGGATCACCAATATCTGACGCTCACTGCAGCTCTTCGCAAGTCATTGCAAAGGTTGCTTCAATTGAGATCCCTCGTCGAGAATGGCCAGAGCTCATAGTAAACTTGCTAGGTAACATGACGAAGCCAGATGCACACCCTTCTCTGAAGCAGGCTACCCTGGACGCCATTGGATATGTCTGTGAGGAGATATCCCCTAAGGATCTGGAGCAGGATCAAGTGAATGCTGTTCTTACTGCTGTGGTCCAGGGCATGAATCAAGTGGAGAATAGTTCAGAGGTCCGACTTGCTGCTGTGAAAGCATTGTACAATGCTCTCGATTTTGCTGAGACGAATTTTCAGAATGAAGCAGAGAGGAACTACATAATGAAGGTCGTTTGTGAGACTGCCATTTGTAAAGAGGCTGATATTAAAAAGGCTGCATTGGAATGTTTGGTCTCCATAGCATCAACGTATTATGATCTGCTAGAACCGTACATGCAAGCGATATTTGAGTTGACAGCAAATGCTGCCAGGACAGATGAAGAACCTGCTGCACTTCAAGCTATTGAGTTCTGGAGCACCATCTGTGATGAAGAAGTTGCAATTCAGGAAGACGCTGAAGAATCTGGTGATGTCAGTTCTGCATGTCATTTCCATTTTATTGAAAAGGCCATTCCTTTGCTTGTTCCTATGCTTCTGGAAACCCTTCTGAAGCAAGAGGAGGATCAAGATGAAGATGATGGAATATGGAATATAGCGATGGCTGGGGGCACCTGCCTTGGACTTGTTGCAACGGCCGTGAAGGATGCAATTGTACCTCTTGTGATGCCATTTATAGAGGGAAATATAACGCAACCCAACTGGCGCAGCAGGGAGGCTGCTACATTTGCATTTGGTTCCATTCTTGAAGGTCCTTCAGTCGAAAAGCTGGAACCACTGGTTCATGCTGGCTTCAATTTCTTGCTGAATGCAACCAAGGATCAAAATAACCATGTCAGGGAGACTACTGCATGGGCACTTTCAAGGACTTTTGAGTTTCTACATTCACCAGCCAAGGGCGTTTCTGTAGTGACAAATGCAAACCTTCCCCATGTTGTGGAGATTCTGTTAACAAGTATCAAAGACTCCCCTAATGTTGCTGAGAAGGTCTGTGGAGCCCTATATTTTCTTGCCCAGGGCTACGACAATGCAGGGTCTATGTCATCAGTGCTGTCGCCGTATTTTGGTCAATTAGTATCAGCTCTCCTTGCCACTGCTGATCGTTCTGATTCCAACAACTCCAGGCTTTGTGCATCTGCATATGAAACACTGAATGAGATTGTGAGATGCAGCAGTATTGCAGAGACTCTGAACATGATTGTGATGTTATTGCAAGAGATCTTGAAGAGATTAAACCAGACCTTTGAGTTCCAGATCACATCCTCTGAGGACAAGGAAAAACAAAGTGACCTTCAAGCCTTGCTTTATGGTGTTGTTCAAGTCATCCTTCAGAAGTTCAGCAACGGTGATGATAAATCAGTAATCGTTCAGTTTGCTGACCAAATAATGGTGTTATTTCTCCGAGTTTTTTCATGCGATAGTTTTAATGTGCATGAAGAAGCAATGCTTGCTATCGGTGCCCTTTCTTATGCTACTGGACCAGACTTTCTAAAATACATGCCAGAGTTTCACAAGTACCTAGAAATGGGCTTACAAAATTTCACGGCTTATCAAGTATGCTGTGTTTCTGTTGGTGTGGTTGCTGACATCTGTCGTGCCCTGGATGATAAGGTACTCCCTTACTGTGATGGTATCATGGGCGCCCTTCTCAAGGACCTTTCAAGCCCAGAGCTTCACCGCTCTGTCAAACCACCAATTTTGTCATGCATAGGAGATATTGCTCTTACAATCGGTGAACATTTTGAGAAGTATGTTCCGTACACTGTACCTATGCTGCAAGGAGCTGCAGAGCTTTGTTCTCGCATGGGCCTACAGGATGATGACAGTGCAGAGTATCAAAATGAACTCAGGCGAAGCATTTTCGAGGCCTATTCAGGTATACTTCAGGGAGTCAAAAACTCAAAATCAGAGCTAATGGTGCCTTATGCTGCCCATATTTTCCAGTTTGCTGAACTGGTCTTAAGAGAGATATCAAGGTGAGTTCCTGATCTGTCCTTTGATACGGAATGCAATTCAATCTATCAATCATTTTTATCTGTCAGTCTTCAATTGAACACGAGAGCAACTAGTATGAAATATGGACTCCATAATAATAATGATATGCAGACAATTTTTCATCTTTAAATTTTAAAAATATGCGTTTAACTTGTTTAACGGGCACTTGTAAAAAAGAAGTCTGATACTATGTCAAAGGAATGGATCATGTGGTGATATTTTGTTCAAATTCCTTGCAGGGATGACGGTTTGACCAAAGCTGGAGTTGCCTTGGTCGGGGACCTCGCCGATGCGCTAGGACCGTCTATTAAGCTGCTGCTCAAAATTCCAACTTCCACTCAGAGCTCCTCGGGCGTTGTTCCCAGTCTGAGGACGAACAGCTAAGAGAGACTGCATCCTGGGTCCAAGGTGTGATCTCACGTGTGCTGGTTTCATGAGGGAAATCCTCTCCAGTAAAGCCGATGGTCCTCTCTCTGGTCATTTGCCCCATTTCAGCATCTTCGATGTTTCAGAGCAACTATTTTTGTTTCTTGCCAAATGCATTTTTTGCAGAAGTGAGTCGCATGCATATATGTCCTGTTGTGTTACAAAATGAAACAAGGTTACATAAGATCATATCTAGTTCAAGTTCGTATAGTGGCAGCGGTTTGCCATTTCTCGAAAAGTGGGTCGAGTTTGTGGGTTCCTGTTGCATTTTATTCAGTTGTCCATGTGAGTCGATTGTAATTGTAGCAATGTCTGTCTCGTTAGCAGCATTGCTCATTTTTACGATAGTATCATCAGTAAAGTTATCGCAGATGGTATCAAACTGTTACTTGCTGCGTATTACTTCATGTCAATGGTGGGATGTAGCGATGCTTGGGAAATGGTAGTATTATTGTTGTCTCATTGCCTAATATTCAGCGATCTGCAAGTTATTGCTGATGGTGTCGAACTGTTACTCACTGCCTCACTGGGCATTACTTCATGTCAATGGTGATTAGTGGATGTAGCGATGCTTGGGAAATGGTAGTATTATTGTTGTCTCATTGCCTATTATTCAGAGATCTGCAAATTATAACGGAATAATGTCTCTACTCTTGACCACTCTAGTGACAATACTATTTTCCCTGTGCAAATGTCTTCGGTGTGAGCACTGTTGATTTGTTACAGATATCTTGAATTTGATTTGCAATTTACTACCTGACGAGGTCAGACTGTTATGTCATATGTCAGATTTGGTGTGGGAGCAGTAGATCTATATTCTTTGTGCAAACTTATATCTTGTTTGTGCAAATTTATACCCTTTTAGCTTTCACGGTTTGAAAAGGAGGCTGTATGCCTGGCCATGCATTCAGTGCATTTTTAATCCAGAATATGCCTGGCGTATCAATTTGTTGGAGTCCATTTTGACATATCCAACTAACAATATGAACGAAAACCTGTAATATTTAATACCTCTGTCCAAAAATATAAAACGCTTTGGTATATTTTGGGATGAAGGTAGTAGTTCCTTAACTGCCTTGTCATAAATCATCCAAAACACCATGAGCTCGAGGAGGTGAAGCGTTGCGGCCGCGAGCGTCATCGCCTCATCCGGACCATGGAGCGTCTTGCTCCTACGACCTACGCTGATCACTCACTCGAGCCAAAGGTAATGCATTTCTTATTCCTCTTTTTGATCATCGCAAGGCGTGTGTACAACGCAACCTCGTCTTGATCAACTAGCGCCAAGCTTGATGCACCCTACATCAACATCTTGGTCTTCGAGTTGGCCAATCTCATCTTCATCATTTTTCTATGTTCCGAGAGGAAATTGCCCTTTTTCGTTGGCAACCTACATATCGCAGGCTCCTCCAGTGTTGTTAGTTTACGGAGTAGGTTACCATTTGCTTCACTGCACACAACGTGGTACTCCGTACATGCCTATGTAATATGTGCTCACACCAATATTTATTCTAAAACTGGTTACCTTATGCTTAAAAAGATATTTCTTTCATGAACTGTTTTCTTGCTAGCTGTGTTTCCGTCCCCCCTGTAAAGATGCCACGCGCATACTTGATGTACCCTGTCTCTACTTTGCTACATATGTCTTTTTTTTAATTCAAATTAATTGAGGTTTCGTCTTTAAATGGAGCTCACGGTCTATAAATGACTATGGATGGTTCGTATTTACTTTGTCCTAAATTTTCACACTATGTTCTACAGATACTGTTCTCCACAAATTAAAATTTACTGTAGATTTGCTGATGTGCAAGTAAAATCACAACTCGGCAGTGCTATTATTAGTCAAAAGTAGCCTAAATGGTATAATTCTCGATTTGTTGCATCTAGAGAAAAAATCATTCGATGATGCATGATTCTTTCCTCACGAACTCGCATCAAACAGTAGAGGGAACTAGCTGCAAACACTTGGCCCCATGTCATTTCCTAGACTATCTGTATTAGATTCTGCGCGACTTACTCGGATGAAAAGGCAAAGCTGCTGTTTTTTTTAAACAAACATTTGTAAAATACTGTAATGTTGTATTTGTGTTCGATTCTCTTGACTTATTTCGATTAAAAGGCAAAATCTGCTATTTATTTAATTCTTTCAAATTATCAAATACTATATGTTGGTAATTACTGTACTCCGTATGAAGGTTTGCCCATGATACAATGCTGATCAACATAGATTTTGCACTGTCCTCCAGTATTTCCTGTGGAAATCTACTTGTGCGTTTAGGTCTCAATGATCTATCACTTATCTATGTGTTCTTTGATTCTTTCCCAGGGCCATTCCTTGCATTCAAGGATGTCTATAATGTAATCTCCTTTAAGTCATAGCCATTTTAATTGAAGTTCCTCTGTGATCTGAGATCTCATTTAGTGGATTGCGTGCTTTTGTGGGAGCAAGCAACCAAACTGTTGTGATACGTAGAAAATAGAAATTCTCTCCAGAACAGTAATTCAGGAGTCTCATATGTACTCATTTCCTATGTGCAGAGGGAAGCTGAGCCTTGGCCTTCTGCCTTAATCGAGCATATGCGCCTTACCTAGTTACCTTCACTGGTGATGATGGTCATTCAGAGCAACTAGCACTCTTAAACGATGATTTTGAAGTTTCAGAAGTCGGGATTGAAGAAATATCAGCTGATAATTCTGGACGGTCTTTCCTCGTCAGGACTTCAGAATCTAAAATATTTTACTACTGGTGGGTGGAATGGAGCTTCTTGCAAAGGTTTGTACTCCCTCCGTTCCAAATTAGATGACTTTCATTTGTCCACATACGGATGTATCTATACTTGTAATATGTCTAGATACATCCGCATGTGGACAAATGTAAGTCATCTAATTTTAAACGGAGGAGTACTTTGTAGTTGCTGCCAACTTATTGTGTCAATGTACAAAAAAAACATGTGCAGTGTTTACTATGATGTGCCACATCTACTACGGAGAGCAACTCCAAGAACCTGAGCCTATCCCCATGAAACAGAAACTGTGATATACATTTAGTCCGTCATTCAAAGTATGCATACCCCTGCCGGGTCAAACTGGACTAATCGGTTCCAGCGTATTTAACTAACACAGTATTTGGGGCATGTTGCTTGCGCCGCCCATACTGTAACGGAAGGATTTGTGCTTGACAACCTGGAGCTCCGTGCCGCAGCGCTGGATCTTCACACCAGTAAGCATCACAAGCATGTCGAGAGTAGTCTCATATCGACAGCAGTGGCACGAGTGGAAGCACGTATCTTGCCTTGTTGTCTTGTATAAATTCATGACACAGAACTGACCGGCGCCCAGGTTGTGAAGGTACGACTGTATCTCGATACCCTCGGCCTCGGGGGCAGCATATCCCTCCCACTCTTGGTCATGGCGTACCACCGGCAGCTCGGTTGCGGAGGCCGCATCCGCACGCAGATCTGTCGCACAGAGGCGGATGTCGTCCTCCCTGGCCGAGATGCCGAACCAGAGGTTGTGCTCCGGAAGATACTCAGCGAGTCCTTTGAACGGCAGCGGCCAGTCACCGGCCTTGCTCCACTTCCCGCTCACCATGTCGAAGCAGTACGTGCCCAGACTCTCCGTAGATATCCAGATGCTTGAGTCACCGACCACGGCGCGAGCGGCGATCACGCCGGAACGGTCGCCGCCATAGCCAGGAGCATAGACATAAGGAGGCGGCGGGCATGTCCCAGGTTCGACTCTGGCTGGAGCGAATTTTGGGGCGTTTTCCTCACCGGGCTGCACTGTTCACGTGAACAGTGCACGCCAATTTGTGGAGGGCAATAGGGGCTGCATACATGCAGTAGGCTGAGCCCATTTAAATCAGCCTATCCCAGTATTTCGCAGGTGGAGCCGATTTCCCGCGCGGTTCGACAGTGGTATTGTGGTGTGCCCACCACCGCAGGGTTCTCCCAGAAGATCTAGGCTCGCGTAGGCTCAGTCTTAGTATAAGGCTTGTTAGATCTAGCTTGCACACCGGTGGCGTGTGTGTGGTGTTGCGTGCGTGTGGTGTGAGTAGTGCGTGAGTTCAGATACTACAGCTGTACTAAGATCATCAGGGAAATCTCAAAAAAAAAAAAAAAAAAAAAAGAAAAGGTCATCCCCCTTGAACACTTGGGGTCGTTTAATAAGCGCCTCCATAGATTGATGCTGGTTCTTCTCGTCGTTCATAGGGGCCGTCTCCATGACGAACAAGCTGTCCCCGACGGAGAGGGGCACGGATCCCCACTTGGGCTTCCCCAGGCTGGGCAGCATGCGGACGGCGTGCGAGCCGTCGTCGTACAAGACGGCTCGGCCTGTGTCGTCAGTGCAGACGATCTGATTCCTGTCTCTGCCAAAGAGCATGAACTCCATTCTCCCATATTTATGTACGAGTTGGGGACGGTGAAAACTCATTGTTGGTGGCGGCAACGAACAGGCCTCCACCGCAGCAGCCGCGCGGTCAGGTACACGTCCACTATTGGGGTAAAACAGTCGAGACGGGTCGAAGCGGTGCAACGTGTATGAGCTCCTGTTGCTGTTCATGGCCACCATATAGAGGAATTTCCTGTTCATAGTTCGAAGATTACCTTCTTCCTTCTTTTAGTGGTACCTTCTCGATAGATCGATTTTGCCGGTCTCTTCTTGTTCTTCTAGATTTTTTGCGGCTGGGTAGGGGAGGAGCCGAGGAGGGAGATCAGGGAAAAGAGGGGCCGTCTCATCGACTATGGGCCGAACAAAAATAGTCTGGGCTGGAAAAAAGGAATGGCCAGACCACGAACCACCACACAGATCTCTGTGGGTTTCGCTCAACAACAACAATAACAACAACAAATCTATGTGGAAAGAGAAAATGACGCAAAATCACCACATTTAGGGCCGTGGATAACCACCACTTCTAGGAAAAATGATGGGAGCACCGCATCTTAGGGATGGGCTGTAACGCGGAACACTGAAATTTGAACAATTTTCCAAAATAATTTTTTTTATTGGAAACTATTTAAAATCTAAATTTTTAAAATTTCAACAATTTTTTAATTTGAACATTTTACAAATTTATACAATATTTCGAACAATTTTCAAATCTAGATATTTTTTAGATTTGAACAATTTTAAACTGCATTTTCAAACTATGAACATTATTTAAATCTGAAAATTTTCAAACTCATAAAAAGCTGAAAAAATAAACGAAAAACAGAAAAGAAAACCAAAAAAAGACAAGAAAAAACAGAAGAAAAAAAGACGGAAATCGAAAACAGACTTAATGGGCCAGCCCGCTACCGGACTCCTTTAGGCGGCGCGAGCCAGAAGTGCTGCCAGCGGGCGCCATATAGGAATTTCCCTATATGCCGCCATAAGCGGCATGACCCGCCTAGGCTAGCCGCCTGAAGTGATCATGAAATGGGACATATTATTGACAAGCGATTTTTTTTATCATTTTATTTTTCTGTAAATATTTTCTTTTAGTCTTAGAAAAATACCATGTTTATATTCCATTTTTAAATCAGCATAATAATTCAAAGACAATATATTTTTGAATCTAGAGAATATTTTTCATATATGAACATTTTCAAAATTTGAACATTTTTTAATTTAAACATTTTGAAATCATATCATTTTTAATTAGAATTTTTTTAAAAATCTAAACATCTTCAAAATCATAAAAGTAAAGTAAAAAGAAAAAAAAGAAAAACTAAAACGAAAACGAAAAAGAAAAGAAAATGAAGAAAATAAAAAGGAAAAAACAAACAACATATGAGCTGGCTTGTTGCGACGACCGGGGTGGGAATTTCCCGTGCCGCAACGGGCGGCAAATAAGATTTGTCGATCACGCTACGTCCGATGCTCCATGGGTGCAAGCGTAACCACTATAGAAGGCGTAATGCCACCGTTAGCGACGACTCGCTCGCAGTGTCCCCTCACGCAGGCCAACCCATCAGGACTGTTTTCCTTTTTTCCGCTTTCTTCTTTTTATTTTTTATGAAATATATGGATTATTTATTTTATGAAACCTATGAATATTTTTTGCACAACATAAACATCTTTCTAGAGATGTATGGACATTTTTCAAATGCAACAACATTTTCTAAAATACGGGTTTATAAAATAACACTTGAACATTTTATGTGGTATAGGTGAACACTTTTATTGGAAATACTTGAAGAATTTTTATAAATGCATGATTTTTAATGATCTTTATTTTTTATGTTTTTGGAGTGATTTTTTTATTATTAAACTAATCATATAAAATTAGTTACTTAAGTATATTTTAGAGATTATAAAATTTTTATAAATATCAGTGGTAAAACGAAACCGGCTTACATATGACTGATGCGGGCGACCAAGCCATAGTGCTCGCTATAAACCATAGATAAGGGGGCCAGCCATGGCCCATAGGTGGTACAAATTGTGGCAAAGGCCACACCGGGTCCGAGGAGATTAGACCCATATACTCCCACAATTGTAAGGGTTTCTCGCCGTCAATGTTGTTTTGGATAAGATGAAGCTAGAGGTAGAGAATGACCAATGTTTACGTTTTTCTACTTAGTTTTTAGTCCTTTAAGGTGTTCATACATGATGGTTGGAGACCCCCATTGTAAAAGGAAGAAAAAGTGTCGGTGAGTTTCAGCATTTGTTTTTAATACTTGTTTGGGTCATGGGTATGCCGAACTATCAAGATGGGTGTTCTTGTTGCACAAGAGGAGACAATCACTCATGAAGCTTTCCTACAACTTCTTTATCACATCCATACAAGAGAAACCAAATAGTTTCACCGAAAATTGCATGTTTAGATAATTTTTTCATGCTTTCCACAATTTAGATAAGTTTCGAAGTGATTACGGGGAAAAGTACATTTGTCACCGTCTAGTCGGAATCATTACAGAACCCATTCGGAATATTCGAACCGTCTGTAATACTGTTCAGAATTCAGAACTGTTTTGAACATACAAAATCTACTCCAAATGGCTAATTTTCCGGGGGCTATTTAAGACGCCTCTTCTTCCCCGAAGGGGTACCAATGTTTTGAGCTGCAATGAAATACGTTGACTTTCTCTCTCCACCATTGTTAAGCAGTACCAAAGGCCGAGATCTCCAATTTAATCCTCCTAAATTAAAATTCCTTTGAGGAAACAAGAGAAGATATATCTACATTTCCACTTAGCTAAATCGTGATTCTCCGTTGATTTCTTCAAGTTGCTTATTACTCTAGAGTTTGTTGGGAAACCTCAGGGGACTAGAGCCACCTGAAAGTTTCCAGGTTGTGGCATTGCTTCGAGAAAATTTTGTGAAGGTTTGGAGGTCACCTTAAGAGCTACCAATAGATTGAGCTCATGCTTTGTGGTGGAGTCTCAAGAAGAAGAAGAAGAAGAAGAAGAAGAAGAAGAAGGTGAGCCTTCTTGGCGTTTAGGTGTTCTTGGTATTCTGCACCTCTCCAACGGTGACATAATTACCTACAAAGAAGGAAATCACCGGGGTTACATCTTTGTCTCCGCATGGCTCAATTATTTCTATTCCGACCTCTTTTATTTGTGTATGTATCTTTGTAATATCCATTGAGTTTGAAGTATCTTATTGCATCATATTGGTAATTCACTTAGTTGTTAGGCTTATCTTATTTATCTGCATGTCAAAACTTGTGAAAAGGAAAGTAAAATTTGTAGAAAAAATTCACCCCTGTCTAGGTTACCATCTCTATCCTTTCAATTGGTATCACAACCAAGAGCCTTTTCTAAGGGCTTTACCGACTTAAGAGTAAGATGGTTAACTCGGACGAGGTCAGTGGCAAAGTTAATACGGACAAGGAGATCAAGGATTTGCTTGCCAAGAAATTGTCTAACCGAGACCGTGAACTCAATGAGCGTCTAAACAAACTTATGGATGACCGTTTTAACGACCTTTGTGCTAAGATGTTTCCTATGGGTGAACCTTCAATTTCTCCCTCTAAAGAATCAGAATCAGCAAAGAAAGACCTTCTTACTGAAGTTCTCCCTTAAAAGAGAACAACTCCAAGAAGGAAGGTCTTCATTCTTATAACAATTTTGTTATGGTTTATCCCCTCCCCCACCCCGGCCCCGCCCCTCCGGCCCAACAAGTTTGTATGCCTCATATAATGTTTCGGGCCTCAACCCCATCTTAACAAATTTAACCTTTCTGAAAGGACAAGGATGTCGCCTAGAGGGGGGGGGGGGGGGGGGGGGGGGGGGGTGAATAGGCGATTTAAAACTTTTTCGGTTTAGGCTTGATAATTGCGGAATAAAACTAGGTGATTAAATTAACAAGCCAACAACCTAAAAACTAGGCTCACCTATGTGCACCAACAAATTATGCTAAGCAAGACAAGCAACAAGGTGATAGCAATATTGAATACTTCAAGCATGAAGGCTATCACAATGTAAAGTGCATAAGTAAAGAGCTCCGGTATAGAAATAACTGAGGCACGCGGAGACGAGGATGTATTCCCGAGTTCCTCCTTTTTAGGAGAGTACGTCTCGTTGGAGGGGTGTGAGTTTCAAACTCAAACGCCACAAATTGCCTCACCCTATTCTCCGATGAACCTTGCCCAAAAGCTCGGTTCACCTTCCACTATCGGAATCCTTCAAGGCGGAATCCGGAGCCTTTACAACAATCTTGAGACACAACCCACAAAAGGATTGGGAGCTCCCAAGTGACCACAAAAGGTCTCAACTACCACAAAAGGCGTCTAGGGTAAAAAAACCAAGAGTAACAAGCTCAGAAACTTTCAACTTCCACGAATCCTCGTGGAGAGCACAAACCGATGCACAATGCAATGGCAAGAGCACAAGTGCTCAAATCTTTCACTCTCAAATCCCACCAAAAGCAACTAATGCTTATGGGGGAGAAGAGAGGAAGAACAAAGAAGAACACAACAAATGAAACTCCAAGATCTAGATCCAAAGGGTTCCCCTCACTTAGAGGATAGATGGATTGGTGGAAATATAGATCTAGATCTCCTCTCTCTTTTCCCTCAAAGATATGCTAGAATCATGGGAGGAATTGGGAGAGGGGCACGCTTTTCAAGGTCAATAATGGAGGTGAGAGAGGGGGAAATTTCGTGCTTGGAGAGCCGGTCCAATTGGGGAAGAAGGGAGCCTTTTTATAGGTCTCCAGAAAAAGAGTCGTTGCACCCAGAAAAAAGAGGATATTCCGGTTCAAGTTAGGATAGGATATTCCGGTCATAGGATATTCCAGTTCAAGTTAGGATAGGATATTCCGGTCAAAGCATATTCCGGTCTCCTGGAAATATCCGCCCCAAAATATCCGGTTGACACCTGAAAGCTGTAAAATAAGTCCTTAGCCGTTTTTTGGACAAACTGGGGGGAACCGGATATTCCGGTTCAACTTTGGACCGGAATTTCTGCCCCAAACCAAAGAGCCGTGCAACTGTTGAAACCTTCTAATGGTAGCCGGATATTTCCAGAAGGACCGGAATATCCGGTTTTCAGAAAACTGACAGAAACAGCAAAACGAAAACTGCAATAACTTTTTCATCCGGACTCCGATTTAGATGATCTTGGGCTCGTTGGAATCGCAACGAAGAGCTCTTCAAGATTAGGCAGAGAAACATCATAGTCCATCATGTGAGGAGGAAGCAACAAGGAGAGAGTTTGACTTCTCATAGAAAAGATAAACCGGTAAAAACCTCCAACATCAAAACACAACAAGATATGCATATGAAATCCGTTTTTGATGAACTAGAGCTTGGTATGGAGATGAACACAAGCTCTAAATTCTCACATGGATAAAAGTCAAATAAGAACCAAGAACGATGATATGCCAAGTATGCACAGGTTTGAGCTCTCCACAAAGATGCGATCTAGTTACTCACTTGAGAGCCTCTCTTGATAGTACGTCGTCTATCCTCTAACCCGGTCTCCCACTAACATCATGAGACCGGTAAAATAGAAACCCTATCAAGATCATACATTTACCTTGCACATTCCACTTGAGCTAGATGATGCCGATCTTGACTCCCTCAAGTTGGAACACCTTTCTTGATTGTGCTTGCTAGCACATGCTTGATGAAGACTTCTCCAAATACTCACCCATACACCATTATGGGAGAGCCTTGCCAAGCTCCGTCTTCATGTATCCACTTGCACTTTATCTTCTTCTCTAGGTATAGATGATGGCTTGGAGATAAACATGAATGTTCACTCCATCTTCGTTTCCAAGCCATGCTTGAAATAAGATCAACTCTAGATGACCATTCTTCGTATAAACCCATTGGATAGAAGCTTGGCCATCATATAATCTTCTAGAGTCCAACACATGAACTCCAATCTTCTTCATGGACAAGATATATAAAGATATCTCAATGCAAACATTAGTCCATAGAGACTGTCATTAATTACCAAAACCACACATGAGGGCACATGCACTTTCAATCTCCCCCATTTTGGTAATTGATTACAATCTCTTTTGAGAGGGTTTATAATATGGAAATTAACGAGCAAGAACCAATTGTACTAACATCAAATACTACAAAAATATGTGATGTTAGTCCAACAACATATATAGAGCAAACTCCCCACAATCTATGCACGTGTGTATGAACATGAATTCATTGCATATGTTGTCAACTATTACGGTGGTGGAGTTTCCACTATATACAAAACCAAGCAACGAATGCAAAGGCAAGAAGGACAAATACTTAAGAACCAATCAAAGTAAAAAGCCAAATTCCATAAACCCTCCAAAACTTCTCCCCCATTGGCAACAATTGTCGAAATGGGCGAAAAGTTTCGGAAGGCCAACATAGTGAGAGTTCCTCCACGAGTTTAACTTTTCTCATAAAATGAGTAGAATCAAATGGACTTTTCCATTGATCAAAGATAGAGGAAATCTAACTATATTGAGAATCCAAAGATTGCAACTAAATAGCAAAGAGAAAAGATACCTCAACAAAAGAGGCAAGCAATCAATGGATTGGAAAAACCAATTGGACACAAGATGATATTATGATAAGAACAATCAAGTGTTCTAAAAATCAAGAGAGATCTCCCCAAGGTACGTGCACAACGTAGGATTTGCATTTCAATATTGTGTCCACAACATGGAATCCTCACTCCCTCCTAGATAATTTTGAACACAAATAAGTGCAAGAGAGCATAGATAAGAAAGTAACAAAACAATGTTGAGCAACAAGAGCCGGAAGTCATAAATATACCAATAAGATCTTTGCTTAAAAGCATAGCACAAAGCTAAATTTTATCTTAAAAGGATATAGATGAACTTCCAACACAATCTCATCATAGCATCAAGATATCCACAAGGGAAAAATGAAAGTTGGGTTGCTCCGAGAAAGATAACAAGTATCGCAAAAGGTAAATGATTTTGAAAAATCATCAATATTGCATATGCGAGACATAGAGTAGAAAGTGCTAGATTAACATATTTGGGATTGGTGAATCATGGAAGTGATTATATATATATTCCCCTTGATATGTAATCATCTCGGCTTACTCACATTTGCAATAAAGATGCTTTGCAAGAACCAAATGAATTGCAACAAAAGAGACTCATGCCATAAAACAACCTACACAAAGTTGAAAGTTAGAAAGGTATGCATGAGGTAGATACTTGTTACCGAGATAGCATTGGTGATGTAGAACGAGACAAGCTTGGCTCCAATAAGCACATGGTGATAACACCTTCCTTGTAAATGAGACAAGCTTCCAATGCATCTCCAATATACCTAAAACAAATTAAGTACAAAATGGTACCCAAACTCATTGGGTCCAAAGTAGTTAGCAACTACAATACATAGGACAAACTCCACATAAATATGTGCATATTGATATGAAATTGAATTTCATGCACATCTTAGCCATTTAGATTTGATGGAGTTTACCTATATATTGGATCAACGAAAGTAAGCATGCCATAAGATATACATAAGTAAATATGCATGCACAAGACTTTCAAGAACCAAACGAGATACAAATTGGACAAAACACCAATTAAATCAAGAAAGCACACACAAGTGTGACAAGAAAAAGAATTGTCCAAATTATATCAAAACCCAAATCAACACATGATCGAAGATACCACTTGAAAAGATACCAAATGAAAGCAAGATACCAATTGATGAAAATACCATCAAGGAGTAAACCAAACCCTCTACACTTTTCATGATGGCACAAAGTACCAAGACGAAAAATGTTTGTCTTCCAAAGAGACACGTCATCGGATCAAATACCAATTGAAGAAACTAATGTTCAAAAACATATAGGATTGCTCCCCCAAGATTTGTGCATTATTTATGATCTTGCATTTGAATACAAAATGCACACAATGGGATCATCACTTCCATATATATTATTCAAACAAAGTCATGTTCAAGAAAGAGCAATAAGATCCAATACCAATTTAAAAAATGTTCTACTCAATGTAGGATAGCTTCCCCAAGAATAGTGCATTATCTAGAAGTATGACTTTGAATGTAAATGCACAAGAATGGGATCATTGCTTTTCCTAACTCAAGAAAGCACAAAGCAAAATTTGAGTAGAGCAACAAGGATCCAAAAGATACAAGGAAGACAAGAGAGTTAGATCAAAACAAATCCTTGGCAATAAAATAAGGCAATTCAAAGCAAGAGCCAAAATGAAGATGGTCTACAAATTCCACCACAATTATGAGTATCACTTGTCATGGACAAGGAGTATATGGAGATATTTCTCGGTGGTATATAGGAATGAAACACAAGACCAACTTCACAAAAAAAATATGGCAAAGAAAAGATTTAAAAGGCCATGCTTAGATAGATAGATATTCTTGATAGCTTCAATATTCACGCGATCATGCAAAGCAACTACAAAGAGTAGCTTGAAGCAATCGGTTTCCCAAAAAGATATATGCAACAATTTGGGAAAGCCGTACCAAGAATGTCCATCACAAACAAGATCCAAAAGAGTGATTACAAAAATCATTTTACAAATATGGAACTTGTTTGAGCAACATGCCACATAGGAATAAGATAATGAAGAATATCAATTCTAGGTGGCAATACCTCACATGTTCACATTTTTAGGTTTGTAATATGCACATAGCTTATTACTCCCCCATAATGTGATAATCCAATTTTCTTAACAAGAGGCAAACAAAACCAACTAGAGATAATTAATGGACATTATAGAATTTGAATTTCTCATGAGAATGACATACCACATAGAGAGTAGATAAATTGATATATCAATACTAAGTGGTATTCCTCATGTATACACATTTTTAGGATTGTGAAGTGCACGAAGCATATCACTCCCCCAAAATGGGATAGTCCATTAATCTCTCAAAAGAGAGCCAACAAGATAAGATATCAAATAAAACAATAAGGCTCAACACAAGTAAATGGTGTGCAAACCAACATACACATACTTGATTACTCAAGATAAGTAAGTAGAGAGCACAACACATACAAACACTAGCAAGGTACAAAACCTAACACATGCAAGGGTGCAAGCAACTTTCAATGTATATATGATTTAAATCAAGTTACCGCAAGGAGGAACATTGGATATGAGATAGAAAATATAATCCAAATGACTTGGCTTGAGAGAATATAATTGATGAAGATCCCTTAATTCTTCATGATGTAGCCAAGTCTCCAATGCCCTCCAAAACACCTATTGATCAAGTTTTAGCTTGTTGGTCCCCAACCAAGTTGGGTCCTAAGAGGTTAGTCACAATAGGTTGGCAACCCAAATGGTGCTTTTCTTGACACCACTTTGAGTACCAACATATTTGGCAAACACATTGCCAACCTTATCCTTCCGAAGAGAATAAACATCATCAATTATAATGGGGTTGGATAAGGTACCATTAGTGCATGAAGAAGCAAAGTG
This sequence comes from Poa pratensis, assembly GCA_947311845.1. Lineage (NCBI taxonomy): Eukaryota > Viridiplantae > Streptophyta > Magnoliopsida > Poales > Poaceae > Poa > Poa pratensis. Next base: position 30,066,369 of record CAMZMU010000066.1, on the reverse strand, counting down.
GCCCTTCTCACGGCATATGTAGCAACATTGGCTTCCTCCTTTCTTCTTAGTTGAATCTCGACTTGAGGAGGGTAGCTTGATTCTTCTTGGGAAGAGCCGTTCTTCAACTTGAGTTTGAACTTGAGGCCGCTTCCCTTGTTGCTTCTCACTAAGAGGCTTCTTCTTCAAAGGGCAAGATCTAACATGGTGCCCTTCAACTTTGCACTTGAAGCAAACAATCTTGGCCGAATCTTTAACTTGTTCTTGGCCCTTTTCTTCTTGATAGACTTGGACTTGTTCTTGTTATTGGAGTTGAATCCAAGTCCACTCTTGTCATTGGGCGTCTTTGAACACTCAACACATTGTCAAGTGTGGACTCCCAACATGACGCTTTTCCAAGTCTTTCTTCAAAGAAGCGACTTGGGCCTTGAGCTCTTTTAATTCCTCTACATGGTTAGTATCAACACAAACACTAGAGGAAGTAGATGCTTCATTGTTAGAGCAAGGCATGGAAAGTAATTCATCACAAGATTTAGCAATAGTAGAGTGATGAATCACAGGACTAGCACATGGCAATAAAGCATTTAGAGTAGAGTTGTGCCATTGTCCACATGAGGCTCACAAGATGTTACCTTTGTAGTGATAGCCTCATGAGCTAACTTTAGCTTCGCATGGGATGCTAGAAGATCCTCATTAGAGCTAGAGAGCTTTTCATGACTTTCTTCCAATTTCCCATACTTGCTAGTTAGCAACTCAAGTTGAGCCCTTAGCTCAACATTCTCCTTCAAAATAGATGCTTCACGAGAAGTGGAGTTAGTAGCACAAGCATCATTAATATTAGAAATGGAAGAAGACAACTTGGCAAGCTCATCATTCAACCTAGCATTTTCCTCAATAATATTAGCATGATCACATGAGAGAGTAGAGGAACTAGGCACATCATTTTTAGATAGTTGAGTTTGGAGTTGATCATGAGACTTGATAAGGAGAGAGTGTTCACTTTCCAAAGCCTTATGAGCTTTGTCAAGTCTCTCTATGTCCTCAATTAGTCTAGCATTGCCAACACCAAATTCAACTTTTTCCTTTTTAAGCACTTTATATTTAGCAATAGCATGATCTCTTTCCTTAATGATTTTAGCAAAAATAAGATCATTTGTTTCATCAAGAGATTCAAGTTTCTCCTCAAGAGACACTCGAAGCTCATGCTCTTCCTCAAGAGCATTTTCTAAGGATGCTTTTTCCATAGCATCCTCTCTTTCGATCCTTCCCTTTTCTTCAATGATTTCCTTGCACTTAATAGCATAAGTCAAAATTTCACACAAATAAGAGCAAGCTTTACTACCTTTAGGGAGAGCACCAAAACCATCTCACTCTTCTCCTTTAAAGAGTCAATATCATTCTCTTTTAATCCATAATAATCCTCATCCTCATCATCACAAGATGTAGAGGGTTCCAAAGGTGAAGATTCCTTTGAATCCCTAGCCATAAGGCAAAAGTGAGTAATGGACGATGATGATGAAGAATTGCTTGAAGCACCATTGAGATCCATGTCTTGTTCCAACAAACGTTGGATTTCTCTACATTGTTAGCCACACAAGTACTAGAGGATATGGAAGCATTATTTTCATGGCAACAAGACATAGAAAGCATATCATCATGAGATTTAGTTAAGCAACTAATACATGATATGCAAGGACTATCAACACTAGCATGTAGGACATTTGAAGTGCTAGAAGAGTTTAAGTCCAAAGATAGAACATTGCAATGAGATAGAGATGAAGTATAGTCAATAGAATATTCACCATCAACAAAGCAATTTCTATCACCACTCACCATATCATTACCTTGTGACAAATCACATGTTGGTGGAGTGGAAGAAGTTGTGAACTCATCACAGCCGGAGGTGGAAGGAGAACAATCATCCTCAATAATGTTGGACACTTCATATTTATCTTGAAGCTTGGTCCAAAGCTCATGAGCGTTCCGAAAAGGCATGATTGATGCAAGAACTACATCGCTCAAAACACAAATGAGACCATTAGATACTTGAGTGTCGAGATGAGAGTTTTCCTCATCCTCTAAAGATAATTCTTGGGAATCCTTTGGAGGAGAAAAACCCACATCTACAATTCTCTCAGTATAATTTGGACCATGTCCCTAAAAAGATTAAGCATGCGAATTTTCCAAACATCATAATTTGTGTTGGATGTATGCCCAAAAGGCAATAAAGTTTAACATATGATTCATAATTATGCTTCATGATTCTATGCTATAACTGCGGTGACTCCTGAATATGTGATTCAGAGGAAAACTCACTCGCACGTGTAGAGATATGAACAGAATAAAGTATACCCTAGTCTTGCCTTTTAGACTAATTCGTTGATTGCTTGAGGCCATGTTTTTCGGGTCTGGGACATTGTTTATGTCAGCATCAATGAGTGGCATATTGTTGGTGGAAACAATATGGCTGGGTAGACCCAAATCATTGATATGCTAAGTAAGATTCCAAAGTGTGTTTTTGTCCTTAGTGCAATATCGCAGATGATTATTATATGACATGTCCTTAGACCATGAGGTTATTAGGGTTATGTACATTGGAAGAATTACTTTGGTACTGTCATAACCATGGCCGTAACTGGGTAGGAAAACGGCAGTCACTGGGTGGTTCTGAAGATGTGCATATATCCTAATGTTTCAAGATGGGAAATTACTCCTGTGTCAAAAGAGAGATACTTCCAGGGCCCACTCGGTATGTATGATTTCCAATATGTTCTGCAGACAATGCATGATGAAGTTACATCATGTGGGATATCGGATTACGGGAACGAGAAAAGGAAATTTACTGGTAACGAGATAGAGAGAGAGATATAGTGAATCAGGGATTGATTCATGGAAATATCATGAATACTTTATCTCGGGTAATTTCAGTATCGTAAGTAATGGGAATGACGAATAAATAATCAACAGGTTCAACAGAGTGCCATTCGCATAAAGGTAGCAGTTATTCAGGTAGCCCATGTATCTGACCCTGGCTGGTGATTAGATGGAAACATCTAATTATAGCTACACGTTATCGAACCTGTAGGGAAACACGCTTAAGTCAGTTCTAGTTTGTTGTGTATATGATTGGTCTGCATACCAAGAGAGTATCACCGGAATGGTTTCTGCGTGATAGATATGGTTATATCAGAGAGATTACATTGTGGTAGAAGTTGATGTCACGGTCGGATTTATTCCGAGGGTTTATATAAGAGGGAAATATTTATCCGGAGTATTTTGTCTGCGGACACTGGGTGTCCCGGATCATGTAAAAGTGTTTTATATGATAATTAATTAATTCAGGGAATATTCTATAAAAGGAAATATTCAAATAAGAATTAATTAGACAAAATATTATTTAACTAAATATTAATTTATTTAATTAATAAATAATTATTGGAAAAATATTAAATAACTTGGAGCCACCAAGAGGGGCTGCCAAGTAGGCCCATGGGTCCCACAAGGCAGCCGCACCCCACATGGGGCGGGTGGGCCAAGGCGCCTGGGGGAAGTTTCCCCCCATAGCCGAAACCCTATTGGGCCTTGCGGCCCATGGGGGAGGCGGCGGCAGCAGCCAAGGGCGGCCGGCCTAGGTGGGCCCTACCCACTAGGTCGGTGCGGCCTAGGTGGGCCCCACCCGACGGCGGCGGTTGTGGCGGTGGGGAGGGAGTTGGAGCCAACTCCTCCCAAACCGAATTGGGCAAGGGGAAAACTTTCCCCTTCCCCAAGTTTTGACTTGGACTAGGAGAAAACTTTCCCCTTCCCCAAGTTTTGACTTGGACTAGGAGAAAACTTTCCCCTTCCCCAAGTCCCTCCACCCCTTGGCCTCCTATATGAACCCTCACCCCCTCCTCTTTGGAGACACACAAGTTTAGATCTCTTCTAGTTGGATTAGAGGTTTCCTCTCTCCGATTAGATTAGATCTAGATCTAATCTCTCTCTCACTCCTTCTCATGTGTTGAGATCTCCACCTTCATATACACCAACGGTGAGTGCTTCAAGCATGGACGGCGAAGCCCTGCTGGACTAGATCCGATGTATGTGTGCGAAACTCAGAGGGGTGATCCGTTGAGAAACGGTTGACTCTATCTCACTCTGTTGGATCAAGACGAGACGCGAGGAGTCTACAACATTCTCTCGGCTAGGCTTAGCCGAGGGAGTTCTTCCACAAGCTTCATCAAGGTCGTCCTCGACATCTCTTCCGCTTCACGGTGTTGGTAACGAATTTACAGTTGGATCAATATGCATGTCTTGTCACTTGTATCTTCATAGTAGATCTTGGAGGTTGTTGCGTAGTTGTGGCGATTTTTTTTTGTTTTCATGCACGCAACCCAATAATTTGTGCCATCGAATATGAAAGTGGGATCGTGCACTAATTCTCTAAACGACATCTTTTACTCTCTAGGCGGTAAAGCCCTAAAAGAGAGTCCAGGCTCAGATACCAATTGAAAGGACAAGGATGTCGCCTAGAGGGGGGAGGTGAATAGGCGACATAAAACTTTTCCGGTTTAGTCTTGATAATTGTGGAATAAAACTAGGTGATTAAATTAACATGCCAACAACCTAAAAACTAGGCTCACCTATGTGCACCAACAACTTATGCTAAGCAAGACAAGCAACAAGGTGATAGCAATATTGAATACATCAAGCACGAAGTTATCACAATGTAAAGTGCATAAGTAAAGAGCTCGGGCATAGAAATAACCGAGGCACGCGGAGATGAGGATGTATTCCCGAGTTCCTCCTTTTTAGGGGAGTACGTCTCGTTGGAGGGGTGTGAGTTTCAAACTCAAACGCCACAAATGGCCTCACCCAATTATCCTATTAACCTTGCCCAAAAGCTCGGTTCACCTTCCACTATCGGAATCCTTCAAGGCGAAATCCGGAGCCTTTACAACAATCTTGAGGCACAACCTACAAAAGGATTGGGAGCTCCCAAGTGACCACAAAAGGTCTCAACCACCACAAAAGGCGTCTAGGGTCCAAAAACCCAAGAGTAACAAGCTCAGAAAGTTTCAACTTCCACGAATCCTCGTGGAGAGCACAAACCGATGCACAATGCAATGGCAAGAGCACAAGTGCTCAAATCTTTCACTCTCAAATCCCACCAAAAGCAACTAATGCTTATGGGGGGAGAATAGAGGAAGAACAAAGAAGAACACAACAAATGGAACTCCAAGATCTAGATCCAAAGGGTTCCCCTCACTTAGAGCAGAGATGGAGTGGTGGAAATATAGAGCTAGATCTCCTCTCTCTTTTCTCTCAAAAATATGAAAGAATCATGGGAGGAATTGGGAGAGGGGCAAGCTTTCCAAGGTCAACAATGGAGGTGAGAGAGGGGGAAATTTCGTGCTTGGAAGAGCTGGTCCCATTGGGGAAGAAGGGGGCCTTTTTATAGGTCTCCAAAAAAAGAGCCGTTGCACCCAGAAAAAAGAGGATATTCCGGTTCAAGTTAGGATAGGATATTCCGGTCATAGGACATTCCGGTTCAAGTTAGGATAGGATATTCCGGTCATAGGATATTCCGGTCTCCTGGAAATATCCGCCCCAAAATATCCGGTTGACACCCGAAAGCTGTAAAATAACTTTTTCATCCGGACTCCGATTTTGATGATCTTGGGCTCGTTGGAATCGCAACGAAGAGCTCTTCAAGATTATGCAGAGAAACATCATAGTCCATCATTTGAGGAGGAAGCAACAAGGAGAGAGTTTGACTTCTCATAGAAAAGACAAACCGGTAAAACCTCCAACATAAAAAACGCAACAAGATATGCATATGAAATCCGTTTTTGATGAACTAGAGCTTGGTATGGAGATGCATACAATCTCTAAATTCTCACATGGATAAAAGCCAAATAAGAACCAAGAAAGATGATATGCCAAGTATGCAAAGGTTTGAACTCTCCACAAAGATGCGATCAAGTTACTCACTTGAGAGCCCCTCTTGATAGTACGCCGTCTATCGTCTAACCCGGTCTCCGACTAACATCATGAGACCGGTAAAACAAAAATCCTATCAAGATCATACCTTTGCCTTGCGCATTCCACTTGAGCTAGATGATGCCGATCTTGACTCCCTCAAGTTGGAACACCTTTCTTGATTGTGCTTGCTAGCACATGCTTGATGAAGACTTCTCCAAATACTCCCCCATACACCATTATGGGAGAGCCTTGCTAAGCTCCGTCTTCATGTATCCACTTGCACTTTATCTTCTTCTCTTGATATAGATGATGGCTTGGAGATAAACTGAATGTTCACTCAATCTTCTTTTCCAAGCCATGCTTGCAATAAGCTCAACTCTAGATGACCGTTCTTCATATAAACCCATTGGATAGAACCTTGGTCATCATATAATCTTCTAGAGTCCAACACATGAACTCCAATCTTCTTCATGGACAAGATATATAAAGATATCTCAATGCAAACATTAGTCCATAGAGATTGTCATTAATTACCAAAACCACACATGAGGGCACATGCACTTTCACTTTCTTTTGAAAAACCTCTGCCGCTCTACGTGTCTCATCTTCGAAGTTGTTGTGTGGAGCTTTGAAGTGCGGTGGAACATGGGATTTGAAGCTCTTGATGATGAGAGGAGCATGACACCTCTCGAGAAGATCAATTGTCAACTCAACTCCATCACACTCGACAAGATTTTGTAATGCTTGAAGCATGAGATCTATGATCAAGTTGTCAACATTTGAGTCCGCCAAAGAGCATTGGAAAAAGGTTTCAACCTTGTTTGAAGGCACCACGGCAGTCCAAAGGTAAAAATATGAAGCCGCCAAGAATGACATGCTTATATTTGTTATTCATGTTTTTTAATGCTTAGGTTTTTGGAAAAGTTTTGTAATCACCCGGGGATCGGCAGCTTCCGTCCCCCGCCTCGTGCGCGTGACGCGTGTACCCATGTGGCGCCCCGATCATGTGGATGTCGTTCTCCATGGCCCCAGCAGCCCACCGCCCCACTCAACAAAATATCCCCTACCTTATCCCCTCATCTTGACCTCATCTTCTCCACCAGTCCTCCGCCTCTCCTCCCGTTGACCAGCGCAACATCGTCGCCCCCCTTCACACCCTCCACCACCCGCGCTTGACCAGATCCTTATTCCTCCCCACATCGACGCAACATCAGGGGGCCAAGCGTATAATGCGTCGTGGGGCGCAGCGGCAACTGCTTCGTCCTGCTCCTCAAGCAGCGGCAAAACCCAGCGCAGCGGCCACCATCTTCGCCCGGCGTCGCCCCTCTGCTGCAGCGACGAGATGTCGTGCTGCCTGCGGTGAAATCGAGTGCTCCCCCCGGCGGCGCCGCGCCGGTGCTAGCATAGGCGTTGCGACCAGCCAAGGCCGACGTTTGCCCATGCTACCAGCGGGCAAGGGATACGGTGCCTCTCATCGGCGTCAAGCGATGCTTCCAGCGGCGTCGGCTGGTGCTATCATAGGCATGGGGACGTGTTGCCACCGGTGACGACCCATGCTACCAGCCAAGGATGACATGCCACGCACCGTTGCTGCGGGAGAGGGGCGCGCAGCTGCAAAGTCCGACGACAATGTGCTACCACAGGCTGGTAGTGGTGCTACCAAAGGCCGTCGGCAATGCTATGTCTAACCGGCGGCGCTGCTATGTTTGATCGGCGGTGGTGTTACTAAAGGCCGACGGCGCGCGGTGGTGCTACGTCTGACCGGTGGTGCTACACACGCCCGCCGGCGTTGCTACAAAGGAGGGGCGGCGATGCTACCATCCTCGAGCGGCGGTGCTAAAAGGATCGACGGCAGTGCTACCATGCTCCAGCGGCTTTGCTACAAAAGTTTGACGGCGATGCTACCATGCGCCAGCGGCGGAGCTACAGAGCTGCGACGACATCTTCTCTGGCGACGGCGTCTTCTCCGGCGATGGCATCTTCTTCGGAGACGGCGGGCGGAGCGATGGGGGTGATGGTGTGCAGCGACGAAGCTGCGACGCCGTCTTCTCCGGTGACGACGCCTTCTCCGGCGACGGCGTGTTTTCCGACGACCGCGGATGGAGCGACGGGGGGACGAGGGAAAGGTTCTGCTGGGCGCATGGACAAGAGGAATTTTTTCTTTTTTACTTTCACATGTGCTCGCGATTTTTTTTTGACCAGTACGTTTTGACCAGTCAACGGGGACACGTGTCAGCCTCTCCACCCGGGGGATCGGAAGAAAGATCCCCCAGGGGACACCTAGTCCTGTCCCAGCTTTTTTTACACTTTTTTTAGGCCAGTCCTAGATACATCGCCGAATAAATCCTGCTATTTTCCAAAATGACAGCACTTCTGAAGGCACGGAGAAACAAAATGGCAGCACTTCTGAATGTTCCAAATTGTTTTCGGTTCTGGCATGCTGCTTTTCTTCTCCCTGGTTAAGAGAGCCGAGGAACTTCTGTTCGTTTGCCTGTAAGTTTTCGGCACTACAGCAATATATCTGGATACAAGCATATATATGACAGCAGAAGCAACATACTCTTGAGAACTAGCATTGCAAGAAAGCATCCGAAATATCATATTTACCGACTATGTTTCACAGCTGAACGGTTTGTCAGCTGGAAACAAAATGGGACAACAGCAGTACGTAGTACGCTTTGGATCGACTGTTTGGCATAGGCCGGCATGGACCGGCGGTGCTTGCGACGAGGGCTTTGTTCAGGGTCGCGGAAGGTGAAGTCGGAGTCGCTGCCTCGCGGTGGTGTGATGACGATGATGCCGGATTGCAACCTCGACGTTGGTCTCTCTTCTAAGCGGCGTGTGTGCTCCGTGTGGGTGGTCAGGTTGGCCGGGTGCACAATGTGGTCATGCTCCATGACGACATTGGTGCATCGCTGTTGTAACGGTTTTAGGCCGGTTCCCCGCTAATGAACCGGTCAATTCCCTCTACATTTTTTTTAATAAAATGAGGCAAATTGCCCGTTTTGTTTCAAAAAAAAAGTACGTAGTTACCACTTATGAACAAGACTGTCTGGGTCGCAAAAAGCAAAACGATACGTTCAGGCAATGCGCACTGCTGTAAAACCCGCAATCATTGAACTAAAAAATCTCATCATGTGCTATCCCTATATCTGGCTAAGCTTTTCCTGTAACCTAAACCCATGTGTAAGAGCATGACGTCAATTGGCTAGCTTGTCCCCACTGCAATGATCTCCTGGAGAGATAATCTGGAATCTTGATGGCCAGCCTGTGTTGTCCTAGATCCTCTGTCAAGAAACATAAGACAAACAAAATGTCAGTATGAACTGACGAATATTGCATGCACATGATGAACATATCATTACTGCTACAGTACTTCTTAACAGTATCTAATTTTCAGCTTTCTAATCTTGCAACTGGTGTTCTACTGGAATGGAACAAGGCATCAACACAAAGCAACCTTGCACTATTGCACATAAGAGTAGTTTCATGAGAAATAATGGCGTTGCCTCCTAAAATCTAATGAACGGATCCCAAAACTAATTTGAGGCAGACTCCTCCTCCTTTCCAGCAATAATGATTGTCTCACCAAAATTAATGATCTCATTACCATGATCATGCATAAGCTAGTGCTCTCGGTAGGTGCAGATTTGCGTCCAAATTCATTCAAACAGGAAACAACAATCATGAAACATGGACAATGGTAGAACCAGGTCGTGAGATGCTGCGGTGCACACGGGGGCTCAGGCAACATGAAAAATAAACTCACCAACTACTATGCCGCCGCCGGCGGGGCGGCGGCGGATGGGGTTCCTGCATCTGTGGGAGCGGGGATGGCGACGTCGACGAGGACCCGCATGCGCTCGATCTGTAGGTCGCGCATAGCCTCCAGGCGCCGCTCCTCCAGCCGCGCCGCCTCCCTCTGCTTCGCGGCCTCAACCCGCTCGTAGGTCCCCGCCAGCCTGTCCAGAGCAGCAGCCACCGCCGTGCAGGCCGCGGTTCCGTCCCCGTGGCTCTGCCCCACGGACGAGCTCACCGGGGACAGCGCCACCGCCGTCCTCCGTCGCTTGGGAACCGGCGGCAGGTCGCGGACCCGCGGTGCAGGGGTGCCTGGTCCTCCACCTTGGGCGTGGCGGCGCGGCGGTGCGGGACGCCGAAGGGGACCGAGGGGGCCTGGCGGAGGAGCTTGCGCAGGCGGCGGAGGTAGCCCGAGAGCGGGGGAGGCGGCGAGGGCCGGGAGCGGTCGGCCCTGAGGCGCTTCTTGAGGTAGTCCATGCGGTTCTTGCACTGGTCGACGGTGCGCGGTGCGCGGCCGGCGGCGGCGCGGCGGGAGGAGACGTCGGCGGCGCAGGCGCGCCAGTCGACGGTGCGGAGGGGCCCGCCGGCGTTGCGGAGGTGGCGCGGGCCCCAGGCCTCGAGCAGCGCGGACGTCTCGCCGTCGCTCCAGGGCTCCGGGGTCCACGCGGGAGGCGGCGGCGCGGGGCGGCGGCGGCGGGTGGCGGGGGACATGGACATCGGCGCGCGCGGGCTGCGGACGGAGGAGCTGGTTTGGGGAGGCGCTTGCCGTCTGATCGATTGCTTGCTTCCCCCCTCCGTTGCTGGTCCGCGGGTGGGGTGGGTTGCGTCGCTTATATATGGGTGCGTCCTGCTCCTGCCTGCGGTGGTGCCGTGCGCCGGCGTCTCCTGCCGTCCTGTGCTAGTACGAACCCACGGTGCGTCGCACGGATAATGCTTTGTTCGTGTTGGGTTTATTTGGTTGGATCGGCCGGGCTCGGGCTGTGGATCGATTTCAAAAGATCGGCGGTGGGAAGGGCGAAGGATTGGAATGTGGGATGTTCACTGCTTGGGCGAATGCTCCGGGTATCCATATGGCTATGTTGCCTTTTCTCAAAACAAAACAAAAATGGCTATGTTGCCACCTCCTCCTCCTCCTCCTCCTCCTCTTGTCCACCTTTATGATCCACCACCATCGACGTACCTCGCCGGTCCTTTCTCTCTATGCATCGCAGCCGAGATAGGGGCGTTGGCACCCCGATCATGTTAGCTTATAAGTCCGGGAACACCGGTACCCATTCGGTGCTACTAAATTTTTAGACCTCCCACTTCGTCCCTCTCATGACGAAGATTGCCGTCGATATCGATAGCATATAAGAAGATTGTAGTATCAGAGGAGAAGAACATGAATAAAGGAGGGACGAATGGTCGGTGGAAGAAAGTTCGCAGGAAGAAAGTTATCAATCAACACAGAGCATCCACTCGGGGAGGAGGGGGTGAGTTAAGTGGTTCCCAAAGAAAGCATAAGGGAAACCTCTATCGGCGTCAGATTTGGTTCTCCTCACCTCCGATAGAAGCTCTTGCATTGGTATGGGAGGAGGCTGGTTCCTTGTTCTTGTGTGTGTTTATGTCATAGTTTTAGTGTTCTTCACAACCTCATCATGGCGGTTGAGGTGGTGATGCTAGGAATAAATCGCCATAGCTCTTCTCAGACATTGCTGAATCTCACAAGCTAGTGTGATTCCAGTACCTTTACCCACGACTTTCTCCTTTCCGATCTAAAGCGGTCTACAGTATAAAATGACCCTAAGCACAGTGTGCGTTGTGGGCCATATAGGACACAAACATTTTCTTTGCCCGGGTTGGCAAATCAAAAGCCCATTTGATTGTTACTTATATGCACAACCGCTCCCCTACTCTTTCTCCTTAACTCTAGCAGCTTTGGCCACTCCCTCTCGATCCACCGATATCCTAGCCCAGAGGAGGATGAGACCAAGGAGGGGAGGGGGAGATGTCCTTATATACACGATCCAAGGCCGCCACAAGGGCGGTAGAGGAGCTGTAGGAGAAGGCGTTCATCATTGTCTCCTTGGCCCGGCGCCCAAGCCTCTGGTGCCACGCATACGACGGAGGTGGCAAAACTGAGTGCCACCATAGCTCACATGCGATACCCGGAGAGAAGAGGCTACCGAACTGGAAGTCGTCGAAGGCGGGACGAGGACGGCCCATTGTGCCAAGCCAGAGCTAGCCACGCCGCGGTGCTAAGGTGCCAGCAAGGAAGAGAGCAGAGCCGGAGCCACCGGCGGCGGGGCTGGCCACGACAGAGGCGAGCAAGAAACTTAGGGGAGAGGGTGGGGGCGTGTTGGCATCGGAGAAGAACTGGCCTTCCCCATGCCTAGTGGGATGGCCGAGGGGCGATGAACCGTTGGTGACATGAGTAGGGTGGGGCGGCCTCGGGAGGTGGTGGCAAACATTTAGACTAGCCACAATGGAAGTATCATATGTAGTATCATGCATGCCATGTTGGCAAAAAGCTGACGTGGCACTGTAATTAATGATGAGAGAGGTGATAGTAGTATCATAGGTAGATACCGTAACATAACGGATTCCAATGCAAGATGAGTCTACAACCTAATAAATATAGTATTGTATGATACCACAAATATGTTACTACCCATTGTGGAGATAGTAACATAGTATATGATACTTCCCATTGTGACTAGTCTTAGGCTAGTGGTGGTGGGGCGGGTCACCGAACGCGGGAAAGACATTGATGTTCTTATCGTTTTGGTGTCCGAAAAGTGACTGCCCGGGGTGTGCGGGGCGGGTGACCGCGAGTTAGCTTTTCCGTGTTCAGGTGATGTTTACTCTTATGTGATGAGTAAATAAATTGTTATTCCATAAATTCGTGAGTTTGGGTGAATCTGTAGACTCGGAAAGCGGACATCCAAGACCCTAAATTCGTTTAAGTGAACCACTTTGTTTCAAAGGAACCACGTTGATATGGCTTTGATTTGTATTTTGCATGAGGCAAATCAAGAATGCAAGTCCGGGTTTTCACCAAATCCTCCACCCCTCCTCCGGACAACACATATGCGATCAGGGACCGTCGCCCACTCAATAATTCACAAGAAAATTTGTCGACCTAACCAAAGAACAAAAGATTGAGATTCATCATAAAACAAAAATTACATCATGCGTGATTAACGGGTTATTCGGGCACTAAACCCCGGAGTGGTTTTACTCTTATCGAATCGTCAAGTGAGATGCTCCGGCCGGCCGGTCATTCATTCCCTTCTGTTGCCAATGCATGCGGTGGTGTACCAGTACTAAGTTTCAGGTTGGGTACCGAAGATAGTAGATCCGCCGTGCAGTACCGCAGCGGATTCAGGTTTAGCGGCAAATGCGTTCACTTTGTCACTGCCCGAATGCTGGAGAACGACGGGAAAGTTCACCATGGTAAACACACATTGATTCTGACCTCTAAAATTCACGGGGTAACATAAATAAAATAGTAGTAATAGTTTATTACTAATGAACTAGCAATACAGTAATAACATGGTAAATGCGGAGTATGAGCAACACAGTGCTGTCCGCAGTAAAACTAGGCGTAAAACAAGATAAACTAAGCTAAGCTCTAAGCATAGCAAACACTACTGACTACTCTACCAACTTCAGCCTTCGTACACCAAACGCTCCCATCGGCGGCAGATTAAATCCCTTCTCCAGGTCGCCTGCAAAATAGAAACGAATTCAAACTTCAGGAGAAAATGAACACAGAAGTGAATGAACTTCAGGAGTAGCTCGCAACGAGACTTGTCCTGACCATGAGTTGGTTAGTCGTCGTCGGTTTCTCCCAGATTCTCGGCCTCCACCTTGGCGGCTCTCTTCTCCCTCTCCATTGCCACCTTCTCCTTCTCCACGCTCAGCCTCTCCATCTCCACGCGCTCGTACACCTCCGCCAGCTTCGTCACCACCGCCGCCGGGCAGCACCCCGCGCTCGCTGGCCCCTCTGTGTCAACCTCCTCTTTCACCTCCTCCTCTCCCTCCACCTTCTGCTTCTTGGCGGTAGCCGGCATCCTGGGCGGGAAGCCGGGAGCCGGGCCGCCCGACCGGTGCAGGACGTCCTGGAGGCTGCAAAAGTGGCGCTTCGCCGGGACCGTCTTCCTCCCGACCGACCCACTCGCACCGTCACCGTCACTCGCCTCCTCATCCCCCTCTTTTTCTTCCACCTCCTCCTCCACCACCTCTTCCTCCTTGACGGACGCCGACGGCATCTTGGCGGCGAAGCCGGGAGGCGGGCCGTTGTCGGGGTCGGCCAGGAATGCCCGGAGCTGGGCAAAGTGGCGCCACCCCGACGTCGGCTGCCCCTTGGCCAGCTCCTTCTTGTATTGGGCCTTGAGGGCGTAGAGGCGGTACTGGCACTGGACGATGCTGCGGTTGAAGCGGCGCCCGGCGGCGGCACGGTGGGCGTTGACGGCGTCGCACACCTGGCGCCACTCGCCTTCGCGGATAAAGCCTCCCTTGCGGCCGAGGTACATCGGGCCCCACGCCTCGATCAGAGCCCACGTCTCGCCGTCGCTCCAGTGGCCGCCGGCGCCGTGGGCGCCTGGACTGGACATGGTTCACAGACGGCGGGGGGACTGGGCTGAACTGAGGCGATCGGAGAGGGGCTGCTGCTTTGCCTGGTGTTTAGTGAGGAGGTGGTTGCACTTTGAGTTTGGCTGCTCTGCTCTTAAGGGAACAGCGTACCGAACTGAACTGGCTACCCACCAGCCAAAAACTACAACAACATGAACAGAAGATTAAAAGAAAGGATCTCTCTGGATGGCGCGCAACTTTCTGATGTTCAGTGGTACGCTCGCCGTTAAGAGAATGACATATTTTACCGAACTTTGATATCATTACCTTCCCATTGGTCAACACATGGACAAAGATTTATTGCTACTCTCCATGTCATGCATGTGGAGCCTAATTTTCACACACCCACTATTTTTAACGGAACACATCCATGCAAATCTTGAAAAAGTAAATCATAACTGAAAATTACTAAATCCATTTGGACTACCCAACCTGCCAAACTACAATTTTCACACACCCACTATTTTTAACGGAACACATCCATGCAAATCTTGAAAAAGTAAATCATAACTGAAAATTACTACTAAATCCATTTGGACTACCCAACCTGCCAAACTACAACAACATCAACAGAAGATTAAAAGAAAAGGATCTCTCTGGATGGCACGCAACTTTCTGATGTTCAGTGGTACGCTCGCTGTTAAGAGAATGGCATATTTTTCACCTTCCCATTGGTCAACACATGGACAAAGATTTATTGCTACTCTCCATGTCATGCATGTGGGGCCTAATTTTCACGCACCCAACTATTTTTAACGGAACACGTCCATGCAAATCTTGACCAAAGAAATCATAACTGAAAAATACTAAATCCATTTGGATTGCAATGGGCGAACCTTTACATCGCCAGCCAAAATTGGGAAGTCAAATCGTCATCTATGAGCTAAACCTGACAGGGGATAATCACTTTGCACTATAGCTTCATTTTTCATTGCTAGACTATAGTGATACATTTGTGGATCATCAGAAGATTTATTTGTGCAGTTTGCTTTGTCGTGGGCCACGTCTTAGATCCCGGCCGTGGGGTTTACTGCCTCCATGAGTTTGTATCTTTTCTCTTCAACACCAGTCACGCCCATTTTTATCTCAATGATTGTATGAAGAGGTATCTACAGAAACAAATGGTTTCAGTCACGATGAACAAAGGTAGCAGTGATATCATAAGATATTGCAAACGTGCTTACTTCAATCTCAGGAACTTCCTCCAGTGGTTTGTCCGCAAAATACGCATATAGTGACCTTAACACAGCCTGCAAGAGTTTCGCTCATGCATCCTTTACTATTGCAGTAAGAAAACGTTCAGAAAATTGAAAAGACTGGACTTGCTTACCTGGTGAGCTATGACTACCACTGGCGAGCGCTGCCTTTCAAGCTCAATTATTACAGGTTCTAATCTGAACAGAGAAAATTATCAAGATTAAGAGGTATGGACAAGAATTACACTACTTGAATTATGTAAAGAGGCATGCGATAGTATCAAGTAACCAGGATTAACCTCTGAATGACATCGAGATAGGATTCTCCTCTAGGATAACGATACCTCAGCTTGTCTTTGCGACGCGATCTAAACAGATACATACAAGTAAATCAATCTTCAAGAAATTCAGGAACCATAAGATATCAGACAGAGTTGCCGGGCCACAGGATGTGCAGAGAGCCAGAGACTACTGGAATGTTAACTGTATAGGCTGACACATGCTGTGTCCATATACCATAGTAAGCCGTTCGACAAGTGAGCCATTGCATTGCAGTATCGAAGAGACTTAAGTGCAAAGCTGCAGGCTAAAATACTGTATAGAACAATCCATAAGTAAAAGTGTGATTCTCGAATCAGATTGCATGAAGTTGCTCAGACTGTTACCACAAATCACTGAGCATCTTCAAGTCTTGATTAGCTCAGCAAAGGCATGGTTTGTGTACTTCACTAGTTATATTAGTACTGATGTACACTTCACAATTGTGCAAGCTTGGCATGGTAGGACCTATTTTACTTGGCGGTAGGGGTGGGCAAATATGGTTTGACGGTTTACCCGGTTTCAGCTTAGTTCATATTTTTGTACTAAACTGGTGGTTGGGATTAGCTTTGTGAAAGGAAATGAAGTATATGCACCTTCCTGTTTCCAGCGGTGTCAGATTTGCACAGCCCTACTTGGCGGGATATGGAGTTACTAACATTTTATAGGTGCAACAGTCAACAACTTGTGACATGCCGTGTTTCAAGGAAAAAAATGAGCAATGGAATCAATGGATTTACGTACTCATAGTCTTCAGGTTTGTTTTTCTTTACTTCGTCATATGTCATCCCATCACAGACGCCAGCATTTATCTCATCAAGGGCACGCCATTGTATCTACAACAAATGTGGGAAAACCCTTTAGTTTTCCGAGGTACAAATAGGGGCAGATAAATCTTGCTGGACTATGTTAATTATCGATCACAACCTACCTTTGGAAATCCAATGATTGGATGTGCTGTTAATATTGTCCTCTGGAGTGTGCTAGTCCATATCTGAATCGGATGTTGCACAAAAGTTAGCAAGAAGGTTTCTTTCTCAACGGTAGTAACAAAAGGCATACTTACAGAGGCAGTTCTCTCAGACTTCAGTCGCTTCTCCACAAAGCTTGCAAGTTTCCTTGAATAAATCTCCCCAGCCTCACTGCAAACCATTTATTTTCAGCCAGGTGAAGCGTAGTACAGAGGATTGACGAAAAGAAAGCACGTATGGAAAAGTACTGTGCCCAGACATGTAATGACCAGGTTGTTGAATGGTAATATCGTAATGCATTTAAGTTAGTGCTACCCATGCTATAATCCATCATTCTTTTCCCTTCTTACTTTTCCTTTTAATGTAAACAGATATGAATGCCACAATCTTGCAATAAATAGAGGTTACTGATATGTATAGCACCAGATCAATCACAAGTCCAGTTTAGATAATTATAAACGCTCTGGAGGTGTCATATGTGAAAAGCACATCAACAGAAGTCTAAGAAACATTCAGGCACTCAACTAGAAAGAGCAAAAACCGTTCGAGAACTAGAAAGAGCAAACAAATACTTAGGACCAAGCTAACTAAGTGTCAGCAAAAGCTAAATGATAAAACTGCAGAACAAATATATTTTGAAGACCTCAAGGATGAGTCTCCACCGATTCTTCCTCCAACATTATCTAAACTTTCCCCGTGCCTAGTTAGCAAGATAGGTCGAGGTGTAAGATGACAGTTCACCTGTAACAACAAAATGTGTCAGTTAACAACACAAGTAGCATTAGAACCAAAACAGTAGCATAGCACTTAACTACATGCAACTAATATATCAGAAACAAACGGAACTAACCCAATATAGTGAAAACAAGCATGGTGTTGAGGACAACCATTGGTATTATGCATTCAATATCAATTGGAAAATTGAGTAAACAAGGTAAGAAGGAAGCTGTATTGACCCTAGGTGGTAGTGCTCAATTGCCCGAAAGATAACCAAAATAAAACATGTTTCCATTGAAGTCCCCTGGGGTCTTATACAACATCAATTGTGAAGTACATAGTACAATGAGGAAAATCTAGTTACAAATATACAGGTGTCAAATTAGAGAAACCCGAGACAGATGCTTGCATAGTTGAATCACTAAACAGGACTCATATTACAATTTGATCTAGCATTAGATGGGTGAGAAATTATAACCATAATGAACTTTAAAGAGCAGTTAATCGTAAGGTGTGGTAAGAAAAGGTTCAGATATTTTGGATATATACCAAGAAGAAAACAATCCGTCCAGGCAAGTAGCCACTTATATTGTTAATCTGCATAAGAAGTAGTGGATACATTAGGATCTTGGGAACTAGTTGCGAAGATTGCAAGTTAATACCGTCTTCACAATGACAGTATAATTGCATCTAGTCCACATATTACTTTTTATAAACCAACCACGAAGAGAACCAACTCTTTAGATTATATATTTAATGTGTATGCAGTTGTCACAAAATAAAAACAAGCATTTTCTCTCTGAAAAAAAGCAAACACCAAATACAATAGTATCAAACGGAAACTGAACTGTGGCAACATTTAACATGGGTGTGATTAACTGTTCAACACATACCTGCAATTGGCCGCCATTCCCACTAACCATATCGATCATTTTTATGTATGAGCCTTCTTCGACTGGTTCATACACCTGCAGCGATTTTAAATTGTTGGACATAACCTTTCCAGGTTCTATACATAAGAAAGTTTCCAGCACAGCACAATTCAAAAGCTATGACCTTTTCATAATAGGCTAACCGCTCTTTGAAATCTCGTACACCAGCTTCAAAATCCGTTCTGTAACATAAACAACATCACTGACATCAAGAAATGCATTGATATGATGTCGGCAAGCAAGTAGGCAAGATGTTTCTCACTGCTCCGCATAATCCGGACTTTGTTGAACTTTCAGGCGAATATTTCTCTCAAGAACATCCTGATCATTGCATATTGTTTCCACAAAGATGATCTGGAAAGTAGAAGGAACGGCCAACATATTAAAGAGCAGACAATTAGATCGCAAACTGTACAGTTATTTGGCATAGTGCATATGTGTGGGTTTGATCTCCATGGTGCTTTTTTATGAAACTCAAATCAGAATAATATGGGTAATGTTAGGTGTGCACAATGCCAAAATAATTGGCAGTATGTGAAACAGGTCACTTAGACCTAGCATTTGGTGCAGGTGGGTTTGATCTCCATGGTGCTTTTTATGAAACTCAAATCAGAATACTATGGGTAATGTTAGGTGTGCACAATGCCAAAATAATTGGCAGTATGTGAAACAGGTCACTTAGACCTAGCATTTGGTGCAGGTGCAGCTCAAGTCAAAATAGCTGGTGCGAGAAGTCAATTTACTCTTTAGATAGTGATTATTCCAGTCTTCCAGATAATAATACTAATACTAATTACTATTTTCATTATGAGTAAGAACTCTTGACTAAATTTTTGTTACTCTCTTCTGACTTAATTTACAAGAGCATGCTTTTAGAAACTCATCCTTTAAAATGAGAATGACTAAATGGGCACACCGAATTATTACTTTAAGACCCACAACAAGAACAAAGATGTTAACAAGGGATGGAACATTCTCCCTTGGGAGTTTATCTGCAACGTGTCCACGTAGTAAATGGTTTGACGTGCCATTTAAAAAAAATGCAGGGATGCTGCCAGTGACACTGAAAAGTGTAGGAGTCACAAGTATAACAATTGATTAACGATCAGCTATTTACTAGCAGGATCCAATGGTTCAATTAACCAAGAAGATACCTAAGAGCTACTGCTGATTTAATTGTACCTTACATTTTCCTTCAGCCATTTTCATCAGCATGTTCCTCCGATTTCTTGTGCTGTTTGTGGCATCACAAATACCAACCTGCAGACCGGCAGAAATCAATTGCCAAAAAAGAATAAGGGAATAACACACAAACAAACAAAAATCCGTACTTGGCCACCTTCTTCCATCCACGATAGCATATCTTCCATTGCTAATGCTGCCACCTGAAAAATGCAAGACATAATTTAGCAGATAATGTAAGCAATACATGTTTCGTGGAAAGCATATAGGTTTTGCTATGTTTGAAAATGCACGCATACTAGATTCACGGA
This sequence comes from Poa pratensis, assembly GCA_947311845.1. Classification (NCBI taxonomy): domain Eukaryota; kingdom Viridiplantae; phylum Streptophyta; class Magnoliopsida; order Poales; family Poaceae; genus Poa; species Poa pratensis. Next base: position 30,046,387 of record CAMZMU010000066.1, on the reverse strand, counting down.
AAGTAAAGTATTCCTTCAGGAAAACATTTTTTGGATCTGACCATAACATATACAGAAGGATGTCGAACTCTAGGTCATCCACTTGAAATTGGTATTACCTATTTCATCACGAAACATACTTCCATAATTGTAACAGCATACTGGATACAAGTATAGTCAAAGTAGTTTATTAAACCGTGTCATTGTCCAAAATATCTCACATTTGGACTTAAGAGGGAGTAGTATTGCCCTTGCTCTAGATTCAACATAAATGCTTATAATTTCCATGTTACTTTTGACTATCGGCATCGCGATAGTAGCAACGCACCAACCTCATTACGTGCCTCCACACCCTCCTTGTTATCTCCACGAAAGAAATCAGCAGTCTTGTCAAAAGAAAATGCAATTAGAGAACTCTTCACAAGCATTAATCAAATAGATTAGGTCGTAAGATCACAGAATCAAGTTCATTCAGATTAAAAATACCGCATGAGTGAATGAAATCCTGACTTGTTGGGAAAAAAATACAAGTTCCGCATTTCTCAAGAAAACTACCAGAAATTATGTAGCCAGTTCACAAGAGCAGCTGAGCATTGTTACTGTGTAAAGTACTGCAATGCCAGTGATTATAGGCAGATAAAAAAGTAAGTACCTGATTGGTACCATGCTTCAGCCGACGATACTACATTTGAAATGTCAAACACAAACACAGGATTAGTGACTGTTACCATGAATATGTGCGATTATCTGCAAAACTAGCTTCAGGTAAATGTTCACCTTTCCAACATTGAAGTGTTTTGTTTCATGACCTAACCATCGGAGATACCTTGTAAGCTTAGCTGCCGTAAAGGTCTTACCACGAGCTGGCAACCCAACCTAGAATGTCATCATATGATTACAAAAGGACAGGCAAGATAAGTTGACATGAAATGCTTCAAGGAGTTGAGCGGAATGATTATAACCATATTTAACTATATTCATATCTCTTCAAACATAAATATATATAACCGAGCAAGAGCAATGATCCACACAAAGGAAATCCTGAGGTAGTGCTGCACCTTCTTCGTCGTTAAAATATTGTCGAACATTAGTGGCAGTGTACTATATTGACTTGTGAAGATTAGAAAATGAAGCGCAGACAGACCAGGATAAACCTTTCAATTCTAATTTAGTCGAATCGGTTAGCAACCAGTTAAAATAGGTGATTATCACTCTTAGTAGCAAACGAAATTTGCCTGGTGAAATTTGCATTGAAAATTACCAGCACAATGACCAACTTGCGGTCCTCTTTTGTTCCATACATCTGATCAGCTACAGCTGCTGCTGCAACAGCTCCTTCTGCTGCTGGCATGCCCTGATAGCCAAAGTTGACAGAACTCCAGATGACAGAAATGAAAACATCTATTTTTGACACGCAAAGAAACTTCAAAATACAAGATACATGGCAGGGGGTAAAATTTTAATTTAAAACAACAGCAAATGAATGGATTTTATATACTACCTCCTATCCCTTTCATAGTACAGCTGGTGACAATATTTTCGGATCGGAGGGAGTATGATATATAATAGGTTGAAACGAATAAAATGATGAGTACATATGTATATATCCGAAATATTTACGCATATACTGTAGTTTTAAGACTCAAAAAAACTAATCACAGTGTATCCTCTGCATAAATTGTCATAATGGAAAAATAGAAGTTTCAATAGATTAAAGCTTACAGCCTATTTAGCACATTTCAAATAGCTCAACAATACATACCACACTTCCAGATTTTTGTATATTATGTGGGATGCTGTGTGGTACAACCTTTGCTTCAGAATCCTGCTTGATGTTGCTCGTTGAAATGATTTCATTTTTTGGTCTAGCAAACCTTGGTGAACCAACACCTCTATCAACAAAGACCACCCTCTGTTCTTCCTGTGGTGGTGCATGTCTTCCATTAACATCCTGAGGCATAAGTTATAAATCAATTTTTTGCACACTGAATCATTTTTTTGTCATTTTGATTACAACTGCTAAGTGTTGATATTGATAGAGCCACTCTATCCAAAATGCAGGAAAATGTAGAAATATATATTTCAAGAGTTCTTTATAATCTGGATAGGATGCAATCACCACCTGGAGCTATTGACCAAATGACCATGCTACCAGACATAAATGAAGGTACATGTAACAGGGTCTCAGCCAGAGCAGCTTAGCAGGAACACTTGCTATGGTCCGTACAACCCCGGGCTGCCCTTATAGCATTAGCTTTGGGAAGCCTAACAAATGCATGTTCTCTCTACTATCCTAGTTTTACTAGTCATGGTTACATTTTAGTCCTCATTCCCCATGAGCATAAACCACAACAAGTTAACAGTATAAATAAATAATAGCTTCTCAGTTGATACAGAAAAGAATTGCAATGTTTCAGTTCATAGACATAGAAAGCGAGAAATCTACAGGAGAAGGAGCATGTACATATAAAATGAGTTTCAGCCGATAAAACATATAGATAAGTCTACTCCTAAGATGCAAATCCATTATCTGGTGATTCAAATGATGCAGCTAAGAGACTTCACCGAGAAATATACATTTGATATGGCTAAGTTCAAACAAGTAAAGAAAAAGTGTAGCTTCATGACGCCAAGAAAAAGCTCCAACCATGCTGGTAAACAATCACATTTTCTAATTCAGCTACAACATAATAGTTAATAACAAACACATTCTCCTGGATCATAATCTCATCAATTTAACCACTCTTTTTTGTTCTCTGAACGAACTGAAGACCTAACAGAAAGTAGCTCATCTGTTAGTAGATATCTGACTATTGAACAAAGTGACTTCTATTACAAGCTGCCCAAATTATCACATTTAGTAAAAAGGGCAGCAACTACCATTTGATAATTAACTGTATAAACGAGCAAATGCCAATGCGACATGGTTTTGAGCTAACAGCCAACTGTCAATTGAACATAGAAAACTAAGTCATACCTTCTTCGTGTTAGCATAATGGTTCGGGGATGCATCGCCTTTGACCAAGTTGTGCAAACTGCCCATTGTGGTATCACTGTTTGAGGAAATACCGGTGTCCAATAAAAAGCGGGGATTCTCAGTCAAGTTAGCTGCATAAGCAACACCTGAGCCCATGTTGGGTGTTGTTGGAACTACATACTTCTCTAAATCAAGCTCCAAACCAGAAGCGAAGTCATTCTGCTTGAAGGAAAAATATAAAATTGGTAGAATAGAAAAGAAAGCACCACCTGCTGTGCTGATAGAAATATAGGCAAAATCTTTGCAGGAAGATAATTATTCTGAAAGTACACAGGAACTCACACTGTTACGGCCTTCAGAAGGACGCTTGAACCTATTTATTTATACTTTGATATATTTTGCCAAATCTGGTTATCACACTTCACAGAAAGACAGCTTCGGACATGAGAGTGGGGCTGTCTTCATTAGTTAGGCCAGATAAGCTTTTAGGTCATAAATAATTAAATATTTTTTCCATACTCATTGAATATCTTACGTCAAGTGCAATTGGTCTTTGCCTGCAGTCCTACACTACAAGTTTTTTACCATTATATTTGCTGATTGGCTTAATACAATTTGAATGTTGGCAGATCTTTTAAAGGTAAAACTTGTCAGCATTCTGAGTTTTTAAAAGCATTACTCAAACACTTCCACTGGTCACGACTTCTTGTCACCAACTCACCCTGGGAAGCATGCCATCAAACATTTTGGCATTTGACCGCGAGAGTAATATGGGAACTCCTTATGAAAATACTTTCATAATATTATAAACTTTAAATATTGAGACAGAAGCTAATGGTCAAGAATCTGAAAGAAAGTGATGGCCAGAGGGAGTAGGTTACATTGTACAAATAGACAAGAACTGAAACGCCAAAGTAAGACATAAGAGATACCGTCAATCTAGGTTCTGATATCTGCTGGGTACAGGACCAATTTCACATTACCCTTTTGAGCAAACAAATCGTTTCACTACATCAACTAATGGTAAATGAGAATTTGTTGTAACAAGTGAGTTTTGCTAGGAACCAGACATGATGTCCAGTTCCACAACCAAGTATCAAGCTACCTCAAGCTGTCAATCTATTTCACAGCACTCTCTCTGGTATTGCACTAAACAACAAAGAGCAGGCTGGAAGCTAGATGCTGTGACCGGTCAAACACTACTTTAAAATAAACCCAGTTTTTGCAAAATAAGTAACTATACTATCCATTGAAAGGTTATTGGAGGATTAGGTTTACAATTTCCTAATTTTTGCAGAAACATCATAATACAGAAGTAAGCTATAAAGCAGTTAAAAGAAATTCAAACCTTGGCCCTGGATTCAGTCACAGCGTCCATAACGACATCATAGGTCCCTCGCACCCTTGAGGGCTGAAGATTCTCCTGCTGAGCCTTCCAGCTAGCAGCCAGGTCAAACGGGGACAGCATTTCTGTCTCAACCCAAACCTTACACTCAAGTGTGTCCTTCGCATTGAGTTTAAAGACCGCATCCGTCATTTCCACTTCATTACTGCCGCAACCTAGAGGTCGGTTTGGCCCCTCCTCAACAATGCACTGTGAGCTATCGGCTTTGCGTTTCAATACGAGCTTGAAATCCATTGTTTCTAGCAAGTCATAAAAGCTAGTTAGAATGCTCAGAAAACTGAACAAAATGTAATTCACTGCATATGTAACAACGAATAAATTAACCAGATCAGACCAAATGATCAGTTAAATAGCCAGTTAATTCTATTTCGAAATGGCAATTCCACGTACTACATTGTTAATTTGTTATCGTCAGCTATGTGGAAGTGGAATCACTAGTGTACACATTACGACAGACATTACAAATAATAATAATAAATCCTAACCCAATTACTGAAACAAGCGCATCCCAATAGCATGGCACAGAAATTCATCTCATCCTGCCCCAAAGCTTAGCACGAAGGTCACAGTGTCACACGAGGATTCATCAAACAAATTAAGCCAACTCACCGTGGCGAGAAGGGAGGACGCAGCTGAGCTCCCAAATGGCATCCGCCGCCCGCTCCATCGGCAGCTGCAAACACCACCATAAGAATAACCACGAATCCCCGCCTTCCCCGGACGAGAAACATACACGCGAACTTGGGGGATTCAACGCTTACAGCTTTGGAAGGGTCCCACGAGCCGGCGACGGGGTGGGAGCCGAAGAGGTGAGGGGCGAGGTCGAGCGCCGCTAGGCGGGGGCTCTCCAACTTCACCGAGACATACTGATGGTCGCCGGAGCTCGCCGCCGTCGCCATCGCCGGGGAGGCCAGAAGGGGGACTTGGAAGGTGCCGGAAGGAAGCGGTACACCCGTGCGGCTGCCAGGTGGGGCCACGAGGGTAAAGTGGACAGTGTAGATCCGTCCGTAATCCGCAATAGCAGGTGGGACCGGAAACGTACCGGACCCACTTGTCAGTGTTAGAGTGTCTGGTAGCAACAGTGCTACTGCTGGCACGGCGGGCGGTGCGCCACTGGCGGACCCGGCGCCCAAACCGGAGAAGGCGGCGAGGCGAGCGGGGAAGTGGTCGCTGCGGCGGCAGGACGCTGACCGACTCTCCGTCGCCGCCGCCGCCGGTTGCTTCCGATGCAGCAACAAGGGCTACACGATCCAGGTATTTGGCGTTTGATTACGATGGGAGGAGAGTCCTTTCCCTCGCTTCTGTTCTGTGTGATAGATACCCGTGTAGATTTTGCCGTGCTTGGTCTGCAAACGCCCCACGCATTTCTGTTGGGTGTTCTTTACTCGACCGGGACTTGGTCAGAGTCTCAGAGACGAGGAATAACCGCGCAAACGATTTCCAACCTTTGCAAATTATTTCTACTAGCAAATTGTCCGTGCATTGCAACGGGATATGCTATAATTGTTATATAAATTTCATTTCTTGTACCAGAAAATCATCCAACGAATGGCAAAAATATAGCTCTATGTGTCTAACTTGCAAGACTACAACATGCATAATCTGAATACGTTCATCTCCAACTCAAAATATGTACACTTGCAATTTATGGAAATTGGAAACAGAAAATACAGAGCAAGCATATGTACATGATTTGACACCTCAAATAAAAAGAGCACCCGTGCGTTGCTACGGCCGGAGTGAATAACAAACAACTATTTGTTGAAATCGATCACATATTATCTCTTGGTATACATCGAAGATCTACATCTACTAACTTCCTCTTTTGATTCGACATATGCAGGGTTCACCATTGCAATTGATTCTTTGCATGGTGTGTTGCGTCTAAACTCAGGATTAGCTCTAATTTGCTCTATTCTAGCCTTTTTTCTACTAACTTCCTCTTCTGATTCGACATATGCAGGGTTTACCATCGCAATTGATTCTTTGCATGGTGTGTTGCGTCTAAACTCACGATTAGTTATAATTTGCTCTATTCTAGCTTTTTTTTGTTCTGGCTGCATATTTGCATATTTCTGCTTTTCTCTTACGCATTTTTTGTCTTTTGTTCAGGCTTTAAATCTGCATATTTCTTCCTCCCCGTGTGCATTTTTTGTGCAACTGGGTTAAATCCGTAATTGTTTTGCTTTGCTGATAAGCTTCACGACGCCTTTTCATTTTTCTTGTTTTTCTTCGTTGGTCATCCGTGCATACCTATCTCTATCTTTTTTCCTTCTTTGCTCCTTGACATCTATGATTGGAGATTGGGTCCCAAATTCCTCGTCTGCATCATTGTTTTCCATACTGCATAAATCTGTCATCAATTAAAAAGATGAACTTGATTAGATCTCGATCTAACTGATTCATCTAGTACTGTTTGCATTGCACACCTAGTCATGCAGAAGGGTAATATGTATGCATCTAACGATGCCCACATGCACGTACGTAGAGGGCTGGCGTGGGTGCTATGGCAATTTAAGCTTCATATTCGATACATGCTGTCAGATCCATACAAACTTTTTTACCAGCATTGTAGCAAAGTGAAAAGATGTTGCAATATGCTTGAGGCAGCCAAAGGTCTAAGCGCATGAAGCTCATACAGATGTAATCCAAGCTGCGTGCAATGATTTTTTTTGCTTAACAAAGCTTCTGCAGTGAAGGTGCAGTGAAGGTGGCAGGAGCGAGTCTTTTTCACACAAGAAGCTGGTAGATTCGTAGATAAAATAAATTGCTTATACCTTGAACTGTGTCTGTCGGGCAGAGCAGCAGTGCGAGACGCGAAACGACGAGATTGTTTTCAGAGGAACTTGCTGGGTTATTTTTTTGATGATAACTTGCTGTGGTTTTGGTGTAGGAACTCGTCTTATTTATGCGTCTCCATGGGCGTTGTATTGTTTCAGAGTTGTACTCAGTTTCGGTTGTAGTTATATTTTTGGTGTTTTTTTAGAGTTCTACTCGGATTCGATTGTTTGCTGGATATGATGGGCCTTTTTGCGATGGAGCTTTTTTCGAGGCCCATAGGAAAATAGCAAAACGCAGGAGTTGCACGCCTGAACTTAATCTCACCTCGACTAACAACGGACATCTTTGCAGTGCGGGTAAAGCAACGTACGTCCGCGTAGTGAACGCGACCTCATGCGCGCGATGTACGACGTACCACCGAACGGACGAAGAAAGAAACACTACTCGTATTATATAATAGAGATTGCTTACAGTTACAGATTAGAGCTCCTAATGAGGTAGAAGGTGTTGATTCAGCATGCGTTGATCAAATGAACAGAAGTTTGGACGGAACATGCAGCAATCAGCAGGACAATCTGAAACCTAGCAGCTGCAGCAATGATTCAGCGTCTAAAGGTGGGCCAGTGGTTGTAATAATAGTACCTAAGGATGGGGGAGAGAGAGGCGACGGCCCACCTTAATTAGCTCCCAGAGGATGTAGATGTTCTAAAACTAAAAGGGGATATGTCTTCTTTTCTGGAGAACTGGTTTTATCAGATATAGTTTTTTCAGTTGTCACATAAATGTCGTGCTGATTTGAATACTGGGCAGTGGTCCAGTTTGGGAGAATTTGCAACTACTCTTCTCTTTGACAAACCTCAGAGAAAATACGAATATGAATAAACTTATTCAGTGTGCCGGAACAATTATGAAGCTTACTCTTTAGGAATCAAGGGTACTTACTGCTGTCCTGTCTACATAATTGGGGTAATCATAAATTATGCCACTTGCGCACTGTTACTTCATGATACAACCAACTAATAATAACAGGGCGCTCTTATTTTCTTTGATTTATGAGAACAGAGTACTAGATAAGTTAAAAAATAAACCCTCTAATGAGATTTTAGAATGATCCAGAAAGTTGTACTTAAATTAAGAGTTGGAAAGATGCACTAGAATTTCAGGCTTCATCTTCTGTCCAAGAGATTAGCAACTTGGATGCAGAAGAAAATAATATAATTGTTCCCCAAAGTTTCCTGAAGACTAGTGGAGTCGGTGTGGAGCCAACCTCGGCAAAACTTAGTCATGTTCCTTTTATACCAATGATGCTTATTTGAGCCCATGTATATTCCATCAGATCACTCTGACTTGCTTGCATATGTCTTCAGTTCTTGAAATGCTTTCCTGCAACCTTCATCAAAGCCACCCGCAAGCTGCAAATTGGTTTGTGCAATTATTGCAGTTAATTAGCCCATAGGTAGCAACTCACAGTACCATCCGAAAGTAATTCATGATTGTGGTAGAAGTACCTGATGTATTCGGAAGGAAAAGCGGACACCCCTCAGGATCAGTTCCTCATCATTTGCAAATGGATCTGACTTCAGTGCATTCATAATGCGGTTCATATATTCTTTTGCAAGCTTCAATGAAGCCGCCTTTAGCTGTTAAGGTAGTAAGAGGATACTCCACTTATAATATGTCTATAATCTATAGCTAGGAGAAAAGAAAACTTAGTATAGTTCCACTATGTACCACCTAACCTAAATCATCCGTTTGTTTGCTCAACTTGAATACAAGTTTGTAAAACGCATTTGATTATCTCTTCTCTATTATTATCATCAGACTGAGGTTAGAGCTGCAAACTATAAGTTTGGAACAACATAGTACATACTTGGCGTATGATTCCGGAGTCAAGCATCCAATCCCATGGGATCATAAGATCCTTGTATCTTGAACTTGCACTGTCCCTTATCTTTTCGGTATTCTGGATGCCTTGTTCAATTCTACAAGGGAAAGTATGTATCATGTCATATTGCTGAAAAAATAAAAATGCAAACAACCTTCTCTTAGTAAATGCATTATATTCATCTACCCACTTATCCTGTAGATCCTGCATGCGCTTGAAAGCCATAGGTGTAGCCACTCTCCTGTCATCATGGAATGATGATGCTTCTAATTCCAGGTTCTTCAGATCTCGATAGGTGAATGCTGCTTCTCTCATGGCATCTGCTTTCTTCTCTGGCCAGTTAGGGAAGTGCTTGAGCACTGCCCTTTCGTCTACCAGGTATGATAATTCCCCATCAAGCCACTTCACAAACTCTTCAACATCGGCTATATCCTTGTATGCTGCATTCTGAACTTCCCTGGCCAGGAAGTTAATGAATTCACCCTGATTTTCTACATCTGATTTAATCTGTTGGAACAACAATTGTAAGGTATTTTTACTTTGTTCTGAAAAGCATTTACAGGAGGAAATTGCTGACCTGTAGAGCATAATGTATGAATAAAGCATGACTGATATTACAAATTAAAGATTATTCGTCTAAAGGAATTATCCACCACTGAATAAATTTCTGTAACTGTTGCATCACTAAATATAAAGAGTTCTATTATCAACTGTAGGAGGGGCAAGACAGAAAAATCAGAAGAACATGTATGATTTTAAACTAACAGATGGAGTTTTCTTTCGATGGTTAGAGAAGAATCATAAAGTTTGGTGGATTTGTAGCTTTGAATGATGAAGGAACATGTTATGCGACAAAAGATTCCTTATGTATGAAATTGAAGAGTTTGAAAGCGATTTATCCAACTAAAAATGAAAACAAAGATTAAGGACTGGGCACCTAGATAAACAATATTCATATGCATGTCTCTTTGAAAAATATAGAAAAAAGATGTGCACTTACAGCTATAACATAGGCCGATTTGTTCTCTATCTCCCCGATCATGTCTCGGCTTATTGCAGCTACAGGGATTCCGGCAGATCCTGACTTTCCATCGTTTTTGCCTTCTCTTTTTACTAACAGCCGGTACAACTCGACTACCTCTGGTACCCTTTGCACTGCCTTAGTGCTCTTCAGTAATTTGGAAGGTGGGGGAGGTGGCGGTGGAGGAGGAGGAGCCATGGATCCTTCCTTTTTCACCTTCGTGATCGGTTGGATGCACGTCGGACTTGGTGGTGGATTTGGAACCCTTGGTGCTCTTGATTTCACTAGCGGTGTCGTAGAGAATTGATGCCTGCTGTAATATGCCGATATGTTGAGATCCATAGCTTCCTTCACATTGCTGTGAACAACCTGCTTTTCCATGGAGTAGTTGTTAGTGGTGGCCGAATTCTCCAGCTTCTTCCACATCATCTTTCTATCAGTATGCTGCCCTTCAAGTGAGGAGACTTGGCCTTTTAGATGGCTGACTTCATGCCTCAATTGCTTGTTCTCCTCTTCCAGAGTGTGGTTCCTCTCGATCAGGCCATGGAATTTGCTTCTCAGAAGCGTGACACATGCATCACCCTCCCTCAGCATCTCTTCCTTGTCAAGGGAGGTGATCTTTCAGTATGGTGGCACTGATTTCTCTCCCATATATGTCACCTATTTCGTCACTCATATAACCATATGGAGCATTAAAGGAGTTGTAAGGGAGGTTCTGTTGACTCTTTGAACCTAGGAAAGAAGAAGTTACATATGTGCAAGAAAAATCTGGTGGAACATTAAAGTTAGGTAGGAATTTTTGCTGTTGCTAGGTTAATTACTTGTCCTTAAAGTGATTGCTATGGAGTACCTGTCTTGTTTGTCGAAGTTCACTAAATTCAATCATACAAGCTTACGTGTTTTTCTCTTGTTTCTGTGTACAACTATTCTTATGATCCTTCGTACATGAATTACCGCTGCCTATTTTCAGTTAACCTGGCTGGTATTTTTTTTTATAGATTTTACCTTCAGCGGTCGGTGTTCTATTCTACACCAACAAAGAGGTAAAACTTGTTTGGTCGCACTTCGTTCTCTGAAAATATGTCATTTTCCTGGTTCATGGTTAGTTTCTTCTAGTTAAAAAACTTTTTCCCCTTTTTGTGAAGATTCCGATTGTGAAGCTTGATAGTAAGCTTTCTTCTGTCTCAAGTTGTGTAAAAGGGATTCAGATGGACATCTTTGGCTAATAAGGCCAAGTGAAAACCTCAATAGTAGAGGACGAAAAGGAAACAAAAAGGTAAACTGAGATCTAAATGTGTTTATCTTATATAAACACACAGGCGATAAAATCCTGGAACTGTAGCTCTTATTGTAGCAACAGTAAGCCATGTGGAAGTGATGCCTCTGCTCTATGAAGATCTCAAGTGAAGTTTCTTCTACCTGTACCTGAACAGCATTGGACATATGTTTATGTCACCAAACATAGGCGATAGCAGAACCCTGAAAACGACATATCAGTAGGTTATTAAAAACGATGTACTGATTGCATGTCCACACGCGTCAATGATGTACTGACAGTGGTATTCAGTAATATAAAAGGAACTAGACTGTACGTACTGCAACTGTATCCTGGACTGAGAGCGATCATTGTCAATCATTTGCAATTGCAATCTACAGAACAAGAAGAAAAACTTATCAAATTGACGAGTTCATCCGATGCTGAACTATCCTGAAGCTAAGCATCAGTTTCTCGTGAATTTCGAGCTATGCAATGCCGAATTGACAATAGTTAGCAACACATTCTGAAGGTGTTGTGCATGCCAACGATGGCGCAAACCCGTTCATCCAGAGATGATTCAGACTCTCAAGCGCATCCATACAAGACATGAGTGAAGGCACACGTTTTACCAGCAATATAGCTATGTCGGTGAAGGCGACTTGATACTTGCCGCTTGCCGGTTGCCAGGGTGAAAGTGAGTTTCACTCTACAGCCATTTATTTGGCGTTGCTTGATGGATTGTACTCGGGATGGCAACCCTTGAAGAAAGAGATCGTGTCAATGCACCCGTCGCTCCACCAGCATCAGGCTTACTTTTTCTGGTGAGAACTGAGAAGTACGGCGGTGCTTGAGTGACCCGACCTTTGTACTGGTGGGTCGTTGTCACAGTAGAGGAAAATAGACCGGATTTCTCCATGGCTTTAACTTTAAAAAAAAAACTTTCACGGTTGTATTCTTTGTTGTTGAGATGTCCACAGTTGTATTGTTGGCGCAATGAAAGACGACACGGTAACAAAGGTTCAGCCGGTTTGACACAGTTTCTTTTTAGACTGGAATATTTCCTAATTAAGACTCCCAATAATACTCGCAAAAAAAATCCCAGTAACAAAAAATTATCGTCGTCCACTCATGCCACAACAACTGTCTCGGACACATCTTTGCAGAACATAGAGGAGGCACAGCTGCTGATGGTTCAGGGAAACTTAGCGCATCTCTTCTACAAGATGGCTGACTGATACGGCACTGCTGTTGCTACTCTTCAATTCTAACCTTCTTCTTCTTCCTGGATTTCTCTGCCGACGCTTGCGGCATCTCAGAGGCTCTGTTGTTTTCTGTACCACGAGACTGGGATCCTTCAGAGGGCTTCGCGGACACGTTGGAGTGGCCCAAACTGCTTTCATCCCTTCTCCTTTGCTTATGTTTGGGCGTTCGCTCCACACTATGTCCACCCAGAGAGAATGCTGATCCTTGGCTGCTGCGGTTCTTCGATGCGCTAGTGAACCGAGACATAGTCTTCCTAGAAGAACCTGTAAGATCATATGCAGTGATCAGTGACTTGTCACGAATATTTATTTCCTGACTGCAGTTACTCCTACTCCTATATGACAAAGCGGCATTAAGAAAACTTGCAGGCAGCATTTCATCAGACATGAAAGCTATGGCCTGACAGCATTTTAGTACCAGCATTTTACTCTCTCTCTCTCTCTCTCTCTCTCTCTCTCTCTCCAAATACCATGGATGAGGCCTTCTTCATGTATTTCATTGATTCAGAATTTTTGGAAAATTTAGCTAAATCTTTCAGGTTTAACCCACCGTAATCTAGTGATTTAGTCAACTAGAGTGCCCTTCTGCCTCACTTGGTGAAGAAAAACTGTCTTTAGAAAGATATACCTGCAGATCTCCTGCTGCTAGGAGTAAAACTCCCTGGTTTCTCTTTCTCCAATTCTTGAGGTCCAGGGTAACGAACCAAGCAAACTCTGCGTGAAATCTTCCCAACTGGAGTTTATTCATTTATTTATTAGTAAAAAGGTCAGCTTCCATACAGAGAACATATAACACAAATAAATAAAGGCGAAAACAAGTGCATGCTTATAATAAATTGGAAATAACACCTCCACTGAGAACTGATATATTACTTCAGTTTTCTTAAAACTGTCTGAAGTAAGCATACCATGTTTTCCTTTCCCTACAGTGTTTGTGTGCTTGTGTAAAAAATAAAAACAGGATAGAACTATTGCGTCAACAGTTAAATAGAGGATACACCTTTAGACTCAAGTTACTTGCATTTACATCGTTGGAGGATACCTATTACACCAAAAAATTACAACTATATGTCATACAAAAAACACTGAATCGTTGATTCTCCCAAAACTCGCAACAATAGAAGCTTTAGTTCTAGAAGTTACTTTCTTTATCAGCTGGCACACAAATGTTCCAATTCCTCGTATGCCAGTTAAACTCTAAGATTCAGTGTATCCCCTCTCTAGTATGTTGATATTGATTTCCTCAGTTTGTTTAACAAAGAGCAATAAGCATGTACTGTAACTCATAAGAGTTAAAGACATTTGGAGCCTTGGAGAGTTAAACTTCCAATGATGAAGTATCAATGTATCATGTACTGCTTCTTCTTCCGTTATTTCTCTTGAGGATTACAATAGCTCAAGTTGACAAGTAACACATCATGCAATGGTGCCATAACAAATTAAGATGCACATTTTCAGAAATTAGTGCTTCAAACTATCATTGACTAGTACCCAGTGAATTAATTATTAATGTTTTGACAAACAAGCAAAATATTAATGTGTTTCTACCTAATGCAAACTAAATTGGGTTTAACCAATCAATTGATTGTACATCAATATGGCCTGGAAATGCTTAAGTAAGACAAACATGATATTTCAAAAAAAAAATCACATTTCTTCAAGAATGGAAGAATAAAATAGCAGATGTGCAAAATTATGTACAATTAAAGTACTAAGTTTTCATTTCAAGTACCAGCTTTCATTTCAGATCCTGATGGAACGAATACAGTTGCGTCAGGCTGTTGAGCAGCAAAGCTGACAAGTTCATATGATTTCCCTGCCAAATAACATGCATTAGATATACCTGAATGTTTGTGGAAATGTATGAATAGTTATTTTAATTGAACAATGGTAATTTCAGCCCATAAGACTGGAGAAGTGACTACACAAGTCAGCTAGTACTACAACTTATTACTGATGGATATGTCATACAACTAGCAAGTGTCGGCTTGAGTTCTTGGTTCAGTATGAAGTTCCTCCAGTCAAGGAGGAGGATTTACCATTGCATGAGGAAGTTTACAAGGAAATTTCATTTTAAAGACCAAATTTCTGGACTCGGAACCAACAAACGATAACATCTTCTTTTTGTAAACTGAACTGTAACAGCATGTTAATTTCTTCTTCAATGATTCAACAAGGACTAATGGTTTGTTGAGTAAAGTAAACAAGCAAATTTGAATAAGAGAAAGTTCAGAACGACCCAAGAACTCAAGACTATACTTGTTTGGCCTGAATACACTAGTGACCATCAAAGAACCAGCATTGACTGAATCTTATTAACAGAATAAGGGAGCAGTTTCACCATGAATAAGCAAGCAAATTCATTTTTATGATTAACACTGCTATCTTTAAGAATGAAAACCACTGCTCAGAAAAAATAGACCCGATCAACACTGAAGTGTGACAGAGTATACCAAAGCAAACTCAGTTGTTGTCTGAATGTTGAGAAATTTTAAAATCGCTGAAACATGTAGTCGCTAAGTGACAAAAAATGATATAATACATAGCATTTATCTTACCCGAGGAACCTTCCAAATTTCCCAAGTTTCCATCGCCTTGCAGCTTGAGAGAAATTTCTTCGCCGTGAAAATCAGAAGCATCTACCTGTGTGATAATACAGAAAAATGTTACCTTGGAGCCCAGATGCAGCATACTAGTAGCATGCCACAGGGGTAGCAAAAAAATCCAACTTCCGAGTTACATGGTTTATAGGCCACTGGATGAGCCAAAGTTCTGTCGAGTCTGATGGCGAGATTTCGAGTGTGCCCTCCTCTCCGCTCTCCTGAAATGCCGGTCCAGGTTCATAGCTACAAGTTTGCAGCAAGGTTCAGATGCAAAAGAACATACACTTAACTTGCAAATATAAGGTTCAGATGTATTCATAAAGGACGTCTGATTTCTGAATTGCAATGTTCCGTTATGTTTAATGTCTGGCAACTGGCTTGTAGAAACTAGAAACCCAGAACGCGGGTCGGTGCCGCCCTGCACTCTTGCGAAAGTAGCGTCCGACCACCACGAACTCGTCCCACAGCCGCCGCCCTTTGGTGGGGAGGCCCGCCGCTACCGTGCAAGGAGCCTGCGGCACCGGCAGAGAGAGGGGCCGGCGGACGCTAGGATTTGGACGCCCCCGTGTCCCCCAAAGGAGCGAGACGGGAGCGTGTTGGTTTTGGTTCTTCTGGCGCTACAAATTGACGAGACCAACGCTACCGGATACAAATCAATCGAGGGAGAGAAGTAGTCGTACCGGGTTGCGGCTTTCACCATCTCTACTGCCGGCGCAGGAGCTCCGGCGATGGGAGAGGAGTCGGCGGCGGCAACGGAGGTGAGAGCGTGGAGGGCGAGTGGGGATTGGGGGCGTTCATGGGCCCTATTTTATGGGATTCATAGGCTTTTGGGCTGGGCTCACTTAGAGCAACTGTAGTAGAGTACCGGAAAAAGTATAGATTTCACCCTATGATTTGGATAGTTCTCACCGTGAACTTTGAAACTGGATAATTTCAACCCTGAAATGTGACAAACCGGAGAAATCACACCATGTGAGTGGTTTTGCTCCAATTTGGGTGGTATTGAGGAAGATTTTGGCGGTTTTGGAGCTGCTGACTTGGCGGTGACGTGGCAAGTCATGTAACGCCGTTAACTTACATGTGGGACCCACCTGTCAGTGTAATATCAGAGTTTTCTGGACACGACCTGTTGGGCCCCACCTGTCAGTGTCTGTCCGCGCTGTTTATTACCACCTTGCCTTAATCTTTACAGTTACCACGCACCGCTCCACTCCACTCACCGCTGAACTGCTCGTCTCCTCGAGCTCGTCGTCTTCTCGCTCGCCGGCGGAGAAGACCGTCGATTTCGCGTGCCGTCGCCGCCGCTACTACTCGCATCCGTAGTGGCCCGCCGCCGCCGTCCTTGTGAGGTACGTTTCGTCGACATGCACGGTAGTTGTAGCTCTTCTATCCATCTCTGCGGCGGCGTAGATGAGGTTTCCGACGCGCGGGCTCGGCGGCCGTCGATTAGGTTTAGGATATCGGCCGTCCAGTAGATCCCTCGCTTCTGTAGCTGTTTTCGACGCTTATTTCTTGTTTGAAGCCATCTTATTCCATCGATTTCTGGTTTCGATTTTGTTAGTCCGCCATGGCGCCAAAGGTTGATCTCATCATTATCGATGGTACCGATTCTGAGAACGATGCGCTGCCAGAGGTTCAGGGGGGTTGTGGGGATTCATTCTCGGACGGAAGTGATTCATCCACTGAGGGGATGGTAGGGTTTGACGGGGATTCATCCTCTGACGGAAGTGATTCATCCACTGAGGGGATGGTAGGGTTTGACGGGGATTCATCCTCTGAAGATGAGTCCATGGATTCATCCTTGACTGAAAAGAGTGAATCAATGGAAGAAGATGAATCCTATGAAGCTGTTGAATCCTCTGAAGATGAGAATGTCTGCATCTGCGAGACCTGCATTTGGGAGCGTCAGCACAACATGATAGTCCGAGGTGTTTTTTCTGTTTTGATTTGTTCTTTTGATGCTTCCTGTTGCTCAACATGATGCTAATCATCTGAATTTGCTTGTTTGCAGGTCCAAACTTTCCAGGCAACGACAGCTTCGACCCTCTCAGTGTGTTCCCCACTAGAGTTGCCCTGTTTCCTCAGGAAGCAAATCTTCTGAGGCACATTTGTGCTGACCAAGCACCCAAGACACCAATCTATGTGTGTCTTATGAAGGAGGCACAAGTGCTCACTGATGGCAGAGGAAAAATGGTGAGTGCAAACGTGGTTTCAAGCTATTGAGTTGCTACTAGTGTAGGAGTAGTTGAGTGTAGTCTTATCTGAATTTAGGTGCTACAACTTATCTGAATTTTGGTACTACAACTTGCTGGTAGTGAATTGTCTGAATTTTTAATGTTTTTATTTACAAGTACTACAACTTTCTGCTAGTGACTTATCTAAATTTTGGTGTCTCTGTGTTGCAGTACTTTAGCAAGGAGTTCACCAAGTCCCATATTAGGCCAAAGATTAAACCTGCTGGTACTAATGTGATTGTCCACTACGAGAAGAACACTGCAAAAACTGCAGTTAAGATGAAGATTGGAAAAGGCGACAAGCTTGCCACTAGAGTCGTTATGTGGCCCCTGCCGCGGCAAACCCTATACGCCGCCTGTTAGCGGCGCGAATTGACCGCGCCGCTAACGGGGGAGCTCTGCCGGGCCGGCCCATCGCGCGGCGTTCCCTTTTCCTTTCGTTTTTTTTATTTTTCATTTTCCTTTTACTTTTCTTCTTCTTTTTTTGTTTCTTTTTCTGTTTCTGTTTTTCTTTTTCGTTTCTATTTCTATTTCTTTTTCTGTTTTCGTTTCTTTTTTATTTTCTTATTGTTTTTCATTCTTTTTAAATTGTTTTTTGAAAATGATTCCAAATTCAAATTTGGTTTCAAATTTTAAAATTATTCATTTTTTAAAACGGTTCCATTTTTGAAAATGGTTCCAAATATAAAAATGGTTCCATTTTGATAATGTTTCCAAATTTAAAAATGGTTCCAAAATTTTGAAAATGGTTCCAAATTTGAAAATTATTCATTTTTTGAAAATGGTTCCAAATTTTAAAATGGTTCATATTTAAAAACGGTTCCATTTTTGAAAATGGTTCCAAACTAAAAAAATGGTTCCGAATTTTTGAAAATGGTTCCAAATTTGAAAACTGTTCATTTTTTGAAAATAGTTCCATTTTGAAAACGGTTCCAAATTTAAAAAAATCATTTTTGAAAACGGTTCATTTTGAAAATGGTTCCATTTTGAAAATGATTCCGAATTCATAATTGGTTCCGAATTTAAAATGGTTACAAATATTAAAATTGTTTCAAATTTAAAAATTGTTCATTTTTTAAATGGTTCCAAATTTACAAATGTTTCCATTTTGAAAATGGTTCCAAATTTAAAAATGGTTCTGAATTTCAAAGTTGTTCATTTTTTAAAATGGTTCCAAATTTAAAAATGGTTCTATTTTGAAAATGGTTCCAAATTAAAAAATGTTTCCAAATTTAAACATGGTTCCAAATTTGAAAATTATTTATTTTTGAAAATGGTTCCATTTTCAAAATGGTTCCAAATTGAAAATTTGGGACCATTTTCAATTTTTCTGGAGCGTTTCCGTACTGTATAACCATTTTTAAAATTTGTTCCAAATTGAAAATGTCGGATTTTAAAATGGTACTTATTTTGAAAATATTCTGAGTAAAAAATATTCGTGTTGAAACTCACTGCAAAGTTTCAGGAATAGAAACAGTATAACACAAAAACGAAACAGAGGAAGCAGCAACTAAATGTATTCCGCGCCTTGGGCCGGCTCACGTAAGGAAACACGTAGGCGGCGGAAGCCTGAACCGCCGCTAACGAGCGATGTAAAGCAGCTCCGTGGAGCTCCTATTTCACGACCTGGTTGTAGCAAAACAACCTCCGCATACCCGCTCGCGCTATTGGGCCGGCCCACTTCTGGCTTCACGCCTTGGACTGCTTCGTGCGCGTTTGGCTATGGTACTGCTTGTAGCGTTTGACGGTTTCGTCCGCGTCTTTGACTGCTTCACGCTTTGACTGCTTCATGTATACGAAAATAATGTGTATACGAAATATGCGCGTTCACGAGTAGGTTTGATTCCTATACTTAGTTTCCAGTTTCGTCGATTGTAACTTCTTAATTTCATATCGATGCTCGGAACTTTTTTAGAATTTTTTTTATCAAATTCGTCGCACTTGGTTGACCGATTGAAGTATCATTTGATGAGTAGAATAATCTCAACGTAACGCACAAATTTTGTGTTGTAATTTTTTCTTTTCGATGGTCATATACGAGATAATCTTGTACTGTATGTTTGAACGTGTTTACACTCTATGCGTCTTCTCCAACTCCGCCATCGTCGCTGCACCACCGACGTACCACGTCGTCACCGCCCCATGCTGCTTCATGGTGCCGCCACCTAGATGGTTCTAAATTCAAAATATGAACATTTTAAAATTTGGATGTTTTAAAATATTTTTCAAAATTTGAACCATTTTCAGAAAATGAAAAGAAAATGACGATGAACGAAAACTATTTTGAAAAGTGAACAGAAAGGGCCGATCAACGAAATCGATTTTTGAACG
The DNA here is from genome assembly GCA_947311845.1 of Poa pratensis. Taxonomy (NCBI): domain Eukaryota; kingdom Viridiplantae; phylum Streptophyta; class Magnoliopsida; order Poales; family Poaceae; genus Poa; species Poa pratensis. The sequence goes on along the minus strand of CAMZMU010000066.1, from coordinate 30,026,651 downwards.
ATTTTAAAAAGTGAACAGAAAAAATGCGCAGTTCGTTTTTCTCTTGAAAAGCGTACAAGTACGATCATAGTACTTTTATTTTGGAAAAATGATATATGAACAAAATATATTTTTAAACGATTTTAAAAAAGTGAACAAAAAAGTCTGTGAACAGAAATTATATTTAAATGATTTTTTAAAAGTGAACAAAATAGGTATTTGAACGGAAACTATTTTTGAAGGATTTTAAAAGGGACACAGAAAAAGTCTGTGAACGGAAATTATTTTTGAACAATTTTCCAAAAGTGAACAAAATAGGTATTTGAACGGAAACTATTTTTGAACGATTTTAAAAAGCGAACAGGAAAAGTCTGTGAACGGAAATTATTTTTGAACGATTTTCAAAAAAGTGAACAAAATAGATATTTGAACGGAAATTATTTTTGAACAATTTTAAAGGGTAAACAGAAAAAGTCTGTGAACGGAAATTATTTTTGAACGATTTTCAAAAAGTGAAAAAATTAGGTATTTGAACGGAAACTATTTTTGAACGATTTAAAAAGGGGAACAAAAAAGTCTGTGAACAGAAATTATTTTGGAACGATTTTAAAGGGCGAACAGAAAAAGTCTGTGAACGAAAATTATTTTTGAATAATTTTCAAAAAGTGAACAAAATAGGTATTTGAACGGAAACTATTTTTGAACGATTTTAAAAGGCGAACAGAAAAAGTCTGGGAACAGAAATTATTTTTGAATGATTTTCAAAAAAGTGAACAAAATAGGTATTTGAAGAGGAATTTATTTTTGAACAATTTTAAAAGGCGAACAGAAAAAGTCTGTGAACGGAAATTATTTTTGAACGATTTTCAAAAAGTGAACAAAAATAGGTATTTGAACGAAAACTATTTTTGAACGATTTTAAAAGAAAAAGTCTGTGAACGAAAATTATTTTTGAACGATTTTCAAAAAAGTAAACAAAATAGGTATTTGAACGGAAATTATTTTTGAACGATTTTCAAAGGCGAACAGAAAAAAGTGTATGAACGGAAATTATTTTTTAACGATTTTCGAAAAGAGAACAAAATAAGTATTTGAACGGAAATTGTTTTTGAACAATTTTTATACATGAACAATTTTCAAATATGAACATTTTTAAAATTTGAACATTTTCAAAAATGAAAATTTAAAATAAAGAAATAATATCTAATAAGAAAACTGAAAAGAAGAAAGAAAAAAGAAACAGCCAAAAAAATAAAAACGAAAAAGAAACAGGAAAAAACAAAAAAGAAGAAAGAAAAAAGAAACAGCAAAAAAAAGAAACAAAAGAAGCTGGTGCCGCCTACTGGGCCGGCCCATAGGGCAAAGGGGGTGTGCGGAGGCGCGCTAGTTGACGACCAGGTCGTCAACTAGGATTTGCCCCTGCCGCCAGCTAGAGGTAGTAGGCGATAATCTGAATTATTCGATATTTCGTATTTGAGAAATTAAAAATAGAAATAGTAAATATCCGAGTATGAACGAAATAGAAGCGGTAAATATCTGGATTAGTATATACAACTATAAATATAAATATGGTATTCCCTCTGTCCCAAATACTTGATACAGATTTGTTATATATACACACTAAAACACGTCTAAATATATCCGTAATTTGACAAATCTAAGTCAATTATTTTGGGACGGAGTGGAGTACTATTAAAATTTGAGACAAATGTGGATATGGAAATGGATATTTGTATCCGGATAAATTTATGTTAGTCAATTTTCAGAATTCTAGCGCAATTACCCAACCTAAAATAGAAAAAAGTGATCAAATATAATTATTTTTTGTGATTAAATTAAACTATTGTGTATTATATAGCTATATTATAAGTCTTCCATTTTGTAGTTGTCTCGTTATAATACACGAGTCTATTATATTGTTATATTCGTTTTCATTTTGAATTGAGAGAACATTCGATCCGCATCGTATTCGAGTATCATCCATTGCCCGCTCCACATTCGTATCCGACATCAACCTAGTGAAAGGAGCCAACCACTAGGCGCGCGGCTGCAGGGGCAGATTCGGTGATTCCCTTCGAGTGTGTTTTCTATAGGGCTGGACTAAAGGTTCAGTCGGGGTCGTGTGTCGAGATCCAAACAATCATTTGACTATAGTGTTTAGCATGTGTCGAAGCATTGTGCCTAGCAAAGATCTGGGAGAGCGAATGACTATAGTTGTCGGTGGCGACAATGGAGGTGAGAGCGTGGAGGGTGAGCGGGGACTAGGGGCGTTCATGGGCCCTTTTTTAGGGGATTCATAGGCTTTTGGGCTGGGCTCGCTTAAAGCATATCTAAACTGTAGTAGAGTTGCTATGTGGACCCTGCCGCCAGCGAGAGGTAGAAAACCGGAGGAGGTGGAAAATGATAGCCAATAACTCGAATTATTTGACGTATTCAAGAAATTAAAATGAAAGTGGTAATATCCGTATCCGGATAAATAAAAACGGATGTTGAAAGGGTCCTATTTCATCCGCATCCGATCAATTTCCAACCCTATAGAAAATGGCTATTTTTTTTTAATAATACATTTTTTTAATTAAATTCGAAAAATATTACGCAAAATAACGAAATTTCAAAAATAATACGGCCTCGGCCAGGGCTGGGCCGATTAGAGCCTGTCGGCCAGAGCTGGGCCGATAAGGCCTTATCGGCTCTGTCTAAGCCGACAAGGTCGCATGGTGGGCCAGGCCTGCGTCCGACAGGCCGTCACGCGTCACGGGTGGGTACTAATCGGCCAACTTTTAGCCGACAGGCCTGTCGGCCAGTACTGGGCCGATAGGGTGCTGGATAAGGCCAATCCTGGCCACATCTTCTTCCTCGCGTCCTCTCTCTCCTTTTCTTCTTCCTCTCGAAAACCAGCAGCTCCTTGCTGCGTTTCAGCGGCGATCTGTCCATCCAGCCACCAAATCTTCCTCCTAGAAATGTTAGAGAGTTAAGGCAGCTCAGATATACAGATGGGTTAGGTTTTTGTGTGATTTCGTGTTGTTTGGTTGGAGCAATGATGGAGTTTAGGTGGAGGTTCGTGTAGGGTGGTGGTGGTGCAGCGTGGTGGTGGTGGTGCAGTGGTGTTGCTGGTGGTGCAGCGGTGGTGGTGACGGTGCTGGTCCATTGAATCGGCACGCTTCAAGGGTATGCGTTTATCTGGCTAATTAGGGTTTACTGTTGCGCTAGTAATATTAAGTATATAGTTGTTCCCGGTTATAACAGTTAATTGGTGTCACATTTTTAGGTTGTTGAGATGAGTAATTTAGTGAAATGTTTGTTTTACTATGGTCCTGGCGAAGTTGTGGTAAATGAGCATGGAGCTGATTTGGGTGAGTTTCGATGGTCAGAGTTGGAACTGAGTGACCCAGAAACATGGTCTATAAGTCAGCTGAAAGATTGGTTGGCAGCGTGTTTAGGGCTTAATCCTCAAACAGACACTGTCGGTGTGCATGCACTGTGGACGAAGACAAGGTCCCCGGTGTTTTTTTATTTGAGGCCGATAGAGCGGACCTCTCAGATGGTGCGATGGTTGCAAGGCTGCGAAAGCAGGGGATGTACCCCTATCGCGTTACTGATACCTGTCGCGAAGGAGGTGATTCCGCCTGAAGGCGAGGGAGGTCACGATCCTGGCCAGAGTAGTCAGGAGATGCAATTTTCTGGACATGATTATAATCAGGGAGATGTTGGAGGTGGTGGTTATGAATCTGGCCAAAATAGTCAGGCAGAGCAGATGGAAGAGGAGATGTTGGAGGTGGTACTTATGAATCTGGCCAAAATAGTCAGGCAGAGCAGATGGAAGAGGGAGATGAAGATGTGCTGAGGCAGCTGCAGACGATGTATTCCAACAAATGATGGAAGAGGAAGACGAAGATGGTGGTAGTGCTTATGGGCATGATTCCGACGAGTCGGATGACGAACATGTGGTGCCAAATCCTGCGTCATGGAGTCATGATTTCTCGTCGTCAATGACAGTGAACGATGGTCATGATTCTGCCTGGGAATACCATCAGAACCAGGTTGCTGCGGGTGCTCTATATACCGACAAGCAACATTTGCAAGACGCAATCATTAAGTGGGCAATGTCGACTTGCAAGACATTCAAAACCAAGGTGTCGAGTAAAAAATATCTGACAATGGAATGTGAGGTAGCAGGGTGTCCTGGAAGGGTGCACGGTTATCGTCCTCACTTCGGCATAAACTGGAAAGTGAGCGACGTAGTACAGCACACATGTAGAATTGAAATTCCTCAAGATCATCGTAACATTTCGTCGACGCTTATAGCTCGGTTGCTGTACTCAGAAATAGTACAGGGCAAAGCTATGGAAGCGAAGGCTATTCAGCATAAGGTGTTCACCAGGTTCAAGTACAAAATATCTTATGGCAAAGCTTGGAGGGCTAAGCAGATGGCACTTGAGAAAAGATTCGGATCGTTCCTAGACTCATATGACTCAGTTGTTCGGCTCCTCCACACATTGCAGGCCCGTAATCCAGGCACATATGTTGACGTCAAACACTTTTGGATGGAAGAGTTTCCAAACGTAAAGGTGCTGCATCGTGTGTTCTTCTCTTTCGGTGTATGCATAGAAGCTTTCACTCACTGTCGACCAGTTATCTGTGTTGATGGTACATTTCTTACTGGAAGTATAGGGGACAGATCTTGACTGCCATTGGTCAGGATGGCAACAATCAGATCGTGCCACTTGCATTTGCTTTTGTGGAGAGCGAGAACACTGAAAGTTGGACTTGGTTCTTCAGGCAGCTTAAAATAGCAGTAGTAAAAGATAAGCCGAACGTGTGCATCCTTCATGACCGCCATGCTGGTATACTGAACGCCGTCAAGGCACTCACAAACCCTGTGGCCGCGGAAGAAACGCCATGGCTAGACCTGCAGAGTCGTTGGTGCATGCGCCATTTGGGGGCCAATTTTTTCTCACAGTTCCGAGATAAGGCTTTGATGAATCTATTCAAAAAACTATGCAAGCAGAACCAATTCTGGAAATACACATTCATACGTGGTAAGCTTGATGACTTCACTAACCAGCATGTTAGGCAGAGGAGAGCTGCACGAAATGTTGCAGTAGCAGCACATGTGCAACTTGTGGCGCAACAGCTAGCAACCGGACCTCCACCAGCTGAGGATGTACCTGTTGGGCTTTGTGACTTGCCAGGATTTGATCCGCCTGGTGTTAGGAGAAAGACTGGGAGGTTGATTAAAAACTTTCAGCAGTGGATAGAGCACGAGCCTCTTGAGAGGTGGTCTTTGCTGCACGACACTTATGGAGCCAGGTACGGTGTTATGACTACCAACCTGGCTGAAACATACAACTTTGTTCTGAGAGGAAATAGGGCATTGCCACTTACAGCCATTGTGGAGGGTATTTTTGAGGGCACAGTCAAGTACTTCAGAGAAAGACGCCAGAAAGCTCACTTGCATATCGTAAACAACCCGAACACACCTTTTTGTGAGAAGATTACGGAGTACATGGATAGGAAGATGGCAAAAGCTCGTACTCATGCTGTGCAGGCCATAGGAAATCAAGAAAGGAGGTTCGAGGTACGCTTACCTTCTGACAAATTTGGTTGCGGAAATCAGCTCAGAACGCATGAGGTGAGAATTGGAAATGAAGCCCGACCAACATGTGACTGCACATGCAATAAACCAAAATTGCTTCACCTGCCCTGCTCCCATGTATTGGCTGCGTGTGGGCAACTCGGACTGTCAGCCAGCTCGTTCGTTTCACCATATTATTTTAACGAGTCTGTTCTTAATACCTGGACCGGTGAAATGGTGGGATTTCGAGCTGTGGGTAATTTCAACACGGTTGACCCTAATGAAAGGCAGTACATCCCCGACCCAAGGCTACTGCGTCCGGTAGAGGTAGACGACCGTGCAAGCGTATCAGAAATGGTATGGATGAATCTGAAGCCGGAGGCCCAACAGTGCAATGTTTCTTGTGCAATGATTTTGGTCACAGGGACACTGGTTGTACCAAATTCCCACCTACGAATGCTGCTCCGGCAACTAGAGCAGCTGCTCCACGTGGGCGAGGCAGGCGAGGACCAAGAGGAAGGGGAAGAAACTAGGATATGTTTTAAATTTGGACTGTGCTTTTATTTGTAATAAATGTGGATCAATGTTTTAAATTTGGACTATGTTTTTATCTGTAATATGTGTGGATCAGTGTTTTAAATTTAGAGTTTAATTTCATCTGTAATTAGTCTCCATCTGTGTTTTAAATTTAGACTTTCATTTTATCTATAATTTGTATGCATTTTTGTTTAAAAAAGGAGGGGGAGTGGAGGGAAAAACGGAGGAAGCAGTAGGCCTTATCGGCCCAGCTAAGGACGACACACCCTATCGGCCCAGTCTTGGCCGATATGGCTAGTCGGCTTAGCCCTGGCCGATAAGCTTCTCTGACACGCGCGGGCGTCGGCCGAAGGCCTTATCGGCCCAGCTCTGGCCGACAGGCTCTAATCGGCCCAGCCCTGGCCGAGGCCGTATTATTTTTGAAATTTCGTTATTTTGCGTAATATTTTTCGAATTTAATTAAAAAATGTATTATTAAAAAAAATGTAGAAAATGCACTCGAACATAAGCACCGAATCTGCCCCAGCCGCGCGTTGTATTTACAAGAGCACCTAAACATAATCGACCCTAAAGCGGCCTAGACGAGAGCCTAAGTGGTTGGCTCCTTTCCAAGGTTTTGTTAAAATTAATGTTGATGTTGTTGATGCTGGGCTAGAACTAAAGGTTCAACCGGAGTCGTGTGTGAGAGATCCAAACGATCATTTGACTATATTGTTTAAGAAAGAAAACTCAGCTCATTTTTTCAGACAGAGCCCGTCCCTCGCGTCGCCCCGCAGCGGGCGACTCGAGGGAAACCCTACCCCGCCGCCAGAGCCCTCCCCTCCGGCCTCCCACTCCGCCGCCGCTGCCGCCGGCCTCTCCGCGGTGGCGGCGGCCCCAACCTCCACAAAGGGGCGCGGGGAGAACTGCGGTGGACGCGTGAGTTAGCGCGACGCGGCGGCACGTCTGCTTGCGGCGCCGGCGAGCGCCGCAGCTGGCGATGGTGCTGGCGGTGGGCGACGGGAGCGTGGTGTGGCAGCGAGGCAGAGGTGGCGTTGCGGCGGCGAGGTGGGGGCGGCGGCGCCCGCGAGCGCGCCAGGGTCGGGCCCGAGCGGGCCAGATCTGGGCTCCGGCGATCCGCTGTTGTTGAGCGCGGTGGTGCGTGGCGCCAACTTCCGCGCCCCTCCTGAGTCCTTCGTCGGCCTTCTGCGCCTCTTCCTCGACGGAGACTGCTCCCGACGTTTTGGTAATCCGCTCATCCCCATGGCTCCGGGATTTTAGTGGGACAGAGGTGATTTCCGGGAGAAATCCCTGCCGGCTTGCCCAACACCGACGCGGTGGCGCCTCCGGGCGTCGCCATTCCTCCTTGGAGGGCGTCGGGGGTCTTCCCACTCTCCAACCCCACCGTTGTGCTAGGGGAAACCCTAGGACCGGTCCGTCGGTCCGGACAGCAGCGGCGTGAAGCGTCGATTTCCTTCTTGAAGGTGCTGTTTTGGTACACACTATCCCTGGAACCCTGTGGTGATGAGTACATGTCGATCTTCATTCTGGGCGTGGAGTTTCCGAGGGCGCAATGGACTTGCGTCGTGGTTTCATGAGGCAACCTTCACTCAGCTCCGGTCCGGCGCCCACACTTGTCGGGGCTAGGCCTCTCTTTGGTCTGCCTTCTCTCCTAGGCATATACGGTGCGGCCTCGTCAGAGCGGTTCTGTGTAAATGGTGTGTTCTCAGGTTCCTCTTCGCCGGTGACACGGCCTTTGGAGCTTGGTGCTTTGCACCCTTGCCTCCTGGCTGGGTGCTCGGCAGGGAGGGCTTGCTGCAAGGCTTGATGGTGTTGCTGGTTGTGTCGTCGTGGCGGCTTCGGGAGTGCTTAGGCCTAGTTTAGCTAGGTGTTCTTCCCGTGGTTTGGGTTTTGGCACGATTTTCCCCTAATAATCGTGCATTGTGCGGTTTTTGGGCCCAATTTTCCTTATAAACGGGGCCAACTCTCTCTTCTGAAATGAATTGCAGGAACTCCCTGCCTTATACCTAAAAAAAAACTATATTGTTTAACATGTGTCGAAGCGTTTTGTGCCTAGCGAAGATCTGGAATGGGAGAGCGAATGACTATAGTGCCTTGTGACTATGCGGAGCTGCTTGCAGGCATTCGGAATGGATCTTCTGGAGGTTTTAGTATGATGCTTCATTAAGGAGATTCACACAAGAAGCCAATCATTTAACAAAGTTAATATCATCATGAATTTAGAGGATTAAACTTTATTCAAGAATTTAGAGAGAATCAAACTTTGAGACACGTAATATTTGAAGTTGTTTTTCTCGATGTTTTTGGAATACACCATTGGCTACATCCGAAATTTGTTTCAATTTTTTGAAACTCGTAAATATTTGTTAAGATCTTTTTTAAACATCAGGATCAATAGAGATCGGGAGCACGAAATCTCCTCTCTATTACGGAAAGTGTCTTTTGTCTCCCGAGCACGAGTGATTCTCGTTATGTTTACCGATCTAGCAATGGGACTTCTCTCTCAAGAAGAACGTGGTCTGATTCCTCAGTGCAGCGTCCGCCGCCATCGTGTCTAAACCAAGGGGCACCGCACCATGGAGGAACTGCGTGGCATGGGCAACGATGCTTCAGTTTCGGCTCCCCTGGTTGTGCCTGTCCAGCTGCGGTCGTTCGGTCGAAAGAATGCGACCAGGCGTGCAGTATGTCACGCCGTCCATGAACGGACGAGAGTATTCTTGTGGCTCCACGAACTGACTACGATTTGTGGGTTCAAGGCCGACGGAACGACCAGCCGAATCGATCGAGCGAGCCCACTGGGTTTGACCCTTTTGAGTTTTGACGCAAAGGAACGGCAACGTAGACGAGTTGTGCACGGCCGCCGGGCGCTTGGATGTGGTGTCAGGCGGACATGCGGTTTTATTAGCTTATGATTCAGGTGATCAAATAGTAGTCGATTTTATTTTAGGTGGGTATATCCTTCACTGATTAATATTTTGTCGGGGATCTTAAGCTGGCCTCATAGATGACGAAATGGAGCATCAGCTGAAACTTAGTGTACTAATCATGGATCACCCCACCACATGATAATAGGGGTTTAACCACGATGGACACGATATTTTTTAGTGAGCAAAGTGACCCTTTTCATATACTACCTCCGATCCATATTAGTGGGCACAATTTTGTCTAGATACACATGTATCTAGTCTAAATACTTAACTAGATACATATGAATTTAGACAAAACTATGCCCACTAATATGGATCGGAGGGAGTACTACTATTACTAGTAGTACTAGCAAACTACTCCATGGAGTAGCAATCAAGGTGATCAGCGTTTACATCACGGAGAATGCTGACGCGTGAGTCGTTTCTGGCGGACGGCCGCACGCGCGTGCATGTTGCTCCAATATATTTTGTCTGGTCCCTGGGCTTCTTCGCCGTTGCGTCGCCGCTTCCTCCGGCGGTGGTGCAGAGCCTGGGTGGTGGTGTGAAGGAGCTAGAAGCGGCGTTCGCGAGGAGGCTCTGCTGGCTTCACCGGACTTGGTGGCTGATGGAAGGTGGTGCGGCAGGTGGCGGAGGGCACTGGCTGTGTTCGTTTATCGAGCAAGGTTCCGTCACTGAGTGGCGGACGGATTCTGCAGCCCTTTCCATGCGGAGGTGCTCTCGGATGGAGGTAAGAAGGTGGCTCGGCTTCTTCGTCTCCGGCGTCGGCAACGGCGTTTTTCTCCTCGTTGTTTTGCTTCCTGCATTTGCTGTGCTCGATCTCTCGAGTCGTTGTACTCGTTCTTGATGTATGCATCTGCAGTTCTCAAAAAAAAAAAAAGAGCTCAGATGCAAGTGGGCATGTTGCACGATGTTGTACCAAAATGTGATTTTCTGGTCCAAAGAAAAGGAGTAGCAACACCAAACAACGGCACGGGTACCACCCGTGAAAGGCAAAGATTAGCGTAGTGCGTAGGCTTCATGCAATGTGGCACCAATGCACACTAGGCATGCAGCAGGTACTCAGCGACAGGTGTTTACAGGTCGGTCGACCGGACCTCACCGCGCCGCTGGATCGAGCCAGTCCAACCCGAGTCCAACTTGCGCAGCAAACAAGACCCAAAACCGCAACTTGCGCCCCAAACAAAAATTTCCGCGCATTCGCCCAATCCCGTATCGCGCCAGGCGAATCTCATAAAAGCTCGCGCCACCGACATGTGGGCCCAGCCAGGCACCGCGATGCGTCCCACACACCGCGGCCGCGGCGCCGCTCGTGGTTTTCCCTTCCCCGAAGAAAAGAAGGTGATCTTTTTCAATAACACCCCTGTCTTTACACGCGGATCTCACCTCGCTCTGCGCTTGCCACCTGGGTATAAAGCGAGGCCACCTGCCTCTCCCAGTCCAGAGGCCAGAAGACCAACCCAACAACACCCGTCAAACCAAAATCTCCAGCCGGTCCTAGAATATTCCCCAAGCCCCACCCCACATCTCTGCCGCTCTCTCTCCAGCGTAGATGGACACCCGCATCGGCTCCGTGGACAGGCCGTTGCCGGCGGCGGTGAACGGCGCGGTCGGCTGCCCCGCGTCGTCCCCGGGGTGCCCGATCATGTCCTCCCACCCGGCGGCGGCGGCCCCTGCTCCCGGCGAGGCGTCGCTGGGGCGGCACCTGGCGCGCCGGCTCGTGCAGGTGGGCGTCGGCGACGTCTTCGCCGTCCCCGGGGACTTCAACCTCACGCTGCTCGACCACCTCGTCGCCGAGCCCGGGCTCCGCCTCGTCGGCTGCTGCAACGAGCTCAACGCGGGCTACGCGGCCGACGGCTACGCGCGGGCCCGCGGCGTTGGCGCCTGCGCCGTCACCTTCACCGTCGGCGGCCTCAGCGTCCTCAACGCCATCGCCGGCGCCTACAGCGAGAACCTCCCCGTCATCTGCATCGCCGGCGGGCCCAACTCCAACGACTACGGCACCAACCGCATCCTCCACCACACCATCGGCGTCCCCGACTTCTCCCAGGAGCTCCGCTGCTTCCAGACCGTCACTTGCCACCAGGTACGTACGTACGAGCGCGTTCCCGTCCTGCATTGCCGATTCCTGATCCCTCTAATTTAATTGTTGGGGATTTGTACGTGTTTCCAAACCGATCGATGTACTAGTAATTTGTTGGGTTTGAGGAGCGGCTCTTGATCTGGTTGGTTTGTATATATTCAGGCAGTGGTGACCAATCTGGACGACGCGCACGAGCAGATCGACATGGCCATTGCGACGGCGCTCAGGGAGAGCAAGCCGGTGTACCTCAGCATCAGCTGCAACCTCCCCGGGATACCTCACCCCACCTTTAGCCGTGACCCAGTTCCCTTCTTCCTCGCCCCCAGGTACTATCCTCCTCTGTTCTTCTCGTCACCCGTGAGCCTTATTGTTTCCGTGTATCGTTTGTGAGTCTGATCAGAGGCTTTTCCCCCAATTATTATGCGAACACGTTATCTCCCGTGAGCCTTATTGTTTCTGTGTATCGTTTGTGAGTCTGATCAGAGGCTTTTCCCCAATTATTATGCGAACACGTTATCTCGGATCGTGGAACAGATTATCTAGTGTGCACCACGCTATGTCTTAACTCTTGATTTGCATGTACCAGTAACTGCTGGGAGCTTAACATTTTGCCACCCAAACATTGCGCCTAGTGGAATCATTGGATTTGAGAATTTAACATGGTGAATTTCGTTGCTATTTGAAGTGGCATGATGAATTGAATCGACTCTTCTTAGTGTAATACCATACTGCAATTGTTTTCGTGACTTGTGAGCCTTATTGTTTTCGTGTATCGCTTTGTGAGTCTGATCAGAGGCTTTTCCCCAATTATTATGCGAACACGGTATGTTGGATCATGTAACAGATTATATATTATGCACCACGCTATGCTTTAACTCTTGATTTGCATGCACCAATACTACTGGAAACTTTTTTATGCTATTTTGAAGCGGCCTGATGGATTGAATCGTCTCGTAATACTTTTTGATGCTATTTTGAAGTGGCCTGATGGATTGAATAGACTCTGTTGTAATACTATACTGTAATATAATTATATGTGAAGCCATCTGATGAATTGAACCCTGATGTCAAATTCCAGGATGAGCAACAAGATGGGGCTCGAGGCTGCAGTGGAGGCAACCGTCCAGTTCCTGAACAAGGCTGTGAAGCCGGTGCTCGTCGGCGGCCCTAAATTGCGCGTTGCCAAAGCACAGAAGGCCTTCGTCGACCTTGTGGATGCCAGTGGCTATGCCTATGCGATAATGCCATCGGCCAAGGGCCTTGTTCCAGAGACGCACCCCCACTTCCTTGGCACCTATTGGGGCGCTGTCAGCACTGCATTCTGTGCAGAGATCGTTGAGTCGGCCGACGCCTACATCTTCGCAGGCCCTATCTTCAATGACTACAGCTCTGTTGGTTACTCTTTCCTCCTCAAGAAGGACAAGGCCATCATCGTGCAGCCTGACCGTGTCATTGTTGGGAACGGGCCAGCATTCGGCTGCGTCATGATGAAGGAATACTTGTCTGAACTGGCGAAGCGTGTTAAGAAGAATACCACCGCCTACGAGAACTACAAGAGGATCTTTGTGCCTGAGGGCCAGGTGCTGAAGTGTGAGGCGAACGAGCCTCTGCGTGTCAATGTGCTCTTCAAGCACATCCAGAAGATGATTACGGGCGACAACGCAGTGATTGCAGAGACTGGTGACTCCTGGTTCAACTGCCAGAAGCTGAAGCTGCCTGAGGGCTGTGGGTGAGCATTCTAACATTCTGACTCTGCACTGTTTTTACTGTTTATGTTTTCTTGTTGTATGCCTTGTACTAACAGGGTTGTTTGCACACTTCAGGTATGAATTCCAAATGCAGTATGGTTCAATTGGATGGTCAGTTGGTGCATTGCTTGGTTATGCTCAGGGGGCAAATGACAAGCGTGTGATCGCCTGCATTGGTGATGGGAGCTTCCAGGTGAAACTTCTCGCTTGTCTTGATATGTTGGTATCTGCTGCAAATGATGATTGTGTGTTTCTAACGTGATCTTGTTGGCAACTATCTGCAGGTGACAGCCCAGGATGTGTCGACGATGCTGCGGTGCGGGCAAAACAGCATAATCTTCCTGATCAACAATGGTGGGTACACCATCGAGGTGGAGATCCACGACGGACCTTACAATGTCATCAAGAACTGGAACTACACCGGCCTTGTGGAGGCCATCCACAATGGGGAGGGCAAGTGCTGGACCGCCAAGGTAAGCAACTGTCCATGGCCAGTGCTCAGTGCTCACTAGAACGAGGGAGTTCGGGGAATCGCTGCTTATGTATGCTGTGATACATGCAGGTCAAGTGCGAGGAGGAGCTGACGGCAGCGATAGAGACGGCTTTGGGCGAGAAGAATGACTCCCTCTGCTTCATCGAGGTGATCGCGCACAAAGACGACACCAGCAAAGAGCTGCTGGAATGGGGCTCCAGGGTCTCTGCGGCCAACTCCAGGCTACCCAACCCTCAGTAGACCAAGCTTACCTCCTCTGCGTCACTAGTAGCATGCACCTAGCACGTTGGCCGCCATAGAAATTACTTGAGTACTCTTCGTCTTTGTGTCATCCGTATGTTCGGTAGTTTGTTTCTTTTTGAACTGTTCGGTGGTTATGATTGTGTCTAATTCTGTGGCCATCCTGTTTCTATGAGATATCTTTTCGAGGGAAAATATATACTCCCTCCGATCCATATTAGTGGACATAGTTTTGTCTAAATTCATATGTATCTAGTTATGTATTTAGACTAGATACATGTGTATCTAGATAAAGTTGTGCCCACTAATATGGATTGGAGGTAGTACGAGGAAGCTTCTGTTTGCGTTCTTATTTGATTCATTTTGTGTACATATCGCCATCCATTGCCGTGAGATGTCACTGAGCATAGCTAGCAATCAGAAGTACTACGGACGAACGTGGTCTGAGTTAGTTGGCTGAAATTTCACCCTTGGTTTGAGTGTGTACGAACTGCTAAGTGCCTGTCATGGACTACAATGTCAGAAGAGGCGATCCTGATCAGGATAAAAAAATGTGACGTCCGGTAAAGTAAAAAAAGAAGATGTGTGGCATGCCCAGCTTCCAAGCTTAAAACTTTTACCATGTATCTTTCACTTCACCTGTAATGATATATATTACGAACATGCAAAATCTTAATGCAAAATACAATACTTTGTGAGCTACACAAAAATGACAAAAGTTAAAAAAAAATTGAAACTACATATTCAAAATACAATACTTTGTGAGCTACACAAAAATGACAAAAGTTAAAAAAAATTGAAACTACATATTGCCCACTATATTTAGATATGTACATTTATCATTTTTGTGTAGCTCAAACTGTAAAGTATTTTGCATTGAAATTTTATAGGCTTGTAGAAGATGTCACTGAGAACATGCATGATTTTTTCAGATTTTTTTTAGCTTTTAAATATGTTTTTTAAAAGCGAGATCACTATAGAACCAAATCTCGACTCTATATATATGGAGCCAAAGTTAGATAGTTTGGTAGTAACCTATTTCGAATAGAGTAAGTATATAACTGAGTTAACCAAAAGCTGAGCGCATCTGGCCAGCCCGTGGCTGCGGTGCGCAGGTTGGGGCCGACGCGGTTGGCGGGTGAGAGGTGGGCTCTAATGCGGTCAGAGCAGATGATGGCCGCATCCTCAGAGTGGTTACCATGTTGAAGGCGTCGTTGCTGCAATCCCGCCTCACGCATAATGTTCCAGGGGAAATCCTAGATCTGTGTTAATCCCAAATCGGACGATGGCGGCTTTTAGGTGTCGTTTTCCCTCTTGAGGGCACCATTTTGGAGCACGAGATGCCTGGAGGAGGTCTGCTGGTGGAGCGGTGTTCATCTACCGCGTCAACGGCGGTGGGTCTCGGCGGCGTAGCTCAGCGGGGTCTCGGTGACGGATGCGGATTGATGAACGTGCGCAGGAAGCTGGCGCTGTCTGGCAGCGTCGACGACGGGCCGTACAAGGTCATTGTGTTGATCACTCCTTAAGATGGTATCGCGGTAAGACGGCGGCGGCTTATCAGCGTGCACGTGTTGTGCGCCGAGTGTCTGTTGGACTGGTTTGTGCTCCCGGCTAGCCGTTACGTGGTCTGGTGAGGCTTTCGGATTTAGTGATGTGCGTAGTTGTGTGAGGTCCGGGCACATGGGCCATGGCTTTGATCAGGTCCACCCACTTCGTCAACCTTGTAGCTGTAGCGAGTTATCGCCTGGAACGGTGGCTTCCGGCTGATCGATGTATTTCTTTGTAAGGTTTTGATAATTTCCTATTTTCTCCTTTTATTAATAAAAAAGGGTGTGTGCATCGTTTCGATGCAGAAGCCCGCGCTCCCCATTTAAAAAAAAAATCTGTCCAAGGGTGTTTTTTCTTCCAAATAAGTACTACAAAATCGACAATTGTTTTTCCTTACCCCATGTTCAACCAGGTCACTTTTGATGAAATGTTTCTTTGGTTAGCATCCACACCGAGCCACGTCATCTCAACTAACTGTCATGGTGTACTATTTCCTTGCTCCACGAATAACCGCATGTGTCATGATTAAATATAGCTCTTTTGCCGGTCTAGTCTTTTTCCTTTGCTTCAAAATTTTGCACTTGGAACATATCATTCTAACAAATATAAAATCAGTTCTATTTAAGATAATATACTCTCTATTTCGAACATGAGGCATATAGATTTTGTCCCAGGTCAACCTTTGTAAATTAGGACCAAGTTTATAGAAAACATATCATTGACAATACAAAAATATGATTCAGAATGTTGTAGGTGTTGATGTTTCATTATTTAAAATTTGTCAATTTTAGGACAAAATCTATAGCCCTTCAAGTTTGAAACAAATATAGTATTAACCATTGCATATGTCTAAATGATATATCAAGTACTATACTAATGATAGTGTTCATTGTTAATTTTGCCTCATACACCATGATATTCCGCTAGGGACACATCTTCTGATTCTTCAAACAACTCATGAGTACTTCTCTTTCATCCGCATTTATCATATGACCGCTTATCTTTGTTACGTAAAGTATACATAACAACATATTATATAGTCAAACAATAAAGGTCTAATTTTATCATTAATTTGAATCATACTTCTGTTCCAAAAATACATGGCTTACGAGAAAACGCAGAGTCAGATTTCTCCAACAACTTGAATACATGTGTAAACGATTAGTCAACAAAATATTATACTCTAATATTATCGTAAAATAGTTTCAATTGTTAGTTAATAAGTAACTTATTCATATACCAACAACGGTGGTGAGTTGGATCCTAGTGAGCACGTTGATAAACAATATGTGTTAGGAACATAGGGAATATGTTTTGGAACATAGTACTACTATCACGGCTTGGTTTGACGGGGAATGCGGCAACACATATGAAAATTGCAACATTTGAAGAAAAAAAATGAGACGTGCGTTTAGGCAGTTGGTAGATAAGATACAGAGAAAGCACGGTATAAAACTCTAAATAATCGATGGATTCTGTCTCAAAACTTAAATACGTGGTATTTGGTAAATTTCACCTCAAATGTGGTGGTTTCGTGCCTCTGCCCCGTATTGAAGTGGACATTTATATAATTTAATTGGAAACACCCCTACACGCACACAGACACACCCCGAATCAGCCCATATCCTGCACAGAGGGATGGACTCAGTACCACCATTTGATATTTTAAGATATATACTGAGTCCATCCCGAATCGGCACATGCAATCGAATACGGAGCCACTGATTTGACCGAACAAAGTCTGGCCGAATACAGGCTACCATATAACCCGCCTGTTTGCTACTTGATGATGCAGACACATGCAACTAAACACGAATTCACATCTCTAGCGGACATTGACACGCCCGAAGGAACGGTGCACACCAGGCAGCACCTACTCACATAATCATTGGTCGACGGAGCCGCGCGCTGGATCGAGCGAGTCCAACAGATGAAAGAGAGCAGGTTCACTCGCGCAGCAAACAAGACTCAAAACCGCGACTTGCGCCCCAAACCGGATACCGCTATCGCCGCCAGGTGCCCAACCCCGGAGCGAGGCGATCAAATACAGTAGCTTATGCCAGTGTGTGCAGCTGACATACGGACCCCACCAAGCATGGTCTCGGATGTACACTCCGCGAGCCTCACCTCACCTCACCTCACCGGACACCGCGGCGCAGCGTGGCCCGTGGTTTACTTTTCGCAAAATAAATTAAGCCGCGTTTTCCTCGGAACACCCCTGTGTTTCGGGCAAATCGCCGTTCGCTCTCCACGTGCCACCTAGGTATAAAACGAGGACAGACGCCTCTTCGTCGTCTAACACATCGAAACACCAGGCCTAACAGACAACACATCACACACATGTCGAAGAAACAAAAGCTCGACCAGGGTTTACCACATTCGCCCCCCAAACCCCACCACAACCCTGCTCCGGATTCCTCCACCCAGAACGCGATGGACATCGACACGGGGTCCGTGAACGGCGCGGCCGCGCACCGCTCGGCGGCACCGACGTCCACCGGCGAGGCCTCCCTGGGGCGGCACCTGGCGCGGCGCCTCGTGCAGGTGGGCGTCAGCGACGTCTTCGCCGTCCCCGGGGACTTCAACCTCACGCTGCTCGACCACCTCGTCGCCGAGCCCGGGCTCCGCCTCGTCGGCTGCTGCAACGAGCTCAACGCGGGCTACGCGGCCGACGGGTACGCGCGGGCCCGCGGCGTCGGCGCCTGTGCCGTCACCTTCACCGTCGGCGGTCTCAGTGTCCTCAACGCCATCGCCGGCGCATACAGCGAGAACCTGCCCGTCATCTGCATCGCCGGCGGGCCCAACTCCAACGACTACGGCACCAACCGCATCCTCCACCACACCATCGGCGTCCCGGACTTCTCCCAGGAGCTCCGCTGCTTCCAGACCGTCACCTGCCACCAGGTACTCCGCTGCTTCCTGGTCACTCTAATTTGTTGGGGATTTGTTTTTCCAAACCGATGTAATACTAGCAATTTGTTGGGTTTTATTAGCGGCTATTGATCTGGTGGGTTTGCTGTTCCTGAATTCAGGCAGTGGTGACCAATCTGGACGACGCGCACGAGCAGATCGACACGGCGATTGCGACGGCGCTGAGGGAGAGCAAGCCGGTGTACCTCAGTATCAGCTGCAACCTCCCCGCACTACCGCACCCAACCTTTAGCCGTGACCCAGTCCCCTTCTTCCTCACACCCAGGTAATTAGTACGTACCCTCCGCTGTTCTTCTCACGAGCCAGGAGGAGCACGTCCAGTGTTTTAATTTGAGTCAGATCACAGTTTTTTTCCCAATTATTAGGCGACCACGTTATCTTGATCATGGGACATTTCCCCCAAATTGTGTTTTGATTTTTCTCACCCAGAAGTTGCGCTGCTGGAATCATTAGCATTGACAATTTAATGTGGCGAATTTTGTTGCTATTTGACCTTAATCGATTCTGTTGTAATACTGCACTGTAATAGTGTAATCTGATTATAGTTGAAGCCATCTAATGAGTTGAACTATGTTGTGAAAATGCAGGATGAGCAACAAGATGGGTCTCGAGGCTGCAGTGGAGGCAACCGTCCAGTTCCTGAACAAGGCGGTGAAACCGGTGATTGTCGGCGGCCCAAAATTGCGCGTTGCAAAAGCACGGAAGGCCTTCGTCGACCTTGTAGATGCCAGTGGCTATGCATATGCGATAATGCCATCGGCCAAGGGCCTTGTTCCAGAGACGCATCCCCACTTCATTGGCACCTATTGGGGTGCAGTCAGCACTGCATTCTGTGCCGAGATCGTTGAGTCGGCCGACGCCTATGTCTTCGCAGGCCCTATCTTCAATGACTACAGTTCTGTTGGTTACTCTTTCCTCCTCAAGAAGGACAAGGCCATCATCGTGCAGCCTGACCGTGTCATTGTTGGCAACGGGCCGGCATTCGGCTGCATCATGATGAAGGAATACTTGTCTGAACTGGCGAAGCGTGTTAAGAAGAATACCACTGCCTACGAGAACTACAAGAGGATCTTTGTGCCTGAGGGCCAGGTGCTGAAGTGTGAGGCGAACGAGCCTCTGCGTGTCAATGTGCTCTTCAAGCACATCCAGAAGATGATTACGGGTGACAACGCAGTGATTGCAGAGACTGGTGACTCCTGGTTCAACTGCCAGAAGCTGAAGCTGCCTGAGGGCTGTGGGTGAGCATTCTAACATTCTGACTCTGCATTGTTGTAACTGTGCATGTTTTCTTGTTATATGCCTTGTACTGACAGGGTTGTTTCCACACTTCAGGTATGAATTCCAAATGCAGTATGGTTCAATTGGATGGTCAGTTGGTGCATTGCTTGGTTATGCTCAGGGGGCAAATGACAAGCGTGTGATCGCCTGCATTGGTGATGGGAGCTTCCAGGTGAAACTTTTCGCTTGTCTTGATATGCTGGTATCTGCTGCAAATGAATGTGTGTTTCTAATGTGATCTTGTTGGCAACTATCCTCAGGTGACAGCCCAGGATGTGTCGACGATGCTGCGATGCGGGCAGAACAGCATAATCTTCCTGATCAACAACGGTGGGTACACCATCGAGGTGGAGATCCACGACGGACCTTACAATGTCATCAAGAACTGGAACTACGCCGGCCTTGTGGAGGCCATTCACAATGGAGAGGGCAAGTGCTGGACCACCAAGGTAAGCAACTGTTCATGGCCAGTGCTCAGTGCTCACTAGAACGACCCGAGTTCGGGGAATCGCTGCTGATGGATGCTGTGATTCGTGCAGATCAATTGCGAGGAGGAGCTGACGGCAGCGATAGAGACGGCTTTGGGCGAGAAGAAGGACTCCCTATGCTTCATCGAGGTGATCGTGCACAAGGACGACACCAGCAAAGAGCTGCTGGAATGGGGCTCCAGGGTCTCTGCGGCCAACTCCAGGCTACCCAACCCTCAGTAGACCAAGCTTACCTCCTCTCCGTCGCTAGTAGCATGCACCTAGCAAGTTGGCCGCCATAGAAATTACTTGAGTACTCTTCGTCTGTGTCATCCGTATGTTCGGTAGTTTGTTTCTTTTTTAACTGTTCGGTGGTTATGATTGTGTCTACGTTCTGTGGCCATCCTGTTTCCATGAGATCTCTTTTCGAGGAAAAATATACGAGCAAGTTTTAGTTTGTGTTCTTATTTGATTCATTGTGTGTTCCTGTCGCCATCCAGTGCAGTGAAATGTCAATGAGCACGGCTAGCTGTTAGCAACGTCTTGTGGAGTTCGTAAGGACTTCCAATTCGTTAACATGCAGACATCGTTGGTTGAAGTTGTGCGAGGTGCGAAGCGCCTGCCGTGAACTAGAATGTCAGAGGAGGCGATCCTGATCAGGATAAAAATATGTGTGACATCCGGTAAATAAAAAATAAGACGTGTGCCATGCCCAGCTTCCAAGCTTGAAACCTTACCATGTATCTTTGACTTCACCATATCAATCTAAATATTTGTCTATATAGTACTCCTCGTAACATAATATACGATGTTTTAGGTATTCTAATATGGACTAGATATACTCCCTCCATTCACTATTATAATACCTTTTAGATATTTTAATGTGGACTAGATATGGATCAAAATAATTGAATCCACACACTGAATGCGTCTAGATACATGCATTTTTGAAAGAGAAAAAAAATGTAAACAATCTTCCAATAGCGAACGCGGACGGAGTACTGAAAACATTTATGTACATGTGATTTCAGAAAAAGGTAGAACATCATTATAATTTGAAACGGAAGGAGTATTTACGTATTGAGTGAGTAATTGACCGAGAGTTAACTAAGAGGTGAGTGCATCTGGTCACGGGCGGTCTTTCTTTACCTATGTTCCTTAATATAAAATGTTTTGGGAGTTCAAATTAAACTGCTAGAACGTTTTATCTTAAAATTTTGACAAGGAGAGTGAAGTTGTAGGTTTAATATCTGATAAGTACTCCCTTCGTTCCTAAATATAAGACGTCTTAGCCATCTACATGTGTCTTCCGGTGTCCCAACACACCACTGCATGTTGTAGTGTACAAGTCGTTGATGTAACACGCACGGAAGGACCTTTCCGCAAATATTACATCCCTCAGAGTAGTACAATAGAAACATAGCCGGTCCAAGGTAACACTATAAGATTACAACACTATTCAATACAAAATCTCAAGACCCTTCTTTTATATTGAAGCAAGTCTCGTGCAAGGAAATACAAAAAGATCCAAATCGTAGCCCTAAGCTGGATATCAGCTCTAACTCTAATTCCTAATCCACTACTTTTGTTCTCACAACCCTACTCTATTTCATCTAGGATATCTTTCTCTAAGATTCCACTCCTCCTTCCAACAGGCATTGTCTTCTCCACGGGCAATATTGTCGTCGTCTACACCATTGGTAATGTTGTCGTCGTTCCTCCATTGGCACTGTGGTCTTCGTTCTTCCGTTGATGAAGTAGCAGTTGACTCCTCCATTGGCACTGTGGTCTTCGTTCACCAGGCGGACTTGATTCCTTGTTGAATGCTCCCTCGACGTCGTGATGGATAACTGGCAACTCCTTTGATGGCTCCGAAATCTAAGCAGGGGGTCAACGGGGAAAGGGTGAGAACCACGAGCGTTACTCAGCAAGTTCAAATTATAGGCGATAAGGTGTTTTATGCACTAGCTACTGCCATGACCAACGGTCACTGACATAATGCAAGTTTTGGAAAAGATTTCTTCAAAAGGTCAAGTTTTATTTCAGAAGACTATGCTCACAGCCTCCACGGGTCTTTAGTCATCACTTGTGATGCCTTTCCCGCAGCGTTCTGTAGTTCCTTCCGGGAAGACGGATGTGACAGCCACAATTTCTTGTTGTTGACTCTGCAGAGCTGCGTAACTTTACCCATGAGAGAAACCTAGCCTTGTTGCCTTTCCGAGCGGCCAAACTCGTCCATACTTCCATGGTATGGGGCCAGGTGAGAGTCCAAAGCCAATCACTGCCCCTCTCCACACAACACATATCCGCCCCCTATGACCCAGCCGGTACAAACACCAATGGCTCGTCACCACTCCCGAGCTCCTATTCCAAATCACCCCGTCGGGTGGGGATGGTATGCGCTCCCACGCTGTTGGCCGCCGCAACGGACTCAACCAGGTAATAGTCTGCCGAGGATATGTGAACGAGAGAAGATAGCAGCTGACTTTACCGTCCCATGCTAGATCTCATGGTAAACGCTTCAATACGGCGCAAGGATCACTGTGACATTGGTAATTAATCCTAGGTATATACTTTCCCGTACAATGGAACCTCCACCACAACATCATACCGTGGTTCCATTGCCAGCCAAACAATATATATATATAGCAATTCACATCATTCGAAAATAGTTTTTCTTTTTCAATGCAATGATAATAATATGGTTTTGAAAAGAGTTTTTTATAAAAATAGCTCAGTAAGGACATGCAAGAATGAGCTTGCCTGTGGCAGAAATGGCCGTTCAATCCTTCGGGGTTCTAGGGTTTGCGGTAAAACCCCGAGTTCTAAAAATAGCAAAGTAATCCCGATAAGGACTACTGAAAATTCTAGCAGCATGCTATTATGCATAATCATGAGATGCATCGTCGCTCAAAATTCCCAAGTTATGGATTTTAATACTTTTCGAGTGTTTTGGAGTTTTTAATTATTTAAAGAGTTTGACAACAATTTTCATGAGGAATAAATTTAAAGTGATTAAATCTTATATTTACTAATTGGAGGCCCCAACGGAGGCTCCACGTTAATCCTCAACAACTAAGAAAATTAACCATCCGATCTCCCTCATTAGCTATCTACTATCGTCCGATCAAATAAAGAGTCCTTGCGTTGTATCCCACGTGCACGCCTCCATGATGACCTTTTCCATTGGCTTACACAAATTTAAACGGGATGTGAAGAGAAAAACTTCTCCATCGCAGATGGATTCTGCCCCACCAAGGCACAACCGCGCCGTCATGAGATCGCCAAGGGCCGCTCCATCTCATCTTCCCTGACGAGCGGCATGGCATGCATAGTGCAGTGTCCTTCGTACAAGGGGTACCGTGGCATGCATAGGCCCATGTGATACAATTTAATTGGAGCTGCCGGGTGGCTGCTCACAGCCGTGGAGGCAACAAGGTCAAGGGTTAACAGATCGATATATCTCATCTCATCTTCCCTGACGAGCGGCATGGCATGCATAGTGCAATGTCCTTCGTACAAGGGGTACCGTGGAATGCATAGGCCCATGTGATACAATTTAATTGGAGCTGCCGGGGTGGCTGCTCACAGCCGTGGAGGCAACAAGGTCAAGGGTTAACAGATCGATATATCTCAAGCTTATTCTAAACTATGACGCCACCGGCCACTGACGAAGTTGCAGCTGAAACTAGGGATGCATGCTCGCCGGCGATGTCGCTGAAGCCCGAGGGTTCAGTGTCCGCGAAGAATTTTGATTTTCACGTTCAGAACCAATCGCCTAGATGGAGGCCTCTAATATAGATCAAACTACTTATGCAAGAGATTAGCACGCGGAAGCATCAGATTTCATCTACGGTATTACGAGTAGGGCGAACTTCAATCTTTCTTATCACTATCTTTGATTGATCATTGGTATGTTTTTTTTTGCGAGTTAGATTTTTTTTTTGAAATTTTTGCGAGTTAGATTATTGATATGTTATACTATTACTAGGAGTTGATCAGGCTCCACGTGAGTATTGGACTCCATGGATTTTTGTGATCCTACGGGCATTCAGCACACAAAAGGAGGATTTACAGAAAGAGCATGCACCTGCTGCAAACGAATGGATGCACAAGAACGTAAGCAACTCATGGCGAGGTCTTGGCTACATGTGCGCTGCCATCGAGTCCGACCGGCATCATCTTTCCCAGGTCCTTTCTTCTACGGTTCTGCCCATTAACACTACAAAACTTCTATCCATCATGTCATTAGTTAAGGCATATGTTAGTTATGTGATGTCATCCATTACATGCATGAATTTCTGTAGGTTGTTGCAAGCCAGGTGTTTCAAAAATTAAGGCTTTGCATCAGGTGCCGGTGTATGATCTCAAATTCTCTTGACTTCCCTGGGTTAACTGATGAATTTTTTTTTTGAAAGCCTGCGTACATCAGAGTACAACATACAGAGTACGAAGTACAAGAAGAAGTACAGAAATCCGACGCAGGGGAACCGAGCTAGAACAAGCGCCAGCAACCTCGCCGGCGAAGAGGAAGAAGACCGCTGACCTCCTTCTTACCACTGCCCAAGAGCACCTCCTTCGTTGAAGATCGCCGCAGAGCCCGTCCGCCGCGCAGCGACGGAGCTTATGCCGATAAACGCGTACGGCGAGCGCCCTCTCGCTCCAGCACCACCACCTTGCCGCAGCCATCTTCAACCCCAGCGCCGGCAGAAGCCGCGAGCCTCGCCCAACCCGGAGTTCCAGCCTCCAGGTCCTCCCACGGATCTCCACAGCGTGAAGATCGCTCTCCCCGCCGGCTGGCAAGGAGGAGGAGGAACCAGAGGAAGACCGACAGATCCGGAGATCCCCGGCCACCAAAAGCCGCACGCGCCACGCCGGAGCTCCGAGGAGCGCCGCCGCAGGAGGGGAAGCGCGCCGACCCCCACCAAGCCACCGACACCATCGCCACCCCCACGACGCCGCCGGCGGGATCCTACCACAACCTACACTATGTACAAGCCGGGATCCGGGGATCCCCCACCCTCCCGCCGCCGGAGCGGCCGACAGAGGGGAGGAATCCCACGGATCGCCGGCGAGCGAGGTGGTCGGGGGAGGGGTTCGCAAAAATCGCCTCTCGATCTACTGTAGAAGGAGAGGAGAGCGGTCGGCCGAGCTCTAACCGGTGGTTAACTGATGAATTTCGCGCACTACTTCTATCATTACTGCCTACTTCTATCATTACTGCTGCAGGTTCTTTAAACTGAACCTCTTTGTTAATGATGACAGAATGTGCACTAATAGATGGTTGCAAAGAAGTACAGGAACTCTTTATATATGTGCCAAGAGTCCAAGACCGATTCCCTGGTATTGTTGCATTGTTATGCTTCATTTTTCTGTTCTTGCAAACAAAGTGCATGCATCGGATCGAGTTTATATTCTGCAGCCGCTGTGGTTTCTCCCTCTCACCAGGTATGTAGAAGAGCTCTGGCCAAATGATTAGCTTTTTGTAACTGAATGTCTGCTCCAATGCCCCCGTGTAGGCACTCCAAAATTATGCACAAGTCTCAGAGAACAACTCCTCACCGTTTGAATAAAAGAGTGGAACGTTTCTAATGCTTACAGCTTTGTTTTCGCACTGATAGCTCCTTAAATGTACTTTTTACTTGCTGAGATTTTGTTGTGATCTCTCCAGGAAACTTAGGGGGCTATAACGTACAAGTCAAAGAGTATGTGATCTGCAAGTACATGTGTGCGAATTGGTAGATTTAACTCTAGGTTGTATTATTATTCAGGGATGTACTTTTCTTTCTAAAGAATTACATATATCAAGTTGTACGTCTTACAAGCTTCCTTCCATGTGAATATTTGTAGTGACAATGATTGAATGATGACGGATGGTCTTAGTCTGCTAGAGATATCCACCGAGAGCAAACTCCAATTACTGTTATTACGAAATGAAGGAGGGACCAGTGTGTTTGCCAAATGATTAACAGTACCGGGTGCCAGTCAGAGGACGAGATCAAGAGGCTCAAGGAGATGTTCAAAAACAAGCACACTAGAAGACCTCATGAACGGGATGGACAGGCAGGGCACTTAGCTTTCATACATGAAATTCAGCAACTGATAGAAGCAGTGAGTCTTAATTTAGATAGCATAGGTAACGTATCATCGTGAATACAAATTATTTTCTAATTCTGTTTCGAGGCCGGAGTTTGTCACTGTGTCGGCTTGCGACCAGGAAAATGAGACCGCAGATCACATCGCCGTGGGATGCCCGCTTGCCCGTGAAATCTGGTATGCCACTCTCGGCCGTTGCAATCTGCAACACCTGACGCCGGATGCGGACGCCACTCTGATCAGCTGGTGGCCGGGCGCTAGGATGCGAGTTCCTCGGCAGCATCGAAAGGGCTTCGACTCCATTGTGCTCCTCACCGTGTGGATGCTGTGGAAGGAGCGCAATGCCAGGGTTTTTCAGCGCCTTGCCGGTACCAGCCGCGAAATTTCCAAGAGGATTGCCGATGAGGTCCAGCTTTGGAAGCTCGCCGGCGCTGTCAGGCTAGGAGTTCTCTGGCAATAGGCCGTCTCTGGGCGGATTTGGTCGATGACTAACCACCCGTCCCAACGTTGTAACCGCATCACCGCGATGCCGGAACCCCTGTAACTCGTGTTTTTCCCCCTTCTATTGCATTGGACACGCAAGCTTTGCGTGTTCGCAAAAAAGAATGGACGGTGGGGAGCATCTCTACACAACATTCCAGTACTTCGACGAGGAGAGCAGTGGGTAAATTCCGCACCAGAAGTAGATAATCTGTACATCTCACTATCTCAGGCATCTGGATTCTGGATTCTAGAGACTGGGTTGCACACATGTTTAACTCATATATTTATGCAGGTAAGCGCAAATGAAGAGCCACAGTAAGCCTTGCCAGAGAAAAATCTGTACGAGGCCGAGGAGTTCAAGGATGCCATCTCTGAAGTCGATGAAACAGAGTACAGAGCTGCAATTGTAAGTACGTGCAGCTTTATCAATCCACATGAATTTCACAAGGTTCACACTGGATGCAGTTAAACTCACATAGAATTCAGGGGGTAAGTGTGTTCCAAGCAGCGTATGTATTGCATCCTAGGTGATGGGTGGTACAGATTTTTGCGTAAGCAAGCTTCTGCTGCTTAATGAGGGTAAATAAGATGAATGCAAATTAAAAGGTTATGTACAAAAAACGTAATTAATGTCATTTGAGGAAACCGGTATTAAAGTACTGAACCAAATAGATGGTTCAATTTGACTTATATCACTTGAATTTGAGAAAGACCCAATGAAGTAACATGCAGGAAAATTAAAAAGAAGTGGGATCACCCATTTATAACATAATTGCATTAGGCTGCACGCAGGCAACACCCAGATGAATATGATAAACAGAATATTCAGATTGTAGTTTCATGGCACTATTCCATCAAGTCTAATTACCTACGGTGTCCTTAAATCCAAAAAGAAATTTAGGCAACAGTGAATTCACATGTATGCAGAATATCACGTATGTGACAGCATGGTTTCAATCCATATTACATTGTGCAGTAAATATTCCACATGACTTACATGTTTAGTGAGTCACATCAAGCAAAGAATTAAGTTTCTCTTTAGTTTTCACTATCATGTTTCCTTACCCATGATGCAAGATTATCAGACTAGAAGTGATATGCCTTACAGTTGACAGTAGTTATACCACTACATTTTAGTTCGGGTAAACCTCATCGAAAAGATAATTAAGTTTTGGATAAGTTGAGAAAATGAAAATTAATAGAATTCTTTTTTCTTCAGATCCACAAAAAATCTTTTTTTATAGATAGGTGGCCGAGTCAATAAATTACTTAAATACATCAGAAATTATTCCAATTATACCGTCAACTAAATCGACGCCGACTCACACCATCCTCTGAAACAAGTGACCTATATGATGTGTTAGTTCCAGCAATCTCCTCCGTGGCTCCTCTGTTATCCCCCCTTTACGACATCTTCGTGCCTCCTTTCACAGTGGCAATTTAGATCCAGACATAGGGACAAATGGAGACAAACTTCTTCAAAATGTTTCATAGAGAGAAGAGATGAGATTTTTATAGAGAAAGGGATGGTGCGTGAAGACCATGAACCCTGCGAATAGACACATCTGGGCAATTGATTCTCGAATTCTACGCACAATCACACACATTGCCTACTAACTGGAGTGGACGAGCTTCAAGATCGAGAAAGTCACAAAATATATCCGCGTAACAATTGAAACGATGTCTCAAACATTAAAAATAACCCGCATTAAGAAGTAACTCATTGCGTCAAAACTGAGATTTGGTTGGTTCTCAAAGTCTAACACTTTTTTTACTAATGAAATGCTCAGATATCAGTAACCACAGTGTGCAGATCCATAAAAAGTATCACGTAAAACAGAAAAAAAATTGTTTCATGCCCGATGCATATAAAATTTAAACACATGACATTCAAATTTTATGCAAAAAAATATTTTAATGGGTTATATATGTCACTTGAAATATATATAAAACTAAAATCAAAATTATGCAAAATATAGCAAGTAATCAAACAATTTAACCAAAAAACTTGCCCGTGCAGATGCACGGGTTGATGACTAGTTAAAATAGTTCAATATAATTGAACTTCAAGACTTTATTTTCCCATATTATTTTCTTTTAAGAAAATAGTTTTTGAAAAAGAATTTCAAGTCATTTCCACTTAAGGATCTTTGAATTTTTATCCACAAAATATTTTTAAAAAACTTCAAATAAAACTTACATAAAAATTCCTCATATTTTGTAGAGTTTATTGCATATTTTTATTGAATTTTTGTGTTGCTTAATTTGGTGTAAATATTCATTTAAGTTACCAAAAATGTCCCTGTGTCTAATGGGTTTGGACCCAACTCGGTCAAAGTCTGGCACGGTCGGTATTGACCGACCGGCCCACCCCATCCTCACCTCTCTCTCTCTCTCTCGATCCCCTCTCTCTCCCGTGCGTTTCACTGCCACCGCCGCCATGCCGTGCGCCGGCCACCGCCTCGGCCATCACCGACGCCGCCGCTCGCCGGCGTTGCTCTGCCTTCGCCTCCTCCTCCTCTAGTTCGCCTGCTGCACTCGCCCCTGAGCTCCTCTAATCGGCTCGCTCGCGAGCCCTAACCCTAGCTCGCTCCGGTCTCCGCCCGGCGATTTGCTGCTGTCGCTCGACGGTTCCAGCCGCCGGCAGCCCCCATTGCCGCCACCTGTTGTCTCGCACCGGCCACGCCTTCTCCAACACTCCCTCGAGCTCCTGGCCGCCTGCCACGACACCCTTGAGCCCCTGCTCGGTTTCCTGCTCGATTCCCTGCGCGAGCACGTCGCCTCGGCCTCCACTTGGACCGCAGCGCCGCTTGGCTTCCTCTCGAACCTCTGCTTGATCTCCAGCTCGACCACGGCCTCCCTCTGCTGCTGACTACTTCATCCTTGACGCCGGCGGGATGGCTCTCAAACGTATGCAACCCCGGCGTTGATCTCCACGGCTGCAGTCGGATTCCAAGTGGTGTGGTACGGTGAAGCTCTCTCCTCTTGCCCTGGTGTTCCCATCGCAGTAGCGCACGCACTGCCGTGCCATGCTGTGGTGGTTGAAGTGCCAGGGCCTCCAAGGTATGGTTCCTCCTGTGACCGGCTGATGAACTGTGGTGACATAGGTGGTCTGTGGTACAGCTCCAGTTCATCAAGGTGATGAGCTAATGCTTGGAATCGTGCTGGTTGTCTCTGGTTGGTCTTAGACAGCGGATTAACTGAAGAAAATCTTCAGTTTGGTCACTTAGCACTTGTTGTTTCTGTCAGTTAATTTCAGAGAAGAAATCTAGAGGATTTACTCATCCAGATGAGTTTGTGGATGCTTTATTAATTCCTGGTTGCTGCTAGTAATCACCAGATGATGTGCATAGATGATTTAATGGTGTGATGATACTTGTGTGGTGCATAATGACTCTGTAGATTTGTTCACTGTGGTGCCTCTTAGGAGTGTTCCCAGTGCTCAGATCAAAGATTTGATAATAAAAAATAGCACAACATTTTTTTTATGTTCTCCTGTGCTTCTTCAGAGAATAATCTTGCTCTGGTGTGTCTTAAGCTTGTTATAAGCTTGCAGCTCTGAAGCAAATGTTGTTGGCGGCTTAAGTTGCAATTTTTAGTAGTTCTGGCTGTGCAATTAAGTAATATTAGGGTGTGCAATGCAGTGTGAAACCTCCTGAGAGAGTACACAAGCAATGTAATCTCCCTTTTAAAGACTTCCTTGTGCTAATAATTACAATTTATCAAGTCTAGCTGTGGCCATCATTTCTGGTAGCTTTTCTTGGAAAAAATTGATAGAAACAGATCTTGTCCTTGATTTCTTAGCTCTACCAATGATGCAAAGGCTAAGACAAAGATTTTGATAAGAACAGATATTTATTTGGTGGCTTTTATTCTCTAGGATGAATTATGCATAGCAACTCTATGCAGATCTAAGAGATACACTTCTTTCTATCCTCCTAGTGGAAATCTAGTTGAAGAGTAGGTAGAATGATTTAAAGATGTATTTCTTGCTTGTTCTCAAGCTGTAGATGGACAAGAATTATTTTGATGTGTTGTGTTTGTATAAATAAGGGATTTAAGAATTCCTGGACATCACCAAGTAGCTGTCCTGTAAGATATGATTTACCCAAGTTTTTCTTATTCTTGTGTTGTAGTAATTTATAGATGTGTTTTTGGATAGATCCTGGCTAAGGAAACTGATAAGAATAGAATACTACACCCGTCTCCTCTCTGTTCCTCTCATCTAATGATAACAATAGATGTTGCACACGATTTGGTTCCTAGGAATCAACCTGCTGTTGTCGAGCAGCTTGGTCTTCTGGAATATGATGATAACCTGCGTCTTGTGGCTAGCCTGCTCCTCCTCGTTGCTTGACCTGTTTCCTAGAGTGTATTTATCTAGCTGCAAATTATTTCAGTGGTTATTCTTGTGTTCTTGGGATGTCCTTGGGCTATAGATAATCTGATGTGAACAAAGGATGATGTGTTTTTGCTATCCTAGCTGATTTGGATGGATGATGTGGCTGGTTTAGTGGCTGTTGTACTTGTGCTGATGTGAGAAGAATATAATGCGGTTTATAGAGGATTTGGTTGCTCTAAAGAACTTGTAATACGGCTGGTATTTCCTGCAAATGTGCTTGTGAGCAATTGAATCTGCTAGAAGGTTGTGGTGGTGTTTATATACTGCTGCCTAGTTGTTGTGGTACTGCCACACAACTAGATGACTCTTGTTTTGCACAGATGAGTAAGCTACTTGTTGTCAAGTGTTTATGCATAGGCATTACTTGGGGTTCAAGCTAAGTTAGATATTTTGTTTGTGGATAACTCTCCTATGTGGCATGCTCATCCACTCAAGCTTTTCATTACTTGGGGTTCAAGTAAACTTAGATATTTTCTTGTGGATAGAGATGACTAGTCTTTGGTCTTATCTCCTTGTGGGATTTATTCTTGAGCAAGACAAGTGGCTTTTGTCACTAGATGGGCTGGTTTGGCTTCTCTCTTATGTGGGCTTTGTAAGAATATATATGGTAATCATATGGGCTTTTCAGTTTCGGATTTGTGGCTTTCTCATATGGTTATTTTCTTCCTTGGTAATTAATACCATTGGAGAAACAATTTAATTTTCCTTGTGGCTTTAGGAACTTGACTTGGATTGGAGGGATTAATAAAGTTGCTTAAGATTATTAATATGGATCAGTGTTGCCTCTTGTCCCTTCTCTTATTCGGATCAATGTTGCCTCTTGTCCCTTGTTGCTTAATTGTTCCAAAATGATCCATATGATCCAAGTATGATCCATGGTTGCCTTCTATTTAATATTGATCCCTCTAGTCAATATTTGGATACTAGGACAAGTTTCTAGTATCCATTAGTTGTGTTCCAAAACCAAATTACCTCACCCTTGTGGTGAAGGCAAACATTTTAATTAGAAGAACCTTTCTTTTGTTCTGGTTTTATTTAGATGTTATTCAATTGCTTTCTGCCTGCAAAGAGGAATCTGTTAACAAGGTCATGACTCTTGTTTCCAAACTACTTTTTCATAACACAAACTTTTGAATCTCACACGGTTTCTAGAGAAATTGATGAGAATAGATAATTGATATGTGAATCCTTCTCCAACCCAATTGGTTGCTTCTGTTTCTTTCTTTCTTGTTTTCTTTGTCTTGCAGGAATGAATTTGGAAAGATTGGAAGATAAGATGATCAAGATAATGATGAGAAGATCGGGATTTAGTTTTAGGATTCTTTTTATTCATTTGTAATTTTCTTTTCATTTGGATGAGATATGTACTTATTCGATTAACTACTGTAATATATTGTATTATTTCTAATTACACTTGTGAAGTTTGTATAATTGTCACATTCTATTTGTTGTATCTAAATATGCCCTGGACATTCAAATTGGAATGGTGTATGATAATGTGATGAGATATGTATATGATGGATTTGAGATAATGTATTGAGGTGTGTGCAAGATATAGAATTGATAAGATATGTAAGATGATGAGATAGGATTTGGATATGACCATTTGTATGTTTTCAAGAACTTGATATTTGTATCTTTGTTTGATTTGATGGATTATTAAAGGAATTGCTTATTTTCTGTACCCTATTTGAATTCTAAGCTTGTGTTATTATTGAATGGTGTTCGGAATGTTTAATAGATAAGTAAAGGTCATGTCGAAGTTCATAGCACTCAACAAGATGATCTAACCCTAGTTCACCGAGTCGAGAGAAACATCGATCCCTTTGTCCATTTTATTAATCGCGCCAAAATTTCCCGCGTTTTCAGATGCATGCTATGCAAATGCACAAATCATATCTCTACCCTTTTGACTCTCTAAACCCTGGGGTATTACATATCTATACACATTGTAGTGTGTGTGTGTTCACTCATTTCAGTCCGTATCTAGTCAACATGTTAAATAGCTAAAACATCTTATATTTAGGAACAGAGGGAGTACCTGCTTAGGCAAGATTTAGATGCTCAACTTCATTAAATTGATAAAGAGGAAGAGGTGATGTGGTTCTAGAGAGCAAAAGAAAAAGAGATTTTGGAAGGAGATTCCCTAACCACCTAGTCCCTCCGTTTCTAAATATAAAATGTTTAACGTTTTCCAAATTCAAATGTATGTAGACACATTTTAGTGTATATGTTCACCCTCTTCAGTACGCATCTGGATCACATTTGAAATATCTAAAACATCTTATATTTAGGAACATACTGAGTACTTTATTATTAAAGCTAGTGGTAGGAGAAGAAAAATTAAAATTGTGTCTTTGCATCGTATCATAGAAGATGATGTGGAGATTTTAGATTATGCTACTGATAACCCCCAAGAGCAAGGGATCACTGTAGCACCTCTCAATGTGGAAGTAAGGTATCGATCCGCAGGAGCAAGAAGGAAAAGTTATCTATTCCCTACAACTAAAGTGTCACAAGTTTTAGTTGATTATGCACTAAACAAGTTTAAGGAACAAGGTGGTTGATTTAATGGATGGAAGTTTGATGTAACAAGGCAAGAATGTGGAAGTGTCCCAATCCTCTTCAATGCAAGAGGACAAGACAAAGGTTTTCTAGGATGCTTGGAAATAAGGCCTAGGGATCATACTTTCACTAGTGGACACTCCCAACAATTGAATACATAGATATTTCCTCTTCACTTTGCTACTCTGAACTATTCTCCCGTTGGATAGAAATACCAATCTACTGCGTAGGGCTACAAGAGCACACCTTAAAGTCTGAGTGAACAAACACCACAATATCATAGAACACCAAGACCATCGTGTAGGGCTACAAAAGTAAACCTTAAAGTCTATCTTCCACATCTAGGGAACCCCAAGGTCACTATGAGTGCCCCAAAATAGTACTAAACAAACACCACAATTTTATAGTGACATCCAACACAAAGAATAACTCATGGTAAGTATTTCTGTAACCTTTAGCCTAAGAGTCACACACGGTGCGCACACTGTCAACTTCACACCATGGGACAAAGGTGACTCCGGAAATTACATTAATAAAACCACTTGAGTAGCACAAACAATGAAGGAGAAACATCCATGAATTCAATTAGAATACAAAGCTCATGATCACATAAAGATCACATCATGGGAGAGAGAGATGAACCACATAGCTACCGGTAGAGCCCTCAGCCCCGATGAAGAACTACTCCCTCCTCATCATGGGAGGCAGCAACGGCGATGAAGATGTTGATGATGAACACGCCGGAGGGGGTGGAGCCCTCCGGAGGCGATTCCGGCGGCGTTTCCCCCCTCCGATCTTCTCCGGTGGCAGCCTTCTGTCTCCTGTTTCGTGGTTTTGTGTTTCTCCGCCGCCTCCTTCCAGAGAACGTCGGGGGACCTTTTTTATAGGCGTTTTTAGGTCAAGACGGAGTCGGTGGAGCAAAGATCAACGGCAACGGAGCCACGAGGGCCAAACGAGTGGGCCCCACGCGGCCACAGTACCTGGCCGCGTGGGCCACCCCGTTTGGGCCTCGGGCCTCCGCTTGCTAGCTTCCTTCGCCCACAGGTCTTATTCCTTCCAAATATTGACGCTCGTAAATTTCCAGGTGATTTCGTTGACGTTTGGGTCCCTGAAACATTAAAATAAGAAAATGGGGTTTTCTGCCTGTGCAGGGTTAATTCCATAAAAATAGGAAATAAATGAATATTCCAAAAAATTAGTATAAAACATTGATATAACCCTTATATGATGCAAATATGATTGGAATATAAGCAATTAAAGTGCAAAGTTCATGTATGCATTTTACATGCATCAGCTACTATTTTCTGTAAACATTTGTTTGCCCCAGTTATAGTGTTGGTAATGTACAAATGTTACTCTTAGCATTTCTATGCCTAGTATTTTGGATAATTCTAATAGAGAAAACTTAGTAGAGAGTTGACTTTGGAAGAGCTAAAGATTGATGTTTTCTTGATGAAAAAGAATAAAGAGTGAGAGCTAGTTGCTATAGGGTGATGTTAACACTGCATATTTTTACAGAATTACTAATGGTAGAAAAAGAAAGAACACTATATTCCGGAGCACACTCACACCTTTCTCAACTAAATTATCTACTAAACCTTCAAACAAACAGTTCTCTACAACATTTTGAATTAGCAAATTTAGAACATCTATCGCAATCAAGGAAAAAAGAATAGCATGCTATAGCAAAATAGCGCCGGCCTTAAAATACAATATTAGCACGCTATATCGTGCTATTAGCGAGACATTGTATATTGATTTATTTATCGAGACAATTTCCAGCACGCTATACACGCTATTTTTTCCCGTGATTGCAATATTAAATAGAATGTGGGACAAAGGGTCCCCCTGCCCAAGCTCTATCCTAGATTTTTCTTAAATACGTTATTTTTCATTAGCGCTGCTACTTTACCATGTGTCACACACATCATTACCAAGTCTACAAACTTAGTTAGGAACTTCCAATTAGTTTGGTGGTAGGCTTTTCCAAAGTCTACTTTAAACAGGATAACATCTAGTTTTTCCTATGAACTTCATGCATTCCTTCATACAAAACAACCACGCCATCTAGCGTAAAACATATTTTAATAAAAGTTGACGGCACCGGTGACACTAATTTTTCAGCAATTAAATTAGCTCTATTATTTATTACCTTAGCAAAGACCATAAATAAAAATATAAGCAGACATATGGGACGATTGATGGCGTGGATCACATGTTCGCTGGGAACCCCAAGAGGAAGGTATGATGTAGCGTAGCAACAGTTTTCCCTTGATTGCAAAACCAAGGTTATCGAAACAGTTGGATTTGGAGAAGGCTTCTGCGAGGTGTCAATGGCAATGGCGCCGAAAAGAGTTGTTGACCTGGACCCGCGCACACACGAACAAACTATTTTGCCCCAACGAAACAGAGAGGTTTTCAATCTCTCCGGCTTGCTGAACAGAAAGGATTAAACTTATGGTGGAAAATAGTATGAGAGCAAAAATGACCAGCGAGCAAATGACTATGAAAAGCATGGAAACGGTTGTAAGCAATATAGGAAAATAGGACCGGGGTCCACAGTTAACTAGTAGTGTCTCTCGGAAAGATAAACATGTTGGGTGAACAAATTACAGCAGGGAAATTGACAAAGCATGGGCATATAACAATACTATCATGACACAAAGTTCACCGTTTCATTTAATATGGCATTACGTCAAAATACATAGACCGTTATCCAACTGCATCTATGACTAATAATCCACCCTGGCATCGCTATCCAGCATGTCACTCAAAAGTATTAAGTTGCAAGCAACAGATAATTGCAATAAGCAAAGTGCGTAATGTAAGCAATGGTTACAACATATAGAAATAAACACCGATGTTTTACCCTAGTAGCAACAACACATCTCAAGGCTTAATCGTTTCTGTCAACTCGAGCTCAGACAAGAGAGGCATGAACCCACTATCTAGCATAAATACTCCCTCTACTGACACAACTAATTACTTCAGCCAAAGCATACAAAAGCATCAGAGAGCATGCAAGATCATAAATAAAACATATCATAGATAAACTGAACAATAATGTCATGACTCCATAATTCATCGGATTCCCCCAAACA
Organism: Poa pratensis; assembly: GCA_947311845.1. Lineage (NCBI taxonomy): Eukaryota > Viridiplantae > Streptophyta > Magnoliopsida > Poales > Poaceae > Poa > Poa pratensis. The sequence continues at coordinate 29,990,201 of CAMZMU010000066.1, read as the reverse complement.
CACCATGTAGCATTACAAATAGATGATCTTGATCATGTTAGGCAGCTCACAAGATCTAAACAATGGAGTACAAGGAGAAGAGACAACCATCTAGCTACTGCCATGGACCCGTAGTCCCGTGGTGGACTACTCACGCATCACTCTGGAGGTAGGCATGGTGGTGTACATGCCTCCGGTGATGATATCCCCCTCCGACAGGGTGCCGGGAAGAGCTTCAGAACCCTCCCGTCTAGGGTTGGCGACGACGACGGCTACGGAACTTTTCGTAGATTTCTGATCGGGTCCCGAGGATTTTCGGGATAAAGGCAATTTATAGGCGAAAGGGTGACTCGAGTAGCTTCCGGAGGCGGCCAGGTGGGGCCCAGCGCGGCCAAGCCCTAGGCCGCGGCTGGGGGTCATCTGGGGCCTGTGGGGCCCCCTGCAGGCCTCCTCTTGGCGCAGTCTTTGTTTCCATGTAAAAATAAATCACGTAATTTTTCAGGCGATTCGGAGAAACTTCCCCGATTAGCTTTTCTGAAACAAAACGACAGCAGAAAACAGGAACTGTCACTGGGCATCTTGTTGATAGGTTAGTTCCATAAAATGTGCCAAAATAATATAAAAACATGTGGCAATGATATATAACATGCATGGAACAACCAAAAATTATAGATATGTTTGAGATGTATCAACGATACTGTTGTATAGAGCTATCATCTACACATTTAGACAGATGGGACAATATTGTTGTATATCTCCATCGCACCACTATACCAGTACTAGAAAATTGCGAACAGATCTTTATGTATTAAAGGTCAAAAGAATTGGTAAAACTTTATAGGAAGCCGATTAGGGCCACTAGGTCTTCTATGCCAATACTTATCTCCATCCTCCTAAATTTTCATCAGACCGCTCTGAATGAAGCCCTTCCTTGCATGTTGATCCCTGGCCAGAATTTTATCTTCCTTCAATAGTTCTAGCAGCTCAAGGTTCGCAGTCAATTCTTTATTTTCTGTAATAACAGCCCACCTTCCATTGGCACCCCATCGTTTAAAAGTATCTTTCACTTTCTTCAACTTTTGTTGGATTCTCCCAATACTATGAGTAGCATCCACACATGAATTCCATGTTGTTTCAACCATGGCTTGGAACTTGGATGTTCATCCAAGATGTTTCAAACCTAAACTCTCTAGTTTTGCTTTCAGGAGTCTCACAAGGGTAATGACTCGGCCCACGTAGCCACGCCCAAGACAGTACGACCATCCTCCAGGGCCCCGCCAAAGTTGGCGGCATGAGAACTTTGTGTCCAACGTCGACAATGGATGCGATCACCAAGGAGATGAACGGCAAATTATCCTTTATCGAGAATGATGTGGAACATTGTTCAAGAGAAATGGATCACCGTCAAGAGCACTGTCGTTTGCCATGTGAGTCTGGCCGTCTAGGCCTTCAAGTCCGGCAGCTGCAAAAGTAGTATGGACTCGTATGGCTGCGATATTTCTATGGGCGTCGATGAGCTCTATGAGATCACGTGAATACAAGTACTTGGCAAATCTAACATGACAAGTTATTTGGGTTCAAACCTTATTGAAGGAACTTGGTATCCCACCTCCCGGGCATGGTTTAAAACTAGACCTATGAATGAACATGTCAAGTGCCTAGTTCACTGGTTCATCGATTTGATCGTCGCCTCACTCTGGAAGATAGCGACAAAAAAATTACTTTTAACTAATATTGTAAGTTATTTTGTGAGACTGACGTTGGATAATATATATAGATTGAATGTACTAGCTTCAACATTTAAACACAAAACAGTCTCAACCCAACTCATATTGGACTAATGCACGTGTGCATTCAGTTTGGGTTTTAAAACTATGCTTTTGAGGGGGCGATTTATGGTGTCATAATGTTGTGCAACCTATTTGTCGACTAATTTTGTATTTCATGCCAGGACAAAGTATATTGAGGTGGACTACCATTTTGTTCAGGAATAAATGGCAAAAAATGTGACCCACTTTCCAATTTAGATTAGTGATGATTGAGTGCGGTGTTAGAAACTTACAATATATATGGTAGTTGTAGTCGTATCCCCATGTAATCGCCGCGTTTGATATGATGTTGAAAGGATCGTATGGCCACCTAGAGGGAGGATGAATAGGTGCTACGTCAATTTTTAATTCTTTTTTGATTAAGGCTTGACACAAAGGTAAATTCTCTAGATATGCAACTATGGTGAATTTACCTATATGATAAGTTAACACTAAGCACGGTAATAAACAAGTAATAACTAGTGAGTAAGGAGTAACCGAATGGGAAGCACGCGGAGACAAGGATGTATTTCTGAGTTCCTCCTTTTTAGGGTAGTACGTCTCGTTGGAGGGGTGTGAGTTTCAAACTCAAGACGCCACAAATGACATCACCCTATTCTCCGATGAACCTTGCCCAAAAGCTCGATTCACTTTCCACTATCAGAATCCCTCAAGGCGAAATCCGGAGCATTTACAACACACTTGAGGCACAACCCACAAAAGGATTGGGAGCTCCCAAGCACCACGAATCTGCTATACAAAAGTAGCAAGTAAGTACAACAAGGGGGCTTGGTTTTCCCAATGGAAAGCTATCAAATGGTTCCTCAAGTGAATGAGCAGGAAATGAAGAACGGCTTGGTGAAGTTGTAGATCCGGGTCTTCTCCTTCAATCCTCCAAAGATCAACGAGTTTGTGTGGAGGGATTGGAAGTAATTGAGGTTTTGAGCTTGCAACAATGGAGGTCAACAGATTTTGGGCGAGCTAGTCTTCTTGGAGAAGAAGCAGTCCTTAAATACCCCCTCCACCAGATCTGCCCGTTGGGCAGGAAAACCTGCTACCCGGTAGTACCGGGCTCCATCCGGTACTACCGCCCAGCCAAGCTACGCGGCGGTCAACCAAGGCCTCGAATCCCTGCTGGCCAAAATGGGCACAGGCGGTAGTGCCGAGCAGGGGATGGCGGTAGTGATGGGCAATCGGTAGTACCGGGCTTCCCCGGTAGTGCCGATCAAAAACAGCGCCGATATCAGAAGCGTCTGGGCTAACTTAGCACTACCGAGCGCCACGGCACGGTACTGCCGCCTTCACGCCTGGCGGTACTACCGGACAGGGTCCGGTACTACCGGCCACAGAAAACTGGCAGGCTGGAGAAGGTTCTTCGCGCTGAAACCCTTTTCAAAACTTGATGCATTATGTAAAATTATCTAATAAACCCTGCATCACTTGACATCACATTAGATTGTTCCTAGTGTTGTTGCCTAACACACAAAACACACAAAGGATATGAAAGTTGTCCTTTCAATCTCCCCCTTTTTGTTGTTAGATGACAACACTAGGATTTGCAAAAAACATAATATACAAATCGACATGATTCACAAAAGATTGAGAAACTCCCCCTACATGTGTGCATATAAGAGGTTTGCATTTGAATACAAATGCACACAATGTAGAAGAGAATCAACTCCCATGTAAAAGATCAACATGATAGAATTGCATAAATAAGGGACATGGCACAAAAGTATGTTGAGGCAAGTAGATGAAATCATACCTTGTGCATAATAATGTAGAGATAAACCATTGCACAAAGATAACAATAATAAAACTCTCAACCATAGATAATGTGCAATATCCAAATGTCTCACACCATAATTAAACACCATAGTCTCACAAATAGGAAATTGCAAGAGAGTTCAATAAACACAAGGCAAAGGGACACAAGCTCTCAAGAAATGATAAAAGCACATGCTTGTGTCCGACCCATGCAAATCCCACGACATCCTAATAGAACACATTCTCCCCCTTTGTCATCGAAATGCCAAAAAGGGAGAAGCGCGATGCTAAAGCGTCCCACGGAGCATCAAACTCCACCCAAGCCGTGGTGGGACGACGAAGAAGAAGCCATGAAGCGAGAACCACCCGGAGGAGCATCTTCATCACTCCATAGCCGTGCTTGGAGACCCATTCATGCTTGGGAGTGATAGTCTCTTCGGACCTAGTCGGCGAAACGGGCAACTCTAACTTTCTCATTATGTCCTTTTGACGTTTGACCGCCTTCTTGTGATAGACATGAGCCTCATACAAGCGGTCCTCAATATCAACCTTGAAGGCAAAAACCTCTCTATGCCTTGACTTTCAGCTTTTGTGCCCAAGAGGGCTCTTCCATAGGAGCTGCAAGTGCTTTGCCACTATCCCTCCTTCCCGCACGAGAGACGGGAGCCTCTTTGGGAGCACCCGTTGAGGTACTCCTCTTCTCCTTGACCACATGCTCCTTAATACGCAACTCCTTGGAGGGGTGCTTGGTAATGCGGCTGCCATCTTGCATGATGTCCTCTCCGGTTGAAGCCTTCCACTTGTTGCGAATTAGCCGCATAATGAATGGGCCATAGATGGGAGCCCTCCTATCAATCATAGTCATCCACATCTCATGATGAATCACATCCATCACATCCATCTTTTCTCCCTTGTTTTGCTTCTCAAAAGAGTTCTTGAGGAGATGAAACATGAAACCATGCACTTCATCCCAATTGCCCGCACGAGGTGCGATTGTCTCACGGTAGATGCGGTGTAGAATCTCAAATGGGCGAGTAAGATGAGCAGTTTTGCCCGGAGTGCCTCCTTCCAAGGTGATGGGTTCAAGAACGGTCCAATGGCTTGAGAGATCATTGCCATGACTTCTCCAACCATTAGGGATGGATTCACCCTTGTCAACATAGCCCAACATAGCACCAAACTCCTTCAAAGCAGCTGAGAACATCTTGTTTTTGGTCAACCACCTCATAGTTCTTGCTTCATCACCGTCCATGTGAAGGGTGGAATAGAATTGTAAGATGTAGTACTCAATGTACGGTTGGTAGAACTTCATGAGTGGAATCAACCCAAACTCCTTACATATAGCAAGTGTCTCATCAAAGTAGCCATCATGCTCGGGCATCTTCATGAACCCAATATCAATAGTGTGTTGAGGTGTGACTGAGTAATCCTTGTAAACATAGATCTCATTGTATATATATCTTCTCTTGATCATTGGTGTGAAAGTGCAGGTTGGAAACGTTAATACCTCTCACTTCTATATAAGGGTTTTCCTCTCTAATTTTTTGATACTCATCGGGCTTCCAAAGATGAAGTGGCTTAACAAAGGATTTCTTGGTAGTAGCCTTTCACTTGGAACCACCTCCTCGAGTTCTAGTGGTAGTTTGCCTTGGCAAAACCTCTTCTTCTTCCGAGAAATTCTCCTCGATCTCATTCTCAACAACTTTTGCTTTCTTGCTTGAGTGGGTGTACACGGTATCCTTGCCCGAACCACCACCACGGCCCCTGTGAATAGAAGAAAGATAGGGCAGAGAAAGAGATAAGTGAACAAGTTCTAGGAAAAGAAGGACAATCACTGTTGAAGAATTTATTCGATGGTCAAAAATTACTACAGGCGGTAGTACCGACCGTGTGAAATTGGCACACCCGAGGGGATCCAAAATCGACGGTAAATTTGACCAAAAGACTACACAAATCAACAATGCAACGAGTTCCCAAGCCTAACACGATGATCCTACCAAGTTTTAACCGAAGAAATCGGAGCTACCGGTCATTGTCCTCAAGAATGCCTAGGTTTCACAAACTAGAAACAAATAGGGCAAGATTGAGGAAAATACCGGAGGTCATTGGAGGAGATCGATGTGGGGATCACTCCCACGGAGCAGATCTGGCCGGGAACCACGGATTCCGGCAGCCGGAGGCCGTGGCCGGAGCAGAGGAGAGAGGAGGCGGCGGTGTGTGGAGCAACGCGTGCGGGATGGGGAATAACCTCTCACCCCGCACGGTTGACTTGTCTGAGTGAAACCCGCACGCCCGGTAGTACCGTGGGCTAGGGGTCGGTAGTACCGCGCGTACAATTCCAGCAGTTTTTTGGAAACTACTTCGATTGTACAGGCGGTAGTACCGGTGATGGGGTTCGTAGCAGAAAACAATAATTTTTCTAACTAACGCAACACCGAAAACTAGCCAGGATCTATCTATCTAGTAATGTTGTAACAGAGAAGTTATCGGACACGTACCCTCGTAGACCGATAAGCGGGAAATACGCTCCCGCACAAGCGTTGCCGATGAAGACGTACATAGCCGACCTCAAGGTCGTGAAGAACTTGGCGCGACGAAGGAGGAGGCGGCGCGACGATGATGCTCCGATGCCGAGCCTGAGTGTACGGCACCTCCGAGTACTCGCACATGTACGGACCTTGACGATGACCTCCGGGCTCCCCGATCCAGCCGAGATAGCGGAAGCGAGAACTTGGGTGGAATCCCTCAGCACAACGGCGTGCTGCGGTATATAGGTCTCACGTATACGCAGTCCAAACATGGGACCACATACGCCGAGAGACGGAGAGGGTGGAAGTGGACAAGAGAGAAGCCTAGGCCAACCGGAATTAATTCCTGGATTTATTGTGTATTTTCTCAATTAATCCGGCCTCCTATTTATTAGAGGAGAGGGGTTGCACCTCTCCTCAAGTTGTCCATGTGGGACTAAACAAAAGGAGGAGGATGGGGGCTGGTGCGTCGGCCACCATGGGCCCAGCCGCACCCCATGGTGGTCAGGTGGGCCCCAAGGCCCAGCCGCACCATCTCCTCAAGGAGGTCGGCCCCCTAGTGGGCCTTCCCTCCGGGGTTTGGCCCATCTAGGTGGGCTGCCCCTTTTTTCTCCTTTTTATTTCATATTAAATTAATATAAATATATATAATTCCATAGTTAATATATTTACATACTATTTAATCTCCCGTGACTCCGAAACAATTTCCAGACCACTCCGAACTCACTTCGGTGTTCCCCGGAACTCTTCCGTTCTTGCCGGAACTTTTCCGGAACCTCTTTTCTCTATACCTAAATAATTCCGATGTTTCCAAAACGTTCTCCAAGCGTCGTCAAGACCTTAAGTGTGTTACCCTATGGTTCGGGAATACTCCAGACATGGTCGAGACCCTTCGCTCGCCAATGACCGTCAGGGAGCCCTGGATGACTATGACGGCCCCTGTGTATTCCAGAATAAATCGTCGTTGAACCGTTGACATGATATGTTCATTCCCTTTGTTCCATCGATACTACCTTTGTCCGAGATACGATCGTCAACATCCTATGTTGTGTTTTATCTCATTACCGACAAGGTTGCTTTAACTCGTTCCGTGATATTATATCTCCAATGACCTAGTCATACGCTGCGCAGCTTTATAGATATAATCTCACCGAGTGGGCCCAGAGTATCTTTCCATCACACGGATGAACAAATCCCGCTCTTGATCACTCGCCCGGACTACTTCCTTCCAATACCCGAAAGTGTCACCTTTATTGTCACACTATATAAGATATGACGTTTGATGTGATCAAAGTATCTTCCAGAAGCAGCGACTTGATATAGTCTCACGGTCTAAGGAATAAGCTATCACGTTACTTTCCTATTGCAGTGTTGAACTTAGTGATACGATCCTTTTGCAATACTTTGGTGGGTAATGTCCATCAAATTATTCTACTAATAAAATGACTCCATCATCAACTGTTATGAATCAATATGATCGGGAAAAATCACGATCATCCATTGACTGATGGACTAGTTTATATAGAGGCTTAACTAGGGACTCTGGTTTGTTTACACACCACACGTGTATTAACAATTCCGATTAATACAGTTATAACATGGTATAAAACTAATTATAAACTTAATGAGATAATGCGATAAATACTTATTATTTATTTGCCTCTAGGGCATATCTCCAACAACCGGCCCTAGCCCGGTAGTACAACCTGGGCCTCCAACTCAACTCTAGAAAATCAGATTTGGATCTTGTGCAAGATAGAGGAATGTTTTATGGGGTAAGATCATGGCTTAGGATAGACAAAGTCACTGAATAAGTGGGATACATACTTGGAAATTGCAAGATTCAAAATAAAAGGCCAATTCCAAGTGTTTCTCCCAAAGAAAATCTAGAGGTCTAGAAAACCCAAATAAATCCAATAAATCCAATTAAATCCAACTCTTCAAAATGAAGAGGGCGGTGGCCTAGGCCACCATGTATGAGTTTATGGCGTGACACCGCGAAGATATATCTTGGATTCACAACCAACACTCGTCATTTAAGCTCACAATTTCATGAAATGAAAATAGAGAAGCAAATGAGTTTTTAATGTCGGCATAATGGGGAGAGGGATAGTCCAATGTATTAGGACCGCACTCCCCCTATGTCCATGCCTACACCTAAACCAAATAGATAGTCAAGAAATATAGGTGTGTATGCAAGATAGTCAAGCCAAACTCCTTGAATCCACGATATTTAGCTCATGCCTCAAATAAGTGAATCTTGCTTCATCAAGAGGCTTCGTGAAGATATCTGCAAGTTGGTCTTTGGTTGGAATATAGCCAAGCTCAATATCACCACGGGCAACATGATCTCGAATAAAATGATGACGAATCTCAATATGCTTAGTTCTTGAATGTTGCACTGGGTTGCAATCTTGATAGCACTTTCATTGTCACATAAAAGAGGCACTTTGTCACAATTGACACCGTATTCCTTTAAAGTTTGCCTCATCCATAACAATTGAGTGCATGCACTAGCAGCAGCCACATACTCAGCTTCGGCGGTGAAAAGAGATATACAATTCTGCTTTTTAGAAGACCAGCTTACCAAAGACCTACCAAGGAATTGGCATGCTCCGAAAGTTGATTTCATATCATCATGATCACCAGCCCAATCTGAGTCTGTGTACCCTGCAAGAGAGAAATTGAGCCCTTTGGATACCACAAACCAAACTTTGGGGTATGAACCAAATATCGAAGGATTCTTTTGACCGCCATCAAGTGGCTTTCTTTAGGAGCGGCTTGATACTGTGCACACACCCCTACACTCAACACAATATCGGGACTAGATGCACAATGATAAAGCAAAGAACCAATCATGAACGATATACCTTTTGATCAACATCCATATCCTCTGGATTAAGTTGTAGATGGCATTTGGTGTCCATGGGAAACCGCTTCCCCATAGCATCTTGCATTTCAAATCTCTTGAGCATGTCTTGGGTATATTTAGTTTGAGAGATGAAAGTTACTTCACTCAATTGCTTGATCTCAAAACCAAGAAAGAACTTCAACTCTCCCATCATAGACATCTCAAACCTGTCAGTCATAAGCTTTGAAAATTCATCATTAAAAGCTTTGTTAGTTGAGCCAAAGATAATATCATCCACATAAAGTTGGCATATGAAAAGCTCCCCTTTGACCCTCTTGGTAAAGAGGGTGGGATCGATTTTCCCAACCTCAAATCCACGGTCTACTAGAAGCTCTCTAAGGTGCTCATACCACGCACGTGGAGCTTGTTTAAGTCCATAGAGCGCCTTATCGACCTTGTAGACATGGTTAGGGAACTTGGGATCCTCGAAACCCGGTGGTTGCTTAACATATACCAACTCCTTTAAAGGACCATTAAGAAAAGCAATTTTCACATCCATTTGTTGCAATTTAAAGTCATGATGTGATGCATATGCAAGAAGGATACGGATGGACTCAAGGCGAGCACGGGTGCAAAAGTCTCTCCAAAATCAATGCCTTCAACTTGAGAGTATCCTTGTGCAACCAATCTTGCCTTGTTCCTCACAACTATTCCATGTTCATCTTGCTTGTTCTTGAAAATCCACTTAGTGCCTATAACATTGCAGCACTCCTTTGGCTTTTCAACTAAATTCCACACTTTATGGCGCTTGAAGTTGTTGAGCTCTTCATGCATGGCATTCAACCAATTTGGATCTACAAGTGCTTCAAATACTTTCTTTGCTTCCACCATTGAGATATGTGCTTGATGCTCACTAAAGCTTGCCAATTGTCTCCTTGTGGTAACCTTGCTATTTAGGTCACCGATAATTGCTTCTAGCTTGTGACTCTTTATTTCCAAGTCTCTTGCAACTCTTGCTTTACGACGGGCTTTGATCTCCTCATTGGAGCGAGGAGGTATCACTTGATCATCTTGATCATTTGAGTCCCCGTCTTGACCGTCTTGATGACCTTGATCTTCATTATGCTCTTCTTCATTGCTTGAAGTAGAAGATTGATCTTGGTCTTGACCTTGGCTTGCATCAACAATTGGAGAACTTGGTTCTTGCAAAGCACCTTGGTCATGAGGAGGGTCTTGAATTTGTTCTTGGGTTGGTGCATCATTGGCTTCATTGGTTGGTGTAGGTTCATGAGGTGAGGTAGGAGGCTCCACTTGTGTAGAACTTGTTTCTCCATGGCTTGCCTCTTGATGGATCTCAATGGGGCGGTAGAAACCCACCCTATTCGCCGGATTGCTTCATGAGGCTGCTCATTATCTACATCACAAACATGAAACTGCGCCACTTGGGAGCCATCATTTTCATCGAACTTCACACTACAAGATTCCACAACTCGCCTGGAGGATTTGTCATAGACTCTATAAATGTGAGATTCGGCACCGTAACCAAAAAAATACCCTCTAAAACTTTAGATTCAAATTTAGAAAGACGAACACATTTGATCTTATAGAAACACTTACAACCAAATACTCGGTAGTAGGAAATATTGGGCTTGTTGCCGGTAAGCATCTCATATGGAGTTTCTTTTCGTCCAACACGGAAGAAGAGCCGGTTTGATGAATGACACGCCGTGGAGATGGCCTTAGCCCACAAGTAGAGCAGAGATTTAAACTCCGCCAACATAGACCTTGCCATATCCATGAGAGTCCGGTTCTTCCTTTCAGTTACACCATTTTGTTGAGGGGTATACGCAGCGGAATATTGATGATGAATTCTCTCTTCACTCAGAAATTCATTTAAGGTGTAGTTCTTGAACTTGGAGCCATTGTTACTCCTAATGGCCAATATAGGAACATTGTGTTGACTTTGAACTTCATTGGAGAAGTCGATGACGGCTTGTTGAGTCTCATCCTTCAACTTGAAGAAATAAACCCAAGTAAATCTTGAATAGTCATCAACAATCACCAAACAATACTTCTTCCCACCAAGACTAGGTTGTGGAACTGCACCAAATAGATCAATATGTAGCAGTTCCAATATCCTCTTTGATGATATAATGGTCTTGCTTGAGTGGGGAGAATCATGCATCTTTCCTTCAACACAAGCCCTGCAAAGACGATCTCTAGAAAAAGAAACATTCTCTTTTAGTCCAAGAATGTGGCCACCCTTGTGAAGACTTTGCAAAGTTCTCATGTTGACATGGGACAAGCGGCGATACCACAACCACCCCACGTCGGCCTTTTCGAATAAGCACATTGCTTGGGTGTTGGTTGACCCCGAAAAGTCCACCACAAACAACTCATGTTCAACATACCCAGCGAACATGACCTTTAGAGTCTTGCTCCTCAGGAGTACCACCATATCAATAGTAAAATGGACATCAAAGTTCATTTTGTTAAGTGCATGAACTGACATTAAATTATAACTGAGGGACTCAACAAGCATGACATTCACAAGGGTGATATCCTTTACTACTGCCACATGCCAAGCCCCTTTACCTCAGCTTTTGATTTATCTCCATAAGTGACGGTTGAGTGATTTGTATTTGGTCCCAACTCCGTCATGATCTCCTTGCTTCCGGTCATATGACTAGTGCATCCACTATCAACCACCCATTTCGACCCACCGGAAGCATAGTCCTGCAAGAGATCATTGCTTTGATTTAGGTACCCATTTTGCAATGGGTCCTCTTTGGTTAGCAACAAGGGTCTTTGGGACCCAAATAGCATGAGCAACATATCCATCATAAGTACCAACATATTTTGCATAAACATCACCATAATAATCAACATATAAAATGTAGTGAGGGTTAGCATTTCCCGCAAAGTCACTAAGAGTAGTATTGCCCCTAGTGGCATTACCACTCGCAATGGGAGTCTTGGCTTGTGCGGGCTTGGCCTTGTTCTCCTTGTTGTTGCTCATCTTCTTCTTTGCCTTGGCTACATAACCAAGACCCTCCTTCCCTTTGTGTTGCTTTTGCTCAAATACTTGAGCAGCAGCCTTTTCTTTACCTTTGGGAATTGAGGTCTTGGCACTAGTGGCCTTGGTAAGCTCAACCTTCAACCTAGCATTTTCCTCAATAACATTTGCATGATCACAAGAGGAAGTAGAGGTGCTAGATGAGTTAGATTTAGAAAGTTGAGTTTGTAGTTGCTCATGAGACTTGACTAGAAGGGAGTGAGTCCTTTCCAAGTCCTTGTGGGCCTTGTCAAGCTTCTCCATATCCTCAAGAAGTCTAGCATTAGCAACCACAAATTCGGCTTTCTCCTTTTTAATCACTTTATATTTAGCAAAAACATGGTCTCTATCCTTAATGATTTTAGCAATTATTCATCATTTTTATCATCAGGGGACTCAAGTCTTTGCTCAAGAGAGACCCTTTCTTCACTCTCATCTTCAAGAGCAGCTTTTAAGGAAGCTATAGTGATAGATTCTTCTCTCTCAATTTCACCTTTGGCCTCAAGGAGTTCATCGGCCTCCCCAAGTTGACTCATGAGAGCCTCAAAGTGCTTCTTTGCTTCACCTTGCAAGTTAGCCATAAAGGAATCGAAAGCAACACGTTCTTTCTTTATTTCAAGGCTAGAGATATCATCCATTTCATGCATAGTATTAGGTGTGGAAGATGATACCTCGGTAGCTTTAGCCATGAGGAAACGAGCAGTGTTGGTGGAGATGTTCTCATTGTGGGATTCAAAGAGAGAAGGTGATGAAGTTGAGGTGATAGCCAAAGCAGCCACCTCACTAGTGGTTTCTTCTTCTTCGGAATCATCGGAAGGATATTCTTCTTGAGTCACCAACACCATTCTTGTTGGCTTCTTGATGAATGGCTTCTTCTTGACAAAAGGCTTCTTTTGAGCCATCTTTCATAGGTCCTTGGGAACAAGCCTTCCTCCATGTTCATCACGGTTCTCATACGGACACTCGGCAACATAGTGATATCTATTTTGGCAATTGAAGCAAGTCTTCATTTTTGGGTTGCCATCCTTGAAACCACTTGATTTGAACTTTTGCTCCACTTGAGCTTTAGCTTTGGATGGGTTCTTCCAAAAGTTCCTTGCTGCTAGAGCCACATAGTCTCTATGGGCAATATTGAGTTCTTCGGGATTCAAGTAAGTTCCCTCTTCATCCTCTTGGTCCTCATCTTGTTCCACCACTTTAGCCTTCAAAGCAAGTGAAACTCCTTGATGCATTCCAATGGCCCGGGCACGAGAGTCTTGAGCAATTTGGGCTTGAACCTTGTAAGACTGCATTTCTTGCATGACTTCATTTGAGGTCAATTGATGATAGTTGTGTCTTCCTTGCAAATTCTTCAAGTCGGACGGTTCAAAAGGAAAGAGAGCATTCACATACTTCGTCTTGATCCAAGCATCATTCACATGTGTACCACCAAGATCTCTATAGGCATTGGCAAGAGACTTAAGTCTTCGATACATTTGCTCATGGTCTTCCCCATCTTGCATGAAGAATCCTTCAGCCTTGTTGCTCATTTCCTCAAAACGGTTTCTTCTCATGCTATCATTTCCAATGAACACCTCAGTGAGACAATCCCAAGCTTCTTTGGCAGTGGTGCACCGCTCAATGAGGGACATATCATCATCTCCCACTACATCTCTGAAAGGGCATGGCGCCCCCATGTGTGGTTTTGGTAATTAATGACAATCCCTATGGACTAATGGTTGTATTGAGTTGTACTTGTAGTGTTTGACCATAGACCATGCTTGAACTCCATATGTTGGATTCAAGGTTGATGCCATGAATATATTGATATAATGAAGTATTTGGCATCAAGATCATCGATGTGTATGGGTATATACTTGATATGATCAAGAAGAAGAGTATGTGATGACCAAGTTATTATTCGAGGAGTTATCCGATGATTGGTCATATGTAAGTTGAGCATATTGCAAGCATGTCTTGAAGAAAAGGATTAGTGATCATTCATGGGTATCTTCAAGACATCATCTATTGAAAAGAGAAGAAAAGATACAAAGTTGATCAAGATTTTGATCAACTCACAAAGCCAAAAGATGTACCAAGTGGGATCACGTATCCCTTGGTATGGTAAGCAATTATCCATATAGCTTTGTGAACTAACCCATAATATGTGTGTGGCATTTATACGTATGGTTAGGTATCTTTCCATGGGCTTGCATCAAATGAAGATTTCATATAGCCCATGAAGGATGACGTCAAGTGGTGATCGTCATCAAGCTTGAGTTGTGCAAGTTCAAGAGGAGCATCTCGAAGAAATCCTAGGCTTGAAGCTTGCCACCCATTTAGAGATAATGTTCATGTGAAGATGTGCCTAAGAGAGGCTCTCCCATAGTGGAGTATGGGGGAGCAATGTTTGGGTCTTCACCAAGCGAAGCACAATCAAGAAAGGTGGTCCACTTGAAGAGATCAAGATCGACGTCATCTAGCTCAAGTGGAATGCGCAAGGCAAAGGTATGATAGGGTTTCTATTTTACCGGCCTCATGGTTCTAGTTGGGAGACCGGGTTATAGGATAGATACCGTACTATCAAGAGGGGCTCTCAATTGAGCTTTAGCGTATCAGTTGGAGAGAGCTCAAACCTTTGCATACTTGACTTCATCTTTCTTGGTTCTGATTTGGATTTTCTCTGTGTGGGGTTTTGGATCTTGTTGTGATCTTCATAACAAGCTCAAGTTCATCAAAAACGGATTTCGTATGAAAAACTTATTGCGTTTTCGATGTTGGAGGTTTTACCGGTTGTTTCTTTATAGAGAGGTTTTACCTTTCTACATTTGGTTTTATCCTCCCTTGTTGGAATATGATGTTTCTCTGCATAATCTTGTCGTGCTCGTTGTGGTGATTCCAACGAGCCCAAAAACGTCGAAAACGGAGTTCGTGTTCAAAAGATATCTTCGTTTTCGTATTGATGGTTTTCCTGTTTTTCCTGGTGCGGAAGTTCCGGGAAAAGTTCCGAATCTAGTTCCGCTTAATCATATTAGCTCTCGGGTGTCCTCATTTCATAAGCGGAACTTTGTCCGGAAGTTCCGGGTGAAGTCCCGGTGGTGCGGAACTTCCGCCCGGAATGACGGAACTTCCGACCCTGCGCGAAAACTGGCCAACGGGCATATTTCTCATTTACCTCCGGAAGTTCCGGGTGAAGTTCCGGTGGTGCGGAACTTCCGCCCGGAATGGCGGAACTTCCGACCCTGCGCGAAAACTGGCCAACGGGCAGATTTCTCACCTACCTACTTAAGGGGTCTTCTTCCCCAAGGAGACCCCAACTCTTTAGCTCGAAAACTGCCCCCATTGTTGAACTTCTTGAACTTTGCTAACTCTCTATCCCTCCATGATTCTTGCCTCCATTTAGTGGGAAAAGAGAGAGGAGATCTAGATCTATTGTTCCACCAATCAATCTCTCCTCTAAGTGAGGGGAAGCTTTTTGGATCTAGATCTTGGAGAATTTGGTGTTCCTCTTTGTTCTTCCTCTCTTCTCCCCCCAATAGCATTAGTTGCTTTGGTGGGATTTGAGAGTGAAGGATTTTGAGCACTTCTTGTGTTCTTGCCCATTGCATCGGTTGCATCGGTTTGAGTTCTCCACGGTGATACGTGGAAGTTGAAGTTGAGAAGCTTGTTACTCTTGGGTACTTGGGGTGCCCTAGAGCTTGTCCTCTTGGGTACTTGGAGTGCCCTAGACGGTCCTTGTTGATCTCGGAGTTTTGGTGGCTCGCGGGATAGTTGGGAGCCTCCAATTAAGTTGTGGAGTCGCCCCAACCTTGTGATTCTTGTGGCTTTGGGAGCCGCGGGAATTCGGTGAGAGCTCCAATTAAGTTGTGGAGTGTGCCTCATCCTTGTACGGGTTCGGTGACCACCCTCAAGTGTCCCATAGTGGTTCGTGGCACTCTACATTGGTAGAGGCACGAAGGAGATTACGGTGTGCCATTTGACGGCTATTCGGGGATCACTTTGTGACTCCGCACCGCTCCAACGGAGACGTAGCTTCCATTGGGAAGTGAACTTCGGGATAAATCATCGTCTCCAAGTGCCTCGGTATTTCTATACCCGAGCTTCTTACTTATGCAATTTACTTTGTGATAGCCATCGAGCTTGAAGTAATATATCTTGCTATCACATAGTTGTATATCTTGTTTAGCATAAGTTGTTGGTGCACATAGGTAAACCTAGCTTGTTTAGGTTTTGTGCTTGATAAATTAAACGCTAGTTTTATTCCGCATTTATTCAAGCCTAAACCGTAAAGAATTTTAAATCGCCTATTCACCCCCCCCTCTAGGCGACATCCGTGTCCTTTCAATTGGTATCAGAGCGGGTTCTCTCGTTTTTGGCTTCACCGCCTCGAGAGTAAAGATGTCGTCTAGTGAACTAGTGCACAATGCTTCTTTTATATTAGATGGCACAAATTATGATGTTTGGAAAATTCGCATTCTTGATATTATTCGGGTCATTGACCCATACATAGAGCGAATTCTATATAGGGGTTATTCTCCTCCAAGGAATCCCAAAAGATTATCTTTAATGGATGAGAATAATTCCTATCTAGATGCTCAAGCTTCTAATGTGATTTTCAATGCTTTGAGCGATGTAGTTATTATGTCGGTCTCTCCTTTTCGGAATGCTCATGAGCTTTGGACCAAGCTTCAAGATAAATATGATGTGTCCAAGAATTGTGGAGATGATTGTTGTCCCTCCACTTCCGGCCGTGATGAGTTCTCAACTTCTTCTACTTCACCTACATGTGGCAAGCCACAAAGTAATGCAATGGTGAGTAGTGATAGATATTGCAATAATGATAGTAAGCTTATTGTTGATGATACTTCACCTCTATCTTATTGCAATGATTTATCTTTGGACTTAAACGCATCTAGAACCAAAAATGATCTACATGCTTGTGTTGATAGTCCTTGCATATCATGTACAAATTGCTTGACTAATCCTCGTGATGATATGCTCTCTATGTCTTGTTCCCTTGATAAAAATACTTCTATTTCCTCTAGTATTTGTTTGGCTAACAATGTAGAGGAAACCGAACACTCCATGGAACAAGACATGGACTTGAATGGTGCTTCAAGTTTTGCTTCATCATCATCAACCACTTCACACTTTTGCCTTATGGCAAGGGGATCAACGGTAATTTCTACCTTGACTCCCAATATATCTCAAAATGAGAATGATGTTGATAATGATGTTGATAATGAAGAAGATGATAATGATGCTTCCCTTATTGAGAAGGGTAAAATGGTTCTTCATGCTATTGCTAAGAATAAAGATGCTCGTGCTAAATTCATAGAAATCTTGACTATTGCTATTGAGAGCAATAAACTTATTGATGAGCATGAAGACACAATTGAGAAAATGCAAAGCCGCGAATATAAGTATGCGGAAGAGATCGCCGATCTCAAGGAAGCTCTTGAAGAAGAACAAACCACTAAAGAGTCTCTTGAGGAGACTTTTACTCTAGAACTCTCTATGGTAAAGGAATCCATGATAAAGCTATTGAGGTGGTTAATGAATTTAAAATAAAGAATGATGAGCTTGTGGATGCTCATGCTAGACTCCTTGGGGATTTTGCGCACCTCGAAAATGGCTCTAGGGTCATTAAGAGTGAGCTCATCAAACTCACCGAGTCTCATGTACAACTTAAGCTTCATATTCAAAAGAGCTTACCAAGTTATCTTCTCCTATTGCTACTAATGATAATGCTTGTGCTACTAACTCTATTTCTTGTGAAGCACCAATAGTGAAGGAGAATGTTGAGCTAAGGGCTCAACTTGAGTTGCTATCTAGCAAATATGGGAAATTGGAAGAAAGCCATGAAAAGCTCTCGAGCTCTCATGAGGATCTTCTAGTCTCCTATGATAAGCTAAAGTTAGCTCATGAGGCTATTATTACAAAGGTAAATCTTGTGAGCCTCATGTGGACAATGGCACAACTCTACTCAAAATGCTTTATTGCCATGTGCTAGTCCTAGTAATTCATCCACTCATAATATTGCTACATCTTGTGATGAATTACTTTCCATGCCTTGTTGCTCTAACAATGAAGCTTCAACTTCCTCTAGTGTTTTTGTTGATACTAACCATGTAGAGGAATTAAAAGAGCTCAAGGCCCAAGTCACTTCTTTGAAGAAAGACTTGGAAAAGCGTCATGATGGGAAGCCCACACTTGACAACATGTTGAGTGAGCAAAGACGCCCCAATGACAAGAGTGGACTTGGATTCAACTCCAATAACAAGAACAAGTCCAAGTATAACAAGAAAAAGAAGGGCCATGAACAAGTCAAGAATTCGGCCAAGATTGTTTGCTTCAAGTGCAAAGTTGAAGGGCACCATGTTAGATCTTGCCCTTTGAAGAAGAAGTCTCTTAGTGAGAAGCAACAAGGGAAGATGCCTCAAGTTCAAACTAAAGTTCCCCAAGTTGAAGAACGGCCACTTCCCAAGAAGAATCAAGCTATTCCTTCTCAAGTTGAGACTTCAACAAAGAAGAAAGGAGGAAGCAAATGTTGCTACTTATGCCGTGAGAAGGGTCACTTTGCTTCTTCATGCACTAGTGGTACCTTATCCAACCCTATCATAATTGATAATGTTTATTCTCTTAGGAAGGATAAGGTTGGCAATGTGTTTGCCAAATATGTTGGTACTCAAAGTGGTGTCAAGAAAAGAACCATTTGGGTTGCCAAGCCTATTGTGACTAACCTCTTAGGACCCAACTTGGTTGGGGACCAACAAGCTAAAACTTGATCAATAGGTGTTGGGAGGGCATTGGAGACTTGGCTACATCATGAAGAATTAAGGGATCTTCATCAATTATATTCTCTCAAGCCAAGTCATTTGGATTATATTGTTCTATCTCATATCCAATGTTTCTCCTTGCGGTAACTTGTATTTAAATCATATATACATTGAAAGTTGCTTGCACCCTTGCATGTGTTTGGTTTTGTACCTTGCTAGTGTTTGTATATGTTGTGCTCTCTACTTACTTATCTTGAGCAATCAAGTATGTGTATGTTGGTTTGCACACCATGTATGTGTGAGTTTGTGTTGAGCCTTTTGTATCAACTTGCTTATATCTTAATTGGTCTTTTTGAGAGATTAATGGACTATCCCATTTTGGGGAGTGATATCTTGGCACTTCACAATCCTAAAAATGTATGTACATGAGTATACCACTTAGTGTTGATATATCAATTTATCTAGTCTCTATGTGGTATGTCATCTCATGAGAAATTCAAATTCTATAATGTTCATTAATCATCTCTAGTTGGGTTTTACTTGCCTCTTGTGGAGAATGAATGGATTATCACATTATGGGGGAGTAATAAGCTATGTGCATATTACAAACCTAGACAATGTGAACATGTGAGGTATTGCCACCTAGAATTGATATTGTTAATTATCTTATTCCTTTGTGGCATGTTTCTCAAACAAGTTCCCATTTGCTTAAATGTTTTTACTTACTCACACTTTGGATCTTGTTTGTGATGAATGTTCTTGGTAAGGTTTTCCTCTAATATGTTCTCATATATCTCTTTGGAAACCGATTGCTTCAAAGCACTCTTTGTAGTTGCTTTGCATTATCGCGTGAATATTTGAAGCTATCAAGAACATTTATCTACATAAGCATCGCGCTTAAATCTTATCCTTCACCATGTGCTTATTGGTTGTGAAGATGATCTTGAATATCAATCCAATACACCACTAAGAAATTTCTACATATACTCCATGACAATTGATAGTCATAATTGTGGTGAAATTGTAGATCATCTTCATATTGGCTCTTGATTTTATTGCCTTATTTCTTGCCAAAAATTAATTTGTTTAACTCCCATTGTCTTCCTTACCTCTTGTGGATCATTTTGCTTTACTCAAACTTTCCTAGTGTTTTATTTGGTATAGGAGAGGCATTGATCCCATCATTGTGCACCTTGCATTCAAAGGCTACTTATAGATAATGCACTATTCTTGGGTGAGCTATCCTATATTGAGTACAACTTATATTTTCATTAGTATTGGATCTTATTGCTTTTTCTTGATATATGACTAGTGTTTGAATAGATATTTGAGAGCGATGATTCCATGTGTGTGCATTGTGTATTCAAATACAAGATCATAAAATAATGCACTTTTGTTGGGAGAGCTATCATGTATCTTTTAAACACTATTTATATTCTATTTGTATTTGATCCTTTCCATTGGTCTTTGATCCCGATGACATGTCTCATGGAAGACAAACCTTTTTGGCTTGGTACTTTGTACCATCATGAAAAGTGTAGAGGGTGTGGTTTATTTGTTGGAACCCCGCTCTTTCTTTTTGAGAGTTTGTCCCAATTGGCATCTCTCTTTGGGAGTGGGTTATATCATTCGTTGATTAACATCTCTCTCTTTTGGTATCTCTTTTGGAAATTTGATATCTAGTCCTTTTATATATTGATTAATTGGTATCTTATTTCTTTTTGATATCTTTATCCAATTGGTATCTTATCAATTATGTGTTGATTTGCTTTTAGTTTCAATTGGCTTCTCTAAATCAATTTTTGATTTGGATCTTTGATATAATTTGGACCCTCTTTGATCTCTTAATATTTGTCCAAATTGTATCTCCCTTTGGTTATTGAAGGTCATAGGCATGCATATCTACTACATGTTTATTTTATGGCATGCTTTCCTTCTTTGTGCCAATATATAGGGGAAACTCCACGGAATCCTAAATCGGCTAAGATGTGCATGAAATTCAATTTCATATCTATATGCACATATTTATGTGGAGTTCCTTCTATGTATTGTAGTTTGACTAACTACTTGGACCCAATTAGTTTGGGAACAATTTTACTTGAATGTGTTTTAGGTACATGGAGATGCATTGGATGCTTGTCTCATTTACAATGAAAGTATCTTCACCACATGCTTATTGGAGCCAAGCGAGGATGGTTGATGAAATTTTATCTACTACATCAACCCAATGTCATCTCGGTAACAAGTATTCACCCTCATGCATACTTTTCTAGCATCCAACCTTGTGTAGGTTGCATCATGGCATGAAAAGTATTTATTTGCTTTTGTTGTAGCTATTGCAAATTCAATGTAGCTCTTATGATACTTGTTGCTTTCCTCAACGCATCCCAACTATCTCCTTTCCCTTAGTGATATTTGTGATGCTTGTGTTGAGGTTGAATTTGAAGTTCATTATTATACAATATGAGAACATTGAGCTATGGGCTATGATCCTAAACAAACATCATATGTGTATATTTTATGACTTCCCTTTGGATATCTGTTTCTTTTCTTAGTAACTAATTTTATGTGTACATGTTTCTTTGTGGATATGTACACTTAGAAACTTATATACATGAGAGAAATTACATCTTTACTCGATATCCTAATTCTTCGGTGTCACCTCTTTTACTCCGTTTTTGATTCTTTGGCGTGACTCCGAAAAGAATTTGATTTATGAGTGCATATCCTATTTTATCACATCTTGGTGCTCTCATCTTGGTGAATATCTTGCTTGTCTTACAAGCCAATAATCTTCACCATGGGATATGTCACAAGCTTTGTTTTTCATTTGCATCTTATTGAGCTTGTGAATTCATTTGTTTTTGTGTTTTAGAGGATACCGGAGGAGTGAGGATTCCATGTTTGTACACCTTGTATTCAAATACAATAATTCTAAATTGTGTACAAATATTGGGGAGCTCCTCTATTTTCTTTAAAACACTCTTTTGCTCAAATCATAATATCTTGTGTTTATTTGGTTAGTTGGATCTTTTTGATTGCTTACTTTTTATTTGGAGAATTGTAAAAAGTTTTCCATATCATTCTTTTGCAATCTTTGGATCCTCAATATAGTTTGTGCTCTCTCCAACTATTCGTCATTGGATATGTGTATTTGATTTCACTCATATTTTGAGAAATGCACACGTTTGGGGGAGCTCATACTATATTGACCTTCTAAGATTTTTCGCCCATTTTGGAAATGGATGCCAATGGGGGAGAAGTTTTATAGGGTTTAAGGGAATTTGGTGTTATGCTTTTGTTTTGTTCATAAGCATTTACCTTTCATGCTCATGCATCCATGCTTGTTGATTTGCATGGTTGCTTAATTCATTATATAAACCCTTGTAAAAGAGATTGTCATCAATTACCAAAATGGGGGAGATTGAAAGGGCATGGCGCCCCCATGTGTGGTTTTGGTAATTAATGACAATCCCTATGGACTAATGGTTGCATTGAGTTGTACTTGTAGTGTTTGTCCATAGACCATGCTTGAACTCCATATGTTGGATTC
The DNA here is from genome assembly GCA_947311845.1 of Poa pratensis. Lineage (NCBI taxonomy): Eukaryota > Viridiplantae > Streptophyta > Magnoliopsida > Poales > Poaceae > Poa > Poa pratensis. The sequence goes on along the minus strand of CAMZMU010000066.1, from coordinate 29,967,902 downwards.
AAGGTTGATGCCATGAATATATTGATATAATGAAGTATTTGGCATCAAGATCATCGAGTGTATGGATATACTTGATATGATCAAGAAGAAGAGTATGTGATGACCAAGTTATTATTCGAGGAGTTATCCGATGATTGGTCATATGTGAGTTGAGCATATTGCAAGTATGTCTTGAAGAAAAGGATTAGTGATCATTCATGGTTATCTTCAAGACATCATCTATTGAAAAGAGAAGAAAAGATACAAAGTTGATCAAGATTTTGATCAACTCACAAAGCTAAAGATGTACCAAGTGGGATCATGTATCCCTTGGTATGGTAAGAAATTGTCCATATAGCTTTGTGAACTAACCCATAATATGTGTGTGGCATTTATACGTATGGTTAGGTATCTTTCCATGGGCTTGCATCAAATGAAGATTTCATATAGCCCATGAAGGATGACGTCAAGTGGTGATCGTCATCAAGCTTGAGTTGTGCAAGTTCAAGAGGAGCATCTCGAAGAAATCCTAGGCTTGAAGCTTGCCACCCATTTAGAGATAATGTTCATGTGAAGATGTGCCTAAGAGAGGCTCTCCCATAGTGGAGTATGGGGGAGCAATGTTTGGGTCTTCACCAAGCGAAGCGCAATCAAGAAAGGTGGTCCACTTGAAGAGATCAAGATCGACGTCATCTAGCTCAAGTGGAATGCGCAAGGCAAAGGTATGATAGGGTTTCTATTTTACCGGTCTCATGGTTCTAGTTGGGAGACCGGGTTATAGGATAGATACCGTACTATCAAGAGGGGCTCTCAATTGAGCTTTAGCGTATCAGTTGGAGAGAGCTCAAACCTTTGCATACTTGGCTTCATCTTTCTTGGTTCTTATTTGGATTTTCTCTGTGTGGGTTTTGGAGCTTGTTGTGATCTTCATAACAAGCTCAAGTTCATCAAAAACGGATTTCGTATGAAAAACTTATTGCGTTTTCGATGTTGGAGGTTTTACCGGTTGTTTCTTTATAGAGAGGTTTTACCTTTCTACATTTGGTTTTATCCTCCCTTGTTGGACTATGATGTTTCTCTGCATAATCTTGTCGTGCTCGTTGTGGTGATTCCAACGAGCCCAAGAACGTCGAAAACGGAGTTCGTGTTCAAAAGATATCTTCGTTTTCGTATTGATGGTTTTCCTGTTTTTCCTGGTGCGGAAGTTCCGGGAAAAGTTCCGAATCTAGTTCCGCTTAATCATATTAGCTCTCGGGTGTCCTCATTTCATAAGCGGAACTTTGTCCGGAAGTTCCGGGTGAAGTTCCGGTGGTGCGGAACTTTCGCTCGGAATGGCGGAACTTCTGACCCTGCGCGAAAACTGGCCAACGAGCATATTTCTCATTTACCTCCGGAAGTTCCGGGTGAAGTTCCGGTGGTGCGGAACTTCCGCCCGGAATGGCGGAACTTCCGACCCTGCGCGAAAACTGGCCAACGGGCAGATTTCTCACCTACCTACTTAAGGGGTCTTCTTCCCCAAGGAGACCCCAACTCTTTAGCTCGAAAATTGCCCCCATTGTTGAACTTCTTGAGCTTTGCTAACTCTCTATCCCTCCATGATTCTTGCCTCCATTTAGTGAGAAAAGAGAGAGGAGATCTAGATCTATTGTTCCACCAATCAATCTCTCCTCTAAGTGAGGGGAAGCTTTTTGGATCTAGATCTCGGAGGAATTTGGTGTTCCTCTTTGTTCTTCCTCTCTTCTCCCCCAATAGCATTAGTTGATTTGGTGGGATTTGAGAGTGAAGGATTTTGAGCACTTCTTGTGTTCTTGCCCATTGCATTGGTTGCATCGGTTTGAGTTCTCCACGGTGATACGTGGAAGTTGAAGTTGGGAAGCTTGTTACTTTTGGGTACTTGGGGTGCCCTAGAGCTTGTCCTCTTGGGTACTTGGAGTGCCCTAAACGGTCCTTGTTGATCTCGGAGTTTTGGTGGCTCGCGGGATAGTTGGGAGCCTCCAATTAAGTTGTGGAGTCGTGCCCCAACCTTGTGATTCTTGTGGCTTTGGGAGCCGCGGGAATTCGGTGAGAGCTTCCAATTAAGTTGTGGAGTGTGCCTCATCCTTGTATGGGTTCGGTGACCACCCTCAAGTGTCCCATAGTGGTTCGTGACACTCTACATTGGTAGAGGCACGAAGGAGATTACGGTGTGCCATTTGACGGCTATTCGGGGATCACTTTGTGACTCCGCACCGCTCCAACAGAGACGTAGCTTCCATTGGGAAGTGAACTTCGGGATAAATCATCGTCTCCAAGTGCCTCGGTATTTCTATACCCGAGCTTCTTTCTTATGCAATTTACTTTGTGATAGCCATCGAGCTTGAAGTAATATATCTTGCTATCACATAGTTGTATATCTTGTTTAGCATAAGTTGTTGGTGCACATAGGTAAACCTAGCTTGTTTAGGTTTTGTGCTTGATAAATTAAACGCTAGTTTTATTCCGCATTTATTCAAGCCTAAACCGTAAAGAATTTTAAATCGCCTATTCACCCCCCCCCCTCTAGGCGACATCCGTGTCCTTTCAATCTCGGATCAAGTCAAGAGCGGTGGCATTCAGTTGACAATCAACAATTTCTCTTCTTGTCTTGTTAGATTCATCCACATCTCGGTATCCTTCTGCAATGATCCTCCAAAGCTCGATAGATGCACTGTTCACATAAGATCTCATAGAAGATTGCCATTTAGTAAACAAAGATGCATTTAGCTTAGGTAGATTTCCCCTTAGGTGTATAGGAGGATGAGGGATAGGTAGGTCGGGAGAGTATGGAAAAGGAACTCTACCATATTCTCCCGAACCATTAGTTGGTTTAATTGGGGAGTCAATTTTATCTGTGTCAACCCCCTTCTTCCCACCAACCTCTTCCTCCTCGGGTTTTTTAATCTCCGAAGAAAGAGGAGTGGGAGGAGATGAGATATCCTTAGCCTCCATGAGTTTCAAGATCATCTCTTGCAACCTATCCATTTTAGTTTCCATAGAGCTCTTCATGGAATTGAAGTCCTCCATGGAAACCGAAGTGGACTCGATGGGGAGCTCGGGAATCTCATTTCCATGCTCGTCAATGGCCATATTTCTGTTAGGCGGTTAAGCCCGAATAAAGAGCCGAGGCTCTAATACCAATTGAAAGGATCGTATGGCCACCTAGAGGGGGGGGGGTGAATAGGTGCTACATCAATTTTTAATTCTTTTTCGATTAAGGCTTGACACAAAGGTAAATTCTCTAGATATGCAACTATGGTGAATTTATCTATATGACAAGTTAACACTAAGCACGGTAATAAACAAGTAATAACTAGAGAGTAAGGAGTAACCGAACGGGAAGCACGCGGATACAAGGATGTATTCCCAAGTTACTCCTTTTTAGGGGAGTACGTCTCATTGGAGTGGTGTGAGTTTCAAACTCAAGACGCCACAAATGGCCTCACCCTATTCTCCGATGAACCTTGCCCAAAAGCTCGGTTCACCTTCCACTATCGGAATCCCTCAAGGCGGAATCCGTAGCCTTTACAACACACTTGAGGCACAACCCACAAAAGGATTGGGAGCTCCCAAGCACCACGAATCTGCTACAGAAAAGTAGCAAGCAAGTAAGTATAACAAGGAGGCTAGGTTTTCCCAATGGAAAGCCTAGCAAATGGTTCCTCAAATGAATGAGGAGGAAATGAAGAATGGATTGGTGAAGTTGTAGATCCGGGTCTTCTCCTTCAATCCTCCAAAGATCAACGAGTTTGGGTGGAGGGATTGGGAGTAATTGAGGTTTTGAGCTTGCAACAATGGAGGTCAACAGATTTTGGGCCAGCTAGTCTTCTTAGAGAAGAAGCAGTCCTTAAATACCCCCTCCACCAGATCTGCCTGTTGGGCAGGAAAACCTGCTGCCCGGTAGTACCGGGCTCCGTCCGGTACTAGCGCCCAGCCAAGCTACGCGGCGGTCAACCAAGGCCTCGAATCCCTGCTGACCAGAAACGGGCACAGGCGGTAGTGCCGAGCAGGGGATGGCGGTAGTGCTGGGCAATCGGTAGTACCGAGCTTCCCCGGTAGTGTCGATCAAAAACAGCGCCGATATCAGAAGCGTCGGGCTAACTTAGCACTACCGAGCGCCACGGCGCGGTACTGCCGCCTTCACTCCTGGCGGTACTACCGGACAGGGTCCGGTACTATCGGCCATAGAAAACTGGCAGGCTGGAGAAGGTTCTTCGCGCTGAAACCTTTTTCAAAACTTGATGCATTATGTAAAATTATCTAATAAACACTGCATCACTTGACATCACATTAGATTGTTCCTAGTGTTGTTTCCTAACACACAAAGGATATGAAAGTTGTCCTTTCAGATGTAAGCCGAATGTGGTTAGTTGTAGATTAGCTCTATGTTTTCCTTTATCACGAAGGTTGCTTTTTTCGATAAAAGGAATATATTAATATCGTGAAGATAACAATTACACCTAGCCTCTGCACCAACAAGATGCCCGAAATTATCAAGGATGCACACAGCCAAAAAAGAAAATAAAAAAGAGATTAAAAAACCCGCCAGCTGTAACACTCTAACCACCACCAAAGACAGCACCTAGACTACAACAGAGGTTCTCCAAAAGTAGGAATGAAAAAGGAGCGGATACGGACGGAACTGAGCGGTGCCACATTTGTTTTCATGTTTTTTTTACAGAAGCGGAAACGAATACAGAAACTCTGAAAACAAATATTTCGGAAACATATATGGACCGAATACGGTGCGGACACGGAAAAAAAATCGGATGTTTGCCGGAACCAAAAGATCCCTTAAATAATGCAGGAAAACTCATTCAAACCAACAAACTTGTAAGGTTTCTAAGATGAAATAAAAATATAACGAGATATTATGATTATATAATATAGTGTGCATAAGTTATCAACTTTGGCAACATTAAAAAATAACTAGTATCGTCCCGAACACTAGCGCAACACTGAAAGGTCGAACTGGGAACGACTCGAGAGAGATGATATGCGAGTGCATATGGCCTAACTAAACATGTTTGCTTACTTTTTTTTTTTATTCATATCTTGGATTTTGCCTAAATGTTTCCACTAGAATTTCTTGGCCTGCTGGATTTGGAAAGCACCGCATAGCAAAAATGGAAAGTTCCATATTACCGGAAATGGAATTTCCGTTTCCGTGGTCGTTCCGCCAGAATATGTTGTTCCGTTTCCGTTTCCGCACAAAATTTTCCCATTGCTGCCACCCTCACTTGTCGAGGTCGCTGCTGCAAAACAAGAACCACTAGGCTCACAAGCATAAGTGTGGGACTCAGACAAGAACAACGTCCTTCAGCCATGCCCACACTACATCCCGTGAAGCAATGTTTTCAACGCATCCGAGACCCGCCACCGCCCTTATGGTCTTCCAATCATAGACATCTTAACATTCCCCGCCACCACCGACACCATGGAAATCGCAGGCGTCCACATGTACATGGTGTCAATGAAAAGCAGAGCTTCGCGACACGCCTCCTTGAAGCCCAACAAGCTGATAGTTGCGGGTGTGCACGACCGGATCACATCCATCCAGAGGTCCAGGAACATCTTGTGCCAATCCATGACATCCGACTTCGGCGAAATCCAGAACTCTCGACGTTCAGATTAAGGACGACCGGCAGCAAGCGAAACGGTGATTTGGATGGAAGAAGAGATAGGGCCAAACCGTCATTATTTTGTCCAAGCCAGCAGCCCCCACGCCGCCAGCCGGCTCCCTGGGGGACGGTCCCAACCACCATAGAAGGATCATCAACAGCTTCCGGGACCGCAGCTCTAGCTCCCAATCTCCGCCGCCATCACCACGACATTCAAGGCGACGCGCCGCAGAGACCGGAGAGCTCCCAGCGGGGGAGAAGCAGCCACGCGAGAAGGCAACCCGCCGGCAACGTCGATCGAGCGGGCTTTGATCACCGGCGTCATCCGACGACAGCGGGGAGATGATGGAGAAGGCGGCTACGGTTTTTGCCCGAGCCGCCCCCCAGGAGAGCCAAGGGGTCCAAACGATCATGAAGGTTGCTAGCTAATGTAATCCTCATCTTGTAATCCCTGCTGGTGGTTAGGTTAACCAAATACACTCGTACCCAAGACAAAGAGTACATGCTTCGACCACAGTTCATGCAGTCAGGAGTCACGGGTAATGACTTCCCGATAGTCAAGTATAGTTGCACGAAATTTTACCCAATTTTTTTTCCTTCCTGCGAATAGAAATTAGACTTCATCGCAAGAAAAACAAAGTATTCTTATAAGGAGGTATGACTGCATGTTAGTTTTCCAATAAAATGTATTGCAAAGAATTATTTAGGAAAAAAATCGTATATGATTCAATCCTACAAAACAAACTATCACCAAAGAAAAAATCACTAGTTCAAAAATCCTATAAATTACTATGCAAATTGTATGAACCCTTGGCTTCACTCTATTTCCCAATTGTTTATAGGACGCACCTTATATTTCTTGATAAAAAAACACAAATACCTAACTCAACTCTTTGAAAAAAAGACAAAAGTGTCAGAATAAATTAGATTGATTAGCTTCCTTATATGTGTAACCGAATATGCTAGAGTATAAAGCATATTCGGATCTGTCAATCCTCCCTAATCAATACTCAATCATGTAATAATTGTTGTGCCTAATTTAGGCCTATATTAACACGTAACCAAAGGTGAGACAAAGGCATCGTTCCCTTCTACCTTTGATATGGTATCAGAGCGGTCTCTTCCTTGACATCGATAAACACCAAGAACACCACCGAAAACAACCATGGCCTCCTCCTCCGCTGCACCGCAGCCCCTCGGAAACCCACCAGCCGAAAAACTCACACGGGCGAACTTTCTGCTATGGAAGGCCCAAGCCATGCCGGCCCTTCGTGGTGCCCGGCTGCTCGACATTCTGACCGGCAAGGAGAAGGCTCCACCGGAATACCTCATCACCGAGGAGGGTAAGGAGGTGAAGACGCCCAACCCGGCGTATGACGTCTGGCTCGAAAGAGACCAGCGCGTCCTGACCTACCTCGTCAATTCCGTGTCCCTGGACATCCTCGCCCAAACCATCGGCGTTGATCACGCCGCGGAAGTCTGGGAGATCATCACCGCCAGCTTCGCATCGAGATCCAAGGCCAGCATCGCTAGCCTTCATGGCGCCCTCGCCAACACCAAGAAGGAGTCCAAGACGGCGGACCAGTACGTCGCCATGATGCGTGGCTTCGCCACGGAGCTGATGGCGGCCGGGCGGCAGGTTGAAGAAGAGGAGCTCGTCATGTCCATCGTCAACGGGCTCGACGAGGAGTACAACGACGTGGCCATGTCGGTTAACGTCATGGGATCCTGCACGGTGAGCGAGGTACGTGGCTTAATTTCTGCACATGATATGCGCCAAACTATGCTCTCGGGTGGCAGCCAAAAGAGGTTTGAATCCTCGGCAAACGTCGCAAATCGTGGAGGTCGTCGCGACGGCTACTACCACAACAACAACAACTACCACAACAACAACAACTACAAGAACTACCGCGACAACAACTACAACAAGAACTACAACAACAACTACAAGAACTACCGTGAAGATGGAGGCAGAAACGGCGGTGGTGGTCGTCGGCCTCCGCAAGGTGGACGAGGACGTGGACGTGGAGGACGTGGTCCTTCACGGTACCGCGATGCCACCTGCCAAATCTGCAAGAAGGTTGGCCACATCGCCACCACTGCTGGTGGCGGTACGAGGACAGCAACGACAACGGCAATGAAGACTACGAGAAGGCCGCCAACATGGCCTATGGTGTTGATTCCAATTGGTATCCGGACACCGGGGCAACGGACCACATCACCGGCAACCTTGAGAACTTGATGCTCCGTGACAGGTATCACGGCAATGAGAAGGTTCACACTGCAACCGGAGAAGGTATGAACATTAGACATATTGGTCATTCATCTATTCAAACCCCTAATCGTGATCTACATCTTAGAAATATTCTCCATGTTCCTAGTGCGACTAAAAATCTCCTTTCTGTTCATAAACTTGCTATTGACAATAATGCCTTCCTTTCTGTTCATAAACTTGCTATTGACAATAATGCCTTCCTTGAATTTCACCCTTGACATTTCTTGATTAAGGATCAGGCAACGAAGAAAGTGCTTCTTAAAGGAAAATGTGAAGGTGGACTCTACCCTATCGTGTCATCATCATCCTCGGAGTCGAAGCAAGTTCATGTCGTCACAAAGCCCACCTCCTCACGGTGGCATAGTCGCCTAGGTCATCCATCCCATCCTATTGTTCAACAGATTATCAATAAATTTTGCCTTCCATACTCCAAAAATAATAGTCTAGAAACTATTTGTGATTCTTGTCAAAGGGCTAAAAGTCACCAACTCCCATATCCTATTTCAACAAGTGTTTCCACTGTTCCTTTGCAACAAATATTTTCTGATGTATGGGCCTGCACCTACTTCTATTGGAAGACATGATTATTATGTGAGTTTTATCGATGACTTTAGCAAATTTACGTGGATATATTTGCTTAAGAAAAAATCTGATGTTTTTGAGGTCTTCAAAAATTTCATCCACCTTGTTGAACGCAAGTTTGATAGGAAAATTATCACCATGCAAACCGATTGGGGAGGCGAATATGAGAAATTAAATCCATTCTTTCAACAACTTGGCATCACTCATCATGTTTCATGTCCACATGCACACCAACAAAATGGCTCGGCAGAACGAAAACATCGTCACATAGTTGAAGTTGGTCTTGCGCTTCTTGCTCATGCATCCATGCCTTTGAAATTTTGGGATGAGGCATTTCTTACGGCTACTTATCTTATCAACCTCATGCCTAGCAAAGTGATCAATAACACTTCTCATGTTGAGCGCCTTCTAGGAATTACACCAGACTATAAATCCCTTCGCGTGTTTGGATGTGCATGTTGGCCAAACTTACGACCCTACAACACTCGCAAACTAGCTTTCCGTTCAAAACAATGCGCTTTTCTCGGCTATAGTCCCCGACACAAGGGTGTCAAATGTTTGGATATCTCCACTGGCCGAGTTTACATCTCTCGCGATGTTGTCTTTGATGAAAATATCTTCCCTTTTGCCTCACTTCATCCAAATGCCGGCGCCCTCCTCCGCAAGTAGATTCTCCTCCTTCCAAATCACATCCAGCCAATAAATAGGGGTGCGAATGATGATGATTATATGCCTAATATTACCTCACCCATGCCTGTTGTTAGTCCTGTGCAGATACCAGCCGAAAACCCGGAGCAAAATGCTAAAAATTCGAGTCAAAATGGCTCCGAATCGGGGTCTGATTTTATGTCCGAAAACGACGAACCGACCGGTGGCGATCCCGGAGTAGATTCGCTGACCGAATCAGGCGCCGGATCCAGAGCTGATTCACCTGCAGCCTCCGATCCCGAGGGATTCTCCTCGCCGCGCGCCCCGGCAGAAACTGCGTCGACCGCGCGTGGCGGGTCCGTCACGGTGTCCGGCGAATCCTCGGACGCCACGCGGACGGCGTCCACTCGTGCGCAGGCTGCCGACAAGCCTGTCTCCGCGTCGAGACAAACCGACGGGGCCTCGTCGGCCACGCGGCCTCCTCCGACTGGGCAGGCGCGTGCGGACCCCCAGGCGCCCGGATCTTCTGCACCCGACGTGCTGCCTCCACTCCTGCACCAAGAACAAGGCTACAAAAGGGCATTGTGCAGCCTAGACAAATTACAGATGGTACTGTTCGTTATGATCCCTCTAAACGCACTATTCGATACAATTTCTTGTGTACTACAGGAGAGCCGAACAGTTTGCATGAAGCACTCAGCAATAACAATTGGCGCAAGGCAATGGATGATGAATATGATGCACTCATCAAAAACAAGACATGGCACTTGGTTCCATCACACCTTGGTAAAAATATAATTGACTGCAAATGGGTATACAAAATCAAGAAAAATTCAGATGGTTCTATAGATAGATACAAAGCTCGTTTAGTAGCAAAAGGTTTCAAGCAACGGTTTGGCATAGACTATGAAGACACTTTTAGTCCAGTTGTTAAAGCAGCTACTATTCGACTTGTTTTGTCCATTGTTGTTTCCAGGGGCTGGGCCTACGACAACTTGATGTCAAGAATGCGTTTCTTCATGGCATTCTGGAAGAGGAAGTATACATGAGACAACCTCCTGGGTATGAAGATGCTAATGCCCCTCACCATATTTGCAAGTTGGACAAGGCACTGTATGGTCTGAAACAGGCACAAGAGCATGGTATTCTCGGTTGAGTACAAAACTACAACATTTGGGCTTCAAGCCATCTCGAGGAGACACATCCCTATTTATCTACAACAAGTCAGGTATCACTGTGTTTGTGCTTATTTATGTGGATGATATCATAGTCACAAGTTCTTCCAGTCAAGCAATTTCCACTCTAGTACATGATTTAAACACACACTTTGCTATCAAAGATCTAGGAGATTTACATTATTTCTTGGGTATTGAAGTAAGGAAAATTGATAATGGTCTTGTTCTTACCCAAGAGAAATATGCCTCAGAACTGTTAGCAAAAGTTGGTATGAATAATTGCAAGCCGACACCCACACCTCTGTCTCCATCCGAAAAAATATCAGCACATGAAGGAGAACCACTCGGACTTGATGATATTACACGGTACAGAAGTATAGTAGGAGGTCTGCAATATTTGACTTTGACTAGGCCGGATATTTCTTTCTCCGTTAACAAGGTCTGTCAATTCCTACATGCTCCCACTACAGTTCATTGGACAGCAGTCAAACGAATATTGCGGTATATCAAGGATACTTGTACCACCGGTCTCACTTTTAGGAAATCCTCGTCTACATTAATCAGTGCGTTCTCAGATGCAAATTGGGCAGGTTGTGTTGATGACATGAGGTCCACGGGGGGATTTGCCATATTCCTTGGACCGAATCTTATATCCAGGAGTGCTAAAAAACAACCAACCGTGTCTAGATCAAGCACCGAGGCTGAATATAAATCTCTAGCTAATGCAACAGCTGAAGTTATATGGGTGGAAACAATTCTCAAAGAACTTGGAGTGAAGATCAATGAAGTACCATGTCTATGGTGTGATAATATGGGTGCCACATACTTATCTGCTAATCCTATTTTTCATGCCAGGACAAAACACATAGAAATCGACTTTCATTTTGTCCGAGAAAGAGTGGCTCAGAAGATGCTTAATATTCGGTTCATCTCCACACATGATCAAGTTGCTGATGGTTTTACAAAAGCTTTGGCTCCTCGCAGTTTAGCAGAATTCAACAAGTTTTGATTAAGGGGATGTCAGAATAAATTAGATTGATTAGCTTCCTTCCTTATATGTGTAACCGAATATGCTAGAGTATAAAGCATATTCAGATCTGTCAATCCTCCCTAATCAATACTCAATCATGTAATAATATACCGCTATCACACCCTGCTCCGGATCGGTTCATTCCTTGGTTGCAAGGCGAATCTAATCAGATTCTAAGTTTATACCTACGTGTGCAGCTGACATGTGGACCCGGATCACCGGGCCAGCCTCTTCCGCGGCGCGTTTTGCTCGAACACCCTGTCAGTATGACTAAATCACATTTCGATCTCCATGTGTCACTAGTACTCCTATAAAAACACCTACACACCTTGATCGTCAGAACTCAGAAACATCAAGACACCTCATCATCAAACACATCGACCCGACACACGTCAAAGCAACAAAACACAAGGAAGATTCAACCCCACTCTGCTCTGGTTTCATCCCCCACTCCACTAGTACACGGGCCCCTCGCCGAGGGTGGCGAGCGGCGCGGTGGGCTGCCCGGCGTCGGCGCACGGGGCCCCGATCATGTCCTCGAGCCCCGCGGCGGGCGAGGCGTCGCTGGGGCGCCACCTGGCGCGCCGGCTCGTGCAGGTGGGCGTCGGCGACGTCTTCGCCGTCCCCGGGGACTTCAACCTCACGCTGCTCGACCACCTCATCGCCGAGCCCGGCCTCCGCCTCGTCGGCTGCTGCAACGAGCTCAACGCCGGGTACGCGGCCGACGGGTACGCGCGGGCCCGCGGCGTCGGCGCCTGCGCCGTCACCTTCACCGTCGGCGGCCTCAGCGTCCTCAACGCCATCGCCGGCGCCTACAGCGAGAACCTCCCCGTCATCTGCATCGCCGGCGGGCCCAACTCCAACGACTACGGCACCAACCGCATCCTCCACCACACCATCGGCGTCCCCGACTTCTCCCAGGAGCTCCGCTGCTTCCAGACCGTCACCTGCTACCAGGTTTTTTTTTTCAACCAGTGCCTCGTCCTGATTCTGTAGTTTGTTGGGTTTGAGGAGCGGCTCTTGATCTCGTTGGTTCCCCAATTCAGGCAGTGGTCACCAATTTGGACGACGCGCACGAGCAGATCGACACGGCGATTGCGACGGCGCTCAGGGAGAGCAAGCCGGTGTACATCAGCATCAGCTGCAACCTCCCTGGCCTACTTCACCCCACCTTTTGCCCTGATCCAGTCCCCCTGTATCTCGCCCCCAAGTACGTCAGCTTTTTTTTTTGTATTGTTTTTTAACCTCACCAGATGCTTTTTCCCAATTATTATTATGCGAACACGTTATCTTGGATGATGGAACATTTTCCCCCAAATAATTTGCACACCACGCTATGCCTTAACTCTTGATCTGCATGTGCTAAGCTGCTGGGAGCTTCAAATTTTGTCACCCAAAAAACTGCGCCTAGTGGAATCATTAGTATTGAGAATTTAAAAGGATAAATTCTATTTGAAGTGACCTGATGAACCAAACAGAGTTCTTTATTTGTCATACTGCACTGTGTGCTGTGATATAATTATTTGAAGCCATCTAATGAATTGAAATGTGTTGTCAAATTGCAGGATGAGCAACAAGATGGGGCTCGAGGCTGCAGTGGAGGCAACCGTCCAGTTCTTGAACAAGGCAGTGAAGCCAGTCCTTGTTGCCGGCCCCAAATTACGCGTGGCTAAGGCAGCAAAGAACTTCATGGACCTTGCAGATTCCAGTGGCTATGCCTATGCGATAATGCCATCGGCCAAGGGCCTTGTGCCCGAGACGCACCCGAACTTCATTGGCACCTATTGGGGTGCTGTCAGCACCGCATTCTGTGCCGAGATCGTTGAGTCGGCCGACGCGTACCTCTTCGCAGGCCCTATCTTCAATGACTACAGCTCTGTTGGTTACTCTTTCCTCCTCAAGAAGGACAAGGCCATCATCGTGCAGCCTGACCGTGTCATTGTTGGGAACGGGCCGGCATTCGGCTGCGTCATGATGAAGGAATACTTGTCTGAACTGGCGAAGCGTGTTAAGAAGAATACCACTGCCTACGAGAATTACAAGAGGATCTTTGTGCCTGAGGGCCAGGTGCTGAAGTGTGAGGCGAACGAGCCTCTGCGTGTCAATGTGCTCTTCAAGCACATCCAGAAGATGATTACGGGTGACAACGCAGTGATTGCAGAGACTGGTGACTCCTGGTTCAACTGCCAGAAGCTGAAGCTGCCTGAGGGCTGTGGGTGAGTATTCTAACATTCTGACTCTGCATTGTTGTAACTGTGCATGTTTTCTTGTTATATGCCTTGTACTGACAGGGTTGTTTCCACACTTCAGGTATGAATTCCAAATGCAGTATGGTTCAATTGGATGGTCAGTTGGTGCATTGCTTGGTTATGCTCAGGGGGCAAATGACAAGCGTGTGATTGCCTGCATTGGTGATGGGAGCTTCCAGGTGTAATATCCCTCAATCTGATCTGCTGCTATATGCTGCAATTTGGCGTAGTATGGCTGTTTCTAATATGATCTATGGGGATTCCATTCTCTGCAGGTAACAGCACAGGATGTGTCGACCATGCTGCGGTGCGAGCAGAACAGCATAATCTTCCTGATCAACAATGGTGGGTACACTATCGAGGTGGAGATCCACGACGGACCTTATAATGTCATCAAGAACTGGAACTACACCGGCCTCGTGGACGCCATCCACAACGGGGAGGGAAAATGCTGGACTGCCAAGGTAAGCGATGGTCCATTGTATAGACCAATGCAAGCATTACAATGAGCCGAGCTTGTGGAATTGCTGCTGATGGATGCTGTGATACTGTTGTGTTTTCCAGGTGAAGTGCGAGGAGGAGCTGACAGCGGCCATAGAGACGGCGTTAGGGGAGAAAAAGGACTCCTTCTGCTTCATCGAAGTGATCGCGCACAAGGACGACACAAGCAAAGAGCTTCTGGAATGGGGCTCCAGGGTGTCTGCTGCCAACTCTAGGCCACCGAACCCTCAGTAGACGACCAAGCTTGCCTGCCTCAGTAGTAGTAGCAGCAGCAGCAGCACGTTGGGCGCCTAATCAAATAATGTGAACATTGTATGTTTGCCCTCTGTTATGTTCTTCCTCTGTTCTGTAAATTTGTGTCTAGTTGTTATGACCACCCCCCGGTGGTTTACCCTGCGAATGCTACGAAGATTATGAGAAGTTTTTAGCTTGCCTTGGCTATTTGTGTACCAGTATCTGCTATGAAAAATGTTTGGCCGAGTAAAACTGAAAATCACGAACCGCTCTGAGTGTGGCTTGAGAAATCTGGAAACGCTAGATGCCACGATGCAATATGCATGAACACCGAATCTTGCAAATATGAAAAGCAAAGGCACATCACATCTAATATTCCCCAACTTTGATAAGAAAATTAGCTGATAGTGGTAAAGCTAGTACTACAACTATTGGACTGGAGCACCCCCTTTTTTCTTCTAATAAAAAGCAACAACTTAATGGAGCAAGTAGGCTTGGTGGCACCTTCTTTCTCAGCAAGCCAAGCGTGCGTGCATCTGCACAGAACTGGTCAGCACTCATCGCTTCTCCTGGAACCATATGGTTGTCCGTGGGTTTTGATATTGCCACCTTCTGTTGCTTTGGCCGACTAAAGGCGGTCCCCGTGCAAATCAGAGGCAAATGAGCCATTAATTAACTTCCTAATGCAGACGGCACGCTCTGCGTTTACGTGGGCACCGCAGATATCAAAGGCTCCTTTGTGTGAAAAACAAGATGGATACAGGCTTTGAAGTTTCGGCGTGTGAGGAGGTCATGGGACAGAGTTAATTATCTGCGTTGTAGTTTTCCTGGAAGAAGAAATGGCATTTCGTTTCGACAAAGGGAATACACGATTTGCATCTGAATCTTCCTTCCTTCCAGGTTTCAGAGACCAGCACGTTCGGTAAACGAGTCTCTGTCGGCCAAGTATTTTTCTACGAGAGGTCGAGAACCTTGACGTACGTAGGGATGGCACCCATACCCTTACCCGCCCCCTCAATCTTGCCCGTCACCGTACCCGTACCCTTGTGCGGGTATAACTTTTTCCCATACCCTTCACCCGACAGGTAAAAGGGTACCCGCAACACAACAGATTGAGTAGAAAATATTCGTAAGCAACATCATATAATCACATAACTTTAAATAGCAGCACATACTTATAAATAGCAACACATTGCCAACAACAACAACACATTGTAAACATCAGCACATATACTTATAAACAGCAACACTTGCGCATAAGCAACGCATGTAAACATCAGCAGTTGCACATAAACAAAAACACATATTAATGATAAACTTCAACACATAGTCATAAAAATTAGAAGGTACATTAGGTTATTATTGGAAGACCCACTTGTCACAGATTTAGAAGGGTACATGGGTACGTGGGTATGGGTTATGTGAACCCATGCCCGTACCCTCTCTGCCCGATGGGTACGAGATTTCCCCATTTATATACCCATGTGTATTTTTTCTTGCCAAACTCTTACCCTAATAGGATTTTTACCCGCAGGGTACATGGGTAATGGGACCCATTGCCATCCCTAGACGTACGTCGACCATTGTGTGGTGGGTTCACTTGTGTAAGACAAGATGAAGTTTATATGTGTCAAAAAGAAAACAAGCAAAAATCTGAACTTCGTTCGGCATTAATTGGTACTACTTTGTACTTTTAGCGGAACACAAGTCAAGTACTCTACTCACATGTCAATGTCAGGCTAGACGAGCAGCATTTTGGAAACGGGTCCATTGCATCATTCAATAAATACTCAGCAAACTGTTTGCCCCTTGAGGCGATCCCTGACAGCAGTGAGTAGATTAACCGAAAGATCTAAACACATACGGAGTATAAAAGAACATATGTAATGCATAGTAGGGGATGAACATTTACATAAGCTCAGCTAGCTGTAGAATAAGTTTGTGCAACATTTTGGCATACAAACTCAGAAGTGGCCCATCCTTCTAACAGCACGAAATGCAAAATGTGCTCACAGGGATCATCCTGATAAGTCAAGTTCCATCTTCTAAGTACAGTCCATACGAGGTGTTCAAGCTGACAACAGCTTGTCTTTCTTCAGAAGATGGGAGGGGAAGGACGACTTACAGGCTGCGATGTGGGATTTGAGCTTCGGGATATTCGGGTGGGCGCTCCTGCATCTGTGGCACCTTAGCTCCATCGCAAGAAGCTTCTCATCGGGGCTGACAGTTGCGGATCCATGCTGTTCAATCTCCTCCATGATATCAACAGAATCAAGGAAAAACGTGGAGGTGAAAGAATTCCAGTGCTTCTTGTTTTTCAAGCTGGGCGAGTTGAAATCCTGACTTATAACATGAAGGTGCAGCTGCCGCATGGATGGAACCTGCAGAAACAAACACAGGTACGTTTTGCTCCTAATCATGCCATCATAAACTTTGGAGAGAAGTAGGGAATAAACAGTTCAACACTGAGTTAAGACGGTACCGAATGATATCCAAGTCTGAATGTCAGAGACGCATCTTCTTCTAGGAACTTCTGTGCCCACTTCACCCCAACTGAATGCATACTCCTCAGCAAAGACAAGTGCTCTTTCTTGACATCTGCTAGAGAATTAAGACCATCTATCCTAGATATGACCAACACATGCTTTTTGGCCTGCATATGTAAAAAGAGCTTTGCTGAGATGTCAACCAGACAACTGAATAGCATTATAATTGAAGGGCAAATGGTATTTAATTTCACAATACCTTTGGATAGAGGTCCTTTAGAACAACAACTTCATCAGATGTCTCCAGGATAGAATCTGAATTCTTGTATTTTTCTGGGTGCATGGCAACCTCGTAAAGAGCCTGTGCCCAGGATCCCCAAGTCTTATTGGTGACCGCACCATTTTTATTGTTGTCTTCCTCCCTAGCTTCATTCGGAGCATCAGACAACCCCATGGAATTATCATGACAATTTCGTGTGTTAGTCTCTTTGTGCTCATGGTTTTGCCTTGAATTCAAAATATGTGCAGGCAGCTTATATTTCTTGGACCTTTCAGAATCATGGCTGTCCTGTCGCTTCATTTTTGAATCATTAGGTGATATCACTCCAGACGCTGACTTCTTTGATGAAGTTTCATCATTCTTCTTCACTGCGTGGCTCTTGACGATGGATGCAAAGTTCTCAAAAAGTGAAGTATATGCATCATGAAGAATCTTACACCCTTTGGTATAGTCATTCTTCAGACAATCTGGCCGCATTGGGTTCATATTTGGTCCGAGAACATGTATGACATGGGTCACCCCTTCCTGTTGATGCAGAGGGGAAGTAGATGGAAGTGGAACAGCAACAGAGCTACCAGGTCTTAATGTGTCAGCACATTCCTTGGTTGCACGCTGTAAAGCTTCTCCAGCAGCATTAAATATTGCTGCATTAACCCCTCCACCTCCAGCTTTTAACCTCCTGCGTGAAAGTTACAGGTATCATCTCCAGATGCATGATAGAGGAGGGAGGGGGCTAACCATTTTTGCTTGTGAAAGTAAAAAACAAAAGGTGCAGTTTGACTATGGGAAGGAATAAAGCAGGGATATCATTCGGTACATGCGCATTATAAGTACTTAAGTGAGAGAATAGTAATTACCAGTTGGCAGCATTAGCAATCACGTTGCATTGAAGACCTCCTTTTGACTTCAATTGGGTGATGTCTCCCACAAATGTGAAAAATCTCCTGGAGTCAATGCTCTTCTTAGCAGCCTTGTCCTTGACCAACGACAATATTCTTGATTTCTGACTCAAGTCCACAAGAACTAGTCTTCCATTATCATGCTTCTGCACAAATTCAGTAGCTGCATCCACTATAATCTCAGATGCTCTCTCAAGATCGAACTGGAAGTCAGCAGTAGAAATTGACGGAAATGCCAGAATGTGCGAATTGATGTCAGAAGAAACACTTTCTTTACTTTGTTCTACATCTCCCTTCATGTTATTAGGCTTCTTTTCTACTTCCATTGAACATGTGCCACCAGCTTCAAGGTTGTCCTCTTTTAGCGATGTATTTTGCTGCCCTGGCTTGCTTTCACCTGATGTAAGCATAATTCCACTAGATTTTTCAACGCTAGAAGTATCTGCCTTCTTTAGAAATCTCATTATACCAGCTTGTACAGGCACTTTGCTCTTCTGACCAAATACTCCCGAAGCAAGATAATCTGAAGGCCCTAAAGCACTATACGTGTCAACTGCCTTCTTAATGTCATCGTCATCCTGACAGTACATGATCCGACTGAAACCTTCAGTCAGCAAGGGCGTCTCCTTCTTCTTAAGCATGCGGTTGACAACCATGGCGGCCATCCCGCCCTGCACATTCCCTTCATGGCCTGTTCGGCTAACTGAGCGTGAGATGCAAACCTTAGCAGGGAGATCAAGGAAAACAGCATGCACATCAGCTTGTACAGTGCTGCCAAGCTTCACAAAATCGGCACGCTGCTCACGATCCAAGTTGCACCGGTCAATGAGAACGCTCTTTCCCTCCTTCAAGGCGTCCGCTGCAGCCTTCAAGCACTGTATTTTGGTCCCAGCTTTGCCCTTTCCAATTGTATCCTAACAATGATATGCACGCACACAAAATATTCACATTTGCTTGATTTTAGGTTGAAGAATATGACTCTGAGCATGCAAGCCAAGTAAAATTGTGCAGCACTTCTTTTGTTTAATCGCAAAAAAAATGCACAACTCAAATCACTCCAACATGATCAGGAAATGGGAAATTAGTGTTTCGAGTTCGAGATGTTTCCTAATTCCACATGTGGTGCCATTTTTATAAGGTTCATATTGCTACCATCAGACGGAAACAACATTTTAGAACTAGTAACAGTAAATGAAATACGCAAAATATAAGCAATTACAAAGCCGGATCAGATTAGCCCCCATTTGGCATTTGCAAATGCTTTGCCTTCAAACATCAAGTTCACAACGGAGAACGGTAGCACTAGCACCATTAAATAAGCAAAGTAACAGGAAGAGAGGGTGGCGCGCGTGGGGCTCACCTGGCAGACGCGGGCCCATGGGCGGCCGCTGGCGGTGGCGGCGCCGTTCAGGACGGCCTCGGCGAACGTGGACTTGCCGCTGCCGGGGGGACCGACGAGGATGACCACCACCTGCTTGCCGATGCCCTCCTTCGTCTCCGCGCCCGCGCCAGCGCCTGCAAGGAATGGCTCGACGGTGAGCGCGCTAGGGTTTTAGCGTCGACAGGTGGCACTGGTCTGACCGAGTACACGAGCAAAGTGGGAAGGAAAATAACCTGGGGTTGCGGCAGAAGTTGATGGAGCGGCGGCGGAACCGCCTGCGCCGGGGTCCATCTCGCCGGGGAAGGGGAACTGTCTCGCCGGCGGCTAATCGGCTATGGCAGAAGGAAGGGCGTAGGAGGCGAAAGAGAAGGGGATGGGGGCGACGTGTAAATCGGTGGGCCCTGGCTGTCAGTGCCTCAGTACGATCTAAATCTAGGCCGTTAATCATCCCAGCATGATCTGATCATCTAACCGTGAGAAAAAATATACAGCGAAAGGCACAAAAAAAAGGGATGTGTGGCTGCTGGGATTCGAGCCCAGGTCTCCACGGCCACAACGTGGAATTCTCACCACTAAACTACAGCCACATTTGTGATCGAGATCCCACAGAAAGCTATATTACCTATTTATTTCACTTCTATTTTCAAATTTCGTACGAACAAAAGTGTATCTTTGTGCTCAATATCTGCCTGATGATACAATAAACGGCATTATTGTACAGAACCACGCAGCTATCGACCTCAAACATGATCAGGCACTCAAATCTAGAGATCTTGTACTCGTTGAAGTGTATGGCGCCGAGCTTCCACACGAGGTAGGTGGTGCCGAACATGACGGTGGTGATGATACTGAAGGACGCCGCGACGATGAGCACGTCCGTGCCCACCGGCAGCGCCGCCAGCCAGTCGAACGTCCACCCGTCCTTGGGCATCCCCGCTTCTGGTCGTCCAGCAGGTTGCTCGGCGCCTCCGGCAGCCCCGACCTTTTCCTCCCGCCTTTCTTGCCGTCCGTCGCCCGCAGCGCGTCCAGCACCCCGCCCCCGAACTCCGACGACCCCTTCTTCTTGTCCCCCGGCTCCGCGTACTTGCCCAGCACGCGCGCCGCGCGCAGCCGCTCCCGCGCCGTCAGTGGCACCCGCTTCGGCGGCTCGCTCGGCTGCGGCTGCTGGCCGTTGCTGTTGCCGGACGTCACCGGGCTGGCGCTGATGGTTGTTTCCTGTACTGCCTCCGCCGGCGCTGCTCGGTCGTTGTCCGTGGCCGAGACCGCGCAGGGTCTTGCATGCTTGAGCTCATTCTGTGGCCTTTGCAGAGCCGTAGCGGTTCCTATCTTCTGGAAAGCATGTCTCGAGCAGAAGGCGAGCTGGGTGTATGACGACGAAGGTCTGGAGATGCCTCCTAGCTGTGTAAACCAAAGTACGGACTGAATTGAGTAGCGGAATTGGCGGAACTGTTCATGAAACTCGTTACGACAACAGGCATGACCGGCATAATCTCCGTTCTAATTTAAACGACATGATTCCTAGCTAGCAAATAGAAATAAAGTCGGAGGAAGAAGATGGACGGAGAGCTTACTTTGGCAGTGGCAACCTTGGAGGGAGAGGAACTGAGGCCAGTAGCAGCCATCTTCTGCTCCCCTGCTCACTCACAGCATTTTGTGCTCTAGGCGAGAAGAGATAGAATTTGTGAGGCCATCTCGTAGTGGGCGACTGACTGCATACATCTGACTCCTTGTTGGGTCGGGCCGAACTGATGATGCCCGGTACCCGTGTACAACGGCTTATTAGGCCGGGCCGAATTGATGATGGTAGCTTTAACCCATGTAAAACTACACATCATAGGCAAAGCATCTTCAAAGCATCTGTGCATTTCTTTACAGGAGAGAATGGAAGTTGATCGCAACATTTTTTTATCAACATATAGATATCAAACTTGGTCACACCTTTGACCATGCGCCAGACCAAACCCTCACGGAATACCGGATCGGGTTTGAAGTAGTATCTATATAGATCTCGTGCGTTCTCGAAGTCTTGATCCTATCACGGAAAACAACTATCCTGCCCTTATGGAACCCTTAAAGTTGAGAACATGCTCCTCTTTCTTCTCTAAACCATCGATCTCGCAATCATCACCATCGTCTATGAACTCTTTGTACACGAACACATCAAAATCCGAGTGGTAAAACTCATCATCCAGCGAATCCATGCCTACAAATGAACAAATAATCAAAACAATGGACTCGGCACCCGAACACATGACGGGCGAGGTGTGTGATAAGTGGTGTAACACGTACCGGGGGGCACGTCGTACGGGGACAACGACCGTGTACAGGGTGGTGACCAGGCGTAGGGAGGGTTTGGGTCAGTACGCTGCAGGTTCGAGGCGGTGGCGGAGTTAAGATGGGAACTTTGACGGAGGTAGGAAGGGACGGTGCGGGAGAGGAAAATGAGAGGATGAGGAAGTCAGCGAGGGTTCGGCCTGCTTTTGGTGATTTGAGGTAGGCTGGCCTATCGGATCGATGTGTTCGGGCGCGGGGCATCCCATTTCCGCTCCACATATGGGCAGGATATGAGAGGTCCGGATAGCCCGAACGTTTGGGTTAGGTATGGGGATACGATAGGGTGGCGATTTTCTGTCCAGTTCGTATCCCGGTTGTCTTCTATATATCATTTTAAACGTGAGGGGAGCTTAGTCCTTTCCCCAATACATGCGGCGATATATGTACTAAGACCTCTGTTCCAAAAGTTTACATTTTGGAAAAAGGTAATAATTCTTTCTGAATAAGCTGAAAACTCTCACTGACTCCTTTTC
Source organism: Poa pratensis (assembly GCA_947311845.1). Classification (NCBI taxonomy): domain Eukaryota; kingdom Viridiplantae; phylum Streptophyta; class Magnoliopsida; order Poales; family Poaceae; genus Poa; species Poa pratensis. The sequence goes on along the minus strand of CAMZMU010000066.1, from coordinate 29,945,740 downwards.
GCTCTCAGTCTCTCCCAGCCTCAAGATTTTTCTCTCTTAGTCCGACCGAGTTACTCCCTCCATACCATAATATAACATGTTTTAGGTATTTCAATACGGACTACATACAAATGTATATAGACATATTTTATACATTTGTATGTAGTCCGTATTGAAATACCTAAAACATGTTATATTATGGTACGGGGGTAGTAGAAGCTAGAAAGAAGTACAAGCACCTCTCATCTCCCCTCCTCTCTCTCACATTCTAGATCTCAGTCAACAGCCACTTCCTCTCATTCTTTCGAACAATGGACAACAACCTAGCACGAGCGACATCTCCCTTATCTCCCTCGCCGTCCCACACACCACCATATCGAGTGGCCTCCGCCTCCGCCTCCCTGTTCTCTATTTTCCTAGGTCGCGCGCGGCGCACGGTAGCGACACAAGGAAGAAAAAGAATATGGAAGACCTACAAGTTTTCCTTCCGGTGGCGGCGGCGCAATACATGAAGAAGTGGAAAATCCTCGCTATGTCTCCTTCCGAGCGGCGCGGGATGGAATGGCGCGACCAGCTTCGCAACCTGCCTGCCCTTTCTTGGGTACGTAGAAGTCTCGCATGGGGAACTAATTTGGTGTTTCTTTATTTTTGCCTTGTCCGTTGGTGACTGGTTTGGAGGGCCTTTTTGGCTCAAAGTCATCTAATTCTGATTTCGTGAACCAGATAACTGTTGCATTGGGCTTGCTCTAATGCTATACTTCACCCCAAGACTTTGCATATATAAATTAAAGTAAATATAATACGCTAGACAACCGAACTTCAACAACAAAAAATAGGAAGCTTTTATACACAACGGGTAGAACTAGAAGGCCCTTGTTGATAATATACATGAGCCGATCTTACCCCTAGCACATATGATAATTTTGTGGCGTCAAAATTCACTTCTCCTAGAACTAGCTTTGCACGGGTGAGCATGGCATAGTTACGAGTTATATGCATCTTCAAAAGCTAGTTGTTTTGCACAACATTTATTATTCTAGGATAAGATTATTTTATTTAGATGCTTCTAACATCGAATTCAGTCCTCGACAATTTCCACAATCAAAGGTCATTCTGCTTTCATACAGTATATAATTTTCATCACGTAGTTTCATCCTAGGATTGATGAATAGCATTATAGTGCCTGAAATGGATTAGCGAATAATGCAGCTGATTTGAGGTTGATGTGGCTAACTCCTAGTTCATTGTTGGGGATAAACAAGCCACAAAGAGCTTTTTATATAGAAACTACACTACTAACTCCAGAACTTCTTCATATATAAATTCAAGTAAATAGAATACGGTAGAGAACCATAAGTTCATGAAAAATTGTGAAGCTCTTACACAACGAGAGTAGAACTAGATGCCCCTTGTTGATAATATACAAGAGCAGAGCTTACTCTCTAGCACATATCAGTCTTAAAATAAGGATGTATCAAAGAGATCAATAGTCGAAGACACTTGGCCCCTTAAACTACATACAAAGGCTAATTTAGTCAGACATACATCTTATCACAGATTTAATGTCACTGGCGATATTCTTGGCATCTGTGGCAATACCAGCCAATCCTCTCCTCGCCAGCCCAGCACAATAGAGCCTATTTTCACCTTTCCAATGGTTTGGATATTCTTTAGTCGGCAGTCCATTGTCATTTAACATGCTCTCACCATTCTGCACTCATAAATAACACATAAATTGGTTAGATGTTCTAACAATGTTCCTTGAAAGAATCTGACTTAGGCAAAAAAATCAAGTGTCGGTACCTTGAGCCACATATTTGCTGTGCTCTTATATCCAGTTGCAAACTAGGGTTAGCCGCCGCCGGCGGAAGCGAGACGCGAGGGCCGGCCGTCCGTCGCGCCGCCGCGAGTGCGTTTCCTCCCCGAGGCGGCTGCCTCCAGCCTCCACCTCGACGCCATCGCCGCCCCGAGCTGTCCTTCCCGTCGCCCGCCGACTGGACGGTCGTGCGCCGCCGCGGCCGCCGCAGAGGAGACGCCCCGGCGTCCGCCTTCCATCCCGACTCGCCGCCGCCAGCCGGGGTGCTGCTGTGTGCGTCGTCTCCTCCCCCGACCTGGCACCAGAGGTCGCCCTCTCCTCTCTCTCCCTGGCTACCGTGGCCCCCTGCCTATGTTCTTCCCCGTTCAATCCCCTTTTCTCGACCCTGCTTGGCTGAGGATGAAGCGAGCAGGAGGAGGGAGGCGGGGATGTGCGTGCCGGCAGAGCAGGTGGCGGCGAAGAGCCCCGCTGGGATCTAGCCCCTTTTCTCTCACCGGCACCAGCGGTTGCACAACCCCGCTCGAGATCCTTCCCTTTCCCAAGGCCGGCGACCTCCTCTCTCTCTCTCCCTGTCCGCTGTGCACCCCACTGCCTCATCTTCTCCCTGTTGCCAGGAGTACATGACCTCAAATCTCACCAGCCATTGCACCGCTTCAAGCGCGTGGTTGGATCGTTGCCCCTCAGCTGGAGTCCGGTAACATACTACAACTCCAGTTCTTCCGTATCGTGATTGGTCTCTCTGATGTTTAGATTTTTTCGTTTGTACGGGTACTTGATTTGTTTTGTTGGCTTATCCTAGGAAACGGCGTCATCCTGCTGCTTTGGCCGCACGGCCGGAAGATCTCGCAACTACTGTCAGCCGTGAGCCTCCCGTTAAATATTAAGTTTGTTTAGTTTCTTTTGTTGTTCTTGGTGTAAACAGATTCCTCTTTCTGATCAAAACAAGTCCCTTCAGTTCATCCTTGATGTCTTTTTCTGTTGATTTGGTCCTGAATGGTGCAGGAATGACAGCATTGTACAGGTGCTTTGCAGATGCTACATGACTGGATTTACGTGGAGAATGAAATGATGAAGCCCATAAGTTAGGAGCAGCACGACCTGGATAATGTTAGGTTTTGTGGTATAACATTGCACCATGATTCGATCTTTGGCTTCCCCAAATTTTCAGCATACGAATATCTGATTATGTTACCGTAATATTTAAAATGGAAGGAGATATATACCAGAATTGAAAAAATTATATTTACTCCAAGACAAGACATGATCTAAATAGATTTGGTGTACTTAGAGGTCGTTGATTACTATGTCTTAATACAATCCTTAATGATTTAAGCACCACTAATCCAAACTGCAAAATATTGCAGTATGTATATCCAATCTGTAAAATATTACAGTAGCACGGTTGTTCAATCAAACGCTTAGGAACCTGCCATCTTACCACATTTTATCACCGGTTCTCCTTCTACTGTGTTATACTGCAAGTGTCATCACTATATTATCTGTCTTTTATCTTTTCTAGATTACTGGTTTCATACTTAATAATTTATGGGTTTGCAAGCTTACATGGTTTAGTTGCGGTTGTCTAATTTTTTTTTCCTATTTCAGTGTAATAAATTGTTGGCCTTGCTGATGCTATCATCATTTTTTATAGGCGAGCCTTTATTGAATGACTTGAATATGCCTAACTCTTTTTTAGTCTTCTGTTGTTGTATAATCATTTTGTTCTCTTTTACAACAGTTTTACGGATGGAATTTCTGCAGGTTAGGGTATGCCTTCTACCTTTGGATCCAAATTAATAATTATCTATCTAGGTATTTTTGCAAGAAGTAATATGAAAAATTGAAAAATAGGATTGACAATGCAAGACTACTTGAAGTATTCCATATAGGACTGGTCCTTGACTGAAGAAGATATGGGCACTGAATCATTAATCACAGAGAGTTGCATGTTCATCTACTGATAATATGCAGCGTAGCCTACATACTGACGCTGTTGTTCATCGTTCTTAGAAGTCTATTCCCTCGGTTCTTCTTCATTTTTCACAGTTTCCACTACCAGTTAGTAAATTCTGTGATAATTTGCGCTTCTCATATCTGATTTTGTTTTTTTGATTTCATTGTTCTTTTATCTCTTCTAATCTGAATCTTTCTGTTTGCGGATTTCTGGTATGAGGAATACTGTACACCGGTCTGGGGCAACTAAGGAGACATGTTTAGCAAATGGACAGCAAAATTCTCGAGCATGCGCCCGCTTACACTGCACCTATGCAATTCAACCTGTTTCACGCTCCGAACCACTTCCAGCTGATGTTGTGATTGATATTATGGCAGAAAAACTTGCGATTTCTAAAGGTATGAAGGTCTACTGATCTATAAATGAAAAGATTGTTGTATGTTTTCCTTATCATGAAGAAGCAGTACGAGCTAGCAAATTAGACAGTACCATGGAGACTTTTTCAATCAATAACTGTGATTATCGATTCCTGGCTAAAGATGCATTGAGACATTCACGAACAGTTACAGTTTCATATAAAGCGTGTCTTATTATAAAATATGTGACCCTACATATGTGGTCAAGTTTGATTATTGAACAAGCATTGTCTGTATTATTTGAAGAATGGATAACAAACGGTGAACTAGACTTGATTCGATGGACACAAGGATATGATTGTGTTGGGGATGTAGCAACTCAACTTGCTAGCCTTAAGATATCAGGCTTGCCATGCAACCTGTATACAATGCCAGCTATTGAGTATATGCTTAGTCTGTACGCTTCAGTCAAGACACACACTACAACTGATGACCAAGCTTCTGACATTAATACACATGTTGCCAACTACAACTGTTCTGTTTGGTGTACTACTATTCATACTATACCTGCGACGCTGAGAATTAAAATGATACCTTTCGAACTTACAAACACGTTGCAGCTTTCTTCAGATGCAAAATGCAAATGCCTATACTGAATGTATCTATACAAACCAGAGCTGGTGTTGATGACTCTTCTGTTACTTAGACGAATGAATGGTAAGTTCTTGCAAGCTTTGAAAACATTATGTGCTTTCTTGGTACTGTTTAAAAGCTTGATTAACTTACATGTTGGTATATGCCTCATATGATTTCATTTTAATTTGATTGTTCTCACACTATACACTAATGAAAGTTCTAACTATATTTGCAGGATCAGAGTAATATGGTTCCCCAATTGGCTTCGTAGATGCATATGTACATATATATGTCAGTATTTATGTACTTAGACCAGTCTAAGCATGTCTAAGTACATTTGTTATGTTCTATATTAGATACTGGTTTCTGTTGTGTCTGCAAGCTTTGCCACAAGTAATCTACTTAGATCACTTTGAGCATATCGAAGAACGTTTACTATGTTTTATATTACTTACTGAAATCTGTTATAAGTAAAGGTTTTGCTACAAGTAATCCGTGGTATCACTGATGTAAACGTAAAAAAAAATCTGATCATTTTCCGAATGTAAAAAAAAAATCAAATCTAAAGAACTTCCCATTTTGAATATTTTTCGAAATCTAAACAATTTTTAAACTTAAGCTCTCTTTAGCGCGGCGTGACGACGCGCCAAATTTAACTAGTCATTAATTAACAACGTTAGATTTTCCACATCTATTTTTCTGTACAAAAGTTCTTCAAATATATACTCTATTAGTATTTGTCATCATTAATTGACAGTGTTTGTCCACAGTTGCTTTGTACAAAAGGAAACGTCAAAAAAAGCATAAGTGAACAGGTGAAGTCAGCACCCGGCGTTTGACTGATATATGTAACCTTGAATACCTGCCGATTACTGCACTCTTCCACATGTGTCGGTGATAAAGACTGCCATGGTGTGTCAGCTTGGACAGATGATTTGTTGTGGGTTGATTTAATTAGAGCTTATTATATGGCAGGCAGAACGAATCTAGACGACCAATCGCACGGCTATTAAAGGGTGGTATAGCCAACAGGCGGTCACGACACATTTCTGTTTTTATTAACCCAACAGTGCCAACATCAATCACCGCGGATCGGCTGTTTTTTGACTTGAGTATCATTGGGCCCATTTTTGGTATTGTGATGCCATGCCTTGATAGGTCTCCAAATATGAATTTTGCTCCCATAACAAGGAGATTATCCACTAAATTCAGTGGAAGATGCTGAGCTAGTGTCATCCCCAGCTGGATTAGTTCCTTTGTCATTACACTAGCAATGGTGCACGTGCAATGCACATGTCGACTAATGCACACAATTTAATTTAATATTTTCCTGTTAAAGTTTCATAATATTTACACATAACTTGAAGGTATGTTACTAAACAATAATCACTATTTTCTTATTTGAATTTCATAACGTTCACAAGCAAGGTCGCCCATGCATAACCAACAACTCCTGGTTGCAGTCCCCATGTCATGATCAACAAGCACGAAGCCCTTGTCTTGCCGCATATTAAGGTAACTCATTAACACATTTTCAGGCGCATGTGAACGAATAATAATCGATTATGTTGCAATATGGAACACAAATAATATAACAGTAGGATATATTTTCTAATATGCTTTCCAAAGATCGAATAAATCATGTGGTGGCAAACATATCTGAAAATTTTATGCCATTCGCCTTTCTACGAACAAGAGTGACATAAATCTAGTAGTCAATTCGTCGAGCACTACATAGGTAGTTGAACTACGATTTTTGAACAAAAGAGCAGCAGGGAGCCCGTCGGACCACCTTTGGACTCGCGACGTTGTCGTGTCGCTTTTCTACCATCTTGTTGATGTCGATGGCGACAGAGCCTCTGACATGACCAGAAAAATAAAAAAATATAACTTTTGTAAACATTACAATAAACCCTTTTTATATAACTTAATCTTTGTAGCATGTATCCAGAGAACTTCATGAACATCGGAGTAAATTAGGCAAATGAAAATTCCCATATTAACATATTTGCACAGGAAACATGTTCATATGTGTGCAAGGAATCATCTGATCGACAGAGCCTCTGACATGACCAGAAAAATAAAAAAATATAACTTTTGTAAACATTACAATAAACCCTTTTTATATAACTTAATCTTTGTAGCATGTATCCAGAGAACTTCATGAACATCGGAGTAAATTAGGCAAATGAAAATTCCCATATTAACATATTTGCACAGGAAACATGTTCATATGTGTGCAAGGAATCATCTGATCCAGATATTGGTAGAGGAAATAAGAAAATCTACCTCATCATTGTAATACATAATTTCAGAAGAATATGTTATGACACATACATGAAAATTAAAGGATACCGTCTGGTACAGCTGCATACAGGACATGCAGAATGATTTATTCGGCAATAGCAATATCCTAAATATTACGAAAAGGAGGCATCAAAGTGAAGATTTTGATCACTTGTGTGTACGTACTTCCTGTTGTGGATGAATTCAGATCAAACACAGTGGGATCTGACTGGAGTGCTAGAAACCGGCAATAAATTCTTTTCCCATGGCCAGAAGAAGGTCGATTTCTGCCTGCTCTCTGACCCAACCTGCACATCAAAGCACCGTCTGCTTGCAAGAGGTAGGATGTTGCGCCATTTGACGTGACATATGTCTGTGGTGGTCGTCACTATCGAAGTTCTGGTTCTTGTCATCTTGGCCTGGTCATGCGGACTCCTGGAGGGCGACTGGGCGAGTGCGTCTTCGACTCTTCGTTGCTGCACCTTGCGTAGCCCAGGCCGGGTGAGGGCAACACAGAAAACGCGTGGGAAGCATAGCAAGGAACGTCACAGTGGAGCGGCCATGGGGCAATAGCAGCGCGGCGTGGCGACTTCAGTGGTGCGGGTCGGTGTCTTCTGTAGAGCGTGTCAACGGGCGCCTCGGCGGGGAGATGCGGAGGTCGGAGCCTGGGGCGCGTAGGAAAGCGGCGTGGAGCAGGGCATGGCGTGGATGCACGGCGTCGGGGAGTTCCTCGTCTACTTGGTCCTCCAGTTGGGCAGGACGGCGGCGTGGGGGCAGTGCGGCGGCATGGAGGGCGGAGGCGTTGGGAACGGGAAAGGGCGTGAGGTTGGGTCCTCTCGTCTCGTTTTGACGGGACGGAGGATTAGCGAGCCGAGTTGTCCGTTCCGGATTGTTTTAGCGCTAACTGAGGGCGGTAACTGAGCGATTAGATGTTGGTTTAACGGATCCGATTTGTTGGATCTGCCCCCTCTCGCTCTTTTTATATCGGAATAGATGAAAAACGCGACGCCCGTCCCGGCTCCCTGCCGGCGCCGGCAGCCACGCCCCGCCCGTTCCCGGCCACCTCCCACCTCCTCAGCCACCCACCGCCTCCTCCTGCCACCCTGCCGCCCAACTTCGTGCCTGCTTCCCTCGGTTTCGCCGGCCCTGCTCCGGTCATTCAGATCGGCGGCCGCCGATCTGGTTCCCTCCTCGCCTCGCCTTCGGAAGAGGTCTGCGTGGGAGTCGACAGGAACGTCATTAGCCCGCGCCTCCGGCCTTGCTCGGCTAGGTATCATTTCTTAAAATAAGGAAGAAGTGTTATCGATGGATCCAATCCTATCTATCTGGGCTACGAAAGTGAACAGTATTCGTCCTCTGGGTGATGGCGTGGCAGGTGGCCACCCCGTCGCCTCCGTTTTCGACACGCCGCCGGAGGTCTGCTCGCGGGTCAACGAGGATCTGCTGCGCTGGAGATCTGCGGGATCCCCTTCGTCTGTGGCAGCACCTGCTCCTCCGTCCGCCACGACGCGCTCCCACGACGCACGCCCGCGCGGCGCCCCCCCCCCCCCCCTCCCCACGCCGACGGCCGCCAGCGGCGCCTCCGCTCTTCGCAGCTCCCGCCCCGGCCGCACCCACCTCCCCCCACCACCAGACTCCCTCCCACCAAATTTCACTCCGGCCTTCCTAGGTTTCTCTGACACGCGTGGCCCCGACAGATCTAAATCAGGCGCCGGGATTTGGGATCGCCCGCTACAGCCTCGTCGGCGGCCTTCACGGCGGTCGGCCGCCTTCCAAGCGTCATCGTGGGCTCTCTGCTGCTCACCACTACGTCCTCTGATGTCTGCGACGCGGTCAACGTGGCCTGGTCCGGCCTTCCTCTGATGTCTGCGCCTCCAATGGCCAGGGGCCAGACCGGCATCCTTCGGTCAGCATCCTTCACTGCAGTCGCGCCTTCCCGTCCTCGCAAGACCGTGAGCTTTTGCATCCCAGCGCCAAGCAACCAAGTGGCCGCAGCTGCCTCGCCTGAGTCACATCGCCATCTCCTCCCGCCCTCTCCAGCGTCGCGGGACTCGAGGAGCTCGTCACCAGAGAGGTCATGGACTTGCGTGCTCTCCCGCCGTTCTCGCTACGCGGCGCGCCGTTCTGCCAATCTTGATGTCTCTTCAAGGCCGAGCCACTCTTCTCCAAAGCTACATGCCCCAAAGCTACACGACACGCCACGCCGCTCCGCCCACAACAACTCATACTCCAAACGCCATCGCTCGCTCTTCAAGTGCTCGTCTGGCATGGAGGTGCCAGACTTCGCGTCCCCTGCAGCTCCCCGCGCTCCATCCTCCACTGCTGACGAGGTTGCCGGCTCCTCTGCGGCGCTCGGATCCGCTGCCTTCGTTGCGGTTCCTGGGATGGGCGCGTTCAAGGCGCCGCGGCTTGGCTCCATCATCATCGCCACCCACCAAGGTGCTCCTAGGAGCCATGGCGCGTCCTCTCCACCTGCGGCGCCCTCTGCCCGAGACGAAGAGGAGGGATGGCTTACCCCCAAGTCGCGGCGCCGTCCGCATCAAGATGGTTAAGGCCAGACTTCAAGATTAATCTCTGTAATGAACATGTTCAAGACGAATGCACTTAAGGTATATACCTTGGTCTGACTCAAACCTCAAGTTCCTCTTTTGCATTAGACTTGCTTTCAGCTTCTTACACCAGGAGAAAACCATTGCTTTCATGGGCAGATGGGGATATATTCTGAGGTGGATCTTCACCTTCGATAAAAATGCATTTCCCATATTCTGTAGAAATCTTTGTATCTTTTTTTGTGTGTGTGGGAGATGCAGAGATCTTTGAATAAAGGGTTCTCTTAAATTTTGGGCAAATACTATCCGGCTAAAAGGATTTTGATGTTGTAGCATGCATGAGTTTTTTCTCCTCGAACAGCATTTTACAACGAATTTGTACAAGTTTTTTTCCCACGAGTATATATTTATTTTTTCAGCTTCTATGACATTATGCTTCTATTGATTGGCGTTTTCTCTCTATTCACCACATAGTATTCTATATAAGAGACCTTGAATTGCCATGAGAAATATGTGTTGTAGTTAACGTTTGCTTTTCCTCCTTTTAGGGGTTATGATCTACACCATGTATGAAAAAGGATGCTAACCAACCAGACGGGGATATGGATACTACGCTAGCAAGCCAGCGAAGAATTATATGAAAATTAGAAGATGTGGTGAACCATATTCTTAACCAATTGGCATACTCGTTTTTTCCTATTATATTACTGCAAAAGTCTAATGGCTATATGAAAAGGATGCATAAGGCTAAATAAGGCAACCGTAATTGTCATGAACTTTGTAGTATCCTACCATTGGTAAAATAATTGCATTCTTTTCACGAACTAAACATTTTCTCTATTTAAATAATGTTATTTTTGTACTCTGTAATTCTCTTATTGAACAGTTCGCTTCTAGAGAGGTAAAGGTGAAAGGACAATGACGTCGCCTAGAGGGGGGGGGGGGGGGGGGGGGTGAATAGGCGAATAAAATTTTTCCGGTTTAGGCTTGCTAATTGCGGAATGAAACTAGGTGTTTAAATTAACAAGCCAACAACCTAAATAAACTAGCCTCACCTATGTGCACCAACAACTTATGCTAAGCAAGACAAGCAACAAGGTGATAGCAATATAGAATACTTCAAGCACGAAGGCTATCACAATGTAAAGTGCATAAGTAAAAAGCTCGGGTATAGAAATAACCGAAGCACGTGGAGACGAGGATGTATTCCCGAGTTCCTCCTTGAAAGGGAGTACGTCTCGTTGGAGAGGTGTGAGGCACCACAAAGGTCGATCTCAACGCCACAAAGGCTCACCCTATTCTCCGATGAACCGCACCACAAAGGTTTGGTTCACCTTCCACTATCGGTATTCCTTCGAGGCGGAATCCGGAGCCTTTCAACAACAATCCGGGGCACAACCCACAATGGGATTGGGGGCTCCCGAACGGGTTCAAGTGACCACACAAGGGTCCAACCACCACAAAGGCGTCTAGGGTCCAAGGACCCAAGAGTAACAAGTTCACACGCTTTTAACTTCCACGAATCCTCGTGGAGAGCACACCGATGCACCAAATGCAAAAGGCAAGAGCGCAAGTGCTCAAGTCCTCCACTCTCAAATTCCAACAAAGCAACAAATGCTTATGGGGGAATAAGAGAGGAAGAACAAAGAGGAGAACCACTCAAGAACTCCAAGAACTAGATCCACTAGGTTCCCCTCACTTAGAGGAGATATTGATTGGTGGAAATGTAGATCTAGGTCTTCTCCTTCAATCCTCCAAAGATCAAAGAGTTTGGGTGGAGGGATTGGGAGATATCAAAGAAATGAGCTTGCAACAATGGAGGAGAGAGAAATCTGGGCGAGCTACTTGGCTGGAGGAAGGTGGAGGGGTATTTATACCCCTCCAGAAATTCTAGCCGTTGCCTTCAAAACCACACAGTTTTCACTTAGGCCGGAAGTTCCAAGAACTTCCGGACCCCCAGAAAAGCGACTAAAAAACGGTACTGCACTCGGCCGGAACTTTGGCCGGAAATTTGGCCGGACTTCCGGATGGCCGGAATTTCCGGCCAAACCGGAACTTCCGCCCCTCAGAAAACTGCAGAAACACTGAACACGAAAACGAAGATATCTTGATCATCCGGACTCCGTTTTCGATGTTCTCGGGCTCGTTGGAATCGCAACGAAGAGCTTTACAAGATTATGCAGAGAAACATCATAGTCCAACAATGGAAGATAAAACCAAATGGAGAAAGGTAAAACCTCTCTAAAAAGAATAACCGGCAAACCTCCAAAACCGAAAACGCAACAAGTTTTCCATACGAAATTCGTTTTCGGTGAACTTGGGTTTGTCGTGAAGATCACAACAAGCACCAAAACCCAACAAGGAGAAAAGCCAAGTAAGAACCAAGAAAGATGAAATGCCAAGTATGCAAAGGTTTGAGCTCTCCACAAAGATGCGATCAAGTTACTCACTTGAGAGCCCCTCTTGATAGTACGCCGTCTATCCTAAAACCCGGTCTCCCACTAACAACATGAGACCGGTAAAATAGAAAACCTATCAAGATCATACCTTTGCCTTGCGCATTCCACTTGAGCTCGATGATGACGATCTTGACTCTCTCAAGTTGGAACACCTTTCTTGATTGTGCTTGCTAGCACATGCTTGATGAAGACTTCTCCAAATGCTCCCCCATACTCCATTATGGGAGGGCCTCGCAAAGCTCCGTCTTCATGTCTCCTTTGCAAGCTTCAATCAAATGATGTCTTTCGAGATGGATCATATTGAGCTTGCACTTCATCTTCTTATCTTGATATAGATGATGGCTTGGAGATAAACATGAAGTTCACTCAATCTTCTTTTCCAAGCCATGCTTGCAATAAGCTCAACTCTTCACATGACCATTCTTCATATAAACCCTTGGATGGAACCTTGGTCATCATGAAATCTTCTAGAGTCCAACACATGAACTCCAATCTTTACCTATGGACAAGATCTACAAGTGTATCTCAATGCAAACATTAGTCCATAAGGATTGTCATTAATTACCAAAACCACGCATGGGGCAACACATGCACTTTCAATCTCCCCCATTTTGGTAATTGATGACAATCCCTTTTACGAGGGTTTATATAATGAATTAAGCAACCAAGCAACACAAAGAGCAAGGATGCAAGAGCAAGAAAGGCAAATGCTTGAGAACGAAACTAAAGCATAAAACCAACAACTCTTAAACCCTCTAAACTTCTCCCCCATTGGCAACGATTGCCGAAATGGGTGAAAAGTAAGAAGGCCAATATAATAAGAGCTCCCCCATAATGTGTGCATTTCTCATAATATGAGTGAAATCAAATGCACATATCCAATAACGAATAGTTGGAAAGGAGATCAAACTATATTGAGGATCCAAAGATTGCAAATGAAAATCAAATAGAAAGATACTTCAACGAAAGAAGCAAGCAATCAAAAGGATCCGAAAAATGTTCTAAATATCAAGAGGGAACTCCCCAAGGTACGTGCACAAATAGGATTTCTATTTCAATATAGTGTGCACAACATGGAATCCTCACTCCCTCCTAGATAAATTCGAACACAAGCCCATGCAAGAGAATATAAATGAGAGTGAGGCAAAACAACTTGCAACAAATACACTCATTTTGCAACATGAGCAAGGAGCGGCAAATAAAAGGATGGGTGTGAGATATAAAGACATTTTAGGAGACTAATACAAGGATGAGCAAAATCATCAACATAGTCTTTCAAAAAGTGTTGCACATTAGTGCATATCATGTCTTTCACATACTCACACACCAACGGAGATAAATCAAATAGCTCCACAAGCTTAGAAGGATGCACAAAGCATAACACAAAAAATAAAGCTTGTGCCTTTTAGAAACCACCAAAGAATCAAAAGCAATAAGAGGTGGTCACTAAAGAATTGGAATATCAATTAAAGATGTAACTATTCTCATGTGTATAAGTTTCTAAGTAGACACGAATCACGAAGATATAAGTCCACAAATAAACATGTACACACAAAATAGGTACAAAGGTAAGGGTCATGATATCCAAGAGGAAGTCATAAATACACCAATAAGATTTTTGCTTAAAAGCATAGCACAAAGCTCAATTTTATCTTAAAGGGATATAGATGAACTTCCAACCTATACTCATCATAGCATCAAAAACTATCCACAAAGGATAAAGGTGATAAACGGGATGCTCCGAGTAAGATAACAAGTATCACAAAACGCAAATGATTTTGAAAATTCATCAATGTTGCACATGAGAGACTTTAAGTAGAAAGTGCTAGATTGACATAAATGGGATCGATGAATCATGAAAATGATTATATATATTCCCTTTGATATGTAATCATCCCGGCCAACTCACATTTGCAATAAAGACGTTTTGCAAGAATCAAAAGAATTGCAACCAAAGAGATTCATGCCATGAAACAACCTACACAAGGTTGAGAGCTAGAAAAGTATGCATGAGGTAGATACTTGTTACCGAGATAGCATTGGTGATGTAGAAGATAGGAGCTCATGATCATCCAAGCTTGGCTCCAATAAGCACATGGTGACAACACCTTCCTTGTAGATGAGACAAGCTTCCAATGCATCTCCAATATACCTAAAACACATTCAAGTACAAATGGTACCCAAACTCATTGGGTCCAAAGTAGTTAGAGCAACTACAATACATAGGACAAACTCCACATAAATATGTGCATATTAATGTGAAATTGAATTTCATGCACATCTTAGCCATTTAGGATTTGATGGAGTTTATCCTATATATTGGATCAACGAAAGTAAGCATGCCAAAAGATATACATATAATAAATATGCATGCACATGACTTTCAAGAACCAAACGAGATATAATTTAGACAAAACACCAAGTAAACCAACAAAGCACACACAAGTGTGACAAGAAAACAAATTGTCCAAATTATATCAAATATCCAAATCAACACATGAGTGAAGATACCACTTTGAAAAGATACCAAATGAAAATGTGGTCAAGGAATAACCAAACCCTCTACATTTTTCATGATGGCACAAAGTACCAAGACGAAAATGCTTGTCTTCAAAGAGACATATCATCGGGATCAAATACCAAATGAAGACAACTAATGTTCAAAAACATGTAGGATTGCTCCCCCAAGATGTGTGCATTATTTATGATTTTGCATTTGAATACAAAATGCACACAAATGAGATCATCACTCTCCATAAATATATTATTCGACACTAGTCATGTTCAAGAAGCGCAAGAAATTGCAATACCAATTTAAAGAGCGGTGTTTTACTCAAAGTAGGATAGCTTCCCAAGAATAGTGCATTATCAAGAAGTATGACTTTTGAAGATCAATGCACAAGAATTGGTTCATTGCTTTTCCCAACTCAAGAAAGCACAAAACAAATTTCAAGTAGAGCAATAAAGGATCCAAAGATACAAGGAAGACAAATGAGAGTTAGATCAAAACAAATCCTTGGCAATCAAATAAGGCAATTCAAAGCAAGAGCCAAAGTGAATATGATCAATATATTTACCACAAATATGATTATCACTTGTCAAGACAAGTAATGTATGGAGATATTTCTCGGTGGTGGATTGCAAAGATATATTCAAGATCATATTCACAAAACATAAGCATATGGCAAAGGATAGGAATTAAAAGCCATGCTTAGATAGATAGAATTCTTGATAGCTTCAAAAATCACGCAATAATGCAAAGCAACTCCAAGGAGTAGCTTGAAGCAATTGGTTTCCCAAAGAGATATATGAGAACATATTTGGGAAAGCCATACAAGAAATTCCATCACAAACAAGATCCAAACGAAAAGAGACAAAAGCAAATGATCAAAATGGAACTTGTTTGAGAACATGCCACAAAGGAAAAGATAATGACAATATCAATTCTAGGTGGCAACACCTCACATATTCACATTTTCTAGGCTTGTAATATGCACATAGCTTATTACTCCCCCATAATGTGATAATCCATTTTCTTTTAAAGCAAGAGGCAAACAAAACCAACTCGAGAAATTAATGGACATAATAGAATTTGAATTTCTCATGAGCATGACATACCACATAGAGAATAGATAATATTGATATATCATCACTAAGTGGTATTCCTCATGTACACACATTTTTGGTTTGTGAAGTGCACGAAGCATATCACTCTCCAAAAATGGAATGGTCCATTAATCTCTCAAAAGAGAGCCAACAAGATAAGATATCAAATAAAGCAATAAGGCTCAAACAAGTAAATGGTGTGCAAACCAACATACACATACTTGATTTCTCAAGATAAGTAAGTAGAGAGCACAACACATACAAACACTAGCAAGGTACAAAACCAAACACATGCAAGGGTGCAAGCAACTTTCAATGTATATATGATTTAAATAAAAGTTACCGCAAGGAGGAAACATTGGATATGAGGTAGAACAATATAATCCAAATGACTTGGCTTGAGAGAATATAATTGATGAAGATCCCTTAATTCTTCATGATGTAGCCAAGTCTCCAATGCCCTCCAACAACACCTATTGATCAAGTTTTAGCTTGTTGGTCCCCAACCAAGTTGGGTCCTAAGAGGTTAGTCACAATAGGTTTGGCAACCCAAATGGTTCTTTTCTTGACACCACTTTGAGTACCAACATATTTGGCAAACACATTGCCAACCTTATCCTTCCGAAGAGAATAAACATCATCAATATAATGGGGTTGGATAAGGTACCATTTGTGCATGAAGAAGCAAGGTGACCCTTCTCACGGCATAGGTAGCAACATCGACTTCCTCCTCTCTTCTTGGTTGGAATCTTGACTTGAGGAGGTAGTGATTCTTCTTGGGAAGAGGTTGTTCTTCAACTTGAGGAACTTGAGGCTTCTTCCCTTGTTGCTTCTCACTAAGAGCCTTCTTCTTCAAAGGGCAAGATCTAACATGGTGCCCTTCAACTTTGCACTTGAAGCAAACAATCTTGGCCGAATCTTTAACTTGTTCTTGGCCCTTGTTCTTCTTGATAGACTTGGACTTGTTCTTGTTATTGGAGTTGAATCCAAGTCCACTCTTGTCATTGGGGCGTCTTTGAACACTCAACATATTGTCAAGTGTGGACTTCCCAACATGACGCTTTTCCAAGTCTTTCTTCAAAGAAGTGACTTGGGCCTTGAGCTCATTTAGTTCCTCTACATGGTTAGTATCAACAAAAACACTAGAGGAAGTAGAAGCTTCATTGTTAGAGCAACAAGGCAATGAAAGTAATTCATCACAAGATGTAGAAATATTGTGAGTGGATGAATCACTAGGACTAGCACATGGCAATAAAGCATTTTAGTAGAAGTTGTGCCTTTGTCCACATGAGGCTCACAGATGTTACCTTTGTAGAAATAGCCTCATGAGCTAACTTTAGCCTAGCATGGGATGCTAGAAGATCATCATTAGAGCTAGAAAGCTTTTCATGACTTTCTTCCAATTTCCCATACTTGCTAGATAGCAACACAAGTTGAGCCCTTAGCTCAACATTTCCTTCAAAATAGATGCTTCACAAGAAGTGGAGTTAGTAGCACAAGCATCATTAATATTAGAAATAGAAGGAGACAATTTGGCAAGCTTATCATTCTTAGATAGTTGAGTTTGGAGTTGATCATGAGACTTGATAAGGAGAGAGTGTTCACTTTCTAAAGCCTTGTGAGCTTTGTCAAGTCTCTCTATGTCCTCACTTAGTCTAGCATTGCCAACACCAAATTCAACTTTTTCCTTTTTAAGCACTTTAATTTAGCAAGGGCATGATCTCTTTCCTTAATGATTTTAGCAATAATAAGATCATTAGACTCATCAAGAGATTCAAGTCTCTCTTCAAGAGAAGACCTAAGTTCTTCTTCTTCAAGAGAAGCTTTCAAGGAAGCTATAGTAATAGAGTCATCCCTCTCAATTTGACATTTCTCATCAAATTGACTTTCCAAATCCTCAATGAATTCCCTACTCTTAGTAACATAATCAATGATTTCACAAAGAGGAGGGATAGCTTTACTACCTTTGGGGAGAGCACCAAGTACCATCTCACCCATCTTGGTTAAGGATTCAAAATCAAAACCTTCTTCATGAGAATCCTCATCCTCATCATCACAATTTGGATTTGAGGTGGGAGACACCTCGGAATCCTTAGCCATAAGGCAAACATGATTAAAGAATGAAGAATTACTTGAAGCACCATTTAGGTCCATGTCTTGTTCCAACAAATGTTGGGATTCCTCTACATTGTTAGTCACACAAGAAATAGAGGATATGGAAGTATTGTTTTCATGGCAACAAGACATATGAAGCATATCATCATGAGATTTAGTTAAACAACTATTACATGATATGCAAGGACTATCAACTCTAGCATGTATGACATTTGGAGTGCTAGAAGAGTTTAAGTCCAAAGATAGAACATTGCAATGAGATAGAGAAGAAGTATAATCAATAGTAAGTTCACCATCACCAATGCAATTTCTATCACCACTCACCATATCATTACCTTGTGACAAATCACATGTTGGTGAAGTGGAAGTTGTGAACTCATCACGGCCGGAAGTGGAAGGAGAACAATCATCCTCAATAATTTTGGACACTTCATATATATCTTGAAGCTTGGTCCAAAGTCATGAGCGTTCCGAAAAGGCATGATTGACGCAAGAACTACATCGCTCAAAACACATATAAGACCATTAGAAACTAGAGTCTCGAGATGAGAGTTTTCCTCATCCTCTAAAGATAATTCTTGAGAATCCTTTGGAGGAGAAAAACCCACATCCACAATCCTCTTAATATAATTTGGACCCATGGCCCTAAAAAGATTAAGCATGCGAATTTTCCAAACATCATAATTTGTGCCATCGAATATAAAAGTGGGATCGTGCACTAATTCCCTAAACGACATCTTTTACTCTCTAGGCGGTAAAGCCCAAAAAGAGAGCCCAGGCTCTGATACCAATTGAAAGGACAATGATGTCGCCTAGAGGGGGGGTGAATAGGCGATTAAAACTTTTCCGGTTTAGGCTTGCTAATTGCGGAATAAAACTAGGTGTTTAAATTAACAAGCCAACAACCTAAATAAACTAGGCTCACCTATGTGCACCAACAACTTATGCTAAGCAAGACAAGCAACAAGGTGATAGCAATATAGAATACTTCAAGCACGAAGGCTATCACAATGTAAAGTGCATAAGTAAAAAGCTCGGGTATAGAAATAACCGAAGCACGCGGAGACGAGGATGTATTCCCGAGTTCCTCCTTGAAAGGGAGTACGTCTCGTTGGAGAGGTGTGAGGCACCACAAAGGTCGATCTCAACGCCACAAAGGCTCACCCTATTCTCCGATGAACCGCACCACAAAGGTTTGGTTCACCTTCCACTATCGGTATTCCTTCGAGGCGGAATCCGGAGCCTTTCAACAACAATCCGGGGCACAACCCACAATGGGATTGGGGGCTCCCGAACGGGTTCAAGTGACCACACAAGGGTCCAACCACCACAAAGGCGTCTAGGGTCCAAGGACCCAAGAGTAACAAGTTCACACGCTTTTAACTTCCACGAATCCTCGTGGAGAGCACACCGATGCACCAAATGCAAAAGGCAAGAGCGCAAGTGCTCAAGTCCTCCACTCTCAAATTCCAACAAAGCAACAAATGCTTATGGGGGAATAAGAGAGGAAGAACAAAGAGGAGAACCACTCAAGAACTCCAAGAACTAGATCCACTAGGTTCCCCTCACTTAGAGGAGATATTGATTGGTGGAAATGTAGATCTAGGTCTTCTCCTTCAATCCTCCAAAGATCAAAGAGTTTGGGTGGAGGGATTGGGAGATATCAAAGAAATGAGCTTGCAACAATGGAGGAGAGAGAAATCTGGGCGAGCTACTTGGCTGGAGGAAGGTGGAGGGGTATTTATACCCCTCCAGAAATTCTAGCCGTTGCCTTCAAAACCACACAGTTTTCACTTAGGCCGGAAGTTCCAAGAACTTCCGGACCCCCAGAAAAGCGACTAAAAAACGGTACTGCACTCGGCCGGAACTTTGGCCGGAAATTTGGCCGGTACTTCCGGATGGCCGGAATTTCCGGCCAAACCGGAACTTCCGCCCCTCAGAAAACTGCAGAAACACTGAACACGAAAACGAAGATATCTTGATCATCCGGACTCCGTTTTCGATGTTCTCGGGCTCGTTGGAATCGCAACGAAGAGCTTTACAAGATTATGCAGAGAAACATCATAGTCCAACAATGGAAGATAAAACCAAATGGAGAAAGGTAAAACCTCTCTAAAAAGAATAACCGGCAAACCTCCAAAACCGAAAACGCAACAAGTTTTCCATACGAAATTCGTTTTCGGTGAACTTGGGTTTGTCGTGAAGATCACAACAAGCACCAAAACCCAACAAGGAGAAAAGCCAAGTAAGAACCAAGAAGATGAAATGCCAAGTATGCAAAGGTTTGAGCTCTCCACAAAGATGCGATCAAGTTACTCACTTGAGAGCCCCTCTTGATAGTACGCCGTCTATCCTAAAACCCGGTCTCCCACTAACAACATGAGACCGGTAAAATAGAAAACCTATCAAGATCATACCTTTGCCTTGCGCATTCCACTTGAGCTCGATGATGACGATCTTGACTCTCTCAAGTTGGAACACCTTTCTTGATTGTGCTTGCTAGCACATGCTTGATGAAGACTTCTCCAAATGCTCCCCCATACTCCATTATGGGAGGGCCTCGCAAAGCTCCGTCTTCATGTCTCCTTTGCAAGCTTCAATCAAATGATGTCTTTCGAGATGGATCATATTGAGCTTGCACTTCATCTTCTTATCTTGATATAGATGATGGCTTGGAGATAAACATGAAGTTCACTCAATCTTCTTTTCCAAGCCATGCTTGCAATAAGCTCAACTCTTCACATGACCATTCTTCATATAAACCCTTGGATGGAACCTTGGTCATCATGAAATCTTCTAGAGTCCAACACATGAACTCCAATCTTTACCTATGGACAAGATCTACAAGTGTATCTCAATGCAAACATTAGTCCATAAGGATTGTCATTAATTACCAAAACCACGCATGGGGCAACACATGCACTTTCAATCTCCCCCATTTTGGTAATTGATGACAATCCCTTTTACGAGGGTTTATATAATGAATTAAGCAACCAAGCAACACAAAGAGCAAGGATGCAAGAGCAAGAAAGGCAAATGCTTGAGAACGAAACTAAAGCATAAAACCAACAACTCTTAAACCCTCTAAACTTCTCCCCCATTGGCAACGATTGCCGAAATGGGTGAAAAGTAAGAAGGCCAATATAATAAGAGCTCCCCCATAATGTGTGCATTTCTCATAATATGAGTGAAATCAAATGCACATATCCAATAACGAATAGTTGGAAAGGAGATCAAACTATATTGAGGATCCAAAGATTGCAAATGAAAATCAAATAGAAAGATACTTCAACGAAAGAAGCAAGCAATCAAAAGGATCCGAAAAATGTTCTAAATATCAAGAGGGAACTCCCCAAGGTACGTGCACAAATAGGATTTCTATTTCAATATAGTGTGCACAACATGGAATCCTCACTCCCTCCTAGATAAATTCGAACACAAGCCCATGCAAGAGAATATAAATGAGAAGTGAGGCAAAACAACTTGCAACAAATACACTCATTTTGCAACATGAGCAAGGAGCGGCAAATAAAAGGATGGGTGTGAGATATAAAGACATTTTAGGAGACTAATACAAGGATGAGCAAAATCATCAACATAGTCTTTCAAAAAGTGTTGCACATTAGTGCATATCATGTCTTTCACATACTCACACACCAACGGAGATAAATCAAATAGCTCCACAAGCTTAGAAGGATGCACAAAGCATAACACAAAAAATAAAGCTTGTGCCTTTTAGAAACCACCAAAGAATCAAAAGCAATAAGAGGTGGTCACTAAAGAATTGGAATATCAATTAAAGATGTAACTATTCTCATGTGTATAAGTTTCTAAGTAGACACGAATCACGAAGATATAAGTCCACAAAAAAACATGTACACACAAAATAGGTACAAAGGTAAGGTCATGATATCCAAGAGGAAGTCATAAATACACCAATAAGATTTTTGCTTAAAAGCATAGCACAAAGCTCAATTTTATCTTAAAGGGATATAGATGAACTTCCAACCTATACTCATCATAGCATCAAAAACTATCCACAAAGGATAAAGGTGATAAACGGGATGCTCCGAGTAAGATAACAAGTATCACAAAACGCAAATGATTTTGAAAATTCATCAATGTTGCACATGAGAGACTTTAAGTAGAAAGTGCTAGATTGACATAAATGGGATCGATGAATCATGAAAATGATTATATATATTCCCTTGATATGTAATCATCCCGGCCAACTCACATTTGCAATAAAGACGTTTTGCAAGAATCAAAAGAATTGCAACCAAAGAGATTCATGCCATGAAACAACCTACACAAGGTTGAGAGCTAGAAAAGTATGCATGAGGTAGATACTTGTTACCGAGATAGCATTGGTGATGTAGAAGATAGGAGCTCATGATCATCCAAGCTTGGCTCCAATAAGCACATGGTGACAACACCTTCCTTGTAGATGAGACAAGCTTCCAATGCATCTCCAATATACCTAAAACAATTCAAGTACAAATGGTACCCAAACTCATTGGGTCCAAAGTAGTTAGAGCAACTACAATACATAGGACAAACTCCACATAAATATGTGCATATTAATGTGAAATTGAATTTCATGCACATCTTAGCCATTTAGGATTTGATGGAGTTTATCCTATATATTGGATCAACGAAAGTAAGCATGCCAAAGATATACATATAATAAATATGCATGCACATGACTTTCAAGAACCAAACGAGATATAATTTAGACAAAACACCAAGTAAACCAACAAAGCACACACAAGTGTGACAAGAAAACAAATTGTCCAAATTATATCAAATATCCAAATCAACACATGAGTGAAGATACCACTTTGAAAAGATACCAAATGAAAATGTGGTCAAGGAATAACCAAACCCTCTACATTTTTCATGATGGCACAAAGTACCAAGACGAAAATGCTTGTCTTCAAAGAGACATATCATCGGGATCAAATACCAAATGAAGACAACTAATGTTCAAAAACATGTAGGATTGCTCCCCCAAGATGTGTGCATTATTTATGATTTTGCATTTGAATACAAAATGCACACAAATGAGATCATCACTCTCCATAAATATATTATTCGACCACTAGTCATGTTCAAGAAGCGCAAGAAATTGCAATACCAATTTAAAGAGCGGTGTTTTACTCAAAGTAGGATAGCTTCCCAAGAATAGTGCATTATCAAGAAGTATGACTTTTGAAGATCAATGCACAAGAATTGGTTCATTGCTTTTCCCAACTCAAGAAAGCACAAAACAAATTTCAAGTAGAGCAATAAAGGATCCAAAGAATACAAGGAAGACAAACGAGAGTTAGATCAAAACAAATCCTTGGCAATCAAATAAGGCAATTCAAAGCAAGAGCCAAAGTGAATATGATCAATATATTTACCACAAATATGATTATCACTTGTCAAGACAAGTAATGTATGGAGATATTTCTCGGTGGTGGATTGCAAAGATATATTCAAGATCATATTCACAAAACATAAGCATATGGCAAAGGATAGGAATTAAAAGCCATGCTTAGATAGATAGAAATTCTTGATAGCTTCAAAAATCACGCAATAATGCAAAGCAACTCCAAGGAGTAGCTTGAAGCAATTGGTTTCCCAAAGAGATATATGAGAACATATTTGGGGAAAGCCATACCAAGAAATTCCATCACAAACAAGATCCAACGAAAGAGACAAAAGCAAATGATCAAAATGGAACTTGTTTGAGAAACATGCCACAAAGGAAAAGGATAATGACAATATCAATTCTAGGTGGCAACACCTCACATATTCACATTTTCTAGGCTTGTAATATGCACATAGCTTATTACTCCCCCATAATGTGATAATCCATTTTCTTTTAAAGCAAGAGGCAAACAAAACCAACTCGAGAAATTAATGGACATAATAGAATTTGAATTTCTCATGAGCATGACATACCACATAGAGAATAGATAATATTGATATATCATCACTAAGTGGTATTCCTCATGTACACACATTTTTGGTTTGTGAAGTGCACGAAGCATATCACTCTCCAAAAATGGAATGGTCCATTAATCTCTCAAAAGAGAGCCAACAAGATAAGATATCAAATAAAAGCAATAAGGCTCAAACAAGTAAATGGTGTGCAAACCAACATACACATACTTGATTTCTCAAGATAAGTAAGTAGAGAGCACAACACATACAAACACTAGCAAGGTACAAAACCAAACACATGCAAGGGTGCAAGCAACTTTCAATGTATATATGATTTAAATAAAAGTTACCGCAAGGAGGAAACATTGGATATGAGGTAGAACAATATAATCCAAATGACTTGGCTTGAGAGAATATAATTGATGAAGATCCCTTAATTCTTCATGATGTAGCCAAGTCTCCAATGCCCTCCAACAACACCTATTGATCAAGTTTTAGCTTGTTGGTCCCCAACCAAGTTGGGTCCTAAGAGGTTAGTCACAATAGGTTTGGCAACCCAAATGGTTCTTTTCTTGACACCACTTTGAGTACCAACATATTTGGCAAACACATTGCCAACCTTATCCTTCCGAAGAGAATAAACATCATCAATATAATGGGGTTGGATAAGGTACCATTTGTGCATGAAGAAGCAAGGTGACCCTTCTCACGGCATAGGTAGCAACATCGACTTCCTCCTCTCTTCTTGGTTGGAATCTTGACTTGAGGAGGGTAGTGATTCTTCTTGGGAAGAGGTTTCTTCAACTTGAGGAACTTGAGGCTTCTTCCCTTGTTGCTTCTCACTAAGAGCCTTCTTCTTCAAAGGGCAAGATCTAACATGGTGCCCTTCAACTTTGCACTTGAAGCAAACAATCTTGGCCGAATCTTTAACTTGTTCTTGGCCCTTGTTCTTCTTGATAGACTTGGACTTGTTCTTGTTATTGGAGTTGAATCCAAGTCCACTCTTGTCATTGGGGCGTCTTTGAACACTCAACATATTGTCAAGTGTGGACTTCCCAACATGACGCTTTTCCAAGTCTTTCTTCAAAGAAGTGACTTGGGCCTTGAGCTCATTTAGTTCCTCTACATGGTTAGTATCAACAAAAACACTAGAGGAAGTAGAAGCTTCATTGTTAGAGCAACAAGGCAATGAAAGTAATTCATCACAAGATGTAGAAATATTGTGAGTGGATGAATCACTAGGACTAGCACATGGCAATAAAGCATTTTAGTAGAAGTTGTGCCTTTGTCCACATGAGGCTCACAAGATGTTACCTTTGTAGAAATAGCCTCATGAGCTAACTTTAGCCTAGCATGGGATGCTAGAAGATCATCATTAGAGCTAGAAAGCTTTTCATGACTTTCTTCCAATTTCCCATACTTGCTAGATAGCAACTCAAGTTGAGCCCTTAGCTCAACATTTCCTTCAAAATAGATGCTTCACAAGAAGTGGAGTTAGTAGCACAAGCATCATTAATATTAGAAATAGAAGGAGACAATTTGGCAAGCTTATCATTCTTAGATAGTTGAGTTTGGAGTTGATCATGAGACTTGATAAGGAGAGAGTGTTCACTTTCTAAAGCCTTGTGAGCTTTGTCAAGTCTCTCTATGTCCTCACTTAGTCTAGCATTGCCAACACCAAATTCAACTTTTTCCTTTTTAAGCACTTTAATTTAGCAAGGGCATGATCTCTTTCCTTAATGATTTTAGCAATAATAAGATCATTAGACTCATCAAGAGATTCAAGTCTCTCTTCAAGAGAAGACCTAAGTTCTTCTTCTTCAAGAGAAGCTTTCAAGGAAGCTATAGTAATAGAGTCATCCCTCTCAATTTGACATTTCTCATCAAATTGACTTTCCAAATCCTCAATGAATTCCCTACTCTTAGTAACATAATCAATGATTTCACAAGAGGAGGGATAGCTTTACTACCTTTGGGGAGAGCACCAAGTACCATCTCACCCATCTTGGTTAAGGATTCAAAATCAAAACCTTCTTCATGAGAATCCTCATCCTCATCATCACAATTTGGATTTGAGGTGGGAGACACCTCGGAATCCTTAGCCATAAGGCAAACATGATTAAAGAATGAAGAATTACTTGAAGCACCATTTAGGTCCATGTCTTGTTCCAACAAATGTTGGGATTCCTCTACATTGTTAGTCACACAAGAAATAGAGGATATGGAAGCATTGTTTTCATGGCAACAAGACATATGAAGCATATCATCATGAGATTTAGTTAAACAACTATTACATGATATGCAAGGACTATCAACTCTAGCATGTATGACATTTGGAGTGCTAGAAGAGTTTAAGTCCAAAGATAGAACATTGCAATGAGATAGAGAAGAAGTATAATCAATAGTAAGTTCACCATCACCAATGCAATTTCTATCACCACTCACCATATCATTACCTTGTGACAAATCACATGTTGGTGAAGTGGAAGTTGTGAACTCATCACGGCCGGAAGTGGAAGGAGAACAATCATCCTCAATAATTTTGGACACTTCATATATATCTTGAAGCTTGGTCCAAAGCTCATGAGCGTTCCGAAAAGGCATGATTGACGCAAGAACTACATCGCTCAAAACACATATAAGACCATTAGAAACTAGAGTCTCGAGATGAGAGTTTTCCTCATCCTCTAAAGATAATTCTTGAGAATCCTTTGGAGGAGAAAAACCCACATCCACAATCCTCTTAATATAATTTGGACCCATGGCCCTAAAAAGATTAAGCATGCGAATTTTCCAAACATCATAATTTGTGCCATCGAATATGAAAGTGGGATCGTGCACTAATTCCCTAAACGACATCTTTTACTCTCTAGGCGGTAAAGCCCAAAAAGAGAGCCCAGGCTCTGATACCAATTGAAAGGACAATGATGTCGCCTAGAGGGGGGGTGAATAGGCGATTAAAACTTTTCCGGTTTAGGCTTGCTAATTGCGGAATAAAACTAGGTGTTTAAATTAACAAGCCAACAACCTAAATAAACTAGGCTCACCTATGTGCACCAACAACTTATGCTAAGCAAGACAAGCAACAAGGTGATAGCAATATAGAATACTTCAAGCACGAAGGCTATCACAATGTAAAGTGCATAAGTAAAAAGCTCGGGTATAGAAATAACCGAAGCACGCGGAGACGAGGATGTATTCCCGAGTTCCTCCTTGAAAGGGAGTACGTCTCGTTGGAGAGGTGTGAACCACACAAGGTCGATCAACCACAAAGGTTTCACCCTTTCTCCGATGAACCGCACCACAAAGGTTTGGTTCACCTTCCACTATCGGTATTCCTTCGAGGCGGAATCCGGAGCCTTTCAACAACAATCCGGGGCACAACCCACAATGGGATTGGGGGCTCCCGAACGGGTTCAAGTGACCACACAAGGGTCCAACCACCACAAAGGCGTCTAGGGTCCAAGGACCCAAGAGTAACAAGTTCACACGCTTTAACTTCCACGAATCCTCGTGGAGAGCACACCGATGCACCAAATGCAAAAGGCAAGAGCGCAAGTGCTCAAGTCCTCCACTCTCAAATTCCAACAAAGCAACAAATGCTTATGGGGGAATAAGAGAGGAAGAACAAAGAGGAGAACCACTCAAGAACTCCAAGAACTAGATCCACTAGGTTCCCCTCACTTAGAGGAGATATTGATTGGTGGAAATGTAGATCTAGGTCTTCTCCTTCAATCCTCCAAAGATCAAAGAGTTTGGGTGGAGGGATTGGGAGATATCAAAGAAATGAGCTTGCAACAATAGAGGAGAGAGAAATCTGGGCGAGCTACTTGGCTGGAGGAAGGTGGAGGGGTATTTATACCCCTCCAGAAATTCTAGCCGTTGCCTTCAATACCACACAGTTTTCACTTAGGCCGGAAGTTCCAACAAGGTAATGACGAGACCGTCACCGCCGCCCGCTCCCAAGGAGCATAGGTTTTCACCCGAAGATCTTGGAACCACCACGCGTTAGTCGAGGTTGAAAAGCTCCACAACGACGCCATCAAGATGGAGAACGACGCCCGAGGGCGCCGCCGTCGTCGGCACCGACCGAAATCCGTGCGAGCTTTCACCCGGAGTTCAACCCGACCGCAAAGCTTCGGAAGCCGCAAGATGGCATCGTGGACATGAAAAACCATATTTTCTTTGATTAAACCAAGGATTTTGCACAGTGGTGCCTTCGCAAAAATGCAATGCTAATCTCAAATATTTCATCAGTTTAAAAGTTGATATAAATCAAGGATCAATGACCATGTTACATACAATTCCAAACTTATACATCGTGCGTGATGTTAGCGTTTATGGCAGATGTGTGCCGTTGAACAAAGCTGGTATGGATCACCGATGACATGCTCCTCGAGCAGCTTGAAGCAAACGGGACACTCCTTCATTTCCTATTCAGAAAATACAGTGTTCACTTTATATATATAGGAAAGAAATACAGTTCTCCAAAGCAAGTAAAAAGTAGCTGCATTGAGTTTAAAATAAACACCAATAAGATGCATAGTTGGTACATTGTCCATTCATCTAATCATCTGGAATCACCAAAAAAAGATAATTCTTTGAGTTTACATACATCTTCCACACTATGGTCACTGGGCTTAAACCTTAAAGTTTCAACTTTATTCCCAACATAGGAAAAGAACGGAGAGCTAAAACGCAATAATCAAAAAACTAAACCATGCATGGAGATTGAGATTCATGCCTCACTGCGGAAGCTTACACGTCCAACCTACTGCCAGAGCACACAATTAGGAAGACAGACTCTCCAAACACAAATTCTGAAGAGGAATTAAAAATTGAAAGTGAATCAATAATAGTATTCCCTCCGATCCATATTAGTGGGCATAGCTTTGTCTAGATACACATGTATCTAGTCTAAGTCTAGATACATGTGTATCTAGACCAGGGGCGGAGGCAGGGGGGACCAGCAGGGGCCCTGGCCCCCCCTAACACCATGGATTCGTTCTTACTTAGCCCATGAACAGTGCAAAGTTGGGTTGTTTTGCTTAAGCCGGCCCCCTCAACATCCTAATTAAACTAATCCTGCCTCCGCCACTGATCTAGACAAAGCTATGCCCACTAATATGGATCGGAGGGAGTATCATGGTATCATACCCTGCACTGAAGACAAACACCACACTGTCCTGCAATTCATACCCTGCATAAACAAAGTAGGAACAAAATCACCAGTGAATAAAGGACTCGAGGCGAGGAGATAGTGGTGACGTACCAGAGCAGTGACGAACGCGGCAGGTAGGAGGACATCCAGCAACTCAGGCAAAGAAACATAAAGCCCAAAACAAATTCAGGCGGCCATAGAATTCAGACCGCGTGCGTCCTTGTCAACCTTGACACCCGACCAGCTGCAGGTGACGTCCAGGACGGCGCGTGTGTCTGTGTTCCGGCGTGCAGGCAACCTACCTCAGCGGCCGGCCGGTTCAGACAACGTCCAGGACGGCGGCTTCGCGGGACGGGGGCGGCGTTCCGGCGTGCAGGGCGACCCACTGCCGCGGCTGGCCGGTGCAGGGGACGTGCGGGTGGTGGCTTCGCGTGCCGGCGTTCCGGCGTGCAGGGCCATCCACTGCCTCGGCTGGCCGGTGCGCAGGGGACGGGCAGGGCGGCGGCTTCGTGTGACGGCATTTAGGGCGCGGCGGGCTGCCGTGTATTGCTATCGCGGCTCTCTTGCAGGATCTCGCGTCGGACGGCGGCAGTCTTGGCAGACGCGGCGGTGGCGGCTGGATGGCTGCGACGGCGGGCTTGACGGGAGGGCGGTGGCGGCGACGATGGTGATGTTGTGTTTCGGGGGTGAACGGTTCAGGGATGGTCGTGGGCGTTGGGTAGCCACGGGATTCGATTAGCGTTTTGATCGGATTGTCCGTCTCAGAGTGTTTTAGCGCTAATCACGGACGATAGTTGGAGCGTTGGATGCTGGTTGGATGGCTCAGATTCGTTGGATGTGCCCCCTCTCGCTCTTTTTATATTGGTATAGATGTGGGCACTAAACCGTGAAATTCGCAGTTGAAAAATTGAAATTTGAACTTTAACTCAGAAGGTTAGAAAAACTGCAGAAAGGTATCGATTCAAACTATAATTCATATGTTTTGTGAATGATTTTTTTTGCGAGTGAAATGTGTAAATCAATACAATTTGAATCAAAATATTGTTACAGAGTTTAAAAAATAGTACAAAGAGTTGTTACAAGTAAATTCCGTAATTACAAGTGTACAAGATTATAGCCATGTTTTACTACAGTATTACGAATGACCATAATATAAAAAAGGAAATAGAAAATCCTAAAGCCAATCTTGGTCTTCTCCTAATCTTCTTCTTCAAACTGCAATAAAAAAAATCAAAGACAAGTAGGGGAGATTATGGGTTAACGTATGCATCTTCAAGAGAGATGCATTGTTTTGTTGAGGAGCTTAACACATGTAAGGACAGAAAACTAGTGTGACCATACTAATCTAAATGAGAGGTTTAATCAGATGAGATGACAATTGGCAGAGCCCACATCAGCCCAACAATCAGCAAAGCTCATTGGTATTGGAAAATGCATGCAGGGTTTACTGCGCAACAATCAACGGAGAGCAAAGTAGTAACAAGTAGCCTATTAAACTTGGATAAAAGAGTCACCATTCAGATGTCAAGCCAGAAGGGCATCGAGGACTTATAAACAGGACATAGCTACAACACGTCAACACCACAACACACTGGTGCCACAAGAACATAAATGAGAAGGGCCACACTAACCTGTATCTAGGACCAACCAGAAGCAGCTAGGGGAAGAAGGCAAAACACATAAGCAGGTTGTTCTGATAACCATAACAGCAAGCTTCCAAATTCATAAGGTGGTCAACAAAAAGGAGAGTGTTGCATAGGAGGAACGTTGTTCAAGTAAAACAGAAAATGCTGTGCGTTTGGCAAAACCAACACCCAAAAAAGACTTCGAAAATCAAGGGAGTATATGTGATCAGATTTAAAGAGAAAGAAATCAAATAAGATGGGAGTAGAATTTGTTCTTATCAGAATAAGAGGAGAGAAAGCAAATATGAAGTTAAGCAAGAAACAGAAATAGGAGAGGAATATTTAATTAAGCAGATAGAAGGAATAACAGAAAAAAAGGAGACCTTCTATTCCTAATCAGATGAGAGAGCAGAGAGAAAAAATAGAGAAGACAGGGGACACATGATCAAGCAACAGGAAGCACTAAGAACAGTACATAAACCAGCGTTGTGTCTTCATGTGTTTATGCATTGTGCAAACACAATTAAGCTACCCGTAAGCAAGGAATAACACACCACATTACAATACAAGAACATGTTACAAAAAAATAGATCTGTTATTATCTTCTAATGACTGAGATAGTAATCATGCACAAGTAAACCATTTACTTATCAAGCTCTTTAACCATAGAGCAATGATCAAAAGCAGAACCAGGATTAATCCAAGCCAAATATGGCCAATGTGACCAAACATTTTAAACTCTAGAAGCTTAGATAAGTAAACATGTAAATTAGCAAAACCAATAGGTAGCAATTAATCATGTCTAGCTTAACCAGAAGCATATAAGCAAGTGAAAGATTAACAGAGCTAAAAGCAAACAATTTACCTTAACAGAGGGCAATTAGCAAACCCTAAGATACCGAAACTAAGCATGACCATGATCAATAGACAAAAAATAGTAATAGCCCGATAACAAAAACATGCTTAACCCTACAGTACATACATACATGTACTAACATCCATATACATAAACTACTGTAGTATTCATGTAACCCAGTCCTCCAAGTCAATTTACATTTTACTCTCTTGATTCAGCTATGTACAAGCCGCCCAGATCTCACTACATTCTAGTTGACACCTAATTTACTTGCGACCATTTCCAAAAAGAAACAATGGTCACGAGTTGCAAGCTTAGCTTTCTATCTAAGTACTGGCTTCTGTCCGGTTGCCGACAGCTGGACGTCTCCATTCAGGACGGAAGTCACAAATCTTTCAGTTTCTTCCATCGTTACCTCACCAATATGCACGGCAAACCTCCCCCGACGAGGCTTGTAGGCAAGCAGAAGATTGTCAGACGACTTGTATCCTGACTTGTCAAATGAGGACAAGAACGCAGATTGTTTGTTCCCGTCCAACAAGGCGTACGTGATTGCGTTTCCAGAGTTATACCTCTGCCCCCTGATCAGAGTCTTCTGGGATATCTGAAAGCAGAAATCACAAGACAAGTAGACATGTGTTAAACAATGACTAGGTAGGTGCTTCTTTCTACCATCAAATGGCAGGAGACAAACCTCGGATAGGATGTTCTCCAGCTTTTCCTTGGCTTTATTCGACTTGAAAACACCAATGATACATACTGAAGCCTTCTCTCCACAGGTTTCCTCGAAATTGGAAGCTGTAAGGAGAGGGATTTTGTTTTCCTTCGATTCAGGTTTCTTAGCTTGGTTTGAAGCTAGCTTCTTATTCTTCTTCTCAAAATTGTCGAGCAGAGTCTTCAATTCTTTGACACCAGTTCTGAGATCTTTCACTGAAATACCATCCTTCAGAAGTTGCTCCTCACCATTTATAGTTCGACCAATAAGCGCTGGAGCATTTTTCACACCAAGCCGTTTGAGCAGTGGAAGAGAAACATCCTGAACCTTTAAAAGGAAAAAAAAGATACTACATTAAATGGATATCATTAATAGAGTATAGATAATATGTTTCCCATCCTTGACTGTTCAGTGACTAATCTAGAAAGTTTTACTGTAATCGATCTATGATATACCACATTTATCATTATTCAGTAACCATTTCGGTACAAGCAATTTTACTTACGTCTCAACCTATAAGTAACTCTGTAACAAAATTGTTACATAAATAAACTATAGCACAGAACACCACTATAGCATGTTATGTACCAAGCTTTCCATGAAACAGCTTCAGTGACAAAAATATTTTTCTCATGTAGATAAACAAAAGATAAAACACTTACCTCTGCATCATAGAAAATTAAGCGATTGCGGAACATCCCACTGACAGCACGCCACATCGCTGGCGTGTCCTTCTTTGTTGACAACAAGAGTACTTGAGGAAGGTTTGGTAAGGCATGTGAAGGGAAACTAAATTGGCTAATGTCTACCCTTCTGGAGAATCTCGGCAGGTGTTCTTGACAGAATGTCTTCAGGCTCTTAGCATTGTTGTCTCCAGAGTACTCATGCAAAGACCCTTTTTCTGTAGTGCTGTACGAATAAATGAAGAGACGAGCTGATTTTCCTACTGAGACACCAGCTTTTTTGCAAAGAGCTTTCTCGTTGTCACAATTTATCTTACCAGCCTGCATCAACAGAATCACTATATAAGCTTTTCTTCATATATAATAACTGTCAAAGACCAGCATTATGTAATAAAAGTTTATCAGCTTACCCTTACTGCACCATCCATTGAACGAGCCACATCCTCCAGGACACTTTCTAGCACAAATTGACCTTTTGCTTGTTGTGTATAGAATAACAAAAGCCAAGTAACTCCTTGGTCAGCTATTTCTTTGTTGAAAGTTTGCATTGTGACATCCTGAATGGTGACAGGGCTTGTATGCTGACTGGAAGTTCTTGCATTGGGTCTAGCAGAACCAGCAAAACCACCATGCTGGTGACCTCCCATTGATCCACCACCAGCAAACATGTTGGAAAAAACATCACCAAGATCAAAGCCAAATGGATTTCCACCGTCAGCCCCAGGGTTGCCACCAAACGAAAAGGAAAATGTTTTTCCATTTCCCTGACCACCCATTGTCTGCCATCCATCACCAGATTTGAAATAGGTAGTCTTCGGACCACCACCAGTGAAGTATGTATGACCCTCACGGCCCCCAAAGTTTCCACCACCAATCCCTGGGTTACCGTTCTCATCTCCGTAGAGATCATAGTTTTTCCTCTTTTCTTCATCTGACAGAATCTCATGCGCTGCAAAGGCAACACCGGCGCACTTTAGACAGTTCAGTGTTACAGGGAAGGAAACAGTCATGGTCATTATCGGATTATATCCTAGCAAATGATCATGGAATGAGAAGTAATTTACTAACAGGAGTTACACAACTCCTTGGTGGACTGATATATCAGCTGCGGAGGTAGAAAAACACAGACAAGAACTTGTACTGGCATAAAATTTTCTGTATCTAGTAAAGCTCCAGGGACAACATGCAACACTCAGAATGTGCATTAGGACATAGCTGAAATAAGCCTTCCATAGGCAAGATCCAAAAAATCAACGCGAAAGTCTCTAACCAACATGTGAATGGAATGGACACATGGAAGAGCCAGAATCGAAATTTATATTTGGTTGAAACGTTGATTAGTGTCAATGAACTGTGCTAATTGTCAAATGAAGGATTGTCTCACATGGCCATATACACAGTCAGTATGTCTACAATGTCAAATAAATCGAGATGTTAATACCAGTACATTTTAAAGACATATGTAGCTGTGTATGTCTTACCATTATTTATCTCTTCAAATTTCTGCTGAGCACCCTTGTCTTTATTCTTGTCAGGATGATATTTTAATGAAAGCCTGTGGACACCAGAAATTAGAGAAATTTTTGGTTGACAGATCATCATCAGATAGAAAAATAAAATTCACATTGTTTTCTGAAATCGGTAAACAGAACACATACTTGTGAAAGGCTTTCTTAATATCCCGCTGGCTGGCATTCTTATCAACCCCAAGAACCTGAAACCAAAATAGAAGTCACGATATTATGATATATCAATGGTTATTAAAAAAAGACTTCGATCATGTTGAAGCATCAACTAGGAAGAAAAAGAAGTTTAAGCTGAAGTAATCGAAAGCCCAGAATCGCATTAGCTAACCAACCACACATTGACACATGAAGCGAAATTTGACGTAATCGCTCCCGGCTCACCTTGTAGGGATCTAAGGTTTTGGCGGCGACATGCAGGACGATCGAGCTGAGGACGAGCGAGGCGACGAGGAGGGATCGGATGGGGACTCCCATCGCGCAACCGCTTCGATTCGGGGGTTTCGCTTCCCGGCGACGAGCCTTTCGGCGTAAGATTCTCGGTCGGGTTTCGCTTCTCCGGAGGAATTCCTGTTCGGTTCGGAGGGAAAGCGGAGGTGAGGAAGAGGGATTTTAGCCATGGGCTGGTGCCGCCGAGTTTGGAGAAGAGGGGTCGAGAAGTTTCCCGACCGAGTGCACGTGGCGCGCGGAGACGGCCTCCAGCGTGTTTCGACCAATGGGATTAGAGCTTTCGAACCAGGGTGCGTGGCGGTCGCTGTGTTAGACTCGAGCCATGTGCCACGTAGGATGGAGTTCCTTGATTATGCCGTGGCAAGTTAACGGAATGTCTGCGTTTCATGTTAAATCTTTTTTAAGTCACGCAAGAAGCGTGTCGTTCAATCAGAAAAAGTAATGACCACCATATCCCCGTATCCGTCGTATTCCATCATAAATCGATGTCGCTCTGGCGGTGAAAGGGTGAGGATTTCGAACCTGCGCTTGGGCGTTGTCGCAAGGTTTCCAAATTTAGGGTTTTGTTTTGATCTACCTATCAGTATCGACAAGGTGGTGGCGATGCACCCGTCTCTCCGGTCTTTCCCTACCTCGTCAACGTTTTCGACATCAGGGACATGTTCGATGTTGCCAGTTGGTGTGTCGTTTATAGGAAACTGTTCGCTGGTCTATGGTGGGACATTTTCGATTTTTTCTTTCGTTTGGGTCTTTGGTAAGATTTTGATCCCAACCGATATTCCTTCAGCGGTTATTCGATCTAATTGTTCGCGTCAAGTGACTATTGCGGTTTTCAAAGCCTTGATTGGCGAGGGCGTTTGCAGGTGTCCTGTTTTTGTTGCTTGTTTAGTGAATGTTTCAAACTCCGGCAGTCGTTGAACATTCGAAGGAAGAAGAAGACCAATATGTTCTTCAGTGTATTTTTATTTGTACTTGCCATGTTGAGTCCAGTTGTATCTCCTTCGTACCCAGTGTTGTTTTCCTTAATAAATATCAGATATAATATGCCTTCGGGTATTTTTTTTTATTAAAAAAAGAAGAGATGACCAATTTATATAGGAAAACTAGATATAACAACATGACGCCATAGGTCGGCCTAGAGGTCGCGCACCACTCTAGTCGAAGGCCTAGACGCCAAGCGGTCAACCCCAACACCTCAACGTGACACAATAGAGGCAAAAACTTGAAACTGTCGCTCTGACATCCACGTCGGCACCAGGGCTACGCACCACCTAGCCGAAAATGAGACAAGGCAACTCCAACCACGCGAAAGACCAACCAACAAGGAAACAACGGTGGTGAAGAGCCTCCTCGCCGATGCCTCCAAGGAGAGGAACAATGACCGGGAGTGCCGCCATTGCCGACATCAATAAAGGTTTGTGCAGGGTTTTCACCTTTTTTTGTTGAATTGTACATGGGATACTTGAGGACAATGGTGGATAAGAGCATCTCTAGCAGATTCCGAAAAAGGCCCATGTTTTCATAATAACCGTCGTTTTTAAGTTTTGTGGCAAAAAACGTCACGTGCATTCTATTTCGCCGCCTGTGCACGCGGGTTGGTGCGACAGACTTTTTAGCCTCCTTCTTTCCGCTCAAGCCCCGCCGATCTCCCCCTCCCCCGTGCTTTCTCGCCTCGCTGCGCCACTCTATTGCCGCCATGGAGCACCCACAGCTGCCCCCGTTGATTTCATGCCGCGCCGTCTCCAACGCTGCCTCTTGAGCTCTCGATGTCGGCGTCCCGGCCGCTCCGTCCAATCCTTACGCCACGAAGTGAAATGGAAGCGGCAGGGCAACCATCTCGTGCAAGGAGTCAGGCTCCGCTCTCTCTACCGCCAACAGGGGCGTCTCAGGGGCCGGCTCGGCAACGGCGGCGCATCTAACGGGCGGGTGAAATCGCTCACCACCGGCCCAAAGAAGACCAAGGTGTTGGTGGATCGAGGACGGACGCCTCGTCCAAATCCTATGTCGGCTGATGTACACCGCGCTCCCGTCAACACCACCGGCGCCCACAACATGTTCGAGGAAATTTACCAGAGAGGTAAGATTCTTTTCTTTCTCCCGGTGTGTGCCGAATTGGGTACAATTGCTCAAGTGTTTCAACCTTTCGATTGTGTAACTACACTTTGCATACAGTTCGATCATTCGGCGTAGTGCATGATTGTTGAAATCCATGTGCAAATTAAAACTAGACTCGTACTGATGTGAGGTTACCGCGGCAAATCCCATGGTTAGGTACCTAGGGTTTCGTATAAGGGGAGAAATATGGCGCTGGTGGAAACGACGGCTAAGAAGGAGCGAGTTTACCCAGGTTCAGCCCCCGGAGGGTAAAACCCTACTCATGCTTGTCTGAGTTGTATTGCTTGAGTGGCTACAAGGGTGCCGTAACGGCTATGGCAGCGCAGATGCGATCTGGCTTGAGGTGGACAATAGATTGGGATCCTTTGCGCCGTGGCCCCCAGCCTTTATATAGGAGGCTGAGTCTCGGGTGTCCATGATCGGATAGGTTTACATGTCGGTGGAAACTAGGATTTCCTATTATTGCTCCGTACGTTAGTACTGTCGTGGTATTCACAGCTTTGCGTAATCTTGGGCTTCA
This sequence comes from Poa pratensis, assembly GCA_947311845.1. Classification (NCBI taxonomy): domain Eukaryota; kingdom Viridiplantae; phylum Streptophyta; class Magnoliopsida; order Poales; family Poaceae; genus Poa; species Poa pratensis. The sequence goes on along the minus strand of CAMZMU010000066.1, from coordinate 29,908,405 downwards.
TGGCCCTCGTATGGGCCACCGGTGGGGTTTCGGCTGGATTGCACCAGGTATATCAATGGTAGGCCACCCGGAGGGTATGTTCACGTCACATAGCGTAAAATAATTCATGGTGTCAATTTAGCAGATCTGTGAGCTGTGTGCCCAGGCCTGCACGAGACCGTAAAACAGTTTTCGGGTAACTCAAATTGATTTTACGACATGCCTTTGTCTCAGATTTATTAGAGATGCTCTAAATACGTTCATATCTAGGCAACGAACATATGTTGCTCGATGTATTTTGACAAAATAGAAATAACTGATGCACGCATCATTTGTTTGTTCCGTCTCATTCAGATAGTATTGCAAAATATGAAGAAAAAACCCCACATCCACGCTGAGAAAAACTACAATTGCAGCAGCTTGATTAATCCAATCACACTTGTAGCAAGTAATAATCACAAGCCTAATCTATCACGAAAAGTTCAGACTCAACACCAACAAGTCCTTCCAGTTTCCATAGAAAGTTTTGAATCAAAACGGTCATCCTTTCCACGGACAAATGAAACATTACACTGAGCTGGCAAAGCTAGATGAGAGTTGAGACAAACTGTCGCAGACTGCAGCTATAAGAGAACAACGAAATTCATGGACGCAACGGTGCGGCAGAAATCAGATGCAGATCAAGTGTCCTTTCCTCTTCAGGTGTACAAGGGCGATCTCAAGCCATTTATGCCTAGCAAAACATAAAGGCATATCATATATCAAATTCGACAGTCAAGCTTATTGTGTAGTACCAAGTAGTCATACAGCAATTCTCCAAGAAAAAAATAGTCATCATACAACAACAGTCAGTCCAAGTATGCAACATATCTTGCGTACCAAATACTCATCAATAATGAAGTATCATTAGGGCAACTTCGAGGGCACTCCCCAAAGTTGCTCCCAAATGTGTCCCATTTCTCTCCACCCTCCCCATTTCTTCTCCATATTTGGGGACAAAATAGGGACAGTCTCATTTGTGTGTCCGCCCAGTCAGCCACAGGGGCCCATCTCCACCATTCTCTCTTCTCCTCACTCTCTGTTTTGCCCAAACCACTCTCCCCCTCCCAACAAGTGAGTTGGCTGCCGCGTTAGAGCGTAGCTCCGCCGCCCTCTCCCAAGGTCGTACAAAGACCAGAGATCAGGCGAGCAACCGCGAGGCAAATCCGACAACAAAATGGCGCAAACACTGGTCAACTGTCCATGAAGCACGAACTAACCACCTTGGGCTTGCATGTGGCATGATAGTGGGTCCTAATTATTTCTATGAGCCGGCTAGGCTAAACAAACCAAATACCTAGCGAAGGCAAGAATGGCACATAACCAAACGCATTCCGAAGCACCTGGCTGCCGCCTCCCGCTTGGCACACACCGCCTAACGTGTTTTTGGCCGACAACATAAAAAAATTGTGGGAAGTCATGACTGCTTGTGTCATAATGGACAACACATTGTGGAGTATGAGTGTGATTACGAACAAGATCATGAGTTTGATTTCATGGGACCTCTTGTCAACCCAGACACCCAGTACATGAACAGGCTGAACTCGAAGATATTCTTTGTATGCATCAGTAATTCATGATAGGGAGTTACAGTTTGAATTGTGGTTGGCTTTATGTGTGCCAATATTTATCTTTGAATCCATATGTGTCATCATGTTGAGAAGTCGAAAAATGAAGTTGGGGCTCCCTTGGGTACCGTGGTAAAGCTGTGACCATTTGTAAATTTCCTCCCCATATGAACAAATAGGTTGGATAAAGGTGGGCTCACCCTTGGAGTTGCCGAGTTGCTCTTAGATTGTAGAGACTGTACAGAACAGCTAACATGTCACTATACTTGGTAAAACTTCTACTAGAAAGTAGCATCCGAGAATTGTGTGTGTGAATGTTCTGAAATCTAAATACTGATCCACAAAACCGACCTTTTCTAGTACAGTAACTCATAAATATTAAAAACCTTTAATCCTAGACTTTCCAATAAAAATATTTAAGCTTCCACTCCTGCTAACGAAGTTTCACTTATTTCCTGCTAATGAGGTATCACATAAGCTTCAAGATGCAAATTAATTACCTTAGATAATACTTAAGCTTCATATGCTGCTAGTCAATAAGCAGACAATAGCACGACGCCTTACAACTTTCTAAGAGTGCTGGAGTTATTTTCTCTTTTCTACACACCATGTACAATAAAAAAACAATGTTGCACGTACAAATGACAAATAAATTTCATTGATTGCAAATGGTCTACAACATAGTATAACGGCATAATGACGACATGCCCACGTGTGGAAGATAATGGTGAGTTGATGGATCTAAGCAGAAAAATGATAAAAAATAGCAAATCTTAATTGGAAAAATTTGTGTAACATCTTGTGGTAGTAATACTTACACCATATCGAAATTTCCCCTTCACCTTCCAATTGAGTGATTGTATCTTGGTACAGTGTATTACTCCTTTGTTCCTGCAAACACAGAAATTAGCTAGCCCAGCAAAACAAGAAGTTTGAAAGAGCAAATCTAATCAAGGTGATGGCTGCAAAATAAAATTTAGTACATACCAGTAGCTCGGAGTGCAACAGGTCAAGATAAGACGAAAGAGGCTATAAGGGCATGCGGCAAAGCCATTTATGTCGCAATCATCAAGCGCGAATGACAAGGTTTCACTGCTGAGATTATACTGTGCCACATAGTCACAAGTGCGACTGTAAATAACAGTGTTGCGCACAAGAGTAGTAAACACCTTTGTAGAGACAGATAAAGTAGTTGAACTTGGACTTGCACCAAGGAAGATGGCATTGTCTCCGATGCTCTTTAACGGGAGCAATCTTCCCAAGACAATATCAGAAAGTCTGTAAACAGCAATGGGCGGCTCAGGATCACCTTTGCATCTGACAACTAGAACCTCTGAATTGGATTCCACCAAGTAGATAGGCAACCAGTGTTTATCTAGTTGACATGTAGCGATCAACTTAGGTGGCAGTAGAATGCCTTGTTGCGGTGGGTCAATCTGGAGAATCTGTGGGGCAGAAATGCGTGAGTTATTAGAAACCACATATAGCTTGCCTTTGAATGACAATTGTTTAGAACAGTCCGGGAGCTTCCAACTCGAGAGAGTCCATTGCTGGTCCTGGGAGGTAGCAAAAGCTACCCGCTTCATCATACCAAGGGAAAACATGACTGTAATTACTCCAGCAGCGCTGATAGTGCAAGAAGAAGCATTGACGGATCTGAGATACGTCCACCTATGTTTCTCATCCGAGGCTCCGATGAGAAGCGGGTCGACCTGTGGTCTGTGGATGAAGGGTTGCGAGTGGCGGGAGGTCAGCCATGTCGCCCGTGAAAGGATGGAGAAGGCGAATTGCACTGTCACTGTCGCGTTGCAGCAACAGCAGGCCATCGACAGAGTCAAGAGCGCAGTGTTCCTTGAATAGATCGAGCCTGACACGGACGATCGTCCCAGTGTCTAGATTGAAGAAGCGGACCCACCCACGGAGCTTGCCGTGGCCGGGGTACAGGCCATGGCCCTCGGGCAGCATCATCCAGCGGCGCGGGTGGAAGCGCTGATCGACGACACCGCGGCACCGAGGAGAGACAGTAGCAGACTGCCAGTCGGAGCAGACAGCGCGAAAGCGGACGTACCCAAGAAAGTCACCGGCCAGCACGCGCCACGCTACCTGTAGAACCAAATCTTCGGGAAGCGATGCCCAGGCCATGGATTCGTTCGTCCTGACGGCGGCGGCGGCGGCAGCGGTGGCCCTTGAGCGATGGCGCTTCGCTGGGCACCCTGCTGGTGCCAAAAGGCGCTTCTTCGTGTTCCCCATCAAGAAATCGCAGACAGAGATCTTGCGGCGCGTCGCAGAGCTAGCGGGCGACGGCGTGTGGAGTGTCACCGGCGACGGCGTGGCGCAGACTGCAGAGGCTCTCGGCTGCGTGCGGGCTGCCTGGACGTGCGGACGGGGCAGATCTGGCCGGATTTGAGCCCGAGATCGCGTGTGGTGGGCTTGGCGGCGCCCAGACAAGGTGGTTTCCTGGCAATTTTGTATCTTCGAATCGTCCGCGGCTGGTAGCAGGCTAGCAGCCCATCTGGCCATTTGGGTCTGGCAATACATACGGGTACGAAGGAAGCAATCCGGAACGGTGATTCGTTTTGCTTTTTTTCTGGTGCACGTCAAAATGGTTCGTATGAGAATTACTCATGTAACTGTTGTGTGTCACACCTCAAATTAAAAAGAACAATGTGCATCATCTATTGGACACCGGTTCAATTTCTCCCTGGGTCTCTGCAGCATAACATACTTGTCTCTCAAGCAATCTGAATTTTTCGGAGCTCAACTAGCCATTGCAGTTTGCGTCTAGAAGATCCTTGATCGGCTCGATGAACTCATCGATACTGATCTCCCGTCCCTATCCCGATCAAATTGTCGGAAATCTCGGCTCTTGTGGTCACCTCCTCCTTGATTAGTATCAGCAGCAACTGGCCGCTAAGTAGGCTGCAGACAACATGATATCCTCTAGTCTTAAATATTTTGTTTCTGGGGAGATTTTACTATGTAAGTTGTTCTCATCCTCTGCTAGCAGGATTGGAATTATTACAACACCTCTTGCCATATAAATATTTGAGATTTATTTGGAGTTTGCTGAATATAAATGGGCCAAACCCACATATTCTAACAGTTAGTCGTGATTTATCTCTACGAAACAAAATAGATGATTGTTTTGCACATAAAGCGAGTAGGCATGTTTCCCTCCTAAGTTCCAATTCTCCCTTTATTTAAAAAAACGAAAAATTTATTTCTGAGTTTCAAAAAAAGCTGGAAAAATTCTACATTAGGGATATTAAAACTGAGCCACATAGGGGCTCTCTCACGCCATCATCATTTTTGCCCGTCGGATTATTGTCCTTGCTGGATCGCGTCAATGATGTATCCTACGAACATGCTAACCTCACTTTAAATTAATTTTTATTCCAAGTTATGCAAAAATGAAAAAATTATGGACCCAATTATACTGGATAGTGCGTATTTTTAAAATAATAAAGTTCATAACATTTATCATTTTTGTGTAGCCCAGAGTTAAAAAGAATTTACTTTAATGATTTTACATGGTTGTAATCATTGACTACATCTAGCTTTTTCAGATTTTTGAAGTTTGCAAATATGATTTTCATTTTCTTCTTCTAAATATAAAAGGAATACCGGAGTTCGGAGCCAAAAAAGATTTTCGAAAGGAAACAGAGTACAGACGCAAACCCTACTCTGCTTTCCCAAAATCGGAGCTCTTTCCGACGCGCACGTTCCTACCCCACGTTCTTTTATAAACCCTCTTATTTTCTCTCTCCTCTCCTTTCCTCCCTCGCCTTGCCCACCGCCGCTGCCGCAACGCCTATCGACAGTAGAGCAAAGCGAGCGCAGCCCTACTGCCACTACTCCAGCCATGGCCGACCCGGCGGAGCACCGCGAGGAGGAGGAGGAGGCCGCGCCGGCGAGCGAGGAAGAGGACACTGGCGCCCAGATCGCCCCAATAGTGAAGCTCGAGGAGGTCGCCATCACCACCGGCGAAGAGGACGAGGAGATCCTCCTCGACATGTAAGGCGCCGCAGCCGCCACTCGCGCTCGATCTGGCCCGATCCGATCGTTCTCGGCTTTGATCTAGGTCTGACGCTTCCGGTTCGGTGCTTGTGTCCGCAGGAAAGCGAAGCTTTACAGATTCGACAAGGACGGGAGCCAATGGAAGGAGCGGGGCACGGGCGCCGTCAAGCTGCTCAAGCACAAGGAGACCGCCAAGGTCCGCCTCGTCATGCGACAGGCCAAGACCCTCAAGATCTGCGCCAATCACCTCGGTACTTTGCTAGGGGGGATTTTGGGTGGTGATTTCGATTTAGAGAATAGATTAGATGTGTTTTGACATCCTAGATTTTTTGGGGGTGCAGTGGTGGCGACGACGAAGATGCAGGAGCACGCCGGGAGCGATAAGTCGTGCGTGTGGCACGCTCTGGATTTTGCTGACTGTGAGCTCAAGGAGGAGATGTTCGCTATCCGCTTTGGATCCGTTGAGAGTGAGCACTAAACACCCTATCATCTGTGCAGCTTTCGTGTCTTAAGTTTTATATCGTGCATTATTCAAAAGGGTTGGTCGACTGTCATGCTATGGATCTATAAACTGGTTGTGAGCAGAGGGTTTGATTAGGTAGGCATTAGTACTTCAGGTTTGATCTAGCATGATGTACCCACCTTTAATTAACTCTAAACGCCACAGCAGAACTGCACAAGGCTATTCTGTAATGTATAGTATTCGTGTAGCGTTGTTCCTGTACCAATCAATCATGGACAGAGTTTCATGGTTGCACTTACTTAACCTCAGTATTCAGTAATATACTAATGTATAGCACCGATTTACCTCTTGATGGTTTGCACTTCTGTAGGATGTGCTTCTTAGTTTGCCATTCTAGCTTATTAATTTTGAGCAAGGATTTAAATTTTGCATAAAACTGTAGTACGGTTTGTTGTAATAGTGGGGATCATTTTGATGAATTGAGACAACACAAGAAGCCCCTAAACTTGTGGCATTGTGTTACTTTGGTCACTGACCATGAAAATCAAGTTTGCAGGTATATAAATTTTCAATCTTGTGATGTAAGTCATTTTTATTTTTCAAATAGCAGAAAATAAAACTGATGTTGATCATCCGTTGACTCCCATATTGTTGCATACATTGTCACTCTAAAATAATTTGCAGTAATTTGTACACCCATTCAGCTTTATGTTAGTACCTGTCGCTAACTAAAGCCGCAATATCCGTGGCATGGTTCTTCCATCTGTATTGTCTACATTGTTTTCCACATCCTTTGCACCTTTACATAGAAGGTTAGCTAATCATGCTGTAATGACCAAATTACCAACCTGCAAGTTTCTGGACCTAAGTGGAAGTATAATATAAAGACCTAGTAATGAATTACAAGATGTTCTAGCTTTTTTCTGAATCACATGTATATACATGTTATAGTGTGTCTATTCACTCATGTCACTCCCTATGTAGTCCACATTGAAATATCCAAAACATCTTATAATTTGGTACATAGGGGGTATATTATAAAGACCTAGTAAGTGAATTGCCTGGAGTATGGACACAATTGGCAGCCCTAAAAGCTCAAGGGGTTCTGATGCAAAATTGTACATTCGAAATAAGGTGTAGATATCTTACAGCATTGCAGGATACTCTTGATTAATAGTATTGAGAAATTTATAACAGTGTGAGTAGTAGTTAATATGATATTGATGGAACTGCAAGTTTCTGCCACGACTTGAGATTTAAAGATATATATAAATTGAATGTTGCAATGTTTTGCGTGGTTGCTGCACCTAGATGAGTCTTATCACATCATCCTCGTGATTTGTTGACTCTATTTCAGACTGCAAGAAATTCAAGGATCTTGTAGACCAGATCGCTGAGGAGCAAGGAAAGAACGAGGAGAAAGAAAGCGAGGAAGTCTCCTCTGCTGCCGAGTTGGTAGAGAAGTTAAAGGTGACCGAGGACAAAAAGGAGGAACATTTGGTGAAAGAGGACACTCCTGCGGTAGATGATAAGAAGGATGCAGAGTGAAGCGTGTCTGCTAATTCATCATATACTCGAACTAGCGAATTGTCAAATGAGTGTCATTCAATTCATTCTGAGGTCAAAGTTCATCTTCCTTCCACAAATTTTCATTGTGTTTTTCTCTGGTGAATGTTTGTGTTAGGCAAAGTTTGTTTTGTGTCAGTCGTCTATCTGGATTCTTGGTTAATAGAGACATTTCAGGCTTTGTTTTCCTTGATGGTGGTGTGGCTGGGGGTCAGTATGTACAGCTATTTGGAGTTGCTTTTGGAATGGATACGGTTTGAATTGTCCAATCCCTGGACTGTGCTGCTGTCACTCACATTTCTATTGTTTGCATCAAATTTTTTTTTTTTTGCGTGGAAATTAGTAACCTTTTATTCAACTAGAGCATTCTCAGAACAGTCAGCCAAAAGGCTACCGACTAGAAAGCTTGGAGTAGCATCGAACCAGCTCTCCGTCACCTTTACAGTGGAAGCAAACTTCGCACATAGGTTAGCCGGGTAGTTGGCTGATCTTATTACATGTTGAATGGAAAAAGAAGTAAAATGACTAGCTAGATCACCAATCTCATCAAGCAACGGTGCAATTACCGAACGCAAGGCCTCTCTCGAGAGCCAAAGGTTGACTACCTCCAGACAGTCCGTCTCCATAGTCACCTTCTGATATCCACGGAGTTGAGCAACTCGGACACAATCGCGAAGTGACAAAGCCCCCATTACCAAGGGATCAGAAACTCCAACTCCTATGTAAGGTTTGCTCCAAGCCCCAAGGAATGAGGTAGCTGAGCGAGCAACACCTCCCGCACCACCAATTTCATCTGTGAAATTTATAGCTCCATCAGAATTGATCTTCACCTCATCAGCTTCTGGTGGTCTCCAACCGTGCCCAGGCAATACATTAGCCTGTGCTTTAGGTACATCCAAGAGAGTCAGTGACTCTCGGATATGCCGCACCGAGTGAACCGGATTAAATCCTTCGCTATTATGTGTCCATCTATTTCTCGAATGCCAGATAGCCCACATAATTGTTTGCATCAATGTGCGCGTATACTTATTGCTGTAAGGTGATGTATACCTTTGTGGCAGTACATAACATACGTATATCATGGGTCATGGCCGTAGTCCTTCTATATCAGTGTGTTGTTACACAGAGCATGGCGCCTCATTTGTTCGTATACGAAATACAGTAGTAGCAATGAATACTGATATGCAAGCCCGCATTGGATCGGTGTATGACCAACCATAACAATACGTGCTGTTTTGTATACTGTAGTAGGAGTATACGGCAGCAAATACTGTGCTCTGTACCCACGGATCGGTCGGTCCCTGTATGCACATTGATTGATCGATATATACCGCGAGTTTATGATGGTAGCAGGCAGGGTATGATACCCCATGATTTGCATTAAAATCCCGATGCGGGATCCTTCTCCTTTACATCCGTTTAACTCGGCGTATCATGCGGTGTACGTTGCTAGCACGTTGCACGTACGATGATGGCCGAGTTACTACTCGGCATGAAGCCCTGTTGGCCTCGTAGTGCACTACGGATGTGGGATCCCATCTCCAGGATCCCGACGCCGATCGATGTGCGGTAGTACTGTACAAATAATTCAGATTCAGACAGTTTCAAAAAAAAAAATTCAGATTCAGTACAAGTTCAGCGCGATCCGCGTGATACTTGTGCAGATGTGCTCTCTCTCGCGCGCACGCGCGTATTCAGAGTGCCACGGGCCATAGAGATATCGGTGCACGTCTGTTCCCGCGACAGGGAAACGCCATGAAGATTCGTTGCCGGTTGCTGAATCATTCCGCAGTCTGAAGGTCATAATCCTGTTGGTGTGCAGGAGTGTTACTCTTTTTTTTTTTTTGAAACGGAGCCAAAAGATTTGCCTCAATCTATTAATTAAGGAGAAGAGAATCGCCCAGTTAATTAACGGAAAACCGGGCCAAAACCGTAGGAGTGTTACTTTTGTTCTTCAGTTCCCCTCTGGCAAAGATACATGCCGCCGGCCAAAATAAACTTGGTGATGAACGGATAGATAGCATCCAAGATCACTTCGTTCTGAAGATGCATGGCCTAGCCTATCTGGACCTGATCAAACGACCACGCAAAAACGACCGCTACTTGGGCAGATGCATGTTGGTTCGCCATAAATTGGAAGCAGTTGAGTGTTAGACAACGTCGAGTGTAGTTTTCTGGAAAACCTGCCAAGTTGGCTACTCTCTCAAGCCAAGCGACGGGTTTTGCCCCCGCAGTGTCGCCTCGCCGCAATGGCAGAACCGGCAAAAGAAAAGGGAGCAAGCACGCCACACGCCCTGCTGACCAACCAATTTTCGGCCGGCTCGCTCACCCAGTTAGCAGCAAGATCAAGAGTCAAAACCACCAAAAAAGCATGCATGAACCAGAAGCTGTAAGAAAAAAGAACAATTCACTGGGTTCTAGTAGCTGAAATAAAATCTTTGATTGAATCAGATGCGAGAGAATACATGACACCAGCACGCACACAACGGCCAACGCCGGCCAACAGGGCCGATCAGCCCCAGACCTACAACATTTATGGTTCCTACACCCATCATCGCACCAAGAACGGCCGATGATCACACCGCAGAAGCCGCCGTCGGTGACGAGGACGCTGCCGCCGCTAACGGAGGGCCCACCGCCGCCGCCATTTTCCTGCATCGGCCACTGTGGAGGCGTCGGATGGCGATGGTACATTGGTTGACATCTCGAGACTGGGCAGTGGGGCCCAGGTGTCGGACGCCCAGGTGGGGCCTTCATCCAACTCACGCCCCCAGCTTGTGCGCGCCCTGTCTGATGCCAATTCGGCAATCCTCCCCTTGGCGCGCGCCATGACCTCGTGCTCCTCGATGTCGGCCCCCGAGCAATCGGATGAGGCGTCGGAATCCGTGTCCGATGCCGCCGCCCAGTCCAGAACCGCGCGGGGAGACGGCGACGGCTCGCCGGCGTCGTCGTCGTCGTGAGCGTCCGCGGAGAGGAACGGGTGGCGCAGCAGCTGATCGCAGCTCCACCGCTCGCCGGCGTCGAGGCGGAGGCACCTGTCGAGGAAGTCTCGGCAGGAGTCTGACAGGCACGCCGGGAGCTCGGGCCGCGTCCCGCCGAACCCGATGCGGAGCAGCAGCTGGCCGACCTCGAGCGCGCCGCCGATCTCCGCCCACGGCCGCTTCCCGGCGAGCAGCTCCACCGCCGTGCACCCGAGCGACCACACGTCCGACGCCGGCGTCGACGCGCCGCCGCGGGCCACCTCGGGGGCCATCCACGCCGGCGTCCCGCGCGGCCCGCGGGCCGCAGCTTCAGACAGGAGCCTCGCCGTGCCGAGGTCCGCGAGCTTGGCGCCGCCGTACCCGTCGCCGCCGACGAGCACGTTCCTGCCCTTGACGTCCCCGTGCACCACCCCGGCGACGTCGTGCAGGTAGTGCAGCGCGGCGGCCACCCGCCGCAGGACGCGCCGCGTCGCGCGCTTGCCGAGGCCGCCCGTGGCCGCCGCCAGCTCAGCAGCGCTGCCGCCCGGGACCAGCTCCATGTGCAGGTTCCTGGACGCGGCCGTCGCGTCGTCGCCTAGGTACGCCACGACGTAGGGCGAGCTCAGCCGCTTCAAGATCCTGATCTCGCTCTCCAGGCACGCCATCGCCATCGCCGCCTGCGCGCCATCCACCGACTTCACCGCGAAGGCGCGGCCCGTTGCCCTGTCGAACGCCAGGTGCACCGTGCCGAACGCGCCCTTCCCGATGCATTTCCCGCGCGTCCACTCCATGTACGACGAGGAGTGAGTAGTGGAACAGAGTAGCTCGGAGCTCAGAGAGAAACAGAGCGAGGTGTGTGTGTGTGTAAAGGGAAAGGTTCGAGCAGAAGCTGTGAGGAGCCGCAAGAAGAGGGCGAGCTTGCCAATGGCGTATATATAGGTGTGCCGGCGCTGCAATTTTTGTGGGCGAGGATTTCGGGCGTCTTTACGGTTTGGCTGCGATTCGCATATGGGATATTAAATTGCCCGAATATTTGCGGGATATATCACGGAATAATAATAGCTCATCATCGATCAACTAGGACCTCCTCTTGGCTTTGCGTTGGAGAGCGAGTGCTGTGCAACTTGTGATGCTATTTTCAGGGGTGTGCCGCTCCGTTGAGGCCACATGGGCGATATGATGATCCCTTTGGGTCACTTTGGGGCGTGATTGGTTGCTCGCGAGGTCCTCAACCAGTCCCTGGTGGTGCAAAAATCGTGCATTTGGCTGCCTGGCCCAGCCCGCGTTCCTGCATCTGCACGAACCTTAAAGCACGCAGGGCCAGGCCCGATAGGAACGTCCGATTCGGCCGTTTCCCCTGAGCCACCCACACGAGCACTGTTCCTCGTGCAGGGAAGGGAAACGCGGAGCCAAACTCGTGCAACCTCGGAGATGGCGCGAGCTCGCGCGCGCAGGCGAAAATTCGGCGGGCAAAATTTCGGTCACCGCCCAACAATTTCGCCCCCCTATTTCACCCCCTCCGACTGACCGCCCGAACTCCCGCCACCATTTTCCTCCGTCGCAGGTTTTCACACCCGAGCGGCGGCTACTCCACCGGCGGTCGGCGGTGGTCGTCCTCTTCACCGAGATGTCCTCCTCCAGCTCCTCGTCCCCGTCCGTTCCTTCCCCGGCTGTCCGCAGCTTGAGTGTAAGTCCTCCTCCGTTTGTCTCCTAGATCTGGTAGGATCTGGTCACGATGTGAGTAGTATGTGCTGGTCTCTGGTAGATATGAGTAGTATGTGCTGGTATGTGGTAGATCTGAGTAGTATGTAGATCTTTCATGTAGTAGCCACATGAATCTTACCTCGATGCGCACCATCTGTGTTCGTCAGGATCCTGATCTATCCGCCACGTCTGTGCTGCCATTACCCGCTATGCCTTTGCGGTACGTACCGGCGCCTGATCAGTTCGTGTCACCGCAACGGGCAGCGGAACCTCATGGGTTCCTCAAGTGCAAGAACGTGCCTATGCAGTGGCCAGCTGCATTGTCCACCTTCGTCCTCACTAGGATGGCCGAGCTCGTCAAGAATGGGCTTGATCTGAACAGGGGCATCAGAGACAAGAGTTTGGACAGCATTTGCAAAGATGTTCTCCTTTTCTGCGGTGCTATGGTGACCAACACGCAGTTGTACAATCATCTCCGGAAGTGGAGGTACAGGTGGACACATCTCCGCAGTTTGGCAGAACATGAAGGAGTGGAATGGCGCGAGGAGTCCAGCACTTTGTACATGGAAGATACGGCTTTCCTCCAGCATGTCACTGTAAGTTTGGTCAATTCACCTTCTTCAGTTAACTCTCTACTTTTTGTGTCCCGGGATAACAGTTCCATCCTTTCAGACTCACCCAAGGACGAGTGCTTCATCAACACGCCAATTGAGAACTATACCCAGATGAAGATTATCTTCGGCAAGCCGAAAGTGCAGAATCCTCTAGCGGTGAACACGCTCCATCTTGCTCTGAGCTACCTCATGGATCATGAAGAGGAGCGCGTCGCCTACCTTGCCGGGAGTGATGCCGACAGGAAGTCTTGGTTCTACTCCTACTACCGCGCTCTCTTTCGGGCGATGGCTCCATGATGTTGTTGCTCCTACTATCTCATGCCCTCTAGTATGAACTACCTAGAACTGATGCCAGATGTGTATATTTTGCGAGGCGGTATACTATACCCCTCAGATGATGAACTTGTGATGCGAGGGGTAGTATTAACCCCTCCACAGATGATGATGACGTGCATCACCAGCAGTTGTTGTGCTGAATTCGTGATGCACCATTTATTTTGCTAACCTAGTAATGGGCATGTTCAGTTTAAGCATGGTTCGCTGAAACTTGTAGTTATGTTCACCACTTTGGCAAGAAGGTAAGCAGATCATGGCTGTTGCATGAAACCAAACACCATGAAATTCGTTCTGTGAAACATCTTATGCAACCAAACAGCGCGTGATGAAAAATTTGTATCCAGCCGAACGGGACTAGCCAGAACATTGTGGGCAACCAAACGGGCTGCACAACTTGGCTGAGGCCGCGTTTCAGCTCGGCCAGGCCCGCCAGAGCCACGGATGCAAAAGGCTCAAAATGCGTGCGAGTAACCAAACAGGCCCTTGATGGATCGAGGATCGTGGTTCGGTTTGGGTAAACGGATGGACGTCAGCCAGAACGTGCCTGCAAAGGTTTTTGGTCATGCCAATCAACATTACTCCTGGTTGCACAGTGCATAGAGGTGAGCCTTTTGGGTTATCGTGGGTGCAAAGAGATTGAGTGAAATCATACCGGGAAAATAGAAACCATGTGTAATATTTTGTTTTTACCTTCTCGTCAAACTTCTTAATTAATAGATTTGGCCAAATCTTCTGCTCCGGTTTAAAACAAAATTGTTCCAGACAAAAGTCGTGAAAATCGAGACTGAAAGGACATATTTTATGTCCCCTATGTTTTGTGTGTTAGGCAACAACACTAGGAATTATTTAATTGATGTTAAGTGGTGCAGGAATGAAATGATACAATTACCTTTGCATCGAAACACTTGACAAGAAAAAGAAGCTTGCATTTGCCTGTCCAGTCCGGAGTCTCCGGTCTCTGTGGCCGGAGTCTCCGGTCAATTTGAAATTCTGGAGCAAAAGCTCCTCAGGACGGCAGCCGGTATGGGGTGCGGAGTTACCCCGGAGTAACACCGGAGTCTCCGCACCGGCCGGAGTTTCCGGTCCCGTGGTCCGGAGTCTCCGCCCCAGACAAGATTTTGAATCGAAGAACTTCCCACGACGGCGCGTGCGGTATTGGGTCCGGAGTTGCCCCGGAGTAGGTCCGGAGTTTCCGGCCCTACCGGAGTTTCCGGACTCCAAGACCGGAGTTTCCGGTCTGCTGAGAAGATGAACATCGCGGCGGCAGCCGCTGTATCGCGACCGGAGTTACCCCGGAGTCCGTCCGGAGTTTCCGCCCAGTCCGGAGTTTCCGGCCTCCCGGTCCGGAGTCTCCGGACTTAGTGGACAGAAAAACGGCTAGTTTTTCTGGAGGGGTATAAATACCCCTCCACCTACCTCCAGCTCTTGAGCTCGCCCAGATCTGAAGTACACCATTGTTGCAAGCTCAAGAAACATTAGATCTCCCAATCCCTCCACCCAAACTTGTTGATCTTTGGAGGATTGAAGGAGAAGGCCCGGATCTACATCTTCACCAAGCGGTTCTTCATTTCCCCCTCATTCACTTGAGGGATTTGAGCCTAGGGTTTCCACTAGGAAAACCTAGGCATCTTGTTGTACTTACTTGCTTGCTACTTTTGTGTAGTGAAGCTGTGGTGCTTGGGAGCCCCAATCCTTTTGTGGGTTGTGCTCCAAGCTTGTTGTAAGGGCTCCGGATTCCGCCTTGAAGGTCTCCGATAGTGGAAGGTGGACCGAGCTTTTGTGCGAGGTTCATCGGAGAATAGGGTGAGGCCATTTGTGGCGTCTTGAGTTTGAAACTCACACCCCTCCAACGAGACGTACTCCCCTAAAAAGGAGGAACTCGGGAATACATCCTTGTCTCCGCGTGCTTCCCGATCGGTTACTCCTTTCTTGTTATTTACTACTTGTATCTTATCTTGTTTAGACTTAACTTGTCATATAGGTAAATTCATCTTAGTTGCATATCTAGAGAATTTACCTTTGTGTCAAGCCTTAATCGAAAAAGAATTAAAAATTGGAGTAGCACCTATTCACCCCCCCCCCTCTAGGTGGCCATACGATCCTTTCAATTGGTATCAGAGCCTCGGCTCTTTATTCGGGCTTAACCGCCTAAGAGAAATATGGCCTTCGATGCCGATGGGAACCCTCTTGCTCTTCCGGCCACTTCGGTTTCCATGGAGGACTTCACTAACTTGAAGACCTCTATGGAAACCAAAATGGATGAGTTGCGTGAAATGATGGCAAAACTCTCGGAAGCAAAGGTAACCGCATCACCTCCTTCTCTGGAGATTCCTCAAGTGGAGTTAAAGGAGAACGAGGATAAAGGGGATCCGGGGGTGGACCAAAATAAAAATGAATCCCCATCTAAAACACCTAATGGGAAAGGAGAACATGCTAGAGTTCCTTTTGCATACTCTCCCGACCTACCTATCCCTCATCCTCCTATTCACTTAAGAGGAGCACCACCTAGTCTTAATGCATCCTCTTTTACTCATTGGCAATCTTCTATGAAATCTCACTTGAAAAGTGGTTGCATAGGTCTTTGGAAGATCATTATAGATGGATACAAGGCGGTGGATGAAAATGATTTGACAAGGCGAGAAGAAGTTGAAGCTCAACTAAATGCCACCGCTCTTGATGTGATCCGTGTTGCGGTGGGTGAGAAGAACATTCATCACATCGAAGATTGCACCACCGCTAAGGAAGCATGGGCATCCCTCACGGAGGTGTTCGTTGGAAATGATAGCATGAGGAGAAATAGATATGAAGCCATGAGCAATCAAATTGAAGGCTTCTACAAGAAAGATGATGAAACTCATGAGGAGATGTATCAAAGGCTCAAGGCTCTTGCTTCCGCATATAGAGACCTTGGTGCTAAACATGTGGATGATACTTACATCAAGAGGAAGTATGTGAATGCCCTCATGCCGTTTGAAGAGGCCGACTTGAAGAGTCTCCAAGGAAAGCACAACTATGACACCTTGACCTCAAATGAAGTCATGCAAGAGATGCAATCTTACAAGGTCCAAGCCCAAATTGCTAGAGACTCTCGTGCCCGTGCTCTTGGAATGGCCCGAGTTCCTCACTTGCTTTGAAGGCCAAGGTGGTGGAACAAGATGAAGACCAAGATCATGAAGAAGGAAGTTACTTGGCACCCGAGGAACTCATGAGTGCTCATAGAGATTATGTGGCTCTAGCGGCAAAGACCTTTTGGAAGAATCCATCTAAAGCTAAAGCTCATGTTGATCAAAAGTACAAATCAAGTGGTTACAAGGAGGGCAACCCAAAAATGAAGACTTGCTTCAATTGTCAAGATAAATTTCACTATGTTGCCCAATGCCCTTATGAGAACCGTGAAGAACATGGAGGAAGACTCATTCTCAAGGAAGCTCAAGGTCTTCTCCCATGAAGCCCTACTTCAAGAAGTTCATCTCCAACAAGAAGCCACCTACCAAGGTGTTGGTGGCAAGAGAAGAATATATGTCCGGGGAGGAGAGTGATGAAGAAGAAACAACCACAAGTGGAGTGGCCGCTTTAGCCATTGCTTCATCGACAACCCCTTCTCTCTTTGAATCCCCCAATGATAATGTCACCACCAAATCCGCTACGTGTCTCATGGCCAAACTCTCCGAGGTACCATCTTCCCCTTCTAAGACTATGAATGAAATACATGAACTTATGAGTCTTAGAGTTAAGGAAGAAAATGTTGCTTTGGATTTCTTGATGACTAACTTGCAAGGTGAATGCAAGATTCGGCTTGAGATTCTCATGAATCAATATGGCATGGCACAAGATCTCCTTGAAGAAAAGGGGAGACTTGAAAGAGAAAATGCTAATGAGATCGCTTCCCTCACCATGGCTATTGAGGAAGAGCATGAGCTTCGAGTTTCTCTTGAAGAGAAGCTTGAGAATTTTGATGAATCTCAAAATGAAACTCTTTCTAAAATCATTAAAGAACGTGACCATGCTATTGCTAAATACAAAGTTTTAGAGAAACAAAAGATCGTATTTGGTGTTGGTCATAATAGACTAACCGATGAGCTAGAGAAGCTCACTAAGGCTCACAAGGCCTTGGAGAGTGAACACTCTACTCTCACCAAGTCTTTTGAACAACTTCAAATACAATCTACTAAAATTGATGCACCACCTAGCTCCTCTACTTCTTCTTGTGATCATGCAAATGTCATTGAGGAAAATGCTAGGTTGAAGGATGAGCTTGCCAAGGCCTCTAGCCCTCAAGGTGAGAAACCTCTTTATGAGCTCTTGCAAGCGCAAAAGCCACACATAGGGAAAGAGGGCCTTGGTTATGTTGCCAAGAAGAAAAAGAAGAACAAGAACAAGAAGAAGGCCAAGCCCGCACAAGCAAAGGAGACTACCATTGCGAGTAGTGATGCCACAAGGGGCAATGCCACTCACAATGACTTTGCGGGAAAATACAACCCTTCATATGTTCTTATGAAATCTAGAAATGGTTGTGTTTTTGCTAAATATGTTGGCACTTCATATGGAGATGATTATCACTATGCTATTTGGGTTCCAAAGACCCTTGTGACTAACAAAAGAGGACCCATTCCACAATGGGTACCTAAAACAAAGACTTGATTTCTTGTAGGACTTTTCTTCCGGTGGATCTTCATGGCTCATTGATAGTGGGTGTTCATCTCACATGACCGGAAGCAAAGAATTAGTAAAGGGCCTATTGAAACAATTACTCACATTCTCTCATGTCACCGTCGGGAACGATGCAAGACTTAAGGTATTGGGATATGGCAAGGTAGTGATCACTCCGGAGTTATCCATTGAGAAGGTCCTTCTTGTTGAATCCCTTTCATATAATTTACTTTCCGTTGGTCAATTATGCAATGTCGGTTACACCGTTATCTTTAATAAACACCACGTGACCATCCTCTTCACTCAATCTCTTAAAGTAGCCTTTGTTGGATTTCGTGTGAACGGTTTGTATGTGGTCGATTTCTCGAAAGAGACCACTCAAATTGCCACGTGTCTAATGGCTAAATCCGACAAGGGTTGGCTTTGGCATCGCCGGCTAGGCCATGTCGGTATGAGAAATTTGCAAACTCTTGTGAAGGGTGGACACGTGGTAGGACTAACCGATGTTAATTTTTCCAAAGATCGTCCTTGTAGTGCTTGCATAGCCGGAAAGATGCATGAAAAGAATCACCCCAAGAAGAGCATTATCTCCACTAAGAAGCCTTTGGAGCTCCTTCATATGGATCTCTTTGGGCCTCCCACATATGAGAGTCTTGGTGGCAAGAAATATTGTTTGGTGATTGTGGATGATTATACAAGATATTGTTGGACTTTCTACATCAAGAGGAAGAGTGAAACTCAAAAGATATTCATTGACTTTGCAACCTTGGTTCAACGCCAATATGACTCCAAGATTTTGGCAATAAGAAGTGACAATGGTACGGAGTTCAAGAATTACACTATGGATGATTTCCTAAGTGGGGAGGGCATTCAACACCAATATTCCGCTGCTTATACTCCCCAACAAAATGGTGTCGCCGAAAGGAAGAACCGCACTCTTATTGATATGGCAAGAACTATGTTGGCCGAATTTCATTCCCCATACAACTTTTGGGCCGAAGCCATCAATACCGCTTGCCACTACTCAAACCGGCTCTTCTTTCGTCCTCTCATGAAAAAGACACCATATGAACTCCTTACCGGTAAAAAGCCAAATGTCTCTTACTTTCGCGTATTTGGATGCAAATGCCATGTTTACATTAAAGGTTGCCCAATTGCTAAATTTGCATCTAGAACTTTTGATGGTATTCTTGTTGGATATGCCGCAAACTCCCATACTTATAGGGTCTACAACATATCCACCGGATGTGTTGAAGAATCTATGAATGTGGAGTTTGTCGAGGATAATGGCTCCCAAGCGGAGCATATTGATCATGATGATGTAGGTGATGTACCTCCATCTCAAGCCATAAGAACTATGGGCATAGGGGAACTTATTCCTATTGAAGAACCTATTATTGACACTCAAGAAGAAGGAACAAGTTCTACTCATGTTGAACCATCCACCTCAACAATTGATCAACAAGCTATACAAGAACAAGATCAAGATATTCATCCACATGAGCAAGATAATGGTCAAGACCCACCCAACTCTAGTGGAGAACAAGAACATGATGAACCCCCATCTCCAAGAACTCCACTTCGGGTTGACCATGAACAAGAAGAAGGAAATGATGAAGATGTTCGTGTTGGTGAAACAATTGGTCAAGCTATAGAACGCCGAGTCATTCGGCGTGCATCAACATTGGATCATCTACAACACTTCAAAGAGAATATCCTTGGGAGTATTAATAAGGGTGTGTCCACACGTAATCAATTATCTAACTTTTGTGGTCATGTCTCTTGTTTGTCTAGCTTAGAACCTCTTAAGGTATATGATGCTCTTGAAGACATGGATTGGGTTGCGGCCATGCATGAAGAATTGAACAATTTCGAGCGCAACAAAGTATGGTCATTAGTTGAAAGACCCAAAGACACATCACATAATGTCATTGGAACCAAGTGGATATTCAAGAACAAGCAAGACTCACATGGTCAAGTCATTCGCAACAAAGCAAGATTGGTTGCACAAGGCTACACCCAAATCGAAGGAGTCGACTACGGTGAAACTATGCCCCCGTTGCTAGACT
This sequence comes from Poa pratensis, assembly GCA_947311845.1. Classification (NCBI taxonomy): domain Eukaryota; kingdom Viridiplantae; phylum Streptophyta; class Magnoliopsida; order Poales; family Poaceae; genus Poa; species Poa pratensis. Next base: position 29,888,440 of record CAMZMU010000066.1, on the reverse strand, counting down.
TGAATCCATTCGTTATAATTGCTTGCATCTACTCATAATATTGTCTTATATCAAATGGATGTTAAAAGTGCTTTCTAAATGGTCCACTAAATGAGTTGGTGTATGTTAAACAACCACCGGGTTTCGAAGACCCTAAATTTCCTAACCATGTCTACTTACTACATAAGGCTCTTTATGGGCTCAAGCAAGCCCACGTGCTTGGTATGATCATCTCAAGGAGTTCTTAGTAGACCGTGGTTTTGAAATTGGGGTAATCGATCCCACCCTTTTTACAAAAAGGATAAATGGAGAGTTTTTCGTATGCCAAATATATGTTGATGATATTATCTTTGGTTCTACTAATCATGAATTTAGTGATCAATTCTCTAAGCTAATGACCAAGGAATTTGAGATGTCCATGATGGGAGAATTGAAGTATTTTCTTGGCTTTGAAATCCACCAATGGAGAGAAGGAACATTCTTATGTCAAGCCAAGTATATTCAAGACATGCTCAAGAAATTTGATATGAACAATGCCAAGCCATATAAGTTTCCCATGGACTCCAAGGCGGATCTACACTTAGATCCGGAGGGTAAGGAAGTTGATCCCAAGCTTTATCGTTCTATGATTGGATCTTTACTTTACCTTTGTGCATCTAGACCGGATATTATGTTTAGTGTGGGTATGTGTGCAAGATTCCAATCAAGTCCTAAGGAAAGTCATGAAACCGCGGTTAAAAGGATTCTAAGATACTTGATAGATACTCCTAACTATGGTCTTTGGTACCCCCATGGGACAAGCTTTGATCTTGTAGGTTATTCGGATGCGGATTGGGCGGGTTGCAAAATGGATAGAAAATCAACTTCGGGTACTTGCCAATTCCTTGGTAGGTCTCTTGTGAGTTGGTCTTCCAAGAAGCAAAATTGTGTGGCCTCGTCCTCCACCGAAGCCGAATACATTGCCGCCGGAAGTTGTTGTGCACAATTATTATGGATGAGGCAAACTTTAAAGGATTATGGTGTCATTTGTGACAAAGTGCCTCTTTTATGTGACAATGAAAGTGCCATCAAAATTGCTCACAATCCGGTACTTCATGGGAAGACCAAGCATATTGAGATCCGTATCATTTTATTCGAGATCATGTTGAGAAGGGTGATATTACAATCAAGTATGTCAACACCAAGCATCAACTCGCCGATATGTTCACAAAGCCTCTTGGTGAAGCAAGATTCAAGGAGTTGAGAGGAGAACTAAATGTGGTGGACATAAGCAATTGGACTTAGTGGACTTCTTGCATACCTACCCATATTAGACAATAGTTATTTGGTTTGGATGTAGGCATGGACATAGGGGGAGTGCGGTCCTAATCCATTGGACTATCCCTCCCCCCATTATGCCGATAGCAAGAACTCATTTTGTCTCTATATTTTCATTTTATGAATTGTGAGCTTAAATGACGAGTAGTGGCCGTGAACCCAAGATACATCTTCGCGGTGTCACACCACACACTCATACATGGTGGCTTAGGCCACCGCCCTCTTCTTTGTGAAGAGTTGATCTTATTTGATCTTCATGGATTTTATTTGGTTTCTAGACCTTTATTGTGTTTTGGGAAAAACACTTGGAATTGGCTTTTATATTTGCATCTTGCAATTCCTAGTGTATCTCACCATCAGTGACTTTGTTCTTAACCTAAGCCATCTTATCTAAAAGCCGTGCTCATCTTGCATCATACATGTCCTCCATTTAAATCTGCTGTTTTGGAGCTTTTGGGTCCGGAGACTCCGGTGTTCAGCACCGGAGACTCCGGTCTGTCCAGAGTCTCCGCCCTAAAGCCCGGAAACTCCGGTCCAACCGGAAACTCCGGTGCTTTAGGCCGGAGACTCCGGCCTCGGTCGTTTCGCTGGGATCTTAAGGGCTCGGGGTGGGGAGTTATTCATAACTCTCTCACACCCCCGACCCAACCTCTCCCCAGCCGCCGCCAAGCTCCAAGACCGCCTCCGGCCGCTCCCCGCCGCCGGAATCCGCCGTGCCACCGGCTCCTCCACTTCCCAAGCGTTGGGGATCTTCCTCCCCTCCGTTTGGATCTCGCCATGAAGGACTCGGGTACCACTCTCTCCTTCTCTAGGATTTCATCCTAGATCTAGTTTTGAGAGTAGTTCTTGTAGAAATTCGTGGTGTAGAACCTTTAGGATGGCAATGTACTATCTAGAAAATTGCTAGTGTGAGTTTCCCCTCAGTTTTGACCTAGATTCGAGTTTTGGCATCAGGGCCGGAGACTCCGGCCTTCTGGTCCGGAGACTCCGGTGTGGCCGGAAACTCCGCCCCCTGACCGGAAACTCCGGTCTAGATCAAACCTGAGAGAAATTCCTCTACCTTTTTCTCTCGTTGAGATTCCATGGACATGTATGCTTACCTCAATGCTACCTATCTACTCCTGTTTCACAGCTAACAAGAAGTATCCCGGTCCTTCATCCTCATCCTCGACTATTAAGAAGTCAAAGAAGAACAAGCTCCAAGGTCGAGACTATTTGATCTATGATGAAGAACAAGACAAGCATGTGCAGAGTGGTGCTCTTAAGCAGAAACAGGCTGCTGATGCTAGAAGGGCTAGGCAAGAGGCTGCCCTCCTTCGAGAAGAAAGGGCCAAGAAGGCCAAGTTTGACAACTTGACCACTTTGAAGGGGTTGAACAAGGAAGAATTTCGGACAATGAGGGCGCAGAATTTCTATGACATGCCAAACAACTCCACCGATGGTCACTTTTGGAGAAAGGAGCAAGAGCTCATTATGAAGGAAATATATGCCAATTTGGACCCAAAAGCTCTTGTGTGTCCTCAAAAACCGCTGAACTTTGACGTGTTGGCCAAGAAGACATACTTTGCGGATGCATTATGGGTTGCTAGGAAGATTGGTCTTGAGCCCCTTATCACCACCCAACAAGACTATGATATTGACATGGTCCAACAGTTCTTTGCCACTCTTGTGCTTGGAGATGAGGAGGACACCAAAATGACATGGATGACGGGGCCTCTCAAAGTTAGTGCACACTACTCAGAATTTGGAGAAGCCTTGGGGTATGTGTTCAAAGGTGTGAATGAACCCGTTGGTCACCGGATGCATGTTGAAGGCGTGGCCTATGATAAGAAGATCCTTGCCCCTCTTGCTGCTAGAGGGGGTGCCCTTGCTACCACCAAAGGACTCAAGCCCATCTACAACATCTTGATTCGCATGTTTCGTTGGAGCATTGCACCTCAAGCCGGGAATACGGATGCTATCCGTGGAGCTCTTGTCAACCTCATGTACCATTGCCACAAGACATACCTTGCAGGTCCGAATTGTCAAGGGTTTGAGATTGATGTCATGGATTTTATCAAGTGTGAGATCAACATTGCTATTCACGAGAGGAAGAATCCTATGTATGCTCCCTATGTCATGAAGCTCATTCTCAAGAAGATTCCCAACCTCAATCAATCTCATTTCAAGAAACACACATATGGCACCCTTCAAGTACTCCGCCATCACCTTACTCAAGCCTCTTATGAAGAGATAGAGGAGCAAGAAGCTCCTAGGGCAAGAAGAAAAAATGCCACTCCACCCTCTTGGGATCAAGGTGGCAAACAAAGAGTCAACGAGGAGTTGAAGAAAGTTTCTTGGTGGCAAAGGGCTATGATGTGTATGGGTGTTGGGTTGCACAAGGAAAATCATCAAACTTATGTCACTAACAAGAGGATCTTGTCCAACCAAGCCAAGATGATGAAGGAAATGCGCAAGATCAGCAATGGTGGTACCACTCCTCCTCGCAATGAGGGTGATCCCGAAACTCCGCCATCCGATTCAACTATCTCTCTTGACAAGTGGAATGAGGATACATTTCATTGGTCTGATTATGCCGAGGTGTCCTCCATGCCCTCCTCTTCTCGCAACACCGGCAAGGCTCCTATGCGCTATGAAGAAGAAAGTGATGAGGAAGAAGATAGTGTTGAAGCAAGTGATGCTGAAGATGATGATGGGAGTGGTGATGATGAGGACAGTGATGCTGACGATGATGAGAAGACGAGTGATCGCCTTGGGTTCCGTTAGCATCGCTCTTCTCCCTTTTTGGTGTTTCGATGCCAAAGGGGGAGAAGTAGTTCTATTAGGTCTCTCACCGTGGGATTTGCATGGGTCGGACACAAGCACGTGCGTTTATCATTTATTTGCGCTTGTGTCCATTTATCTTATGTCATTTGAACCTATTTGCTTTGGTTTTATGTTGTGAGACTATGTTCCTATTTGTGGTATGAGACTATGGATTTCATAATTCCTATGGTTGAGATGATATTACTTATGGTCTATTATTGTGCATTGGTCTCTATGTCATAGTTATGCACAAGGTATGGTTCCTTTTCACCTCAACCCTATATCATGATTTGTCTCATGTTGGTGTAATTTATATTGTTCCATATATTTCTTGTGAGTTGTCTCTCCTCTACATGTTGAGCATTTGTATTCAAATGCAAACTACTTGTATGCACACATGTAGGGGGAGCCTCTCAAATCCGTGGTACATGTCGATAATTGTTGTGTGCTTTATTGCAAATCCGAGTGTTGTCATCTAACACCAAAAAGGGGGAGATTGAAAGGACATATTTTATGTCCCCTATGTTTTGTGTGTTAGGCAACAACACTAGGAATTATTTAATATGATGTTAAGTGGTGCAGGAATGAAATGATACAATTACACTTTGCATCGAAACACTTGACAAGAAAAAGAAGCTTGCATTTGCCTGTCCAGTCCGGAGTCTCCGGTCTCTGTGGCCGGAGTCTCCGGTCAATTTGAAATTCTGGAGCAAAAGCTCCTCAGGACGGCAGCCGCGGTATGGGGTGCGGAGTTACCCCGGAGTAACACCGGAGTCTCCGCACCGGCCGGAGTTTCCGGTCCCGTGGTCCGGAGTCTCCGCCCCAGACAAGATTTTGAATCGAAGAACTTCCCACGACGGCGCGTGCGGTATTGGGTCCGGAGTTGCCCCGGAGTAGGTCCGGAGTTTCCGGCCCTACCGGAGTTTCCGGACTCCAGACCGGAGTTTCCGGTCTGCTGAGAAGATGAACATCGCGGCGGCAGCCGCTGTATCGCGACCGGAGTTACCCCGGAGTCGTCCGGAGTTTCCGCCCAGTCCGGAGTTTCCGGCCTCCCGGTCCGGAGTCTCCGGACTTAGTGGACAGAAAAACGGCTAGTTTTTCTGGAGGGGTATAAATACCCCTCCACCTACCTCCAGCTCTTGAGCTCGCCCAGATCTGAAGTACACCATTGTTGCAAGCTCAAGAAACATTAGATCTCCCAATCCCTCCACCCAAACTTGTTGATCTTTGGAGGATTGAAGGAGAAGGCCCGGATCTACATCTTCACCAAGCGGTTCTTCATTTCCCCCTCATTCACTTGAGGGATTTGAGCCTAGGGTTTCCACTAGGAAAACCTAGGCATCTTGTTGTACTTACTTGCTTGCTACTTTTGTGTAGTGAAGCTGTGGTGCTTGGGAGCTCCCAATCCTTTTGTGGGTTGTGCTCCAAGCTTGTTGTAAGGGCTCCGGATTCCGCCTTGAAGGTCTCCGATAGTGGAAGGTGGACCGAGCTTTTGTGCGAGGTTCATCGGAGAATAGGGTGAGGCCATTTGTGGCGTCTTGAGTTTGAAACTCACACCCCTCCAACGAGACGTACTCCCCTAAAAAGGAGGAACTCGGGAATACATCCTTGTCTCCGCGTGCTTCCCGATCGGTTACTCCTTTCTTGTTATTTACTACTTGTATCTTATCTTGTTTAGACTTAACTTGTCATATAGGTAAATTCATCTTAGTTGCATATCTAGAGAATTTACCTTTGTGTCAAGCCTTAATCGAAAAAGAATTAAAAATTGGAGTAGCACCTATTCACCCCCCCCTCTAGGTGGCCATACGATCCTTTCAGAGACCTTTTATGTAGCTGTCTACATGACTGGAAAAAATGGTGATCGATATTTTTATCCGACATGGATGGCCGGATAATTTTCATATTGGACCCCAACATCATAGCTGATACAGAGTTGTTGACTTGTTACTCGCCTATGTATTTTTATTTTATTTTGGTCCCTTTATAAAAAGACAAAAGCCGTCGTGATAAGATGGGAATGCTAGTAGCTCCCTCCCTCGTCGCTCCCGCGGGCGACGGGGCAGAAACCCTAGCCACCCTCGTCCTCAGTCCCCTCCTCGTCCCCTCCCTCTCATCACCGCAGTTGGACGGTCTTGGATGGCGGGGCAACGGCCCGTAAGGTGGACTGCGTGGGCGTTCTACGGCGAGTGGTGGTGGTGATGGTCCCTTTCCTGGGCTAGTTAGCTGGTGGGGAGATGACGACGGGGGATCCTTGTGGTGGCGGCGCTTCGGCTTTGGTAGCTCCTAGATTGTGTGTTGGAGGCCTGACTCGGTGTAAGTGGGCGTACAAGATACCGGTAGCGGTGCGAAGGTTTTCTTGGGCCAAAGTCTAGTGCTTCGGCGGCAGCGGTGGCGATGCCTGGGGATGTCGTAACCCTCTAGCTTAGGTGGCGCCGTTGTGGGCACCTTCTCTATGATAGGGCTCCGAGTGAAAAGCCTTGACCGTCTCGGTTTCGACGACGGCGACACGATCCGTTGTTACCCTTTTGGTGCGTCGTCGTGGAGCTCTGGTTCCCCCCGGTTTCGTTTCGGTACCTCCGTGGTAAGTTCGGTTCTCCTATTATTTTCTCTTTTTACCTTTGATTTGTTTTGTAAGAATGTTCCCACGTCACGGTGTATCGGTTCGGCCATTGTGGCTTTATTAATAAAGCGGGGATACAGACTGTTTCGAGGTAAGTTGGGAATTAGATGCGAGTTAAGTGTCAGCATCACACTCTAAGCAGCATGCATAAAAGGAAGCTACTGATTAAAAAACTATCGGCATGTGATCGAGCACGGGTACATCTATACACATCAGACTACTCGTACCGGGCTCAGGTGTCCACGCGAAACTACTGCGCTAACATCCAAGAAGCCAAATCGGGGGTACATGGCCCCCAGATTTTTATTCGTGATGTGTGACGCGCCTCCAAATATAAGCAAGAGGATAGATAATACAGTATAAACCAGCAAAAAAACAGAGCACGGCCGGACCCCACACATCCGGAGCTCGATCTCAGTTGCTGACATGGCCGCCCAGAGACACAGGGCTGTGGTGACATGGATGGACACGAGAGGCGCAGGTGGTTCCGCCTCGGCGACTACGCGGAGGATAGAAAAGACGCAGAGAGCACTGGCGTAAAAGGTGTGGCTTGGGACCGGGATACGTACGAGTCGTGTGTTTAGGGGTGATCGATCGGTGGCTCGTGGGTATCGCGTAGCGGCATTTCACGCGCGCGTACACGTCGCCGACTCGGGTTCTCCTCGCTCGCTCGCCCATTGGGCCATTGGCGATGTGCTCGCGGCCGAGCCACACCCACACACTGCGCCCACCCTACCACTACCAGTGCCAACGTGCCATATGCTTTCCACCAAATATGTATATATTTTATTTTATTTTTTGAGGACAGGATCCGACCCATATATTCAGAATGCCCATGACAAATTACAAGCAAGTCCACAAAGAAAAGAAAATTACAACTGGACCCAGAAATTTGCACGAAGCACCCTGAGCAACCTGAAAGAAATACAATCGGATCCTTCGCCGGCTCCCAGAAACATAGGCAACGCCGCCGTCGCCGTACCTCTTGCCGCCGAGGAAGGAGCGCCGCCACATGTCGTAGAAGGCCGCAGAAGTCGTTCGCCGCCGCGCGACGAAGTCTAGACGCGATGAACGCGCACGGCCAAAGCGCTCACTCCCCAGCACCACCCTTCTTCCAGCCGACGAGGCGCCGCCCAGGCCAGCCACCACGAGCACCCAACCGCTTCCCGCCGCTACTCCCCTCGCCACCGAGGCCGGCCAGAGCAGACAGAACGAAGAAGAAGACCAACTCCACCAAGAACACCAAAAACGGATCACCACCAACCACCTGCTTCTCCCCTCGCCGCCACGCCCGGCCAGAAAAACGAAGACGGAGCAGCTCACCAGACGAAACACCTTCACAGCCTCCCCGGCGACAAGGCCGGAATGGGGAACGGAGGGGAAGGACAGAAACCTCACCGACGCCATCGCCCCCGTCAACGACGCCGTCGCCAGGAACACACACCTAATAACTAGGACCTATCTACACTCGCAGACGACACCCGGAGCTCCCCCCCACCTCACGGCGCCAAAACGGCGGCCGGAGGCAGAGGGGAGCGGCGGAGAACGCCGGCGAGCACTCGGAGCTTCGAGTCGCCTCTTTTCCGCCCGCTCTCTAGGGTAGCTATCCTATCCACTCGACCCCGTCTGAACTTGTAAATATGTATATTTTTCTGTTCGGGAGGTTCGTACAATTCCACATAACCTTAATAATTGGGATTTGCATTTGACAAGTCGGCAATCATTTGGATGATCCAGAGATTCCAGACCAATTATGTGGAGTGATTAGCGATGATCCGCAGGAACATCTCTATATTATATATGGCCAACTAATTAAGCTGCTGCACAACTGATGCATGCGCCCCATTTGAGAAGCAAAGTGCTGCGAGGTTATACTACGTTACCAAGAGCATAACAATTAACCAAGAGCGGTGTTTTGGGCCGTAGTTCTAGATGCACCCGTATGTAAAAAAAAAATACATTTTTTAATATCAAATAAATCTCAACAAAAAATTCGGATGAACGTCATTACAATTTATGTTTGTACACAAAATTTGGCGGAAAATGACTTTTTTTGTCCCGTGTAAAAAAGATGTCTCGTGCAAAGTTATTTTGAAACACCGGGATTTGCATTTTTACATAGGATACATAAAATGTATTTTCTCCACAGAACTTTATGTGTGAACATAGAATGTCCGAATATATTTTTAACATTTTAAAACAGATTTGCGTAGTGGGAGCATATGCTCCTATGATGCTGCACTCCAGCTAAACCAAGTCACCTTGAGCTCCTCTCGCGACCCCAACCCCTTCTTCCTCTCGTGACCCGCGGCGGTCGGGCCGCGCCTTTGTCTCTCGCTCCCCGCCCCTCCCTCTGCTCCTCCCTCCCGTCGTCGCCGGTGTCCATGCCGACCAATGGCCGGGCGGCGCCGGTGGCGGCGGACCAACGACCTTTCCCCTCCTGGTTTCGGACGGCGCGGGTAGCCCGGCTCCAGGAGGTGCAGCTCGGCGCGGCGGCGGGGCTCCCCCGTGCAGCCCGGGCGGATGGGATGGTGGGGTGGCTATGGTGGAGATCGGCCCTGCAGACCCAGATCTGAATCTGGGTCACGGCGGGCTCGGCCCTGCTACCTCCGGTTGGCCTGATGAACTGCTCGTGATGGGGGATGGCAGCAATGACGTCGCGCCTGCTGCAGCGTGGTGGCGGGAGCTTCGCGGGCCTCTCGGGGTCCGGCCGAGCCTATGGGGCCGATGGAGGGCAGCGGCGGTGGCAGCCTACATGCAGCAGCATGGCGGCGAGGACTTTACGAGCCTCCCGGGGCTCGGCCGGGCCTGGTGTGTCCTTGTTGCCGTGTCCGGTCGGCACCCGTCGATGGCGGTGGAGGATGCCCTCGAGGTGGCTGTGCTACTGCGGCCCTCCGGCTCTAATGGCATGGTTTGCTCTTGCCCTTGCGTCCGGTCGGCTACCGCCTATGACGGTGGAGGTTGTCCCCTCCCGCGCGGTTGTGATACTGTCGAACCTTGTCGATGGATGCTTCGTCTCCGGTCGGCCGGCCCTGCAATCTTTGCCATGGTGAGACGACGATGGTGACTACAAGACCGTGGTGGCGTATGTTGGTGGGTGGCAAATTTGGTGGAGCGCTACAGATTGTCCGGGGTGTGGTTTTTTGGGGGTCGGGAGAAATCCATGTCGTTTTGGCACCGACGTGGTGACGCTTGAGCGTGTCGCCCTTCCTTCTTGAAGGGCGTCGGGTGTACCTCTTCCCCAATTCTTGGAGTGTGTCGGGGGAAACCCTAGGACCAGTTTGGGCAGCAGCGTCGTCGTTTTCCTTCTTGGAGGTGTTGTTTGGTACGTGGCGATTCAGAGCGCTAGGATCATGGTGGGAATATGCTGGAGAGGACGCAGCGGTTGCGAGTCACTTTAGTTTTTGTTGATCCGCCGATGTTGGCGTTGTTTTCTCTTTCTTTCCTTTTGGGCTTGACTGTGTTGTTTGCCTCCAGCAGTGGACTCATTGTTGTATCGGGTAGTTGCTATATTAATATATCGGGTCGAAACCTTATTTCTTCAACGTATGCTCCTATCTATCACCCAAAAACAATTTCCCATAACAACCGTGGTTCAAACTTAGCGTCGCGGCCGGCCGGATCGCGGAGGGCATGTGCGGATCATGAGGCCGGCATTCGTTCGTGCATATCTCTTCTTCTTATCTGCGATTGTGGGAGATAACAGCTTAGTTATTACGGGGCACGTATATCCAGCCGAGCCGATCGATGGATGGACCCAGGGAGACGGTGCGGCTAAGAGATGCCTCCATGCCTGGGCATTCATTCGCTCCTGATCTTGATCTTGACTTTAGTTTTCATGTGTTGCAGGTTCAGTTGTTGGTGTGATCAACTTCCCCATGCTCGCCGTAGGCAGGCGTAGGATAAAGATCCGCTACGATTCTCCCTGCCTCTGCGTCTGCGTGGTGAGGATGCAAAAGAATTCAATCAGCCACTACAGCAAGCAGAAGTAACATCACTGCTCAAGATTTCACTTGTTGTGCTTGTACGCTACACCTAGCTACCGTGACACTAGACACCATCACGTGTTTATGGCTTCCCGGTTACTTAAGCAACTGACCGATCTTCTGTAGTAGTAGTAGTAGTAGTAGTAGTAGTGCTAGAAACTGGGAAGGCTGGCCCACCCATTGCGGCTGTCAGAAAGTCATACAGTAGCTAGAGTAGACATCTTTCCTGGTCAAGATACTTTTGGGCATCGCTTTCTGGAGGAGCTAGCTGCCTCTCCTCCGTCCCAGGACAAGCAAACTCTAACAGGCGCGTAATTAATTTGGCTAATCCAGGGAGGGAAGAGCTGTTGGTCATTAAACAATCCCGCGTGCTCAAGTAGCTTAGCCCATGACGGACGCCAAGCCAGGTTCTCGGCACCGGCTCTTGACGCTTGACAGGGATCGATCATACGGATCAGGGTGCATCGGACCGCGACGGACGGTGGCCGGAGGGAAACGGTCAATTCAGAAGGCGAGAGCATGGGAGAGATCCACCGTCCGTCCGTGTGTGCCGACCGGCACGGCAAAAAGTTTACGTGCGGTGCTCTGCGGCACGGCATCATCGGCGTGAGGTCGATCAGTTGACGGGGCATGGTCGCGGGGGCAGGGAAACGTGGGGTGGGTTTAGGGACGCCACAGACCGGGGCCATGGTGCTGAGGAATCACCAAACGGCGGCATGCACCGCCGTCTTCTTGGATCCTTTTCCTGCCAGTTTAGGCGCCGGCCGGTGCCGATGGATGCCGAGACGTACGGCATGTGCTCCCGGAACTGCCGGCGCTGCGTTTGTGGACCGTGGCGAACCGGCGCGGGGCGTCACGCAACGCAAACGCAAGGCCGGCCTAAAATCCGTGGATACGGCGAGAAAGGCGCGAGAAAAACGGCTAACTGTTTCCTCCTCCGTGGATACGAACGATGCGTAAACTGTCCCCTCTCAGATTGCTTTACGGTAACGTAAAGGTCACACGGCTATCCAATTTAACCGAAGGCCCAAGAACCATATAAGCACAGACATCTATTATGAAGCGCATCTTGTGATTGTTTTGCTCGCTCATGGATGGGAGCACTACAACTAGGATGCTCTGGTTCATGACTCGGGAACACGTCTGACAGCCAGGCCTGTCTGATACCTGTCCAAAATGGCAAGGTTCCGCTGAAGAGATCGACGTGCTTCGGAGCTAGAGTAAACATGATAATTGGGCGACCCTCATCATTCGAGGCCAGCAGGGAGCAGGCAGCCGGCATGCATGGCCTGTCTGTCCAGCCATGTCTGCGCACAACACCTTGGCTTGCTTTGCTGACAGGCAGTTTCTTTCTTACCGGATTATTAGCAGCAGAGCACCGGCAACAGCTAACAAGCAGCGCGTGCGAGTTGCCGCATCCATCAATCCACCCGCGAAACGGCGGATCTTTCCGAGGACGGGGCCATAGCGGATCTTTCCGAGGACGGGGCCATATCGCCGCATGCGCTGCTGGGAGCCAGAAAAGTCCGGGAGGCGAAACCGAAAGCTGTTTTGCGAGTGAGTGCGGGGTGAGATTGATGCACGGCACCGGCCGGCCGCAAAGCCGCCACCCTGGTCTTCTCTTCGTGCATCATCCATCCATCCCACCAAGGATTTTTTAACTAGTAAGTTCTTGATTGAGCTCTCAGTCCTCGACTCCTCGCTTTGCCCCAATAAATTTCCCAGGTCATATGCCAACTTGTTGCTGCACAGTTAGGTTTAGGTTAGTGCAGTGTGGGCATCCCCCTGGAAATGCTATAGGCGCAGAGATTTTTTCGTAGCTAAAGGTCGGCGCCTTTCCGATCGTCGCTGTCGCAGTCACACTAGATGTATGTAATAATTAATTAAACAAGAATGAGCAAAATACAGTTGTTATGTTGACGAGTACTCCCTCCGTTTTTTAATATAAGATGTTTTAGAATTTGTCCACATGCACATGTACACAAACGTATGTAGACATGTATTGGTGTGCATATTCACTCACTTTAGTATGTATCTAGACAACATGTGCAACACCTAAAACATCTTATATTAAAAAACAGAGGGAGTAGAACGGAATTGCTTAGCCTTGTTTAGATACACATATCCTATTAGTGCGGATGATGCAGAGATCGAATCAGCTTTGTGGTCTAAGCATCGGTTCAATCATGTTTTAGTTAGTATTCCATCGGATTTTTCTGCTGATATATTTGCGCCAACTTGCAGCGCTTTCGGACTATTCCAAGTTGACGAACTGAATTCTCAAGGCAGAGGGGGAAAGGTCCAGGAATCGGTTGCTCACGCTCTCCAACGCCTCCTAACGGAAAAACGAACATGGGTCATCTGGAAAACGGAGCAGCCTAGTTTCAGATTGGAATAATCGTTTCTAGAAAAGGCATACCCCTGTTGAGTGTTGATGAGAGCTGTTTTAGTCGATTACTCCATCATATACTCCTAGTTGGACATGATGATTCCGGTCAACTTTGAGCCGACCAAGTATGGGCACCTCCTATAATACACTCTGCTTGGGTAGGAATTTCAGATCGGACATGGAATCTGCAAAATACTAAAGTCAACTAATTTTACGCTTATAAAACATGGCCTAACTGTTGTGTCCAAATTTGGGCTGTCAATCCAAAATTTGGCCGAACTGTTGTTCCCGAAGTGATCTTGTCTTATGGACTGTATTTTTCTTCCTTTCATCTTATGGACTAACACAGAGCTCATGCTTTTTTGGTTAAAATCAAGCATGATAACCTCGGGCAACATTCTGTCAGCATACACAGTGTCGCTGTCTCTCTTTTGCTGTGACAAACTGGCAATGCAATTTGATCTTTTTCACAATGGAAGCTCTGTAGGCGACATATACAGAAGCAGCTTTTTAGGCATCTTTTTTCGTTTCACTTTCAGAGTGCCGGAGCAACTTTGGATTTCCTTTTTTTGCTTAACGAGCAGTCAATGGACAGCCGATCCTTCTCTCGATGCTCTTTTTATTATTGAGAAGATGATCTCACCACCGCACGGACTGTGCCTTAGTTCCATATCCAAGTATAATCCCGGAGAAAAGAGACGTATCAAAGGCCTTGATGTTTACCCCCAAATCATTTGTGATTGTAAGTTTGTAACACATGCAACCATAAGTTCTACTACACCCTTGCAGGACAATTATTCGAGTTTACACACATCAGTACATCACATTCACAATGGATAAAGACGCCTTTGCGGAGTGTGTGATGAATCACTCGAACCACTCGCAATAATCTGGCATCAGCATGCATGATGACCAGGTGAGGGGTTCAATCTTGAACGGTCAAGATGCCGGCGGAAGAGAAGAGAAAAGGTCCCAAATTTGGCACAGCATGTAGACCCACAAGAGTTTTTCTCTCGACATACGTGGCAACATATTAGTCGACTTTCGTAGTTGTGCTTCACTTTTGTAGTGACTTTTGAGGCATGTCTCAATCTTTGTGATTCTGGGGATGTAAACTTAAATAATACGATCAAACTCTGTAATAAGCGGCTGTGTGCATCACTCGATGCAGAGACTGGGATTAATAAAATTATCTTTTCTAAAAATAAATAAAAAACCTCGTAGTGTCAGCAGCAGCAGCGGAGAGAAGTTCAGTGTTTAAGATGAAATCATTTGTGCAGACAGGAAAAGGGCAACCCCTGTTTGTTCACCTGTGCTCGATTAGGTCCGTGCTGTGTGGTCAGCAACTGGCCACGCCTTGTCTATGTGTGGCGTGTGCTTGTGAGGGGTTTATATCAGACGAGCAGAGCCAGTTGGACAGCAGGTATCTTGGCGTTGCAAATTAAGTAAAGAAACATGTGTGGCCATCAAAAAAGATCCCACAGCCCCACATTGATTCATGCATCTACGATTCATCTCGCTTGGCCAGGGCCCAGGGAGAAGATGAGAACAACAGCATCAAGCCAGGCTAGGCTAGAGACGATTTGCCGCCGTGTTCATTGGTGTCTTCTGGGGCGGTCGCCCAGGTAAGGACGTACACTGCAGCATACATGGACGAAACAGAGTTGCGGCTGGGAGATAGCAACGGGGTGCAGAAACCCTGCCGCAACTTAGGCCGATTCGCAGCAGAACTACCATGGCCGGCCTTTTCGGTGAAAGGTTTGTGGCGAGGACAGGGTTGAGTGGCTCATACTTTGATCCGCGACAGTAGAAGAAGAACTAGATCCCTCGAGCTTTTCACAGCGTCACAGAATGGGATGCCCGCCAGAATATCGGAGGAGGATGAGCTGACTTAGGGCTCGTTTGATTCATAGGATAGGAAACGTGTAGCAATAGGAAATCCATAGGATTGAAATATCATGTCTAGTTGAATCCTATGGGAAGAGTACTTTGTGTTTGATGGCAAAAGAATTATAAAAAGAGGTTAGAGTGAATGCTAGAATTCCTATAGGAAGCAGTACAAAGATTTCTATGGAAAAAATTCCTATAAAAACTAATCCTATGAATCAAACGACTAACATAGGGAAATTTTCTATCGGATAAAATCCTCTAAGAATCCTATGGATTTCCTTTGAATCAAACGAGCCACGATTCTGTCCTGCCTGCTGTGTGTGGCCAAGTGACCACGCCATATATTGTGTGGTGTGTTGTTTACTTGTGAGGTACTGAATGACTGATGAAGGTGCATCTCATTAGGCTTGGTGAAGTTCATTTTGGTTCGAGAATCAGCTCGGTGGTGGCGGATTAGAGAGAACGGAAGGGGAGCTCTATTCAACGCTTGTTGCCTGAAGCGGGAGCTCTACTAGTCTACTGGGCCAGCCCAGTAACTCGCAGTTTATTTTTCCTTTCGCTGACCGCTGATACTAGTTCAGGCAAAATACATCCGTTTTTTTCCTTCTAATTTTGAAATAAAATATCAAACAAAAAGTTACAGATTTGAAAAGTTGAAACAAAATACATCCGTTTTTTTCTTCTAAATTGGATTAGTATTCTGTCCTCACATGTGTTAAGCTCCTAAACAAAACAATGCATCTCTCTCATGCAGATGCATACCTAAACCCATAATCACCTCTATTTGTCCTTGATGTTTTTATTGCAGGTTTGAAGGAGATTAGGAGAAGACCAATATTAGTGTTAGGATTTTCTATTTCCCTTTTTACATTTTGATCGTTTGTAATAGTAAAGCATGGTTATAATCTTGCACACTTGTACTATTCTTTAAGCTCTGTAACAATATTTTGATTCAAATTGTATTGAGTCACACATTTCACTAAAAAAACATTCGCAAAAAAATATGAATTATAGTTTGAACCAATACTATTCTGCATTATTTCAGATGTCGAGTTAAATTTCAAATTTTTACCTGCAAATTTCATGATTTAATGCAGTCGTTCTTCTGTAGGTTATGCTTATGCACCTCAGTCTTTTAAATTACTGGTTATTTACCACATGTTCCAAAAGTAGAAAAAAAATTGTCATGCCCAATAGCCCTTGCTAACAACTTTAATTATTTAAAGAGTTTTTTCTTTTCATTTTACTAGTTCCGGATGCATTGCACAAAGGTCTATTCCTCGTTCTCGTCAATAAACCACGACTTCTCATGGTGCCTCATGTTTTTCAAAATGCAAATTGCGTTAACAATAGTATACTCTTTGTTTGATTGTAGTACAAAATTCTGATGCTACTACTTACATCACATGTAACCTCAATTTCCCATGTACACAAGACATTTGAGCACACATGTTTACTCTATGGCCGGTGAGGCAGCGATCATCCATCAAATAGTAGCAAAAGTGAGAATAAGTTGCAGCAAAGTTCACCCAAGTAGTGCGCAAATTGTAACGTGGTGGAACAGTCCACTCACACGGGTACAAAGTTAGCTAGAAAGAAATGGTGTGGTCTACTAGTGCTTAGTATAATGCCGGAATGCTGGCAAGTGAAGATGCGCTTATCCAAGCATGTTCGAAACTTTTTTTTTAGTCAAAATGTTGAGAAACGTTGACTAGTCCTTATCCTACCAAGTTCAGAAAAGGTAAGAAACATTTGGATAATGTATACTTTCTACATATCTTTTTTCGATAATAATTTTCATTAATGAAGATAGGAAAGGAAAGAAACACAATTGATCTGTACTAAACATACGGCTGGTAAGTTTCCAAAAGAATGTAAGCGATCGAAATTGCATTTCCTACCTTTTCTGTATCAGGACATACTTTCACACCAGCAATGACATTTATAACATGCCAATTTATAGAGGAACTGCATAGATTAGGATATACCCGCCAATTGATCATTTCCTTTTTCTACACCCCTTAATCTGAAACCAATCACAAAACAGAATTGATACATTCAATCTACAAGCATATATATGCCTCACATGCGACTATCTCACCAAAAAAATCATCCAGCCATCACCAAGCGAACAAACACATCTTCTTATTCTAAGTCTCCTAGCCTACTACCACACCCAAATCCCATAACTTTACCAAGTCTTGTTTTTGCAATGGAGAATGTCGCCGTGCTGATTGTTGGTGCTGGCCCAGCAGGCCTCGCGACGGCAGCATGCCTTACCCAATTCTCCATTCCCTATGTCATCGTCGAGCGCGAGGACTGCAGCGCATCACTTTGGCGCAACCGCGCATACGATCGCTTGAAGCTACATCTCGCAAAGGAGTTTTGTGAGTTACCACGCATGTCATACCCAACAATGCTCCAACATACATACCAAAAGACTTGTTTGTCAAGTACTTGGATGACTATATTGTGTGTTTCAATATTCAACCCAAGTATCGCACCAGCGTGGAGTCATCCACATATGACAATGATAAGAAGTGTTGGTCTATCGTGGCTCGCGGCATGGGAGAGTGCACGACGATACATTTCATTGCAAAGTTCCTTGTTGTGGCAAGTGGTGAGAATAGTGCAGAGTATATTCCGGTGATCCCTGGACTTCACAGTTTTCCAAGTGAGGCCATCCACTCATCAAGATACAAGTCAGGCAAGAGTTTCTATGGTAAGAGTGTGTTAGTCATTGGATCTGGCAACTCCGGTATGGAAATCGCTTACGACCTTGCGACCCATGGTGCAAATACTTCGATTGTTATACGAAGTCCGGTATGTCCACTATATAATTTTATTGGTAATAAGAATATAATTTCCATTAGAAAGATATTTTGTTTTTCTTGCATGTTGCAAAGATGTGTGACCCATTATTTGTTTACAGATTCATGTAATGACAAAGGAACTAATACGGTTGGGGATGACACTAGTCATCATCTTCCACTGAATTTAGTGGATAACCTCTTTGTTATGGGAGCAAAATTCATATTTGGAGACCTAACAAGGCATGGCATTACAATACCAAAAATGGGCCCAATGGCACTAAAGTCAAGAACCGGCCGAGCGACGGGTTTGCCACCGCAGTGTCGCCTCGCCGCAATGGCAGAACCGGCAAAAGAAAAGGGAGCAACCACGCCACACGCCCCTGCTGACAAACCAATTTCGGCCGGCTCGCTCACCCCATTCTAGCAGCAACATCGATAGTCAAACCCACCAAATAACCAGAACCAGAAGCATGAACCCTAGTAGCTGAAATAAAATCTTTGATTGAATCAGATGCGAGAGAATACATGACACCAGTACGAACACAACGGCCAACGCCGGCCAACAGGGCCGATCAGCCCCAGACCAACAACATTTATGGTTCCTACAGCGATCACCGCGCCATGAACGGCCGTTGATCACACCGCCGTCGGTGACGAGGACGCCGTCACGGCTGCCGCCGCCGCTAACGGAGGGCCCACCGGCGCCGCCATTTCCTGCATCGGCCACTGTGGAGGCGTCGGATGGCGATGGTACATTGGTTGACATCTCGAGACTGGGCAGTGGAGCCCAGGTGTCGGACGCCCAGGTGGGACCGTCATCCAACTCACGCACCCCCCAGCTTGTGCGCGCCCTGTCTGATGCCAATTCGGCAATCCTCCCCTTGGCGCGCGCCATGACCTCGTGCTCCTCGATGTCGGCCCCCGAGCAATCGGATGAGGCGTCGGAGTCCGTGTCCGACGCCGCCGCCCAGTCGAGAACCGCGCGGGGAGACGGCGACGGCTCGCCGGCGTCGTCGTCATCGTGAGCGTCCGCGGAGAGGAACGGGTGGCGCAGCAGCTGCTCGCAGCTCCACCGCTCGGCGGCGTCCGGGCGGAGGCACCTGTCGAGGAAGTCTCGGCAGGAGTCTGAAAGGCACGCGGGGAGCTCGGGCCGCGTCCCGCCGAATCCGACGCGGAGCAGCAGCTGGCCGACCTCGAGCGCGCCGCCGATGTCCGCCCACGGCCGCTTCCCGGCGAGCAGCTCCACCGCGGTGCACCCGAGCGACCAGACGTCGGACGCCGGCGTCGACGCGCCGCCGCGGGCCACCTCCGGGGCCATCCACGCTGGCGTCCCGCGCGGCCCGCGGGGCGCGGCTTCCGACAGCAGCCTCGCCGCGCCGAAATCCGCAAGCTTCCCGCCGTCGCTGCCGACGAGCATGTTCCTGCCCTTGACGTCCCCGTGTACCACCCCGGCGACGTCGTGCAGGTAGTGCAGCGCGGCGGCCACCCGCCGCAGGACGCGCCGCGCCGCGCGCTCGCCGAGGCCGCCCGTGGCCGCGGCCGCCTCCGCAGCGGTGCCGCCCGGGACCAGCTCCATGTGCAGGTTCCTGGACGCGCCCGTCGCGTCGTCGCCGAGGTACGCCACGACGTAGGGCGAGCTCAGCCGCTTCAAGATCCTTATCTCGCTCTCCAGGCACGCCATCGCCATCGCCGGCTGCGCGCCATCCACCGACTTCACCGCGAAGGCGCGGCCCGTGGCCCTGTCGACGGCCAGGTGTACCGTGCCGAACGCGCCCTTCCCGATGCATTTTCCGCGCGTCCACTCCATGACCGACGAGCAGAGCAGAACGAGGAGTGAGGAGTGGAACAGAGTAGCTCGGAGCTCAGGGAGAAACAGAGCGAGGTGTGTGTGTGTGTGAAGGGAAAGGTTCGAGCAGAAGGTGTGAGGAGCCGCAAGAAGAGAGCGAGCTTGCCAATGGCGTATATATAGGTGTGCCGGCGCTGCAATTTTTGTGGGCGACGATTGCGGGCGTCTTTACGTTTTGGCTGCGATTCGCATATGGGATATTAAATTGCCCCGGATATATATATCACGGAATAATAGCTCATCATCGATCAACTAGGACCTCCTCTTGGCTTTGCGTTGGAGAGCGAGTGTTGTGCAACTTGTGATGCTATCTTCAGGGGTGTGCCGCTCCGTTGAGGCCACATGGGCGATGATCCCTTGGGGCCACTTTGATGGATGGATCGTGGTGCAGTTTGGATAAACGGATGGACGTCATCCAGGACATGCCTGCAAAGGTTTTCGCTCATGCCAATCAACATTAGTCCTGGTTGCACAGTGCATGGATGCTAGCCTCTTGGGTCATCGTGGGTGCAAAGAGATTGAGCTAAATCATACCGGGAAAGTAATGCTTAAACCTTTCATTTTATTTTTATCAGAATGTGCGGTTACGGCTGTATGCATCCTATTTATACAGAGGATGGGTGTAATGTTTAAACTTTTAAGTAATAAAATGTTCTTTACTGAAGAAAAAAATCTGAGAAATTAGAACCATGTGTAATATTTTGGTCTTACATTATTGTTAAAACTCCTTAATTGAGTGGGGTAAGGCGGCTTCCGTGTGTGTGTGTTTTGTCCTTTCAGCGTGGTCGGATTTTGTGTTCACGCGGTCTCGGCACGGTGCGCCTGGCAAGGTGGGGCTACTCTGACTTGTACCAATAGGTTCGTGGTGGTGGTGCGCTCTCCCTCCTTGGAGACAACACGAAGGTGAATCCCTACTACTTCCTTCCGCTATCCACGGGGAAACCCTAAATCTATAGATCGGGCGATGGCAGCATTCCGACTTCGTCTACCCCTTGGGGGGCATCATTCTTGGATTTGTGGCTCTGGTGTTGGGTGCCGAGTTCCTCGTGGGTGACTTTTGGGGCAACAATGGTGATGACGAGTGATGATTTTGATCACGACAAGATCTTGTTAGTCGGCTTCTTGTTATGGTGTGTCTGACTCGTCTTCCTGTTGGGCCTCTCCTACCGTGAAGTCGGAGCTGCTACGGGCGGCGTACGATGAACTACATGGATGGTCCGATCGCGAAGATCTTTGTCGATGTGGATCCTGCTCATCCCTTCTTTGGAGCTCCACATAACAACCGGAGCTGTCAGTCAGAGTCATCTGTTTGGAATAGACCGATGTGAGCTTCACGAGAAGGCTTTGGCGAGGTCTCTCTATGTGGTCGGAGTCGGTGAGTCAGAGTCGCTGAAGAGTGATGACGACGACACTAACAAGGATGCTTTGGTAAAAAAAATACCTTTTTGTAAAACTTCTTAGTTTATATATTGGGGCCGAACTTTTCCTTCAGTTTCTGAAATACATTGTTGTACGCTTCTTGCTTCGCACACAGTTATCATTTTTTTCTCGAACTGTTAAATTAATATATTGGGGCAAAACTTTTGCTGTCATTTCAAATTAAAATTGTTATATGCTTCTTGTTTCTCACACTGTTATCATTTTGCGACGCGGATCCAGACAAAACGCGTCGTGGTAAGATGGGACTATCTCGTAAAAAATCAGTCATGTGATCGAGCACCGTACATCTATACACATACCGGACTCAGGTGTCCACACGAAACTACTGCATGCGCTAACATCCAAGAAACCAAATCGAGTTTATTGCCCCCAGATTTTTATTCGTGATGTGTGACGCACCTCCAAATATGAGCAAGAGGATAGAATAAACCACCAAAAAACATAGCACTCCACACACACTCCCGCCGCGCGCAGTACCCCACACATCCGGAGCTCGATCTCAGTTGCTGACATGGCGCACAAGGCTGCGGTGACATGGAAGGACACGGGTGGTTCCGTCCTGGCAACCAAAAAAGGACTACGCGGAGGATAGAAAACACGCAGAGAGCACTGGCGTAAAGCTGTGGCTCGGGGCCGCGATACGTACGAGTCGTGCGGCTCATGGGTATCGCGTAGCGGCGTTTCACGCGCGCGTCCACGTCGCCGACTCGCACCGCGGCGGACGTGCTCGCGGCCGAACCACACCCACACAGGCCCCGGGCCCACCCTACCAGTCCATGCGAATGTGAGACGCAGTACTATGACAGTTACTGTAGATGCCTGCTACGGAGTATAATTTTTCTGTTTCGGAGGTTCGTATAATTGTGTAGAACCTTAATAATTGGGATTTGCATTTGACAAGTCGACAATCATTTGGATAATCCAGAGATTCCAGATCAATGATGCGGAGTGATTAGCAATGATCCGGAGGACACATTGTGTATTATCGGTTTTGCTAATTCTCAATCGATTGAGAATTAGTTTAGTTCTCAATCGATTGACGTTATCAGTTGCAACTGGACTTGCAACTGATTCGGGCCATTTGATTTGCTTCGTGATTCGTGCATCAGTTGCAAGTCAACATGCAACTGAGATTTGATGACGTCATGTGAATGAGAACTAAATTAATTCTCATTCGCCTGAGTTGCAAGTCTGCTCCGGACCGTTTGATTTGCTTCGTGATTTGTGCTAATCATGAGTTGCAACTTGACTTGCAACTGAAATTGATGATGTCATGTGAATGAGAATTAAGATAATTCTCATTTGATTGAGCGCTAGAGAGACCCGTGTATTATACCCAACTAAGTTGCTGCTGCACAACTGATGCTGGGAAGCAAAACGCTGCAAGATTATTATTGGCACGACCGTGGTTCGATCTTAGCTTCGCGGCCGGCCGGCCGGAGTGAGATTGGCACGACGCCGGCCGGCGGAGGCTGGAGGCATGTGCGGATCGTGAGGCCGGCGTTCGTTCGTTCGTGCATATCTCTTCTTCTGATCTGCCCGGGAGATAACGGGCGCGTATTCGCTGACTTTGCCAGGCTCAACGTCACCTGACTTTGAGTCACTAGCAAGTAGGCCCACTGTATGTGGGGTCCACATGTCAGCCACAACGTCACCGAGTCCACAACGTCAGCGAATCCCAGCCGGGAGATAACAGCTTAGTTATTACGGGAGCACATGTATCCAATCTAGTATCATGGACCAAGAAACGGTGCGGCTAAGAGAGAGATGCTGGGCATTTATTCGCTCCTGATCTTGATCTTGACTTTCTTTTTCATGTGTTGCGCGCATGTTTAGTTGTTGATGCGATCAACTTGGCCATGCTCGCCGTAGGCAGGCGTAGGATAAGATCCGCTACGATTCTCTCTCCCTGCCTCTGCGTGGTGAGGATGCAAAAGAATTCAATCAGCCACTGCAGCAGAAGGTAGCAACTAGCAAGATTTCACTTGTTGTGCTTGTACGCTACACCTAGCTACCGTGACACTAGACACCATCACGTGTTTATGGCTTCCCGGTTACTTAATCAGCTGACAGATCTTCTGTAGTACTAGTGCTAGAAACTGGGAAGGCTGGCCCACCCATTGCGGCTGTCAGAAAGTCATACAGTAGAGGAGTAGACAGCTTTCCTGGTCAAGATACTTTTGGGCATCGCTTTCTGGAGGAGCTAGCTGCCTCTCCTCCGTCCCAGGACAAGCCGCTAATTAATTTGGCTAATCCAGGGTGGGAAGAGCTGTTGGTCATTAAACAATCCCGCGTGCTCAAGTAGCTTAGCCCATGACGCCAAGCCAGGTTCTCGGCACCGGCTTTTGACATCGGACGGCATGCACGACCACGACGTACGGTGGCCGGAGGGAAGAAACGGTCAGTTCAAATCTTTTTCCCAGCACGGTCGGCACGACGCCAAGCATGGGTGAGATCCACCGTTCGTGCGTGCCGACCGACCGGCACGGCAAAAAAGTTTACGTGCGGTGCTCTGCGGCCGGCCACGGCAATACGGCATCATCGGCGTGAGGTAGATCAGTCGACGGGGCATGGTCGCGGGGGGTAGGGAAACGTGGGGTGGGTTTAGGGACGCGACAGACCGGGGCCATGGTGCCCGGGGCTGTGCCGCGCCAACGGCGGCATGCACCGCCGTCTTCTTGGATCCTTT
Organism: Poa pratensis; assembly: GCA_947311845.1. Lineage (NCBI taxonomy): Eukaryota > Viridiplantae > Streptophyta > Magnoliopsida > Poales > Poaceae > Poa > Poa pratensis. Next base: position 29,864,663 of record CAMZMU010000066.1, on the reverse strand, counting down.
TCGTGCCAGTTTTGGCGAAGGTGCTGATCGATGCCGAGACGTAAGGCATGTGCTCCCGGAACGGCCGGCGCTGCGTTTGTGGACCGCGGCGAACCGGCGCACGGAACGGCTATCCATGCATGTTGCGGTCACGTGCGGAGCAACCCTGGTGAAAGCAAGATCTCTCGTGCCTGCCGTGTTTGGGGCTTCGATCGGACCCCCTGGTTTTCTGGCCATGTTCTCATACAACGAACGATGCCTAAACTGTCCCTGTCAGTCACAAATGCTGCATTAGCTTGTGGATTGCTTTACGGTAACGTAAAGGTCACACGGCTATCCAATTTAACCGAAGGCCAAAGAACCATATAAGCACAGACAGCTGCTCCCTCCGTTTCAAAATACTTGTCTTCTACTCCCTCCGTTCCTTTTTATAGTGCGCTGGAGGTTTTTAAGCAAACTTCTGTCACGTTACAAAATATTTTTGTTTTCCAATTTTGCCCTCCCACCGCTTTCTCTCTCGCGACCGCTCTCTCTCTCTCCCGAGCGCTCTCTCTGGATCCCGTCGCCGTCACCGTCGCCTTCTCCCTCCCCGTCGCCGGCCGCCGCTATTCCTCTCCCCGTCGCCGGCCGCCGCTATTCCTCCACCCGTGGTCGAGTTCTTTCTCCCCGTAGGCAACCCTATTTCTCCCCGTAGTACAAGCTCTCCAAAGATTGGATTTTTATCCGTCGACGACGTGCTACGGGCGAGATGGCGCTCGATCCGTGGACGCCGGCGATAGATCAACTCGATGCGGCGAGGTCCGGGCAGGCGGAGGAGAGGATGCGGCAATCTCGAGTCTGGCGCCAGATCCATGGAAGCGGGAGGCGAGCACATCGGTGAGTCGCTGTCCCTTCCATTCCCTTCCCGCCGCCTCTTCTCTGTTCTACCATGTCTCATCTTCCGTGCGTGCTGTGCAGGGAGTCCCGCGACGAGGTGCAGGGAGTTGGCGGCTGCGCAGTCGCCGTCGGTGTCGATGCGGGACGTGGCCACGGAGTGACGGAGATGATGCCGGTGGCCAGCCAGGCGCAGTCTAGGAGCGGCACCCCGACAGGCGCCGCCGCGCCGTCGTCGCTCAGCCCGCTCTGCCCGGTGTCGGCGTCGCCGTCCGCGTCCGAGAGGGAGCTGCAGGCGAGAACGCGCCGGGAGATCGCGGCGCTGGGACTGCAGCTGGGCAAGATCTTGCAGGCATCGAGTTCTTCGTCGTGCTCGAGTTCTTCGTCACGCCCGTGGCCTCCCTCACCTGCGCCTGTGGCCTGCTACACTCTCCAGCAAGGTGCTTTCCTTCTGTCCTGAATGATTTGCAGTAGTTGTCCTGCGAGTATATTTTGATTAAAGCAGTAGTAGCAGGAGTAGAATCAAACGAACAAACAACACTACAGGCAGGCACATGTTTCGTAAGTGCTTGTTATTGAGCATGCTGGAATTGTGCAATTTAACAAGCTTAATTGCTTTCAGTACTTGCAATTGTTGAGCTCCTGGAGATCTGGTGTCGACAACCGGTCTCGCCCCATTTTGCCATTTTGCTCGCCGTAATGCTTGGTTAGGGAATGTGGTTGATGCTTTAATTTTCCGATTCAAACTTAACTGGAATTTGCAAACTTAACTGAAAAGCAGCAGGGAACATGTATGTGTTGTGCAGCAGTGGAGTAGCAGTAGCCTTATTTTGGAAGGAAAAGAAGATTAGGAGTAGCTAGCTGTAGTGCGAGTATGATGCTTTCGTCTGTTCCAGTCTAGGTTTGGGTTCTATGAACACTAGCTGTAGTTTTTGCTCATACAGCTTGTTTGCATAGCTTGCTTGCTGCAGAAATATATGCTGTTGTACTTTTGCATGCATTATCTAATGGTGTTAAAATTGCATGCATTATCTGGAAGCAAGTGCTTGCTTGCTGTGATAAACACAACTTAAATATTTCGTGTGCTCCATTAGGAGTATGTGTATTGCTTCTAGTACTCTTATCTCCTCCTAACTGAAATACACTTATAAACATACAACAAACATACAACAGGAGTAACAACAACAACATACAGACTTAACTTACACACAAACACACAAACATGAGTAACATTGACTGAATTTTTTCATTACAGCAACACACAAGCATTCACTTACACACAGACATGACTAGGCAACATCTTGGGCTTGGCCTAGGAAGTTTAGAGCACGTGCAATAACCTCAGGAGGGCAACACAGCCTTATAGGTAGCTGACCCAACCTTTCACGCTTGTCCTTGTTTGCATGAACTAGCTTGAGACCATTCTCTCCTAAATTGTTCATGACCTCAACCATAACAGACATTAAACTTAGGAAAATTCGGTTCAGCTTTGATGATTCGTATGCTCTGAATTCAGCCTCAACACCTTTAATAAACTCCTTCAGAGTTTTAGAGCTAAGGGTATTTGTTAGAGATTGTATGGATCTAAAAAATCCTAGATCAAGTACATTCAGATCTGTACTGTTTGCTGGCTGCTGAATCAGCTTGATGTTGAATCTTGAATTGGCTACAGCTTCTGCGAATGCTGGGTCATTGGGCAAAAGATGCGGCTTCGCATTATCTTGCTGTATGAAAATCGTCTTGCCCACATCTTCTTGAGGCCAAAGTAACTCTATTGCAGGCAGTAGTTTTTCAATAAAGTACTCCCGCATCACTTCCCTCGTTACAACCAGGTTCTTGGTCTCCAATGTGCCTTTCTCTCTATTTTGACTTCGTCTTTGCGCCGGTACCTCTTTCACGAAAGGCCACATACCTATTTTCCCGTCAAATGTCATTTTCCCTTCACTGTCATACCTAGGTCGAGCTACTGCGGTGAGGAACATGACTTTGCCTATGCAATTTCCAGCTGCAGCCCTTTTAGGATCTGGCTCATCAGGCAGCAAGTAGTAGACCTTGTCATTCTCTGTCATGTTGAACCATTTTTCATCAACATGCAAAAACCTGTACATGTCATTGAAAAAGGGATCTGGAGTTGCAATTGTGTCTTCATCTACCATTCCTAAACAAAATTGTGCCCTGTTTCTCTTGTGTTTCTCTGTGAGTGGAGGCGTTAGGGCATTTGAGTGTCTTCGGATTAGTTTCATCTCAAACTTTCTGAATAGTGTCGTAGGATTGACTCCAAGTTGCCAAGCGAGAGACCTAATTGTTGACCTTTTGTTTAGTGGGATACTAGGGATTCGTGATAGATCAATATCTAGTGGCTTCCTTCCGCACCTGCCCTTTCTTCTGCTTGAAACGTCAACCGGCAAACCCTCCTCAATCTGCTTCATAGCTCGCTGCCAAAGACTCTGTATCTGTCGAATACCCACCTCAAAAAAATTTGCCATGTTCTTCATATCTTCTTTATCAAATTTACCACCTCCTTTCATACATAGTGCATGCAAAGCTACATAAGCAGCATATTTTTGAGTGTCACTGAGTGTTTTCCGTGTCTTCTTTGCTTGCTGAGCACCCACACCTGCAGCAGCATGTTCTTCAATAACTGCATCTTGATCATTTTCATTAACTGCATCTTGAACATTTTCCATAACTGCATCTTGACCATTGATCATTTCAGGTGTTGCTGGCAAGTTGAGGTCCAGCATTGCAGCTTCTGCTTGGACATGATGATTGACATGCTGAGCACCCACACCTGCAGCAAATGGAGTAAATGTAAGTACATGTAAGCAAATGGATCAAGTAGCCTCTCCTCATACTCCTTTAATGCCTGTGTGTAGGCACTGTTGTAGATAAGGGAATCTGCCATCCCAGGAACTATGATTTCTACATGTGTGCTCATGCTGGGATGATCGTATGTCCTCTCTAACTTGAGTTGTCATTGTGACGCGCTGTGCTTCAAATGTCTATTTCAATCTAAGCTATCCGACTTGTGTGTTCCAGGGGACTACAAGGCCAACACACTACCATGTGCTCCATGATGAGATAGGCTTCTCTCCCGATGAACTGCAGGAGCTCGTGCATTCTCTCTCCTACGTGTATGTGGACTGAAGCAGTAAAAAATATTCAGTTGTTACCATGCCTTTGGTGACCATCGTTGCATTCTTCAGATCTGACATTTCAATGCTTGTGAACTTGTTTCAGGTATCAGAGGAGCACCACAGCCATCTCAGTAGGTACGCAAGATCTACCACTACTTGATTTCACAACATATGACAGCAGGGCATTGCTCATCACCTTTATCTGTCAAACCTTACCAATGTTTTGTACTCCTTCCCTTCCGCAATAAGTTTGTACTTCTACATGCTCTCAGTGCTACTCCTTGATGATGATTACAAAACTGAACTAGTTGTAATTTCGAAAATGGATGATTCAGGTATTTAAGAGCATAGTGTCAAACACAAGAGCTGCTGATATTCAGGATTTTACCTGCGTCAGGATTGGCTTCAGGTATGTTCCCTATTTCTTCTTCTGGAGGAGTACTGTTGAGATTAAGCAGTAGAACCATACTGCTAATATTTTGTTTCTCTTGATCAGGAGGAGTAGAAGATGCGGCCGGCCGGCGGGATCAGCTCTTGCTGTACCTGGGCGCTGCGGGATCAGCTCTTGCTGTACCTGGGCTGTTTCCCAGCGAGGATTGCCAAGCGAAGAAGGGGAGGGAGGTCCCGGCGATCAGCGCTGGGCCGGCGGCCGGTGATCAGCGCTGCGGGATCAGCTCTTGCTGTACCTGGGCGAGGACACGTGAGGAGGACCTGTGCGAGGAGATGGCGACGTGGAGTAGCTCGCCGGCGAGGAAGACATGGGCGAGGAGGATCTGGGCTTCTTCCTCGCCGGCAAGCAACACCTCGCCGGCGATTGACGGGCGAGATGGATCGGAGATTCAAATTTTGAATTTTGCTTTATTAGCTGATGTACCGGTTCGCTGTAATGATCGGTCCCTGTGTATCACTTCGGGAGGGTATTCCATGTAATATAAGCCAACTAGTAGGGGCAGAAGCGTCTTTTGGTCGATTTTCACATGGTCAGAATTAATTCTAAAACGCACTATATTTAGGAACGGAGGGAGTATTTGTCTAAATTTGGATGTACCTATACACAAACATGTCTAGGTACATCCGAATTTGGACAAATGGAAGACAAGTATTTTAGAACGGATGGAGTAGCTATGAAGCGCATCTTGTGATTGTTTTGCTCGCTGATGGATGGGAGCACTACCACTAGGATGCTCTGGTTCATGACTCGGGAACACGTCTGACAGCCAGGCCTGTCTGGTACCTGTCCAAAATGGCACTGAAGAGATCGACGTGCTTCGGAGCTAGAGTAAACATGATATAATTGGGCGACCCTCATCATTCGAGGCCAGCAGGGAGCAGGCAGCCGGCATGCATGGCCTGTCTGTCCAGCCATGTCTGCGCACAACACCTTGGCTTGCTTTGCTGACAGGCAGTTTCTTCCTTACGGGATTATTAGCAGCAGAGCAGCAGCCAGCTCCCGTTTACCTGCACCGGCACCAGCTAGCTGCCATCCAATCCAATCGCGCGTGCGAGTTGCCGCATCCGTCAGCCGATCCGCAGCGCAAGTTGCCGTCGCCGGCACGGCCCCGTGACCCGCGAGACTGCTGGGAGCCAGAAAAGTCCGGGAGGCAACTGGGCGAAACCGAAGCTGTTTTGCGAGTGAGTGCGGGGTGAGATTGATGCACGGCACCGGCCAGCCGCAAAGCCGCTGCCGGCACCGTCCGGCAGCCACCCTGGTCTTCTTCGTGCATCATCCATCCATCCCACCAAGGATTTTTTTACTAGTACTTGATTGAGCTCCGAGTCCTCGACTCCTCGCTTTGCCCCAATAAATTTCCCAGGTCATATGCCAACTTGTTGCTGCACAGTTAGTTTAGGTTAGTGGCAGTGTGGGCATCCCCCCTGGAAATGCTAGGCGCAGAGATTTTTTCGTAGCCGGAAATGGATAACTCACGCCTGAACGACCGATTCTTTCCCTAGAAAATAGAAACTAAAGCTTAGAGGTCGGCGCCTTTCCGATCGTCGCCGTCGCAGTCACACTAGATGTATGCGATTAATTAAAGAAGAATGAGCGAAATACAGTTGTTATGTTGACGAGTAGAACGGAATTGCTTAGCCTTGTTTAGATACACATATCCTGTTAGTGCTGATGATGCAGAGATCGAATCGGCTTTGTCGTGTAAGCATCGGTTCAATCATGTTTTAGTTAGTATTCCATCGGATTTTTCTGCTGATATATTTGCGCAACTTGCAGCGCTTTCGACTATTCCAAGTTGACGAACTGAATTCTCAAGGCAAAGGGGGAAAGGTCCAGGAATCGGTTGCTCACGCTCTCCAACGCCTCCTAGCGGAAAAACGAACATGGGTCATCTGGAAAACGGAGCAGCCAGTGGGAGCCTAGTTTTCAGATTGGAATAATCGTTTCTAGAAAAGGCATACCCCTGTTGAGTGTTGATGAGAGCTGTTTTAGTCGATTACTCCATCATATACTCCTAGTTGGGCATGATGATTCCGGTCAACTTTGAGCCGACCAGGTATGGGCACTCCTATAATAGTATAATACACTGCTTGGGTAGGAATTTCAGATCGAACATGGAATCTGCAAAATACTAAAGTCAACTCGGCGTAATCTTTCGCTTATAAAACATGGCCTAACTGTTGTGTCTAAATTTGGGCTGTCAATCCAAAATTTGGCCTAACTGTTGTTCCGGAAGTGATCTTGTCTTATGGACTGTATTTTTTTCCTTCCATCTTATGGACTAACACGGCAGAGCTCCTGCTTTTTGGTTAAAATCAAGCATGATAACCTCGGGCAACATTCTGTCAGCATACACAGCGTCGCTGTCTCTCTTTTGCTGTGACAAACTGACAATGCAATTTGATCTTTTTTCACAATGGGAGCTCTCTGTAGGCGACATATACAGAAGCAACTTTTTAGGCGTCTTTTTTCGTTTCACTTTCAGAGTGCCGGAGCAACTTTGGATTTCCTTTTTTTGCTTAACGAGCAGTCAATGGACCGCCGATCCTTCTCTCGATGCTCTTTTTATTATCGAGAAGATGATCTCACCACCGCACGGACTGTGCCTTAGTTCCATATCCAAGTATAACCCCGGAGAAAAGAGACGTATCAAAGGCCTTGATGTTTACCCCCAAATCATTTGTGATTGTAAGTTTGTAACACAGGCAACCATAAGTTCTACTACACCCTTGCAGGACAATTATTCGAGTTTACACACATCAGTACATCACATTCACAATGGATAAAGACGCCTTTGCGGAGTGTGTGATGAATCACTCGAACCACTGGCAATAATCTGGCATCAGCATGCATGATGACCAGGTGAGGTGTTCAATCTTGAACGATCAAGATGCCGGCGGAAGAGAAGAGAAAAGGTCCCAAATTTGGCACACCATGTAAACCCACAGGAGTTTTTCTCCCGATATACGTGGCAACATATTAGTCGACTTTTGTAGTTGTGCTTCACTTTTGTAGTGACTTTTGAGGCATGTCTCAATCTTTGTGATTCTGGAGATGTAAACTTAAATAAGACGATCAAACTCTGTAATAAGCGGCTATATGCATCACTCGATGCAGAGGCTGGCATTAATAAAATTCTCTTTTCTAAGAAAAAAACCTCGTAGTGTCAGCAGCAGCAACGGAGAGAAGTTCAGTGCTTAAGATGAAATCATTTGTGCAGACAGGAAAAGGGCAACCCCTGTTTCTTCACCTGTGCTCGATTAGGTTCGTGCTGTGTGGTCAGCAACTGGCCACGCCTTGTCTATGTGTGGCGTGTGCAGCTATCTTGGCGTTGCAAATTAAGTAAAGAAACATGTGTGGCCATTGAAAAAGATCCCACAGCCCCACATTGATTCATGCATCTACGATTCACCTCGCTTGGCCAGGGCCCAGGGAGAAGATGAGAACAGCAGCATCAGGCCAGGCTAGGCTAGAGACGATTTGCCGCCGTGTTCATTGGTGTCTTCTGAGGCGGCGTCTCCCCTACCCACAGTCTACAGACGCACGACACGACCATAATCCGTCTAGTCATCCCTCGGTTTTGGGTTCTCTGGAAGCAAAACGTCGCCGTTCTAAGCAGCACCGGAAGTTCAGAAACGTTGCATTTGCAGCAGAGATTTTAATCATGTCTTCCAGACGGAGCCTTGCTCCCTGCAGTTGCACGCCGATGTTGTGGCGGTGCGCAAGCCTAGCTAGTAATGGTCGGTCGCCCAGGTAAGGACGTACACGGCAGCAGGTGCATACATGGACGAAACAGAGTTGCGGCTGGGAGATAGCAACGGGGTGCAGAAAGCCTGCCGCAACTTGGCCGATTCGCAGCAGAACTGTACCATGGCCGGCCTTTTCGGTGAAAGGTCTGTGGCGGGGACATGCATGGTTGAATGGCTCATACTTTGATCCGCGACAGCAGCAGAAGAACTAGATCCCTCGAGCTTTTCACAGCGTCACAGAATGGGATGCCGCAAGAATTTCGGAGGAGGATGAGCTGACTTGCAAGCTGAGCTACATTGGCCACGATTCCGTCCTGCCTGCGTGTGGTGGCCAAGTGAACACGCAATATATTATGTGGTGTGTTGTTTTACTGATGAAGGTGCATCTCATCGGGCTCGGTGAAGTTCATTTTGGCTCGAGAATCAGCTCGGTGGCGGCGGACAAAAGAGAACGGAAGGGGGCTCCTAGCCTCCTATCAGATGCGTCGCCTGAAGCGGGAGAGTTCACAAATCGCTCGGATCGCTGTGGTTATTTATTTTTCCTTTCGCTGACCGCTGATGTTGTTCATGCAAAATACATGCGTTTTTTTTCCTTCTAATTTTGAAACAAAAAGTTCCAGATTTTGAAAACTTGAAACAAAATACATCCGTTTTTTTCTCTTCTAATTTTGAAACAAAAAGTTCCAGATTTTGAAAACTTGAAACAAAATACATTCTTTTTTTTCTTGTAATTTAGATTAGTATGGTCACACTAGTTTTCTGTCCTCACATGTGTTAAGCTCCAAAACAAAACAATGCATCTCTCCTGAAGATGCATACGTTAACCATGATCACCCTACTTGTCTTTGATGTTTTTGTTGCAGGTTTGAAGAAGATTAGGAGAAGACCAAGATTAGTTTTAGGGTTTTCTATTTCCTTTTTTACATTTTGGTCATTTGTAATAGTAAAGCATGGCTATAATCTTGCACACTTGTACTTATGTCATTTACTTGTAACAACTCTTACTATTCTTTAAACTCTGCAACAATTTTTCGATTCGAATTGTATTGAGTTACACATTTCATCAAAAAAAATCGCAAAATAGATGAATTATAGTTTGATTCAATACTATTCTGCACCGTTTTAGATGTCGAGTTAAATTTCAAATTTTTACCTGCAAATTTCATGATTTATGCAGTCGTTCTTCTGTAAGTTGTGCTTATGCACCTCAGTCCTTTAATTACTCATTATTTACCACATATTCCAAAACTAGCAAAATAAGCAACTCTCATGCCCTATACCACTTGCTAACAACTTTAATTATTTAAAGATTTTTTTCATTTTCCTATTTCCGGATGGATTGCACAAAGGTCGATTATTCCATGTCTCGTCAATAAACCACGACTGCGCGTCAAGTTTTTTCATAATGCAAATTGCATGAACAATAGTATACTCTTTATTTTATTGTAGTGCAAAATTCTGATGTTGCTACTTTACATCACCCCTCTGACCTCAAATTCCCATGCGCACAAGACATTTGAGAACTGATACATCTCAAACGTATCTATAATTTTTAATGCTCCATGCTTGTTTTATACCAAATGCTACATGTTTTATTTACACTTTATATCATTTTTATGCATTTTCTAAAACTAACCTATTAACAAGACGTCACAGTGCCAGTTCCTGTTTTCTACTGTCTTTTTGTTCTAGAAATCCTAGTCGGGAAATATTCTCCAAAAGACCTGAAAATTTACGGGATTTATTTTTGCGAAGTAACCAAGACACTACCCGAAGGAGAGGTCCAGGGGACCCACCAGGCAAGGAGGCGGCCTCCAGGCGCAGCCTGGGGTGGGGCCGCGCCCCAAGCCCGTGTGGGCCCCTGGTGCTCCTCCGGCGCCACCCTTTTGCCTATAAATTACTCCTTCCCCGAAAACCCTAAGTACCCGATCAAAAATCCACGAAAAGTTCCGACGCCGCCGTCGTCATCAACCCTAGTTCGGGTGGGTTCTGAAACTCTTCCCGGCACCCTGCCGGAGGAGGAGATCATCATCGGAGGGCTCTACACCACCATGCCTGCCTCCGGAGTGATGCGTGAGCAGTTCCCCACGGGACTACGGGTTCATGGCAGTAGCTAGATGGCAGTCTCTCCACTTTTGTGCTATCATGTTTAGATCTTATGAACTGCCTACATGATTAAGATAATCTTATTGTAATGCTACATGTTGTGTTTGCTGGGATCCGATGAATTTAGAAGTTATGATCAAGTTTGTTCATCTATCTATATACATGTGTTATTTATATTCTTGCATGCTCTCCGTTGTTAGTAGATGCTTTGGCCAAGTAGATGTTAGTGACTCCAAGAGAGGGTATTTATACTAGATAGTGCGTTCATGTCTCAAGTAGCCTGGCCTCGAGTGACGGAAACGACTAAGGTTGTGGATGTGTTGTTGCCACTAGGGAGAAAACAACTTTGCTATGTCTATATGTCATTTGCATTGTTTACTTTACACACTTTGCTTATTGCAATAATCTGTTACTTGCAACTTAATACCTGTGAGAGACGTGGATACTATTTCACCAGTGGATTATTAGTCATAGATGCAGCTAGCAAGCGGTCTATGTATATTTTTGCAATGCCCAATAAATATCACAATGAACATGTTCTTGTTATAATATGCATTGTCATGCTTTTGCACTTTGTCAATTGTCCAGCTGTAATTTGTTTACCCAGCATGTTAGTTTATCTGTCTTATGGAGAGACATCTCTAGTGAACTGTGGACCCGGTCCTTTATTTTACATTGATACAAACACCGTTTCCACCACGTTCTACACTCATTTCCGGCATAGTAACCATGCACGGGAACTCTGTAGGCCTGCGACTGGCCGCAGCATCAGATGATTCTGCGGCGAAGGCAACGTAGAGTGCTGGGGTATCACCCGAGGGTATGTGTATGTGTTTTCGAATCCGTCATGGACTCGACGTCGTTATCAAGGCTCGTGTCGGAGTCGATATGCTCATCGAGTGGTCCGTCTGGACGGATCTCGCTGTCGATGCCTTCATTGCCTATGCTCATCTCGACGTCGGTGAAGTTGTTATGAATCTCGAAGTCGAGGTTGTTGTTGGTGCAGATATCGGAGTCGACGTTGTTGTTGATATGCGTTTCGGGCTTGTCGAAGTCGCTGAGGGAGATCCCGCAGCCGAAACTATCCTCGAGTGGGAGATCGAGCTCGGGATCGTTTGTGCGGTATGCTGATTCGGCCTCCTCGCCTTGGAGTTCTTCAATGAGCTCGTTGATCTCTCGTGTGGACATGGTTGTTGCAGACGAGCAAGCTTGGAGGATCGACGATGGTATGGACGCAGTTGATGGATCCGCAGTCGAAGGGGCCGCAACCGGTGGATCCTCGGGTGCGGAAGTCGCGAGTTGGTGTGGATCCGTCAAGTCCTGCATACCAAGCTTGTTGACGAAAAAATTGAACGAACCAACGGTTAAACCCAAACCTGACTCGAGATCGGAGAAGGCCTCCTGGAATTCTGGCGAGTGTGGCTCGAAACCCATCAGAGGATCTGATCTGCTTTTTGCAGGTGAAGCTGGCGTGCTGCCGTTTGTCGAGTGAGTCGGCGAATTGCCGTGTGTCGCCCGAGTCGGCGAGTTCTGGTTTGTTGATGCAGCCGGCGAGTTACCGTTTGTAGATCCGATTGGCGAGTTCTGGTTTGTTGATGCAGCCGGCGAGTTGCCGTTTGTAGATCCGATCGGCGAGTCGTTGTTTTCCGATGGAACCGAAGAAACCGTGAGTCCAGCACTATTCTTTCCCACAGACGACGCCAATTGACGAAGGGTTAACTCATCAAATCCCATGGTTAGGACCTAGGGTTGAGATTATGGGGAGAGAACGTGGTAGTACTGGTAGTTTCGTCGGCTGACAAGCAGAGGCAAAGATTTACCCAGGTTCAGGCCCCTCGGGTGGAGGTAAAGACCCTACTTCCTGCTTGTCTGGTATTGATTGTGGATTATGCGATTACAGGGGAGCTCCGGCGAGGTATCGATCTCGCTAGAGCTTTTGGTGGTTCGAGTATGGCTTGGTCCTAGATCGGCACCCCTCCCAGCCTTTAAATAGGCTGGGTCTCGGGAGTTCATAACCGACCTAGTTTACAAGTAAGGAAAGTTTAAACCGACTATGCTTATGACTAATCTTGGAGGGTACTCCATCTTCTTGGGCCTTGGTCTTGGGCTTCGAATAGGCTCTTCACTATTGGGGCTTAGTCGCCACGTGCACCAGGTACCCTCATGGTAGGGTACCCGAGATGTATACCCTTGTCAGTAGCCCCCGAGTACTTGTCTGACTCGAAGAATCGGGCATGGACTCGTTCGTAAGTGCACGTCATATGCTTTGTATTCTGTATATTATAATTGGAATTCTTGTATGAATAGCACATGTTGGCTATGTCGAGTATCACATCGACTGTGGTTTTTGCTTATGATGATCAAGAGATAATAGCTTAGCAGGCCCAGTACACTCGACGGATCGGGACTGGTTAACTACACATTCGGGTAAAACCTTACTAGCTTTCAATCAAACTCGAGTCCCGGACTCGAATCTGGAACAAACTGGTCAGATTCGACTAGGCCGCGGAGGTCTTACTGAGTCGATCTGCAGTATAGATTTGAATTTTACCCAACGCGTCCGTCAGGATTTTTCATCATGTCTGCTGACACGGAAAGTATAAGGATTGACGTTGCTGGAACGGTCCTTAGCCCAGCTCGAAAGTTCGGCGGGTCTTACCTTTGCACTATGCGTGCAGCATCCGAGGTATTTGCGGCGGACGCAACTCGGGAATGTTTCGAGTATGATTTTGTATATAAACTGAATCGATCTTTTGTCGACTGACACTTTGTCGTTATTCTATCGGGTGCGCGACAGCGCTCCCGATGGGAGTAGCCCCCGAGATTGTGCTTTATTGCTTGCAATGGAGGATAATCTCAGATCTTCTTACCTGCATATGTTAATCGAAGAAATTTTTGCCGTAATTCTATCGGGTGCACGACAGTGCTCCCGATGGGAGTAGCCCCCGAGATTATGCTGTATTTTGTAATGGAGGATAATCTCAAAATCATTTTATCTTGACATCTCCAGTCGAAGAATTTTTTGATATGCTCCCGATGGGAGTAATATGCCTCAGTCGAAGGAACGGTCGAGTGACCAATTTTGCCTTAACATTGCTTTTTCACACCCGAAACAAACAAGGCAGTCGAGTGACCGAGATGCGTGGGGCAGACTCGAATGTATTTCTGATCAGAGCGCTTGAGATGACGTCAGGGATGACGTTTTTGGCGACTGCGCTGCCTGACACGCGGTGGCGTGCGTTATGCTGTGATGGATGGGACGTGACACATAGGTGGGCCCATTGTGCAGCGCTGACCGAACGACGGTGCCGTTTGGACTTGATTTGACCACTCTGGCCCACTTTTTACGGAGGCGTGATGATGGCTCCTCTTTTTGCGTGCGTAGTGGGCGGAGTGGCCGGCGACGGTTGCCCTCCGCGTTTGCCACGTGTACGGTGAGATTGCGTGCGTAACGCACGATTAGGATATGAACGGCTGTGATTGCTTTGATTTGTGGTAAATAGGGGAACGGCGCTGGCATTACTTTTTACTTGTCATTTGCTCTGCGCGCCGCCCCTGCTTCATCGTCTCCTCTCGCCTCCATTGTTCTTGCGCCCGAGCTCCCTCTGTTCCCCTTAGCCACCGCTGCCATGGCGCCAAAGAGAAAGCTGCTGCCGCCGACGCGCCCGCGACCGACGCGGCCGCTCTGAAGGGGAAGAAGACTGCGGCTGGCGCATCTGCGCCCGCCGTCGACCTCAAGAAGAGCGACGGCGATTGGATGAAATCCACCATCAAGGAGGCGCATCTGGACAAGCTTCGCGAGGAGGGAATGCTGCCACCCGCGGACCAGCTGTTCGTCCGCGCGCCGTCGCCCAAGGAGGTACTCCCCGAGCCTCGCGCTAACGAGCGCGTTTGTTTTGCGGAGTTTCTGCCTAGGGGTTTTTCGCTTCCCTTCCACGACTTCGTTCGTGGATTGATGTATGCATACGGGGTGCAAATCCATGATTTCACCCCGAATGGCATTATGCACATTGCCTGTTTTATGGTTTTGTGCGAGTGCTTCTTGGGAGTTTCTCCCAGCTGGGCCCTCTGGAAGTCGATCTTCATGGTCGGCCCAACAACCGAGGCGGCCGCACCTATCCTGTTGGCGGCTTCGGGATCCAGGTGCGCAGCGACACCCGCTACTTCGCCCTGAAGCCAGTCGACTCGGCGCAAGGGTGGAGGAAGAGGTGGTTCTATGTGCGCGTCGACCAGGAAGGAGTCCCGCCATTTTCGACTGCTGGCATAGTCGCGAGGACGAAGCCTGGGACCACCCGCTGTCGGCTGAAGAAAAGGCAGAAGCGGCGCCTCTGCTGTCGAAGATTGGAGAGCTGCTAAGCAGCGTAACTGGTGTGCATTTGATTGCCACCTTTGTGAAGATGCGGGTGGCCGCTCCGCATTCGCGCCCACCCCATGTGGGAGTACGAGGGTGCGCTCGACGCCACCCGAATGAGCAAGGAGGAGCTGTCGAAGAGCGAGCTGGTGTCACATGTGCGGTCCATCACCAGCACGAAGTCCAGCGAGCCCTGCAACGTCGACTGCCCTGTCACCCTTATGGTCCTGATAGCCTTTGGAGGAGGTTAGTGAACTATCAAGTTTATGATCTCCTGCTTTTGTTATTTTGTTGTGCATCTTTGTAACTTTCGACTGCTGTATTTTGTATGCAGGGCCACTCGACTGCATCGACCCTTCCTCCTCTTCCCGAAGATGGCCCAACTCATGAAACGGAGGTGCAAACGGTAGAAGCGAAGGGAGGAGATGAATCGCCTCTACCTTCGGCTACCACATCTCCCACGGAAGAGGTCGAAGAGGAAGGGGCAGAGGAAGTGCAGGCCAAGGAGCTCGCCACGACTGATGATGTGAGCGAGGTTCCCACTCGCAAGCGCCGTCGGGCGGCCCGAGTTGTGTCTTCCTCCACGAGTTCACCCGCGAAGGAATCAGATGTGAGAGATGACGGAGACTCGGGCTCGTCTCCTACTACCACAGCTGCTCCTTTGAACGTGAGCCCGTTGAGCTCAGCTCCTCCTCCCAGTCGGGTGAGGAGCTGCTTTTTGGAGGCCCAATTTTGACAACCTTGATACTGAGGAGGAAGAAGAGCACAGGTATGCGTCTGAGCTTTTTGTACTAAAGTTTTTGTTTGTTGACAGTCTTGCTTATGTTGTATTTTCTGTCACTCGCAGTGCTGAGACTGTGCGCCCGATGACTCCCCCATCCGAGAAGATGACGACTCCAGAGCACCCGGAAGTCTCTCATGTGACTCCAGAAGTCGTTCAATCAGCAGCCGCAACTACTGCTATTGAGACGGCCAAAGCTATGAGTGCCGCAGCTCCGGAGGTCGGGACATCAGCCGCGAAGCCCGTGCCTTGGACAGAACACGTAAGTGTCTTTTTGTCGAGTCCGCATACGGGACTGGTTATGTATAACTTATGCTGATTTCGTGTGCTTGCAGCCTTACTACCTCAACTTGGTAGAATCGGGCAAAGCTTTTGTCCAACTGGAGCAAGAGAGGGATAGCCTGCGCACCAGTTTGGAGCAACTCACTCGTAAGTGTATTTTGATTTGTAACCCGAAGTCCCTTTTGCACTGTCTTTGCTTAGCTGAGTGTTTGAATTACTTCTTGCCATCAAATTCAGATGACAAGGCATCGGCTGAGTCCCGGGTGAAGGAGCTAGAAGATGCACTCGCCAAGCAGCGTGCTGAGTCGAAGAAGGCTTTGGATGATGCCAAGAACTCCGCTGCCTTGCGCGAGAAAGAATATGCTGAGCGTCTGGCTAGCCTCACCCGAGACGTGGGCGGTGAGTATAATTTGCCACTTTTTGTTTACTTCTGTTGCCGCTGAATGTCGTGTAAGAGTTTCTGTTCTTTCTGATTTTTGAAGGAGCTGTTGGCGCACCGGCACCTGTAGACCAGGCGAGTGGCGATTTATCCCTCGACCGTGCTATTGGCGACCTGGACGTCGTCTCCGCCCAAGCTAAGGATGCACTCGCCAAGTCTACGAGCACACTCGGCGCCGTATACAAGGGCGTGTTCCCGTCTGGCCAACCTCCCTCGACCGTGGAAGGCTTTGCCGACGTCCTAGGCCCGGGAACCTCCACGATGGCGAATTTTGCTCGCACCCTGACGGTACGCGGCTCAGAAACCACCCTCAAGCTCCTTTTAGGTCATGGGATAGAGGGTGACTTCAAGGCCGCTCTGTCTGATTTCCCTCGGAAGCCGGATGGGAAACTGGTGTCTCTGAAGCATTTGAACGAGCCAGCCTCGCAGCTGGCTGAAATTTTTATGACTACCGTGGAGCGCCGGTCAGCGGAGGTCGCCAATCGCGCGCGTAGGGCTAGGTCGGAGTCTGCGTCATAGACTTTAGAGCCATCTTCCCTTTTGCTGGACTGTAATTATACTTTTATGATACCTCGAGTATGCTTATGCTTTTGCCACACTTGTATGGATTTGGTTCCTTTGTTATGCCTCTGCCTGTAAGGCTATGTGCTGTTACTCGCCTGAGCTTTGTGATGAGTTTCTCATGAAACTTTTATGATGTTTGGAACAGAAACAGGCAGCCGCTACTTCATCTAGCTCGTCGCGGCATCGTGCTCCTACTCGATCTCGAGCTCAGGCGGCAAACGATGCCGCAGTAATGCGTTATATGAAGGCTCGAGTCGCAAAACTGGAGCAAGAGTTGAAGAACGCCCAGAGCGAGCTGGATATGATGAGGGCGAGGCCTGCTTTACCCACTCAGCGAGAGGACTATGTGCTTGGCGAGATGGAGATCGTGAACAGACAACTCGAGTGTAAGCATGACTGCCTTGATCTCAAGAGTTCATAGTCTGTCCTTTTTGTTGATCCAACGTGCCTTGTTGCAGGTTTTGTTCCAGACTTCCAGGCGGAGCAGGCTCGAGTTGACGAGCAGTTGAATAATGCGACTGACGAACCAACGACGGGCCGTCAGCACTTTCGCTTGGATAAGCACCGAGCCGCATACTCGCAACTCTAAAGGATCGAGTGTGGCGGAGCACTATGCTGCTCGAGTTATGCAGGTCGGCCTTCAGTCGAATCAACCAGACTTGTTCCCGACAGGGCCGCAACCTCAAGGAATCCACGCGCTGCTCGGGCTTTTCCGGAGTGCAGGTCCCATTCGAGATTTTGTCACCCAGAAGCTTGTGGATGGTGCCAACGCAACGATGGCGTATATCCGGAGTAAGCGTCCACATATGCAGCTACGTCCACCCGTGCCTGGATCGACCTTGTCACAGTCGCAACTTGACGAAACAGTCGAATACGCGAGGGTACTGGTTGATTGTTATCACGCTCAACTTATGGGCCTGTTCTTCCAGTCAAGGACGAACCGGAAGATTAGGGTACTCCTGTATATAGGGCAGCCCCCGAGTGTAAATTTGCCACTTATACGTAGTATATATTTATGTATATGTATGTGCGCAGCCCCCGTGTGTATCGAGTGGGGTTTATGAAAAACACTTAGTATGGAACATGAATTGCACAGCCCCCGAGTGTTCGAGTGAGGCTGTGAATTTTTGCGATGTTTGAAGCTGCAATTCATGATTTTGAGCAACTTTTTGTTTATGTATGATTATTATGACCTAGCCCCCGAGTATTCGAGTGCGGTTGGGGTATTATGTTTGAAGAAGGAGCGAAAGCTCATGCTTTGAGATATCGCAGCCCCGAGTATTCGGGTGAGGCTAATGTTGTGCGAATAAGTTATGCGAGTAGTAAGCAGGGAGAAATATGAGGAATCATTGACTATATTCCATTTTTGAATGTTAAGCTGCAGGCCGCCTCATTAAAAACCTTCCAGTCCCCTTAGGTACCCTGGTAAGGAAAAGAGCGCGTCTGAAACCTGCAGCCATCCGACATATGTGCTATTACATTGTGCGACTGAGCAATCTAAGCATAGAAACGGCGCAGCTGCGCAACGTTCCAAGGATTGTGCGAGAGTTCCCTGTCTTCGCGTGCTTCAGTCTGTATGCTCCACCACCAATGACCTCGGTGATGATGAAGGGTCCTTCCCATGGAGAAGCGAGTTTGTGCACCTTCTTTTGCTTCAGTCGAAGTACCAGGTCGCCAACCTCGAAGGATCTGGTACGCAGTCGACGGCTGTGATAGTTGCGGAGGTCTTGCTGATAGACAGCTGTGCGTGCTAGCGCCGTGTTGCGTGCTTCTTCGAGCAAGTCGACTGCATCTTCGAGTGCTTCATCTGAATCTTCTTCGTTGTATGCCTCGACTCTTGGTGCATTGAATCTTACATCTGATGGCAGGATTGCCTCTGCGCCGTAGACCATAAAGAATGGGTGAATTGTGTTGAAGCGTTGGGAGTTGTGCGTAGGCTCCATAGCACAGACGGGAGTTCTTCGACCCAAGCACCCGCGGCCCTTTTGAGTGGCACCAGGAGGCGTTTCTTGATTCCGCTCGTCACAAGTCCATTGGCCTTTTCGACTTGGCCATTGGATTGCGGGTGTGCCACAGATGCATAATTGAGCGTAATGTCCTGCTCTTTGCAGAAGGATCGGAATTCTTCAGCCGTGAAGTTTGTACCGTTATCAGTGATGATGCTACTTGGCACACCAAAGCGGTATATGATGGATTTTATGAAATTGACTGCTGTAGTGGCAGTCGAACTTGTGATAGGGACTGCTTCAATCCACTTGGTGAACTTGTCGACCGCCACCAGAAGGTGAGTATGCCCTCCATGGGAGGATTTTTTGAGTGGCCCGACCATATCGAGCCCCCACTGGGCGAAGGGCCAGGCCAATGGTATTGTCTTCAACGCCGATGCGGGTGCGTGCAGCTTTGTGGCGAATTTTTGACAGCCGATGCACCTTTTGACTATGTCCTCCGCGTCTTTGAGTGTTGTGGGCCAGTAGAAGCCTGCGCGAAAGGCTTTGGCTATGAGTGATCGACTGCTGGCGTGATGCCCACAGGTACCTGCATGAATATCACGAAGGATGGTCTGGCCATCTTCGAATGCTATGCAACGTTGGAACATACCTGATACGGTGCGCTTGTATAGTTCGCCGTTGATGACGGTGTATGCTTTAGATCGTCGAGTGACGCGTCTTGACTTTGTTATGTCTTCAGGTACCTCGCCGCGGCGTATGTATGCGAGGAAGGGTTGAGTCCAGGTTGGCTCAATGAGGAGTACCTCGACTGGAGGGTCCTCTGTGCTAGGTGCTTTGCTCTTGGCTGGTGCAGCTGATGTAGTAGATGTTCGCTTCTTCTTGATGGACCTGTGCTCGATGCGCTCGAGGAAGACACCAGGTGGTACTGGTGCTTTGGTCGCGCCAATGTTGGCTAGCTTATCTGCTTCTTCGTTACTCTCGCGCCCTATGTGCCGCAACTCGCAGCCTTCAAAGCTGCCCTCCATGAGATTGTACAGGTCACGGTAGGCGATCATGTTATCTGCGATTGCATCGCAGGCCTTCATTGTTTGCTGCACCACAAGATTCGAGTCACCATAGATCATCAGTCGAGTGCACCCGAGGGCTTTGGCCATCCGCATGCCATGGATCAGGGCCTCGTATTCTGCTTCGTTATTGGATGGTAACTCGAATTCCATCTGCAGTATATAGCGAAGCTTGTCGCCTTTTGGTGATATGAGGATGACGTCTGCGCCTGCGACTTCGTTCTTCTTTGAGCCGTCGAAGTACATAGTCCATGAGTTGGACACATCGGGTGCTCCTGGCAACTGAGCTTCGATCCACTCGGTATGGAAGTCAGATAAGACTTGTGCTTTGATGGCTTTCGGGTAATCATACTTGATATCTCGTGGTGCTAGCTCGATGAGCCATTTTGCGACTCGCCCAGTTGCATTGGGGTTTGTGAGGATGTCCCCGATCCCAGAGGTGCTGACTACAGTGATCGGGTGCTCTGCGAAATAGTGTGTCAGCTTCCTTGAGGACATGAACACGGCGTAAGCCAGCTTTTGATAGTGCGGGTACCGCTGCTTTGATATGGAGAGCACTTCACTCAAGTAATAGACTGGACGTTGTATGCTTTGGGCGTGTCCCTCCTCCCTGCGTTCGACCACCAGTACGGTGCTCACCACCCTGTTAGTTGCGGAGACATATAGGTATAGTGGCTCGCGTTTGATGGCTCCCAAGTGCAGGAGATCAATTGTAGTACCTTTCAATTAGAAAAGGTTGTCGAACCCACGAGGAGCTGAAGGTATTGGTTAGTAAGATTGATAAATAAAACAATAAAAGATGCAGTGTTTTTGGTATTTTCAGTTGTATAATTGCAAGCAGATAACAGATAGTAGCAAGTGAAAGCTCTCAAAGAGAGAAAGCCCAATCCTCTTATGTGGCAAAGGACAAGCTCAAGTGATGTGTAACTTATATGTGGCAAACGTTCCCGAGGGCGGCATGGATGATGCTAGGCATAGAGATTTATTAAACAACACGTTGAATATCTTGTCAAGTTTTAATCCTCTTTGGACGGAGCCATAATTAGGTATAGCTAAATAAATAAACTACAACCCCTTATGATGGATCATGTGGCCAAGCAAATGACTGCACAAGAATTATTAAGACCTAAAGTCCCACCATAGCATTACACTCTAAGGTCCCCGATACTAATACCCTCATAATATAACTTCATGACTCGGTCTCAGGTTTACGTGTCCTCCCAAGTCTCCATCAATTCATTACACTACGGTGTTCTCCTATGAGCCCATATAGGTGAAGTGTTGTGCAGTCGACGTTCGCACAACACCATCATAGAATCACATAAAAGATAAACTCTTGACAAAATACCAACACATGTCATATATAAATCAATGCCAATTCATCCTATGCCCTCAGGAACATACGGGAACTACTCACAACGTGCGAACATGATCATAATCAGTGGCATAAGTGGTACAACACAATCTGAAATTATAACTTCACCACCAAATAATGACAAGTACTCAATCACAAACATGAATAGTAGCACAAGACAAGTATCTAGGGTATAGCAACTCTCAAACTGCGAGGGGAACGGAGTGGATCACGGTGATGATGATGGTGATGGTGCTGGTCTTGATGGGGGTGATGATGTAGAGGCCTCCTCCCACGCCAAGGAGGAGAGGTGATGACGATGACGATGATTTCCCCCTTCTCCGGAGTTCCGGAGCAGCAGGATCTGACCCCCCTCGGAAGGGATCAGGAGTTTCGCCGCCGCCGCGACCTCGGATGGACTTGGAAAAATTAGGGCGTTACTTTTCGGGCGAGACGAAGGCGTTGCTAAAAAGCCCCAGGCGAGGAGGTGCCCGAGGCACCTTTTGGTGGGTCCCACGCGGCCAGGTACATGGGCCGCGTGGGCCACCCCCATTTGGCCCTCGTGGCTCTCCTCTCTTCGGTCTTCTTCCCTCTGCCTTTCTCCCGATGAAAAACTGACGCAGTATTTTTCCTTTTATTATTTGAGGTCCTGTAGCTCCTGAAACATTAAAGACAAGAAAAAGGAGGTTTTCTGCCTCCCAGAAATTAAATACCAAAAATAGGGACTTTGTATGAAAGTCCCCAAAATCATCTAAAACATGTAGAAACAATCATATAATCATGCAAATAACATTCTAGTATGATACTAAAAGTTATATAAATGATGATATAAAATGCACGTATCAACTCCCCCAAGCTTAAACCTTTACTCGTCCTCGAGTAAGTAAGGACATAGATCATTACATGCATCAATGGACTTATGGTTGATAAATAAATACGGGCATTGTATCATCATCATATTCAATTGCAAGATAAGATTAATGATCTAAAACTCATACATATGAGGGCAACATAAGTAGAACTCTAGCAATCACCCCTTACTTTTGAAAGCAAATAACCATTGTATGTTGGACAATCGAATCATATTGTTTTTCACATGCTTTTGCTCTTCATGGCAAGCATTATAATCTTTTATACTTTGCTGAAATTCAAAGACAAGATAAACTCTCATTGGATAACAAGTTCAAAAGAAGACAAATGAAAAGACAGATAGATATAAAAATTGTTATCACTCTTGCTTGACTAGTAACTAGTGCAAACTTTAGTCATGGATATCTCAATCAAGTTCCCATGCTCTACACAACCCTTTTCTTACACTTTCCATGGCTAGCTGAAATTTCAGGTGCCTTCCTTTCATTCACATTCAAGAGCATAAGTATTGAAATATCCATGATCATTAATTTGCTCAAAAGATACTAGGTTGTAACAAGAGTGTTTTATATCCTTTTCATTAAGTCTTCTCAACTTCTTATCCTACAAGACTATATCTTAACCTCAAACTATTAATTCACAAGTCTTTTTACTTCTTCTATATTGAGATAATTCTATAATTGTCCAACATACTCAAGTTAATTAATTTCAAGGCAAGATGTGATTGAAATTCTAAATATGCCACGCTCATTTGCATGAGTGTTACCCATAAATCCCAAACAAGAGAATCATGGATGACACCATACTTTAATATTCATTGATAAACCATAGATAGGGATACATGATAATGCTCCATGAGCTCACACACGCCTAAGAGATATTGATAACTAAACGATAAAAGCAAACACACCATGACTAGATAGATATGATAAACTAGTGAGATAAAGACTAGTGGAACTCCCCCAAGCTTGACGTTTCCAGGTCTTTCTTTGCTGCAGCTCCTCCTTCTCATATTCTTCTCCCACTCAGCCATCTTCCATGGAAAGGCCTTCCATCACGGAAAGATGTAGGTGGATCATTATACCTGAGGGTGGCAGCTGCTGCAATCTTCTTGAAGCGTTCTTCATATTCGCAGTTCTGGTTCTCTAATCCCACATGAAGCATTGGAACTTTCCCACTTGTCGATGACGTCCTTGTATCTATCTTCCAGATCTTCAAGCCTTTTCTTGTACTCTTCAACCTTCTTTCCAGCTCCAGGTTCATGAAGTGGTGAGCATCAAGGCTGCGGTAAACCACAGTGCCATACCTGAAGGTCTTGTCCTCCAACTCATCCAGCCTTGCCTCACCGTGCCGGTGGCCTTGGGAGCCTTCACCTCCTCCACGAGCATCACGCCCTCCTTGAAGCACACGGTCTTCGGTGGTGTCATCACGGAGTTGAGGTAGCGGTTCACAACACCCTCCTTGGGAGAGCTCTCCCCCTCTTGGTTGGATCCGGAGCAAGACATGGCTAAAACCTGACAGGCAGAAACAACAGAAACAAAGATCGCTCGAGAACGCTCGGTGCGAGATTAGATCGGCAGAGAGGGTATATATTGAGGGTTTTTAGGTCAAGACGAAGCGTCGGGATCGAAAACGAGACGAAAAGGACTCCGAGGTGGAAAAGGGATAGCCCCACGCGGCCAGGTACATGGGCCGCGTGGGCCCCTCTCTTTCTCCCTCGGGTCTCCGTTTCGTCCAGTTTTCTTGTCCCATACGATGATTTCCATAAAAATTGACCTCCGTAAAATTTTATGCAATTCCGAGAAACTTTCCAACACAAAAGTTACCTTCTATTGATTTAGGGTTTCTGAACTGCACGGTTTCTCTCAATTACCTCTTCCGGTGTTTGTAAATTCAACTCCTCCACCCTTCCGATGAAGCTCTTTCCTGCAATATAAGGTTTAAGGCGTTGTCCATTGACTACATGAGGTTTACCTTTCATGTCACCGTGAAGACGGATAGCTCCTGAACGGTACACCTCCTGTATCACTAATGGTCCCTGCCACTTTGAAGCTAGCTTCCCTGCAGAAAACTTGAAACGAGAGTTGTACAATAAAACTTGATCACCTACTTTGAATTCCTTTTTCTTAATTTTCTTGTCATGCCAAATCTTAACTTTTTCTTTAAACATCCTGGCACTTTCATAAGCTTCATTTCTCCATTCGTCAAGTAGGTTTAGGTCAAGAATTCTCTTTTCTCCCGCAGTTTTAAAATCAAAGTTCAGTTGTTTAATAGCCCATCTAGCTTTATGTTCTAGTTCAACAGGTAAGTGACAAGCTTTTCCATAAACCATTTTATAAGGAGACATTCCCATAGGATTTTTAAAAGCAGTTCTATAAGCCCACAAAGCATCATTAATCTTAATTGGCCAATCAGATCTAGACTTATTCACTGTCTTTTCCAAAATGAGTTTAATTTCCCTATTGCTTAATTCAACTTGCCCACTTGTTTGAGGATGATAAGGAGATGCAATTCTATGGTTAACATCATATTTTGCCAAAGTTTTTCTAAGAACACCATGCAAGAAATGAGAACCACCATCAGTAATTAAGAACCTAGGAACACCAAACCTGGGGAAAATGATGTCCTTGAGCATCTTCATTGCTGTGGCATGATCTGCACTTTTGGTTGGAATTGCTTCCACCCACTTTGTAACATAGTCAACTGCAACCAAAATGTGAGTATGCTTTGTCTTTGATTCTGGGAAAGGACCCATAAAGTCAAAACCCCACACATCAAATGGTTCAAGTGGCAATGAATAATTCATAGGCATTTCATTCCTCCTACCAATGTTTCCTACTCTTTGACATTTATCACAAGATTTAACATATTCAGCACAGTCCTTAAATAAAGTAGGCCAATAGAAACCAGATTGTAATACCTTTGCTCCTGTGCGATCTCCTGCATGATGCCCTCCATAGGGACTGTCATGACAATCTCTTATAATAGCCTGTTGTTCATGCTCAGGTACACAACGTCTAATAATACCATCCACACTTTTCTTATAGAGGAAAGGATCATCCCAAAAATAATGTCTAAGATCATAAAAGAATTTCTTTCTTTGTTGAGAAGTGAAGTGTGGAGGCAAAACTTTACCAACAATAAAATTTGCATAGTTGGCAAACCAAGGAGATGCAACTTTAGCACTAGAAACATTAACAATTGCAAGTTGTTCATTAACAAAGCTATCATTAATAGGAATAGGATCATCAGGTATGCTTTCCATCCTAGAGAGATGATCAGCAACTTGATTATCCTCCCCTTTCCTATCAACAATGTGTAAATCAAATTCTTGCAATAGAAGTACCCATCTTATTAGTCTAGGCTTAGCATCTTTCTTATTCATCAAGTATTTAATAGCAGAATGATCAGTATGTATTGTGACTTTTGAATCAGTAATATAAGGTCTAAACTTGTCACAAGCAAACAGTACTGCTAAAAATTCTTTCTCAGTTGTAGCATAATTCTTTTGAGCAGCATCAAGTGTTCTACTAGCATAATAAATAACATTCAGTTTCTTATCAACACGTTGGCCCAAAACAGCCCCAACTGCATAATCACTAGCATCACACATAATTTCAAAAGGCAAGTTCCAATCAGGAGGTTGAATAATGGGAGCAGTGATTAAAGCATTCTTCAAAATATTAAAGGACTCAATGCAATCATCATTAAAAGAGAAAGGAACATCCTTTTGCAGAAGATTGGTTAGAGGTTTTGATATTTTGGAGAAATCCTTAATGAACCTACGGTAAAAACCTGCATGCCCAAGAAAACTTCTTATACCTTTGAGGTCCCTTGGATATGGTAGTTTTTCAATAGCTTCAATCTTTGCTGGATCAACTTCTATTCCTTCTCCAGAAATCTTATGCCCAAGAACTATACCCTCAGTAACCATGAAGTGACACTTCTCCCAATTAAGAACCAAGTGTTGGTCTTCACAACGCTGTAAAACTTTGTTAAGGTTGAACAAGCAATTATCGAAGGAAGTACCATACACAGAAAAATCATCCATAAAAACCTCCATTATCTTTTCAATATAATCAGCAAATATAGCATTCATGCATCTTTGAAAAGTAGCAGGAGCATTACATAAACCGAATGGCATTCTCCTGTAAGCAAAAGTACCATATGGGCAAGTAAAAGTGGTCTTTTCTTGATCATCCTTATGGACAGGAATTTGCGAGAAACCTGAATAACCATCTAGATAGCAAAAGTGAGAGTGTTTAGATAACCTTTCTAGCATTTGATCAATAAATGGCAATGGATAATGATCTTTTCGAGTTGCTTTATTCAATTTTCTGAAATCAATAACCATCCTATAACCAACTACAGTACGTTGAGCCACAAGTTCATCCTTTTCATTTGGAACAACAGTCATTCCACCCTTTTTAGGAACACAATGAACAGGACTAACCCACTTACTGTCAGCTATAGGATAAATGATACCAGCTTCAATAAGTCTTATTACCTCTTTTTACCACTTCTTTCATTTTTGGATGGAGGCGGCGTTGAAAATCAACAACAGGTTTTGCATCTTCCTCCAGATTAATTTTATGCATACATAGAGCGGGGCTTATACCTTTAAGATCATCAAGAGAGTATCCAATGGCTGGTCGGTGAGCTTTTAGCACATCAAGTAATTTCTCTTCCTCTTCAGCTGAAAGGTTAGCACTAATAATGACAGGATATATGCTCTTCTCATCCAAATATGCATATTTCAGATTTGCAGGCAAAGGTTTCAATTCAAAACTAGGATCCCCTTTAGGTGGTGGTAGCACTCCTAAATTATCAGGTGGGATATGCAATTGTAATTGTGGTGGTTGTTGCCATAATATTTGTTCCAAAGCCTCTTTTTCCTCATCATTAAATGGTTCATCTTGATTAAGCATATAACGTTCTACAACATCAGTTGAAGCTACAGCTATATGAGCAAGAGTTTCAATTAAATTATTAGGAATTGGCTCTTTCTCAACATGTTTATCAGCAAATTTGGAAAAGTTAAATTCAAGTTTCTCACCAGCACATTTAATAAACACTTTCTCTTTAGGCAAATTAATTTCAGCACCAACAGTATGTAAGAAAGGTCTACCAAAAATGATAGGACAAAATGAATCTTGAGGACAACCAAGCACAATAAAATCAGCAGGGTATTTTATTTTGCCAATCAATACTTCAACATCTCTAACAATTCCAAATGGACTAATATAATCTTTATTAGCAAGTTGAATTGTCATACCTGTCTCTTCCATAACAATGGGATCAATATCAGGCTTGATCTCAAGATAAAGAGAATATGGAATGACACTAATACTTGCTCCAATATCACATAGACCATGATAACTTGAAGTCCCAATAGAGCATGATATAACAGGTTTCCCAACTTTGGCCGAATTACCTTTGATGACTTTGGTAGCATCTTCACATAGATAAACATCCACTGGGTCTTCTTCATTTAGTTGCTTGATAACAGAAATTTGAGTGTTGACTTCCACCTGTTCATAAGGCTGAGAACATCTTTTGTTACTCTTGTTAGTAACAGCTTTAAGTAAATTCTCCTTAACTTGGTTTGGAAATGGAGGTGGTTCAACATACTCCTCAATTGTCACAGATGACATTGGTTCAACCTGTTTAATAACTTTAGGAACAACAATAGATTGTTTAACAGGTTCAACATAAACTTCAAATCCACTTTTTGGAACACAGATATGATCAGCAAAACCTTTAGCTATTTCAATTATAACATAAGGATCAAGACCAAAAGTATCACTCAGATTTTTAAACAGAATAGAAGTAGAGAAATTCTCTACACATGAATATTCATAATCAAAATATGGCTCATTACCTTTATCAAGATCCCAGTGGCTAGTATTTTCAGAAATAGTCTCCAATAAATTCCATGCTTCTTCTTCAGTGTTATTAGTAAAACTTCCACCAGATGAATTATCCAGAATCTCCTTGTGCTTCATAGGTAGTCTCACATAAAAGTTTATCAATATAAGTTTCCTTGTAAGATCATGACATGGATTCTTGCGAAGGAGTTCCTTTAACCTCCCCCAAGCTTGAGTAATACTCTCTCCCAGATGTGGCCAGAAATTGAATATATAGCAGCGGTTATCATAAGCTTCTTTAGGAGTAAAATATTTAAGAAAGAAAACCTTCCTCAAGATACTCCATTCATTCTGGACCTCTTCATCCAAGACCTGTACCAATCACGAGCATTACCAGATAAAGACAAATACAATAGCTTCCTTTTTACCTGATCCTCTGAAATACCAGGTAGTCTGAATAAGCCACATATGTCCTCAATTATTTCCATGTGCTCGCGTGCCGACTTAGTTCCATCTCCTGTAAATGGATTTTTCATAACTCTTTTAACATGACCAATGGGAATTTTAAATCCCACTTTAGGTACCTCAGACACAGTAGTTTCAACCACCTTTGCAGTAGTGGCATAAGCACTTTCATATAGAGCAAGATGCAGCGAGGCACGATTCATAAATGCCATAGTAACAATGAGATAAACAGCTTTCAAGTTTCCTTACCAAACTTCTTACCAATAGCGCTACGCTCCCCGGCAACGGCGCCAGAAAAGTATCTTGATGGCTCCCAAGTGCAGGAGATCAATTGTAGTACCTTTCAATTAGAAAAGGTTGTCGAACCCACGAGGAGCTGAAGGTATTGGTTAGTAAGATTGATAAATAAAACAATAAAAGATGCAGTGTTTTTGGTATTTTCAGTTGTATAATTGCAAGCAGATAACAGATAGTAGCAAGTGAAAGCTCTCAAAGAGAGAAAGCCCAATCCTCTTATGTGGCAAAAGGACAAGCTCAAGTGATGTGTAACTTATATGTGGCAAACGTTCCCGAGGGCGGCATGGATGATGCTAGGCATAGAGATTTATTAAACAACACGTTGAATATCTTGTCAAGTTTTAATCCTCTTTGGACGGAGCCATAATTAGGTATAGCTAAATAAATAAACTACAACCCCTTATGATGGATCATGTGGCCAAGCAAATGACTGCACAAGAATTATTAAGACCTAAAGTCCCACCATAGCATTACACTCTAAGGTCCCCGATACTAATACCCTCATAATATAACTTCATGACTCGGTCTCAGGTTTACGTGTCCTCCCAAGTCTCCATCAATTCATTACACTACGGTGTTCTCCTATGAGCCCATATAGGTGAAGTGTTGTGCAGTCGACGTTCGCACAACACCATCATAGAATCACATAAAAGATAAACTCTTGACAAAATACCAACACATGTCATATATAAATCAATGCCAATTCATCCTATGCCCTCAGGAACATACGGGAACTACTCACAACGTGCGAACATGATCATAATCAGTGGCATAAGTGGTACAACACAATCTGAAATTATAACTTCACCACCAAATAATGACAAGTACTCAATCACAAACATGAATAGTAGCACAAGACAAGTATCTAGGGTATAGCAACTCTCAAACTGCGAGGGGAACGGAGTGGATCACGGTGATGATGATGGTGATGGTGCTGGTCTTGATGGGGGTGATGATGTAGAGGCCTCCTCCCACGCCAAGGAGGAGAGGTGATGACGATGACGATGATTTCCCCCTTCTCCGGAGTTCCGGAGCAGCAGGATCTGACCCCCCTCGGAAGGGATCAGGAGTTTCGCCGCCGCCGCGACCTCGGATGGACTTGGAAAAATTAGGGCGTTACTTTTCGGGCGAGACGAAGGCGTTGCTAAAAAGCCCCAGGCGAGGAGGTGCCCGAGGCACCTTTTGGTGGGTCCCACGCGGCCAGGTACATGGGCCGCGTGGGCCACCCCCATTTGGCCCTCGTGGCTCTCCTCTCTTCGGTCTTCTTCCCTCTGCCTTTCTCCCGATGAAAAACTGACGCAGTATTTTTCCTTTTATTATTTGAGGTCCTTTAGCTCCTGAAACATTAAAGACAAAAAAAGAGGTTTTCTGCCTCCCAGAAATTAAATACCAAAAATAGGGACTTTGTATGAAAGTCCCCAAAATCATCTAAAACATGTAGAAACAATCATATAATCATGCAAATAACATTCTAGTATGATACTAAAAGTTATATAAATGATGATATAAAATGCACGTATCAGCGTTCCCTTGGTGCGACGAGGATTGGAGGGCTTGTGAGGACTCGCTTGAGGTCCGTGAAGGCTGCTTCGGCTTTTGGCATCCACTCGAATTTATCTGCTTTCTTCATCAGTCGATAGAACGGGAGCGCTTTTTCGCCTAGCTTGCTGATGAATCGACTGAGTGCTGCCACTCGACCCGCTAACTTTTGCACATCATGGAGCTTTGAAGGCCTTTGCATCGTCAAGATGGCCTGTATTTTCTCCGGGTCTACCTCGATTCCTCGAGCCGAGACTAGATACCCCAAGAGTTGCCCAGCTGGAACGCCGAACGTGCACTTCTTCGGGTTGAGATTGATGTCGAAGCGTTTGAGGTTTGCGAACGTCTCTCGCAAGTCATCGAATAGTGTGTTTTCCTCCCTTGTTGTGATGACGATGTCATCTACGTAGACCTGGACGTTTCGCCCAATTTGCTTCTTGAGGCAATCTTGCATCATGCGCTGGTAGGTTGCGCCTGCGTTCTTGAGCCCAAAGGGCATGGTTGTGTAGCAGTAGACCCCGAGTGGGGTTATGAACGCCGCTTTCTCTTCATCTTCTTCCTTCATCCTTATCTGGTGGTAACCCGAGTAAGCATCCAGGAAGGACAAGCGAGCGCACCCGGCGGTGGAGTCGACGATTTGGTCGATTCGAGGTAGTGGAAAGTGATCCTTTGGACATCATTTATTGAGTGTTGTGAAATCTACGCACATCCAAAGGATATCTGTGTGCTTCTTCTCTACGAGTACGGGGTTGGCCACCCATTGTGATTTCTTGATCTCTCTGATGAAACCTGCTGCGAGTAGCCTGTCGACTTCGGCTTCGACTGCGGTTCTTTTTGGGCCGGATATGCGGCGCATTGTTTGCTTGACTGGTTTAGCATCTAGAAATAATTGGAGAGAGTGCTCGGCGAATTCCCTGGGAATACCTGGCATTTCGGCTGGACACCACGCAAATATATCCCAGTTCTCACGGAGGAATTCGACGAGCGCACTTTCCTATGCGATAGGCAGACTCGACGAGACATTGACTGTCTTGGTCGGGTCAGTCGGGTGCACCTGATGCGATGTTGTGCCATTGGTGGCATTGAATGCTCTATCGACTGCCACCTTCTTGTGCTCCGGCATAAGTGTTCGATCGTTGGAGACCGCTAGATCGGCGAGTGTTGCTTCCATGCCGAACATCTCAGAGATTTTGCTAAACTCTCGGTCGCAAGAGTCAGAATTTTGGAAGTTTCCCTTGACTATGATTACTCCTTTTGGTCCAGGCATCTTTAGCTGGAGGTATGCATAGTGTGGCACCGCCATGAATCGAGCGAACGTCGGGCGTCCAAGTATGGCATGATATTGTGACTTCCAGTCGACAACTTCGAATTCAATCGACTCTGTCCTGAAGTGGTTCTTGTCCCCCAATGTTACGTCGAGTTGTATGGTGCCTTCTGGCTTATTGCTTTGCCTGGGACGATACCATGAAAGGTATTTGAAGATCTTGGCAGGTTTTCGACTGACCTATTCATTTTGCGGAGCGTGTTTGCGAAGATGATGTTTATGCCGCTGCCACCATCCATGAAGACCTTGGACATGGCGTAGCCTCCAATTTGTGCGTCGAGTACCAGAGCAGAGTGCCCTGGACGAACGACCGATGGTGGGTGGTCCTCTCTGCTGAAGCTTATTGCAGTTTCGGATCCTTTTAAGAATTCAGTTACGGCAGGAGGTGACATGACCGCCATGTTTACTTGTCGAGTGCGAAGTTTTTGCTCCCTGTTGGAAGGGCGACCTTTCTGTATCATGTACATATGCCCTTGGAGCGGAGGGTACTGAGGTTTGTCCACCCGAGGTACTTGTTGTATGGCACCCGCGATGTTGCCGCCTGCTGCAAAGATGCTAAAGAGAAGATGGATAAGATAAATGAACTTGATAAGAAACTCCTTGTTAGTACTAGCAAGTTTGATGAATCTTTAAAAAATATCAATAAGAGAATTAATATTTTAGGAACTAGTAAGGTCAAAGATGATCAAACTCTGAGAATTTGAATACTGGAGGAAGTAATTGATACTTTAAGTACCACCTTTTCTTCTTTAAATTCGAAAAAACAAGAGATCCCAGCAGATAGGGGACCGAAATTTATGTATGTGCCAAAGGACCCCCAGCCGAAACCTACACAAGTTGATATTTTAGAGTCCGAGAAGGTTTTTAGAGAGGTTGCTAGTGAATCTTATATTGGTAATACAAAAAAATTCAAGCTTGGTCCTAAAGATTTTAATGCTAAGAAACCATCTAAAATCCCCCTTGGTATGACAAGTTTCACTTTGGAAGAAGTTCTTGATGACTTTGATGTTTCTACTTTTGATAATACTTGATTTTTTCTTTATGCCTAGCTAAAAGGCGCTAAAGAGAAGCGCTTATGGGAGGCAACCCTTTTTTTTTTTTGCTTTTTCTTGAGTCAAGAAGGTTGTTCCCTCTGTAAAAAATTCTTTGTATCTTTTTGTTTTTGTTTTTTGTTTTTGTTTTTGTGCCAAGATGAGCCTCTAATGGCAAGAAAGTGTTAAAGTTTGGTTTGCTGTCTAGAAACAAATTTCTGTTCTTCACCGTACGAAAATAAAAATAAAATCAAAGAACGTGATCTTGATCTAAAATTTTTTGTGCAGAAGCCTGAGCTTTATACCTATATTTCGTTAGTTAATCATTTTCTGATTTGAGCAATGTAAGTGCCTCGAAAAAATCATCTTTACGGACTGTTCTCGTTTTGACAGATTCTGTTTTTATTTTGCATTCTCTCTTTTGCGAGTGTTGAGTGAGGTTCTTCAAGGGGGAGAGCAGCACCTAAGGCTAGTAACAGTAGCTAATGTTTAAAATAAGTTTTGCAATGTGTCTTTACAAAACCAAGTGAGCTTATGTTTTGATGCACTAACCCTGTAATGAAGTTTATGAGAAGTTTTGTGTGAAGAAAGTTTTCAAGTATTAGAAGAGAAAAATGATACAAGAAGATCAAGAAGTGGGAAAAGCCTAAGCTTGGGAGGCTCCCCATGGACCATCCCTGCATATATCAAGAAGACTCAAGCGTCTAAGCTTGGGGATGCCCAAGGCATCCCCTTTTTCATCAACAAATTATCAGGTCATCTCTATATTTTTATTGCTTCACACTTTATGTGCTGTTCTTGGAGCGTTTGTGTGTTTTTATTTTCAGTTTGTTTTTGTTTTGTTCTCTGATCATAACTAAGTTGGATCCTAGCATTTTTGTGTGGGAGAGAGACACGCTCCACTTTTTCCTTGAATACTCCTGTTTTTCACTTATATTTGCTGAGTATTCTGTTTATGTTCTGTTAGCTTCTAACTCTCGTTTTTCATGTATCTCTTGTTCAGAGCTATTAGTTCTTTTGTAGAAAGTACTCTCTTACTTCACTTATATTTGTTTGGAAAGTTGTTCAAATAAGTTGATTGGTGTTTGGTTGGAACAGAAAATGCCATGCATGTGGTTGTGGTATAATGAAAAAATTGCATAGTCTTGTAGATCATGAACTGTGATAACTTGATTCTTTGCAAATGTTTTGAAATATTAAATAAATAGATGATAATGCTTGCTGGTTACTTAAGTTAAAATTTATTAGTGGTTGTTGCCGTAAAGCTTGTTCCGTACTACAAACTCTCATAAAATTGTTGAAGATGTAGTTGGTTTTGATAGCTTTTCTTGTATGAAAGTAATTCATAATAACATAGTTGTGTGCTAAGGTCAAGGGATCTAACGGGGTATTTGTACCGCCGTGAACGTCCCTCCTTGGAGTAAATTTTTGGTCATGCTCTTAATATTGAACCTGCTAGTTGTTTGCAATAAGCTTCTGAGTTCTTTTTGCCTAATATCGAGTTACGGTTTTTGGCACTTCCACCATCCAAATTTTTGCTAGCCTATTCGGTTATGTGCATTGCCTTCTTCTCACAATGAGAGTTGTTGCATACTTCGCCAGCACATCTAAGCCCCGTGGGAGGAATTCCTCTTGTTCTCCTACACATAAGCCTATACATCTTTCTCAAAACAGCCACCATACCTACCTACCACAACATTTTCATAGCTGTTCCGAGATATATTGTCATGCAACTTCCATCATACATTACATGACTTGTTGTCATTCATCATTTTCATTTATTGCTTTGCATGATTCTATACAGCTGATGTGTGGTTTACCCATGTTACGCTAGATCATTGCACATACTACTACACTGGCAGAGACATACAGTTTTATACATCTTGTTTTGTTTATTATGAGTATTTGTACAAAAAGTGTGTTGTCATTTTAGGATATTGCCCCTATCTGTGAGCGAGAGAAAGTGAAAGAGCCATGGAGGGCATCGTAAAGCAGAAATAGAAAAATAAAAAATAATGAGAAAAAAGAGAAAAAGAAAAAAGAAAGAAAGAAAGAGGGGGCAACATTACTATCCTTTATTGCACACTTGTGCTCATGTTAGCACCTGCATTTCAGAGTTATCATATTTGTGCTCATGTTGTACCACTTAGTCTTCAGAGTTATTACACTTGTGCTAGTAGCACCCGTGCTTCGGAGTTTTCATACTTGTGCTAGTAGCACTGATAACCCACAAGTATAGGGGATCGCGTGTAGCCTTTTCGATAAGTAAGAGTGTCGAACCCAACGAGGAGCTAAAGGTAGGATAAGTATTCTCAAGTTCTATCAACCACTGATACAACTCTACGCACACTAAACGTTTGCATTATCTAGAAAATAAAACTACGGTAGCAATACGGGTATGAGAGGTAGTTTTGCAAGATAATAAATACAAGAAAATAAATGTTAGTGCTGCAGCAATAAAATACACTAAGTAACCATATACTAACAGTACCATGAGTGTGGAAAAGTGGTGGTAATTGTGGTGGCTTTGTCCAAGATTAATTAGTGAAGGTACTTGGTTCATTGTCTTCGATGCAGCTTTCTATGTGGGAGAGGCTAAATATACATGCACTCCACTACTTGGGGTTACAAGTACTATATGATTGGATTGTTTAGCAAGCATCCGCAAATACTAACAATGCATTAAGGTTTCCCCAACCATAGCCTTGAGTTCAAGGTCCTCTTACTCCCATACGTGCAACTAATCGGTTCGCGTTCTCAGGTTTCTGTCACTCCGGCAGAACTTCCCCCGCTTCGTTACAAATACTACCAACCCTAGGGTGTTTGATCCATGCGCGCACAAATATAATGGGCACCAAAGGACAGCACCATATAGACATACAACTCTAATGAACCTCATGCATTCAATTAAGCAATCAAAAGACAAATAAACTACGGAAACATGATGTAAATCATAGGATAAATATTATAGCATCAAACACCATGTTTACATAGGACGGTACAGAGGTTTGTGTGAGGATGAACCACTGAATACAAGGAGGAGATGGTGATGGAGATGGCGGTGAAGACGGCGGAGAGGGGCAGCGCGGCGGCGCAGGGCGGCGGCGGCGCCGGCGGTGCGGGGAACTCCTTTCCCCGCCGCCGGCAAGCTTGGGGAGTGCCGCCCCTTAGCCTCCCTCCTTCATAGCTTCTTGGGAGCCCTCCCCCATGGAGATGGGATCCATGGGGGAGGCAAAAACGTGGCTTTTGGTGGCTGAAATTCGTGGGTGGAGGAGTCCTCCACGAATTAGGTTTCCTCCCTTTATATATCTTCTCGGATTTCCGTCACCCCCTTTTAGGGTTCCACCAAAACGGTCCTACAGGCCACGTCCGAACTCCGATTGGGCTGATCTCAGGCTTAAAATCTTCGTATGGAAAATTGTGACAACTTTCGTAACAGCCAGGTCTCCATATAACGTCATCTTCGAGGGTCAAACTGGCAATCTTCGTAAAAAGTTCTCAGACAGATTTCAGGAAAGTCCCAATTCGACTCCAACAAGGTTTCCTCTTGTATTCTTGATAATTTCTACACATCAAAGAGTAAAACAAGAACATTGTGCACTTTTGCAACTATTAGTAAGTTAGTCCAAATAAATAATAAACTTAATATAAAACAAGTGCTAAAAGCATAAAAATGGCATGAAACAATCAAAAATTATAGATACGTTTTGGACGTATCAAGCACCTATACATCATTGGAGAGAGTTTTCATGTTTTACTAGTATAACTATGTGGAGAATTTTTCATTATAGAACTTGAGTTGTATATTCCAATTATCAGCCTCCTCAAAAGTGCTCTAGGTCTTCGTGAGCAACCGAGTTGGATGCACCCCCACTAGTTCCATTGGAGAGCTTTCATATACATATAGCTCTATGTGCATCCGTTGCATGGCAATCACTACTCCTTGCATAGTTTCAATTATAAGACTTCCTCTTGTCTAATGATCATTTATAATTGTGTGAGACTTTCTTCCATTGGCCTTCCAAACCTCCATTAATGTTCGTTTTGCCATAACATCCTGGTGCCAATACCAAATTCTTACGCTCACCGGTTGAGTAGACTTCGAAACAGTTGATTCACGATGTTCATGTTTATTTTTACTTGACTGGATCCCTTTTATATTGTGAAAAATTGTTTGATGCTTGAATTGAAGGATTCTACTCTGAATAATTAAATCATCTTTAACAAACTTTGTGGGGTTTCATGTCTCCAAAGTATCATCCATGAAAGGTTTTAGCTTGTTTAACTGTCTTGTTTTATCATTGTTTGTTTAATATCAATTATAGACATTTACTTTGAATGATTTGATCTCAGGTTCACATGATGTAAATTACTATTTAATCAAGATTATGTTGGTAGCATGTCACTTCAAAAATTATCTTTTGTTATCGTTTACCTACACGAGGACGAGTAGGAACTAAGCTTGGGGATGCTGATACGTCTCAAACGTATTTATAATTTGTGATGTTCCATGCTTGTTTTATACCAAATGCTACATGTTTTATTAACACTTTATATCATTTTTATGCATGTTCTGAAACTAACCTATGAACAAGATGCCACAGTGTCAGTTCCTATTTTCTCTTATCTTTTTGTTCCAGAAATCCTAGTCGGGAAATATACTCCAAAATACA
This sequence comes from Poa pratensis, assembly GCA_947311845.1. Taxonomy (NCBI): domain Eukaryota; kingdom Viridiplantae; phylum Streptophyta; class Magnoliopsida; order Poales; family Poaceae; genus Poa; species Poa pratensis. Next base: position 29,827,518 of record CAMZMU010000066.1, on the reverse strand, counting down.
TGAAAATTTACGGGATTTATTTTTGTGAAGGAACCAAGACACTGCCTGAAAGAGAGGTCCAGGGGACCCACCAGGCAAGGAGGCAGCCTCCAGGCACGGCTTGGGGTGGGGCCGCGCCCCAAGCCCATGTGGGCCCCCTGGTGCTCCTCCGACGCCGCCCTTTCGCCTATAAATTACTCCTTCTCCAAAAACCCTAAGTACCCGATCAAAAATCCATGAAAAGTTCTGTCACCGCCATCGTCATCAACCCTAGTTCGGGAGGGTTCTGAATCTCTTCTCGGCACCCTGCCGGAGGGGGAGATCATCACCAGAGGGATCTACACCACCATGCCAGCCTCCGGAGTGATGCGTGAGTAGTTCCCCACGGGACTACGGGTCTATGGCAGTAGCTAGATGGTAGTCTCTCCACTTTTGTGCTATCATGTTTAGATCTTGTGAGCTGCCTACATGATCAAGATCATCTTATTGTAATGCTACATGTTGTGTTTGCTGGGATCCGATGAATTGTGAAGTTATGATCAAGTTTGTTCATCTATCTATATACATGTGTTATTTATATTCTTGCATGCTCTCCGTTGTTAGTAGATGCTTTGGCCAAGTAGATGCTAGTGACTCCAAGAGTGGATTTTTATGCTAGATAGTGGGTTCATGTCTTCAGTAGCCGGGGCTCGAGTGACGGAAACGATTAAGGCTGTGGATGTGTTGTTGCCACTAGGGAGAAAACAACTTTGCTATGTCTATATGTCATGTGCATGGTTTACTTTACACACTTTGCTTATTGCAATAATCTGTTGCTTGCAACTTAATACCTGTGGGAGACGTGGATACTATTTCACCGGTGGATTATTAGTCATAAATGCAGCCAGCAAGCGGTCTATGTATATTATTGTAATGCCCAATAAATCTCACAATGAACATGTTTTTGTTATAATATGCATTGTCATGCTTTTTCACTTTGTCAATTACCCAGCTGTAATTTGTTTATCCAACATGTTAGTTTATCCGTCTTATGGAGAGACACCTCTAGTGATATTTTACATTGATACAGACACCATTTCCACCACGTTCAACACTCATTTCCTCGCTGCCCATTTTTGCATTTATTATTATTCTCCACACCATATATTTAACCCTTTGTATTCAGCAAGCCAGGGAGATTGACAACCTTCCTGTTACGTTGGGACAAAGTATTTTGATTATGTGTGCACAGGTCCACGTCAGAGCTACAAGCGCTAGAGTAATTCTGACACCGTGTTGCAGCTTTTCCAACTCCTACTTGTTCGACAACCTTGGTTTTGCAATCAAGTGAAATTTTCTACTGTGCTGTTTCATACCTTCCTTTTGGGGTTTCCAATGGGCGGTTGAGGCCGCATCAAGTACACATGTTACTATGTGGCCGGTGAGGCAGTGTCTTGGTGGAATAAGCTGCAGCAGAGTTCACCCAACTAGTGTGCAGATTGTAATGTGGTGGAACAGTCCATTCGCACAAGTACGACACTAGCTAGAAAGAAATGTTGTGGTCTGCTAGTGCTTAGTCTAATGCCGGGATGTTGGCAAGTGAAGATGCGCTTATCCAAGCAGGTTCGGAAACTTTTTTAGTCAAAATATTGAGAAACGTTGTCTGGTCCTTATCATACCAAGTTCCGAAAAGGTAAGAAACATTTGTATAATGTATACTTTGTACATATCTTTTTCCAATAATATTTTTCATTAATGACGATAGGAAAGGAAAGAAACACCAATGAACTATACGTAAACATATGGTTGGTAAGTTTCCAAAAAATGTAAACGATCCAAATTGCATTTCCTACCTATTATGTATCAGGTCATACTTTGACACCAACGGTGACATTATAACATGCCAATTTATAGAGGAACTGCATAGGGTAGGATACACCCGCCAATTGATCATTTCCTTTTTCTACACCTCTTAATCTGAAACAAATCACAAAACAGAATTGATACATTCAATCTACATGCATATATACGCCTCATATGCGACTATCTCATTCAAAGATTCATCCATCCATCACCCAACGAAGAATCACCTCTTCTTATTCTTAGTCTCCTAGCCTACTACCGCACCCAAATCCCACAATTTCGCTAACTCTTGTTTTTGCAATGGAGAATGTCGTCATGCTGATTGTTGGTGCCGGTCCCGCAGGCCTCGCGACGGCAGCATGCCTTACCCAATTCTCCATTCCCTATGCCATCGTCGAGCGCGAGGACTGCAGCGCGTCACTTTGGCGCAACCGCGCATACGATCGGTTGAAGCTGCACCTTGCAAAGGAGTTTTGTGAGTTACCGCACATGTCATACCCAACAGATGCTCCAACATACATACCAAAAGCCCTATTTGTCAAGTACTTGGATGACTACATTGTGCGTTTCAATATTCAACCCAAGTATCGGACCAGCGTGGAGTCATCTACATATGAAGATGATAAGAAGCTTTGGTCCATTGTGGCTCGCGACATGGAAGAGTGCATGCCGATAAATTTCGTTGCAAAGTTCCTTGTTGTGGCAAGTGGTGAGAATAGTGCAGAGAATATTCCGGTGATCCCTGGACTTCACAGTTTTCCAGGTGAGGCCATCCACTCATCAAGATACAAGTCAGGCAAGAGCTTCTATGGTAAGAGCGTGCTAGTCATTGGATCTGGCAACTCTGGGATGGAAATCGCTTACGACCTTGCGACCCATGGTGCCAATACTTCCATTGTTATACGAAGCACGGTATGTTCAGTATATAATTTTATTGGTGATAGGAATACAATTTCATAGTATTATTACCATCAGAAAGATATTTTGTTTTTTCTTATATGTTGCAAACATGTTTGACCCATTTATTTGGTTCCAGATTCATGTAATGACAAAGGAACTAATACGGATGACACTGGCCCACCATCTTCCACTGAATCTAGTGGATAACCTCCTTGTTATTGGAGCAAAATTCATATTTGGAGACCTATCAAGGCATGGCATTACAATACCAAAAATGGGCCCAATGGTACTTAAGTCAAAAACCGGCCGATCTGCCGTGATTGATGTTGGCACTGTTGGGTTAATAAAAAAAGGCATCATCCGAGTAAGTATAATATCGGACATGATATAAGCCTTAGATATACCATATATTAATTTCCTATGCCAGCTTATTAACAATTTTGTTACCTCTTGTAGGTTCAAGGAAGCATTTGTAAGGTCACGAGCAATATAGTTAAATTTCAAAGCGGGACGAAATCTCATTTGACGCAATCGTGTTTGCAACTGGATATAAGAGCACCGCAAATGTGTGGCTCCAGGTACAAACAATTGATTTATTCCCTAAGTTAGATTTTTTTAAGGAACACTTGTTAGATGTTCTTACCAAGTTATATGTTATTTATGAATGCAGAATGGTGAGAGCATGTTAAATGACAATGGACTACCGACTAAAGAATATCCAAATCATTGGAAAGGTGAAAACATGCTCTATTGCGCTGGGCTGGCGAGGAGAGGATTGGCTGGCATTGCCGTGGATGCCAAGAATATCGCAAGTGACATTAAATCCGTGATAGACTCCATGTCCGGATAAATTAGCCTTTATAAGTAGTTTAGGGGGGCAAGTGTGTTAGACTATTGATATCTTTGATACATGTTCATGTCGAGACTCATATGTGCTAGAGAGTAAGCTCTGCTCTTGTATATTATCAGCAAGTGCCATATAGTTCTACCCTCGCTGTGTAAAGAGCTTCACATTTTTTCTGAACTTACGGTTCTTTACCGTATTCTATTTACTTGAATTTATATATGAAAAGGTGTTGGGTTCAGCAGTGTAGTTTCTATATAAAAAGCTCTTGTGGCATGTTTATCTCCAACAATGAATCATGAGGTATCCATTTTAGGTACTATAATGTTATTCATAAATCATAGGATGAAACTACGTTTATATACCGTATGAAAGCCGAACGACCGTCGATTGTGGAAATTTTTTAGGACTGAATTCGATGTTAGAAACTTCTAAACAAAATAATCTTAGACTAGAATAATAAATGTTGTACATAACAACTAGTTCTTGAAGATGCATACAACTCGTCACTATGCCAATGCTCACGAGTGCAAAGGTAGCTATAGGAGAAGTGAATTTTGACGTCACAAAAATTATGATATGTGGTGGCGGGGGTAAGATCGGCTCATGTATACTATCAACAAGGGCCTTCTAGTTCTACTCTCGCAGGACTCCTATCAACAGGAATCCCGACTCTTGCGTGTGGTGGCCAAGTGACCCCACCATTACTAACTATATTAAGGCGTTACACTTTCCAGCGCTGAGAGCACTCTGAGCACTGTTCATGTAACAGTGCGGTACTACTGTGCACTGTTCACATGAACAGTGCTCATCTACAGGTTTTTTTTTTTTTTTGCAGAATTTTCCCCGAATTTTTTTCAAAATTTTTCTTTCCCCAAAAATTATATACATGAAATATATGCGCGTCGACGGGTAGGTTCCACCCCCGTAAACGGTTTCACGTTCTGTCGACGCACAAATATTTGACGAATTTTGTCAAATACTACTACATACAAAGAACGAAGAGTTATACACGAAACATATGCGCGTCGACAAGTAGGTTCCACCCCCGTTATCGGTTTCGAGTTCTGTCGACTCTAACTCCTCAATTTTGGATCCAAATTCGCACAACATTTGACGAATTTTGTCAAATACTACTATACACAAAGAACGGAGAGTTTGACGCTCTCTCCGCGCTCCATGCACTGTAGGGTACTGTTCCTACTCTACAGTTTTTTCCTTTTCCTTTCTTTTTTTTTGCAGAAAAGTCCCCGTATTTTCCAAAAAATATATACATGGAATATATGCACGTCGTCGAGTAGGTTCCATCCCCGTGAACGGTTTCGTGTTTTGTATACTCTAACTCCAGCCTTCGGGCATTGTTCATGTAACAGTGCGGTACTATTGTACACTGTTCACATGAACAGTGCTCATCTACAGTTTTTTTTTGCAGAATTTTTCCCCCGAATTTTTTTCAAAAATTTTCTTTCCACAAAAATTATATACATGAAATATATGCGCGTCGATGGGTAGGTTCCACCCCCGTTATCGGTTTCACGTTCTGTCGACGTACAAACATTTGACGAATTTTGTCAAATACTACTACATACAAAGAACGAAGAGTTATATACGAAATATATGCGCGTTGACGAGTAGGTTCCACCCCGTTATCGGTTTCGAGTTCTGTCGACTCTAACTCCTCAATTTTGGATCCAAATTCGCACAACATTGGACGAATTTTGTCAAATACTACTATACACAAAGAACGGAGTGTTTGACGCTCTCTCCGCGCTCCATGCACTGTAGGGTACTTTTCCTACGAACAGTACTCTACAGTTTTTTCCTTTTCCTTTCTTCTTTTTTGCAGAAAAGTCCCCATGTTTTCCAAAAAATATATACATGGAATATATGCACGTCGTCGAGTAGGTTCCATCCCCGTGAACGGTTTCGTGTTTTGTCTACTCTAACTCCTCCATTTTTGATCCAAACTCGCACAAACATTTGACGAATTTTGTCCAATTTTCTGCAGAAAAGTCCCCGCGTTTCCCAAAAATTACATACACGAAATATATACGCGTCGACGAGTAGATTTCATTTCCGTGATCGGTTTCAAGTTTCCTCTAATTATGTGGAATCTAACTTATTAAATGTTTAAACATTTTGAGTTGGTGAATATTCAGACAAAAAACAAATGCACTTTCTCTAACTATGGACTTAAATTGAATATTTCAATTTGAAAAATATTTGGATATAATCTAGATGAACTTTCTCTAAATATGTAATTCAATTCAATAAATGTGCGTTTCCATTCATTATGGATTTGAATTTAATATTACTGAAAAAATAGAAACATATTTGAACATTTCAATTTGCTAAAAAAATGGAGATACTCTAAAATATATCAACATACTCACAAAAATATATGCTAACTACTCACGGCAGAATTCAAACATATTTGAACATTCCAATTTAGTTAATATTCAGATACAATCTAGATGAATTTTATCTGACTATGAAGTTAGAATTAACAAATGCTCATATCATGCATTCTCTAACTATGGAGTTAAATTAAAAATTTATGTCAAAATACAAGCATATTTAAACATTTTAATTCACTAAGTATTTGGACATACTTTAAACAAAAAATTCCGACAAATTTCAACATTTCGAATTACAACGGGTGCGGCGTGTCGCCGCACCAAATTCCACTAGTTTATATGGTATGTTGTGTACTCGTGAGGGGCTGATTAGGGTTCGTCAAATGACCTGAGCCAATTGGTCTTGGTACTGCAAATTAAGGACAAAGCAGGGAGGAGAACATACGTGGCCATCAAAATAGATATTTTTATTGTGTGGATAAGAAGTAGATCTTCCACTGCCCCAGGTTGATCCATGCATCTACTCATCTCCCTTGCTTCAAGAAAAAAAACAGGGATAAGATGAAACAGAGTTGTTGGTGGGACACAACAACCGTGTGCAGAAAGCTTGCAAATGCCTTTGCAAAAATGGCGGCGCATCTCATCAGACTCAGTTTTTTTTTGAATTAAACCCGCGCTTTATTGATCAACCAACCATAATGTCATTACAAAGAGTCTGCTGGATCAACTCCGGAGACACACCACGCCACACTTCACTACTAAAAGAAGCACACGATTTGGCTAAAAGATGAACAACCACATTGGAGTCACGATAAACATGCCGAAATTCACATGAAATGAAGGACACGGCCGCCCTTTTGATGTCTTCCAACACCGGTCCGAGGACAGAGCGATCCACCGTTGAGGAGTTCAACCATTGGACCACCGATAAGCAGTCGGAACCAATGATGATCTTGGAGAAGCCCTCCTCCAACGCGAAGGTAATCGCATGGCAGATAGCCCGCGCTTCAGCAAGTTCAGGAATGATCGATGACCTCCTCAATGAGCACTCTGCAAGCCGCCAAGCAGGTGTCGTTGTTGTCTCGGATCACCACCCCGCACCCATGCGACGAGAGGAGGCAAAGGTCGCCGCGTCTACATTAACCAGAACAGTGCCTTCCGGCGGTGGTATCCATTTGTGAGTTGAAGGAGAGGATACACACCTGTGGACGGTGCCCTGGGTATACAGATGCAAAAGGATCATATTCAGGTATGCTTTAACTTTTGGCGCGATGACATCCGGATGAACCAGAGCTTCACCCTCGCGGGTTTTGTTCCTGGTATGGTGGCTTCCACCTTGGAGCATAGTCCTAGGAACTCCAAAGTCCAGGTCCTCGGTGAGATGACTTTAACCCGGGTCCAAACTTCATTTGCAAATTGACAGAACAGAAGGGAGTGCTCAATTGTCTCATGTTGGCTACAGAAGACACATGTTACCGAGGCGGGAATGTGTCGTTTCTGAAGCTGATGGCCACACGACAAGCAGTCGTGGGCAAAACGCCATAGTGTGATCTTCATCTTCCCCGGCACTTTGGTAGTCCAGAGCGTTTTCCATAGCTTAGCGTCAGCCTCCAGGCTAGCTGATGAAGAACTACGTCCGACACGGCTCCGATCGACAGCAAAACGATTAGTGCGGGCCAAGTTATATGCCGATCTGACAGTATACTATCCAAACCGAGCCTAGGGCCAGGATGCAAAATCCTCCCCCCATGGCGGCTTAGATGAATTTGGAGTATCTTGGTTGCTAAATTTTCGCTGAAAGTAGCTCTGACCAATTCTGTACTCCAAGTCCCGCAGTCTGCACGGATGAGAGTATCCACGGTTTGATCATCCGGAATCGAAACCAATGTGTGAACTGCTGACGGAATAACACCAGGGATCCAATTGTCTGACTTAATCTTTGTTGATTTGCCATCACCAATGCCCCACCATACTCCTATCCCAAGGATATCCCTTCCAAAGAGAATGTTGCACCAGATGAACGAAGAAGTCCGAGGACGAGGCGCGTCCCAAAAGTTACAGTCCCGGAAATATCGAGCTTTGAGTACCCGGGCACAAAAGGAGGATTGATCCGTGAGCAGACGCCAGCACTGTCTGCCCAACATTGCTTGGTTAAAAATACCCAAGTCGCGAAAACCCACACCTCCTAAGTCTTTTAGGGTCGAAAGCCACTCCCCTGACCGCCAATGGAGTTTCCTCTTCCCCTCTTCCATGCCCCACCACCAGTTTGCTATAGATCTTCTCATTGTTTCGGAACTAGCAATTGGCATTTGAAAGCAGCACATGATGTAGGTGGGAATAGCCTATATCACCGTCTTGAGGAAGGTCTCTCTCCCGACCCTTGACATTGGCCGATCCGACGCGCCACTCATGCGCTGCCACATACGATCATGCAAAAACCCAAATGTACTAACCGGAGAACGACCAACCTCGGTGGGCATACCAAGGTATTTCTCCTGGAGAGCTTCATTGTGAACTCCCAGTTTATGCATTACTTCGTTCTTGATCACATCTGAGCAGCGAGACCCAAAGAATATTGAAGATTTGTCCAAATTCATTTTTTGCCCGGACCCTTCACAATATGTCTCCAGAGTTTGCTGCAAAGCATCTACACTTCTCCCATCAGTACGGGCAAAGAAAATGCTGTCATCTGCAAACAGTAAATGGGTGATAGGAGGACCAAGTCGACTGTTACATAATCCTTGTAGCGCACCTTGGACATCCTTTTGTTGCAAGAGTCAGGATAAACCTTCTGTACATAGGAGAAAGAGATAGGGACTTATAGGATCCCCTTGACGAATGCCCCTCGTAGGAATGACGGACTGAGTAAGATCGCCGTTAACACGGACATCATACCGCACCATACTAACACATCTCATTACAGTATCGATCCAACTATGAGAAAAGCCAAGCTTCTAAAGGCAGCCAGATAAATAATCCCATTCAACACGGTCATAAGCCTTCATCATATCAACTTTCAACGCGAAAAAGGTCTTTTTCGCGTGCTGCTGCCTGATGGTGTGTAAACATTCAAACGCAATGAGGGCGTTATCAGTGATCAACCGCCTTTGTACAAAGGCGCTTTGGTTCTCTGAAATAACCATCGGCAATATAAGCTTCAGTCGGTTTGCCAGGACCTTCGAAACAATTTTGTAGAGGACGTTGCACAGACTAATAGGGCGAAAATTATTCAGATGTTGTGGATTGGCTATCTTCGGTATAAGAACAATGATGGAATCGCAAAAACCCTCAGGTAGTTGTCCCTCATCCAAGAAAGTTCGCACAGCCCGACCAATATCCTCTTGGAAAAAATCCCAGTGAGTCAGGTAAAATAATGCCGGAAAGCCATCCGGCCCCGGCGCTTTGGTCGGCCCCATCTGGAAAAGAGCATGCTTGATTTCCTCATCAGTATAAGGTTTATTCAATTCTGCATTCATCTCATCAGTAACCTTACGGGGGGTGGAATCAAGAATAGCATCGCTAGAAAAAGTAGGTTCAGAAGAAAAAAGATTCTTGTAAAACTCCTGAACCATACCTTTGATTCCAGCTTGATGGCTGTAAGCTCGTGGGCTCGAGTAAAGACTCAGTTTCCAGCTATCAGCTGTAAGCTCGTGGGCTCGAGTAAAGACTCAGTTAAGTTCATTTTGTTCGAGAATCAGCATGGTGGCTGTGCACAGAGAGAGAACGGAGTTTTTTTTTTCCAATTAAAATCTCCAGGCCATAAGCTCGTGGGCCAAAACTAAGTCTTGACCAGAAACGAAAGCAGCCCAGTCTCGCCGGGCGCGACGCCGCGACGATCGATGGGTCGTCACTGTGCGCAGTTTTCCTTTTCTTTTCACATCGGTATCTTCCTTCCCTCCAAATTCCCCACCCGCACCTCGCCCAAATCCCTAACCCCACCATTCCCCCGCCGCGCCGCCCATGGCTCCCTCCCGCGCCGCCAAGCGCCCCAAGCTCGAGCCCTCCTCCTCCGCCGCCGCAGCCCCCGCCGGCGCGCCCCAGCGGGGCGACGATGACTACGTGCCAGGCAACATCGTCGAGATCGAGCTCTGCAACTTCATGACCTACGACCAACTTGTCTGCCGCCCCGGCCCGCGCCTCAACCTCGTCGTCGGCCCCAACGGATCCGGCAAGAGCTCCCTCGTCTGCGCCATCGCGCTCGCCCTCGCCGCCGACCCCGCCATCCTCGGCAGGGCATCCAGCGTCAGGGCCTTCGTCAAGCGCGGGGAGGACTCCGGACACGTCAAGCTCTCCCTCCGCGGCGACGCGCCCGGCCGCGACATCTGCATCACCCGAAAAATCGACACCAACAACAAGTCCGAGTGGCTCCTCGACGGTAAACCCTATCCCCTATCACCGACGGTGTCATGTATTTTAATTCGGCAATATGTGCATATTTTGCTGAACAAATGGACATTTGTTTCATGCAGGTGCCACTGTCTCCAAAAAGGAAATCATAGATGTCATCAAGAAGTTCAATATTCAAATTAACAACTTAACTCAGGTCCGTATCTCATGCTTTTCTTTTCTCCTTGGAAGCGACTGTGAAGCTACTATACCTGACGATGGTGATTGTTTCTGTTGCTACTAGTTCCTGCCACAAGATAGGGTATGTGAGTTTGCAAAGCTGACTCCCATCCAGCTGCTAGAAGAGACCGAGAAGGCCGTTGGTGACCCTAATTTACCCGTTCAGCATCGACTGCTCATTGAAAGGAGCAAGGAGCTCAGGGTGCTCGAAGTGGTAAACATCAACCTTCATTTATGTTTTATGTTTGCTTCAACATCTGAAGCTTTTCTCGCTTCATACATATGATCTCTCACACTCTAAGCTATCGAGTTTATATCGAATTTCAGACTGTAAAGCAAAAGGAGCAAACCTTGAACAATCTAAAGGCTCTTAATGCTGAACAAGAGAAAGATGTCCAGCGTGTCCAGCAAAGAGATAAGCTTCTAAAAAAGGTCCGTTTTATTGTTTAGCTTTGAACTTTGAATTTTATGGACACTAATTTCTCACAATATTATTGCAATACTGTGTTGGTTGATTGTGCCATAGGCTGATCTAATGAAGAAGAAACTGCCATGGCTCAAATACGACATGAAGAAACTGGAATTCATAAACATACAGGACGAGGAGAAAAGCTTCAAGAAGAAAATGGAAGAAGCGGCCAAAATCTGGCAAGATGCAAAGGCCCCCATCGAGTAAGTATCACAGTCAAAAGGATCCAGTTCAGTTATTATTTTTCTTCACTTGCAAATACACTCCCTACATGTTTCTGGAAGTCCCTAGTACTGCATGGTTTGGTGTTTGTCCTGGTGTGATTCTTTTGATATCCCTATTGCTTTGAATTGTCACTTTTAAACTAATATTATTTCGACACCTTTTGAATAGTATTCTTTCTTAACTGGAACTCAATTTCTGATTACCCCAGTGACATATAGCAAAATGATGATTTTTGACATTGCATTTCTGGTTCAATATAAGTTTCTCCTTGACGATTTAACTTAGTCTGGTTGGCTAAGATAGCGAAGGTTTGATTTCTAATGGAATGCACATCTTCATGCTCTTCTCTATTTATGCAGAGATCTCAAGAAAGAGAAAATGACTCATGTTTCAAGTACCAAGAAGATAACCAACCAAATAAATCAAAACACAAACAAGCGTCGGGAAGTTACAGATGAGGAAGGGCAGCTGGTATGAACTCTTGCTTTTTTGTTGCTCAAATCAGCTCCTGAGTGCAGTTTTTTCTGTTGTCGATCCTTGACACCTGTTGTGGTATCAGAGTGCACGATTGAAAACCACGTTTGATGACATAGAAGATCTGAAAAGGCAAGAAAGATCTCGGCAACAAAGGATCTCAAATGCTACGGCAGCTCTTACTGCTGCTGAAAAGGAACTTCAAGACCTAGAACCATACGAACCACCTAGAGCTGAAATGGTTAGTTTAGCCACGTTGTTCCCACGACTTCTTGCTTTGTATTTTGCAGTTTTCTGTTCGCATCTGTAACCATCCTATCCAGTTTATGTGCTCACAGTAACACAGTATTACATATGCGTCTAAATTTATCTCTTTGCACAGACACAACTAACGGATGAAATTGCACAAAAAACTATTGAAAAAAAAGAGCTCGAATCCAAACGGAAAGATAAGGAGCGCCAGTTAGCTCAGGAGAAAGAAAATCTGAGGAAGTGTTCTGATAGGTATCCAGCTTGTCAACTACCATCTATTTACACTATTCATGACTTGGCTACCTAACACAATTTCCTACAGGTTGAAGCAAATGGAAAGTAAGAACAATAAGCTACTCCAAGCTTTGGAAAGAACTGGTGCTGACAAAATCAGCGAAGCATACTACTGGGTGCAAGAAAACAAAAGTAGGTTCAGGGGAGAAATTTATGGGCCTGTTCTCCTTGAGGTTTGTTCTGTCACATGCCTACCAACTGATGTTTTCTTGGCATCCAAGAGCCTTATCATTATCCTTTCTTTGACTGATCTCAGGTTAATATTCAGAATAAGACTCACGCTGCTTACTTGGAAAACCATGTTCCAAACTATGTATGGAAGGTACTAATGCTATGATAATTTTCCATGTCGCGTTGCTAAATCCTGGTGGGTATACTACTTATTGTTTCGTTTTAGCATTTCCACTGAATATAGTACCTCCATTTCATAATATGATTGTCTAGCATACCCTAGGATACATTAAAATGAAGTAATATTTGATGGAACTGGATCATGCTAGCTCAAGTATTGTCATGTCCCATCAAATATTACTTAATTTTTTTACCTCCTACTCCCTCCGTATCAAAATATAAGACTCTCTAGCTAGCTTGTACACACATGTATGTAGACATGTTTTAGTGCAAGGTTCATATGAATTTTGCACTAAAATATGTCTAGATACATGTGTGTACAAGATAGCTAGAGAGTCTTATATTTTGATACGGAGGGAGTAGGTAGCATGCTGGGCAGATATTGTGAAATGGAGGTAGTATATGGAGCCTTTGATCGAACCGGTGCAGATCTCTGTCGTTGTGTCGTTGCACACTGTGCCCATGTCTTATGCACGATCAATGTGCAGATCATACTGATTGTCCAGTTACTGAAGATGATTAGTGTCCAATAGGACAACATCTCCGGAAACTGTTTTCTAGATTAATTTCCTTTGCTTACTGTCTATTTCTTTCGCGGATCTTGTTTATTATCTTCGTTGATTTCAATTAGACAACATTATGTCTTCATACAAATTAACTGCCATTTCACTGTACGTGCCAGTCATTCATTACCCAGGATGCATCCGACCGTGACCTCCTGGTAAGACAGCTGAAGCAATATGGTATCCCTGTTCTGAACTACACAGGGGACAACATCGTCAGATGTGAACCATTCAACATTACCCTGGAGGTCAGCACGTATATACCAGTCATATTAGCATTTTAGGACATCAATGTCTGTTACTATTACTCTCCGCTTTGTTTTATGAGATATTTTGGTTCAAAATTTTGTCCCGTGTTATGACGTGTGAATGCAGTTTAAAGGTAGTTTTCTCTATTTCATTGTTGTTTCGGCCTTTTTTTAACTGTGTATGCATGAACAATTCACTTCACCCACATAAATCATCACCTCTCATCTTAGCTACACACTTAATGTGAGGACATTATAATATTCCTCTTTGACTTTATCAACTCGGATCTTTATCTTTGTGCCCAATCAAAATGAGCTCAGTCAAAATAAAACCGACAAAATAAATTTTGAGGCTGTTAATTTTTCTTTTTAACAGATGAAGCAACTTGGCATCAAATCACGACTTGATCAAGAATTTGAAGCTCCCCCTGCTGTAAAAAATGTTTTGATTACCCAGGCTTATGTGGATCATTCGGTATATAACGCTGCTTATATCCAGTTCATGAATCTGTACCAAGTTGCACTGATTATGACTTCAAAGAGTTCTGCTTCTTTTTCATGCCCATGAAGTATATAGGTACAGATCAAGCAGATCAAAGAGCAGATGACGTGGTGAAGTTAGGTATTTCTGACCTTTGGACTCCACGTAACCATTATCGATGGTCCAGATCAAGATATGGTGACCATCTCTCAGCAAATGTTGATTCAGTCTATCATTCTCGTCTCTTCATGTGTGGTATGTGCTACTATCTCCGCCTGGATAAGTTAAGTGGATTTTATGGTTCACCTATGCAGAATGCTTATCAGTTTATTCTTGCAGACTTGGATGTTAGTGACATTGAAAGGCTTCGATCTGAAAACGATGAACTCAAGAAAAAGGTTGAAGGCATGGAGGAAGTTTTAAGAGGGCTCCAGAAAAACCAGAGGGAATTAGAAGATGAAGAGGCAGAAATCCGCAAGAAAAAGGTTTCATACATTCTTAATGATATTCACTTCATTATATTCATGTAAAGCTCAGTTGATTCTGATAATGCTTATCTTTTGATCATAATATTTTCAGGAGACAATTATTGACAGGGTGAGGTCCCATAAGAAGAGGAGAGATGAAATACAAAGGCGTGTAGGTATGGGTACTTTTTCCCTGTTCTTCTACATGTAGCTTGCATAATATGTTGTTCTTATCTCTAGATATTAAAAGAAGAAGTCTGGAGGACATATCTCAAGAGGAAGACGTGGAATCCAGCACAAGAAAGCTTACTGATCAGCTAGCTAAGTTAAATGATCAAAGGTTTCGAGCTGTGATAAAACTCAAGGCTAGTACTTAAGCTAGCAATCAATATTTCGTTTATCTTGATCAAGACTACATGTTCTTACTTCATATTGATTTTCATTCTCTTAGAGTTTACTTGTTGAAGCTGTTGCTCTCAAATGGAGTTCTGCAGAAAAGAACATGGCTTTTATTGAGCTTGATACAAAGGTATGCTCCATGAGAAAGCAGTCACAGCTGCAAATAAAGTTCTTAGACTGGAGGGCCCAAAAACTCTTTGTATTACCCATCATAGTACATAGTACCTGCTACCTAGTAGGTCAGTACCCATCAGTTCCACTGTTAGAAACTTTGCAATCTACACCCAGTTAATCACCACTATTGTAGAATGTTTCTGTACGATAATGATTCATGCAAGTAGTTTGGTGCAACTTTCACAATATGAACAGTACACAAATCAGAAAAAACTGACATAAGAAAACGGTGAGCTCGTTCAACTGTACATGCTTATGTTTCGTGTAATTTCATGTCTCTAAATATTTCACTACATAAATTATCTGGCTTGGTATCATCATCAGAAAGTTTTAGAAGTTTTGATATCCAACTTTTTGTGTGTTTTCTCTTTGACCGTCATTTGCATCTCTTAGATATGGGAGATGGAAAAGGATGTGAAGAAATTTGAAAAGGATGCTGTTCATGCTGCCAAAGAATATGAAAACCGTGAGTGCATTGCTGTTTTTAACAAGTATATCGAAAATATCGTTAGTTGGTAGGCGGCTAATCCATTTTTTTCTTATGTTTCCCTTTTTGCATCAAGATTTTGCCATGATATGAGCTAGATTTTGCCAAGTTCATGCTGCCAAAGATTTTATGTCACACACACACCATGGGATCCTTGCTACATATCCATTTTGTCTGTAAATCCGTGGCACAAAGTATCAGCGAAGTATTATTCGTGGTACTGCACACTAATATGCTGGTTGTTGATCTAAATATTGATTCTACTATTATCTCTGAATGTCTGTGATCATGTACTGCGAACATGCTTTTTACAAAAAGGGAGATTGGTGGGTATCTTTACAAGAAGAATGTTGCAGATTGTTTCGTGTGGCCTCACATGACAACTTCATGGGTCCAGCGTGCTGGCAGGAAGCCTGCCCTGGAGCACCAAAAGTTAAATATGATGACTTGATTATCTATCCGGTCAATTACTTAATGATACGAATCTCTTAGGGGAATATTTGTGCTTTACTTTCCAAGTTGTTGGGATTCCTTGTTAGCTAGGACGCCTGTATAAGCCAGGCCTTTTTTCATTATTAATCAAGGGATAAGCAGTTCCTTCATCAACAGATAGTATCTGTCACCATGCTGGGTGGCCGCCTGCAGTATTGGCCTAAGATCGAAGTTCACCATAGCTATAATATCCGAAAGTCGGGTTCTAACAGAAAGATAGTGGATAACTTGTTCCCCCAAACCTAAATATTGAAATTTGCAAGCCAGTCCTTGAAACCCAGCAGTGTATTTCTCACTCGGAGCTTCACTGAGAAGTTATACATGCTTGCATTTGTTGAATAGCTGTTCCTTAAAGATAGAAATATCAGATGTCATGGGGATTCTTGTTAGTTTGGACAGATCTATCTAATAATAGTATTAATCAATAAGTAGCAGCAGTCTTTATCTTATATAGAATCTTTTATTATTATTTTGTGAGACATTTTGAGTATATGTTGGCCTTCAAGCAGTCAATATTTTATTTTGATATACTTGCATTACAAAAGGTCAGTTGCATTAGAGGTTTGCTTGGCCATATTTTCTTTTTGAAACAGATCTCAGTTGAATAGTTGATATTCGTCAACATTGACTGACGGATAGTTTTGCATATGGCGTCTTATTCTTTTCATAATATATTTTTTGGTTTTGTCATCAGGTAAAAGAATCACCCAAGAGCATAGACAACTGCTGCTTAAGGCAAAACAACATGCAGAGTCAATATCTATGATCACTGAAGACCTTGCAAAAGAGTTTGAGAAGGTATATCCTGAACTAATTCTGATGAACTTAGAAATTATTCAGGATTTGTATATTTTATAGTAAAACTGTCAACATATATAAACTTATTTAGATGGATAAATTTTGCAAATGGAACATTTGGTAACATAAAAGAACAAAATTGGAATATCTATTTTTCTTCTAGTCCATTTTCTAACACAGATATGGTGACTAGTGTGCTAGAAGGTATAATATTTGTTGACGCAAAAAGGTGGAAATCTCCCTACCTTATATTAGAAGCATCAACCTATCAAAGGGTGTCATAACAAGGTTAGAAAATACAATGGAAACACCAAGTGTGAACATGCTCCAAGACTGCAACCACTGGAGCTCCTATTTTGTCAGTTATTTGATTTTTTTTGGATTTTGTGCTTCCCGAGAGAATGATCAGAACTCTTTTGAAATCTTACTTTGATATCCAAGTTTCAGTCACAATACTGTAATGGCCTAGTAGCCTCTCAGTTTCTAACATTTTTTTTTTCCGAATGCTCTCAGTTTCTAACTCAATCAGTGGGAGTGCTAATCTTTTCTTATAATGAAAGTAATCTATTCGATATTAGGTCCTTAGAATGCTCCCACTCTACAAATCCTCATTCTTTGTGTACTTGTCAAGAGTTATCTATAAATATATATTAATGTCTATTACATTATTGTTCAAACATCTGGTTTAGTTATTTCTGCTTTCTTGTCTAGCCCATCCAGTTCTTCTGCTCATTCTTTTGAATCTGCAATGCCCTATGTGATGGCATTTTCTTAGACCAAATAAACAACTTGTTGTCTCAGCTGCATATGCATATGAACTTAGCAGCCATTTTTTGGTTGTTCCATCGCCTTTCTAATTGCAGATGCCTACTTTTTTCGAACCATGAATTGCAGATGCCTACTACCGTAGAAGAACTGGAAGGTGCAATACAGGATACTGAATCTGAAGCGAATTCTATGCTGTTTCTTAACCAAAACGTGTTGCAGGAGTATCAAAACAGGCAACGTGAGGTACAACAACTTTACCAGTGTACTACTGATGAATGCAAAGTTAACTTTGCTTGCATAGTTGCCTCATAGTTAGCTGTTCAGTATCTATATGTCTGACCGGAATATGAAGTTCAGCAGTTTTCTTTTGGAAAACTACGATGGCTGGTCAGCCAGCACAAAACATTAAGCAGAGTTGCCTCTTGACAACATTTTTCACTAGCCCTCCAACGGAAGTATCAACACATGTTTCTTGAACCTTGCTCTGGAGCATAACTGAGGGAATCAATGACCGGGTTATGATAGGGGCATTATAACTTGTGGAGAGGTTCCTTAGGCTTGCGTTATGTCCCCATAAGAAAATGCTTTCTGTTGTAGGCAGAATGTGTCACTATTTGAGTGCAGGAAAAAAAAGAACTCCCTGCAGAATGTAATATTTGTCAGTTGCTATCCTTATGGTAATAAAGTAATCTAGATAAAGGAAGATTTGAACCTTAAACTGTTTCAGAAGACCAAGTTTGAGTTGATAGTTTCACGACAAAATATCTCTTCATGCGTCAAATTATATCCTTTGAGCTACCCATCAGTCTGGTACTTCTATATGGATTGTTGCTGACAATTTGACAAAGACAATGCTTATCTCAATTGTGTAGATAGAATCATTATCAACAAAACTTGAAGATGATAAAGTAGAATGTGAGAGATGCTGCTCTGAAATCGAAACTACAAAGGTTTGGACATTTCATCTGAGACCTATATTTTACCATCAGTTTTCAACCTTATGCGATTTATCACCTGACTTTGAGTTTGCTGATTTTCTAGGGTAAATGGCTGCCAACTCTCCGAATGCTTGTTTTAAAAATAAATGACACCTTTAGTCGCAACTTCCAAGAAATGGCTGTTGCTGGAGAAGTTTCACTTGGTATGTATGTTAGATCTGTTTATGTCATTATTTGTACACTTTTGGATAATATACCAATTGCTGTTCCAAATTTTCCTGGCAGATGAGCATGGTCTTGATTTTAGTCAGTACGGTATTCTTATAAAGGTGAAGTTTAGGTGAGTTTCTTTTCCAAGTGGGTGCACTGTTCTACTCCCTCGGATCCGATTTAAGATTCGCAGGAAATAGCTTGGCTAGTACGATTGAATAGCTGTACTCCCGACCGTTTTTTTCGGATCGGAGGGAGTATTATTTTTTGAAATTGGGCATGTAATAACTGGCACCACTGCACTTTGCTGAAAATAGTACTATTTCCTGATGCCTGATAGCAACCATGCCGGTTAGTGCGTCCCTAGCTAAATTAAGCGTGGAGTGGGACGGGGTAGCCAAAGCTTAGTCATACCAGATGACTATTGGGTGAATTTCTTAGTGTGAGGAATTATAGCTTGACTTTGATTGATTCTACTGTAGGACGTGTTTAAGCATAATCCTCTGATAAGTGATCTTCAGTTTTATACATTAAGAAGTAACATGTTAAAAGTGATAAAACTGTTAGAGAGATATTTGTATATTGTAGTTTCCCTATTAGATAGGGGGCTCCCTGCATATTTACACCTGTACATGTACTATATATTGTGGCCTTTGGCCCCCCGTGGAATACAAGTTGCTTATTCCTAACATGGTATCAGAGCTAGGTTAGGGCTCCACGCACGCGCAACTCGTGCAGTTTTTTTTTTCAGCCGCCGGGTTCGTACAGATCGAATCCCGCCTCGTCCGTCTCCGGCCGCCCTCGTCCGTGGCCGACCCCGTCCCGGCCGCCCCGTCTTCCGGCTGGCCTCCCTCGTCCCCGGCCGACCCCGTCCTGGCCGCGATTTCCGGCCACTCGCGTAGAGCTTCCCGGTCGCCGCCGCCTGCCCCACTTACAGCCGCCCCACGTACAGCCGTCGAGCTTCTGGGTCGCTGCCGTCCGATTCCGGTCACTGCCGTCCAATTCCTGTTCGCCACCGCCCGTTCCCGGCTGTTGGCGCTCGATTCTTGGCCACCTCCGGCCTCCCCTGTCCCTCGCTCAGGACGCTGCCGGCCGCCCAGCCCCGACCTCCTGCTTCCCGTCCGCGGCTGTTGCTTCCGCCGCCGTCCGTGCCCGTCGCGGCCGTCGCCGTCTGTGCCCGTCGTGGCCGTCGTCCGCTGCCCTCCGGTCGCCGCTCTCTGGCCTGCGTCCAAGGCCGGCCTGCTCCGGCCTTCGCTGCATCCACTGCTGGTGAGATCGATCGGGCTGGCTGCATCCACTGCTGGTGATATTGTAGTTTCCATCGGGCTGGCTGCTTCCATCGGGCTGGTGAGATCGATCAGATCCATCTTCTCTCTCCTCCGTTGACTTCAAAAAAAAAAAAAAATCGAAAAAAAAAGTCGCTGTCTGCTGCTGATCCCGTTCTAGGCTGTCCCGAGCTTCCGTCTTTGCTCGGTGCTACTCCGGGGTCCTTGTTGTCTATTTCGTCGTCTCCCTCGATGACGTCTGCATGCCGCTCTACATCGACTCTCGCGGCTTCTGTCCGCGGTTATGGCCGCTCTATGTCGACTCCGTCTATATCGACTCGCCGCTCTCCGTCGACTCTCGCGGCTTCTGCCCGCAGTTATGGCCGCTCTACGTCGACTTCGTCTATGTCGACTCGCCGCTCTACGCCGACTATCGGGGCTTCTGCCCGCTGTTGTGGCCGCTCTACGTCGACTCCATCTATGTCGACTCGCCGCTCTACGTCGACTCTCGCGGCTTCTGCACATGGTTCTGGCTGCTCTCCTTCGACTCCACATGTGGCGACCACGTATTGTGATGATTGGTCCTCCTTGGCTGACGCATCTACCTCGACCTCTTCAGTGGCGTCTTTCACTGCGCGTGAGATCGCGCAACTCCGATGCCTGCTTGCTACTTGGGACTCTTCACCGACAGGTTCTGCTGGTTCTGCGACTGACTTTTCTGGCACCGAGAGACCACCTTCTTCTCATTCAGGTACATCCCCTTGGATTCTTGATACTGGAGCATCTTTTCATATGACTTACGATTCTTCCGCCTTGAGCTCTATTCGACCTGTCGAGTCTCCTGTCTCTGTTCGTACTGCCGATGGTACTCCCATCCCCGTTGCTAGTCGAGGCACTCTTAGCAGTCCCGCGTTTCATGTTCCTTCTGTCGCTCATATTCCTCGACTCACCATGCAGCTTTTCTCTGGTAGTCAGATTGTCGATTCTCGTTGTAGGGTCACTCTAGACTTTGATTCCTGTTCTGTTCAGGATCGTTGTACGGGCGCTTTGCTTGGTGCTGGTCCCCGACGCCATGATGGTCTATGGGAGCTTGACTGGCTTCGTCTTCCTTCCGCTGCCACCGCCGCCAGTCTCTCGACCCAGGTTGCCGCAGCCACCAGTTCTTTTCAGCAGTGGCATCATCGTCTTGGCCATTTATGTGGTTCTCGTCTCTCGTCTCTAGTTCATCGTGGTGTTCTAGGGTCTGTCTCCGGAAACGCTTCTTTGGATTGTCTGGGTTGTAGGCTTGGTAAGCAGATTCAGCTACCATATCCTCATAGTGACTCTGTGTCCGAGCGTCCTTTTGATCTCGTTCATTCAGATGTTTGGGGTCCGGCTCCCTTCGCTTCGAAAGGGGGTCATCGCTACTATATTATCTTTATAGATGATTACTCACGATACACTTGGATTTACTTTATGTCCTCTCGTAGTGAGGTTCTCTCTATCTATAAGCGTTTTGCTGCCATGGTTCACACTCAGTTCTCTACACCTATTCGTGTGTTCCGTGCTGATTCTGCTGGTGAGTATATCTCCAAGCATTTGCGTGGTGTTCTTGCTGAGCAGGGCACTCTCGCTCAGTTCTCTTGTCCCGGTGCACATGCTCAGAATGGCGTTGCTGAGCGTAAGCATCGTCATCTTCTAGAGACTGCTCGTGCGATGATGATCGCTTCTTCTCTCCCGCCACATTTCTGGGCTGAGGCTGTCTCTACCTCGGTCTATCTCATTAACATTCAGCCTTCTGCCGCCCTTCAGGGTGGTATTCCTCTCGAGCGACTATGTGATCGCTCTCCTGACTATTCCATGTTGCGTCTGTTTGGTTGTGTTTGCTATGTTCTCCTCGCTCCTCGTGAACGCACCAAACTAACCGCTCAGTCTGTTGAGTGTGTTTTTCTCGGATATAGTGATGAGCATAAGGGCTATCGATGTTGGGATCCCGTGGCTCGTCGGATGCGTATTTCCCGGGACGTGACGTTTGACGAGTCTCGTCCTTTCTTTCCACGCTCGACCTCCTCGACCTCTACTGTGGAGGATCTCTCTTTTCTTACTTTTCCTGATTCTCCTCCCGATGTCCCTCATATTCTCCTCCTCCCCCTGATCCGGTGCCGTCTACTCCGATGCCTTCTTCTCCTCCTTCGTCGATGCCTTCTTCTCCTCCTTCGTCGCCGCCTTCTTCACCCTCCCCGTCCCCGTCTCCGCCTCCGTCTTCTTCTGTTGCTCCTTCTCATCCTACTTTTCCTTTCTATTATACTCGCCGTCCACGTGTTGTGACCGAGTCATCTGATGCACCCTCTACGTCGGTGCACCGTCTCAGCCGACTTATTCTCTTCGTTCTCGGCCTTGTCCTTCACCTGATTTCTATAATCCCGCTACCTACAGTGTTTCGGTTGTCTCGGCCGACTACGTATCGTGAGGCTGTTGTTCATCCTGAATGGCAGCTTGCCATGGCTGAGGAGATTGCTGCGCTTGAGCGCACTGGTACGTGGGAGATCGTCCCTCTTCCTCCTCGTGTTCGTCCTATCACCTGTAAGTGGGTCTATAAGGTTAAGACCTCTCTGATGGGACTCTTGAGCGTTACAAAGCTCGTCTGGTCGCTCGTGGCTTTCAGCAGGAGCATGGCCGTGATTATGATGAGACTTTTGCTCCAGTGGCTCACATGACCACTGTTCGGACTCTTCTTGCCGTGGCATCTGTTCGCCATTGGTCTGTGTCTCAGCTTGATGTTAAGAATGCCTTTCTTAATGGTGAGTTGCGTGAGGAGGTTTATATGCAACCACCACCGGGGTATTCTGTTACAGATGGCATGGTCTGCCGTCTTCGTCGCTCTCTCTATGGCCTTAAGCAAGCCCCTCGTGCATGGTTTGAGCGCTTTGCTTCTGTGGTCACAGCTGCTGGTTTCTCTTCCAGTGCTCATGACCCTGCGTTGTTTGTTCACTCTTCTCCTCGTGGTCGCACTCTTCTTCTTCTGTATGTTGATGACATGATCATCACTGGTGACGACCCGGAGTATATTGCCTTTGTCAAGGCACGTCTGAGTGAGCAGTTTCTTATGTCGGATCTTGGTCCGCTTCGTTACTTTCTTGGGATTGAGGTTTCGTCCACCTCTGATGGTTTCTTTATATCCCAAGAACGGTATATTCATGATCTTCTTTCTCGTGCTGCTCTTACTGATGACCGTACTGCTGAGACTCCCATGGAGCTCAATATTTCTCTTCGTGCTTCTGATGGCGATCCTCTCTCTGATCCGACTCGTTATCGACATCTTGTCGGGAGTCTCGTCTATCTGGCTGTTACTCGCCCTGATATTTCTTATCCTGTCCATATTCTGAGTCAGTTTGTTTCTGCTCCCACTTCGGTTCACTATAGTCACCTTCTTCGTGTTCTACGCTATCTTCGTGGAACGATCTCTCTTTGTCTTTTCTTTCCTCATTCCAACTCCGATGCCACTTGGGCTAGTGATCCTTTGGATCGCCGTTCACTTTCTGCTTACTGTGTCTTTCTTGGTGGTTCTCTCATTGCCTGGAAGACGAAGAAACAGACCGCAGTTTCCCGTTCGAGTGCAGAAGCTGAGTTGCGAGCTATGGCTCTTTTGACTGCGGAGGTGACTTGGTTACGGTGGTTACTTGCAGATTTTGGTGTCTCTGTTACGACACCCACGACTCTATTGTCAGACAGTACAGGTGCTATTAGCATTGCACGTGACCCGGTGAAGCATGAGCTTACTAAGCATATTGGCGTTGATGCTTCTTTTGTCCGTGCTAGTGTGCAGGATCAGATTATTGCCCTCCAGTATGTGCCTTCAGAGTTACAGTTGGCGGATTTTTTCACGAAGGCCCAGACTAGAGCACAGCATAGCTTTTTCCTCTCCAAACTCAGTGTTGTGGATCCACCATGAGTTTGAGGGGGGGTGTTAGAGAGATATTTGTATATTGTAGTTTCCCTATTAGATAGGGGGCTCCCTGCATATTTACACCTGTACATGTACTATATATTGTGGCCTTTGGCCCCCGTGGAATACAAGTTGCTTATTCCTAACATGTTGAGTGTATAAGTGGACTGCCCGCCCTTTCCATCAGATCGGTCTTTTGAAATAGTGGTCAGCGCATGAAGCTTGACATGGTATCAGAGCCAAGGTCACGAGTTCGAGTCCTATGTGGCGCACAATTTTCCTAAAATTGCTGATGCCCCCCTCCTTCCACGTACAAGGCCCCTTTCTCTTCATGCACCTACCTCTGAGTTTACACATGTTGACCTGTCTGTGACCGTCACATGTGAGGAGGGGTGTTGAGTGTATAAGTGGACTGCCCTCCCTTTCCATCAGATCGGTCTTTTGAAATAGTGGTCAGCGCATGAAGCTTGACAAAAACTACCATACAGTCTGTTTATTTGTGTTGACCAAGTCTCCACTTTCTTGCATTTCCAGCTCACTATTTATCTTTCATATCCATGTGGTCATCAGTCCGGAACAACCATCAGAACAGCTTTACGTTTGCTGAGTTTTTCTCTGGATCATTCATGTGCGAAACTTCTAGCAATGTCCTGCGCCAGCAGTTTTCAGGGTTCTCTTTCAGTACAATGTGTCTCGTAACACTGGAGGTCTCAGTAATTCGTTCAGGGGAGGTAAGCTGGTGCCTTTTATCCCATGGCACCAGCGCACCCATTTTGTGTCCCATTGAAGTAGGTAGTAGAATAGATACAATCCAGTGAAGGACGAAAAAAGTAAGCTGTACGTATAGTTTTATACACTGAAGAAAATGTTATCTTACGTGATAATTGTTGCAGCAAACGAATTTTGATAGGAAACGTAATTCATAGGCTCATGACTGAAGATAGCCTATACTTTTAACAGTCTATTTCTTCTTTCATGGTTGCTTTCATCTGTCTAGTTCCTAGTCTCAGGAGCTGTAGCCAAGTTCATCATGGTCCTTATATTGAGCTACACACTTCCATAGTAATCTGTTACTGTTAACTTCCACTTCGTCCACCATATAAGCAATACTCCTATATCTAGTGTTCTTTCAGAGAGGAATTTTATGTGAATGGTCGCATAAGATTTTCTGTTCTGTTTATTACTCATTCCCTTGTTGTCTATCTGTATTTGGTACTTTCATGTAGTTCAAGGGCTTGTACAATGTTTCTGTTGTACCTTATTCTGAAACATAATTTTCTTTCTTGTAAAATAATTTCTGAGTATTATTTTCCACAGGCAAACTGGTCAGTTGCAGGTGCTAAGCGCTCATCACCAATCTGGAGGGGTATGCATCCAAGTTTTCAGATGTATTGTATTTGCTTTTTTTAATGTGTGCTTATAATTACCCTTATTTTCATGTCATTTGTAGGAGCGGTCAGTTTCTACCATCCTATATCTTGTATCGCTTCAAGATCTTACCAATTGCCCATTTCGGGTGGTTGATGAGATAAATCAAGGCAAGGCGACACCTGTGCATCTTGTGTTCCTATAAAGAATACTAGTCAATATATCACCCATAACTGATGCAGTAGCTTCTCCCGAAAACTGCAGGAATGGATCCCGTAAACGAGAGGAAAATGTTCCAGCAGCTTGTCAGAGCCGCGAGCCAACTGAACACACCACAGTCAGTTGCTCAGCTTTCAGTGATTTTTTTCACCTGGATCTGTTGGTGTGCCTTCTCTCGCTAACACCCGTCATCTGTTTGCTCATGTGGCTGTAGGTGCTTCCTGCTGACGCCCAAGTTACTGCCTGATCTGGAATACAGCGATGCGTGTAGCATCTTGAACATCATGAACGGTCCTTGGATTGAGAAGCCAGCCCAAGGTAATGTGTCATACTTTTGTTTTTATTTTTAGGTTGTGGATAATTGACATGTTGATGCCAGTTTGGAAGCTGATATGTTGTGGCCGCAGCTTGGAGCGCGGGAGATTGTTGGAGAAAGGTGATGAGCGTGGAGGCTGGGAACTGACTGACTTGACCACACTGCTTTTGGGATGTTAATCTAAGAATCCATGAATGTAAATAGTACAGCTGGTCTTTAGTAGTATGGGCGATTGCTTTTGGCTTCATTATCCACAGCAGAAACAGAGGCATCTGCTCAGGCAGTTGGTCTAGTCCTGATGTGAATAGCTATAGGTCTAGCCTTGGCTTCATTCGCACTCGTCACCGTGGTCATGACAGTCCTTCCCGTTGTGTACTTGTGTAGTTGCTTGACCCTTTAAGCAGGAGCTCGTAAAAACATTGTTGATTTGGCAAACATGGCCTTCGATCTGGTGGCCCCTCCACTACCAACTAGGGCTTGCTCGAGGACATGAAAGAGATAACAACACGAGGGACATGAAGAGATACATGGAAATTCTCTGAAAACGGCGTCTACTCCACTTCCATAGTCTCATCCCCTTCGTGGCATTGATATAGTAGAAATCCAAATTGGTGAGAATTCTGCTCCCGATGGGAGTCGAACTCAGGTTGCTTGGTGCCGCGCCCCTAACCACTAGGACACAGCCCCGTTCTCTATGGATTATCAATCAAGATCATGTATCAATGGAGAATCGGCTTCAAAGGACGGTTGCTTGAATTGGGGTTTTGTAAACTTTGCAACCATTAACCGGAGTCGGGGGCTCACCTTTTCTTTGGTTGCCGCTAGACACTTAGAGTTGGGATCTTCTCAAGGGGTGGGAAATTTGGAACGAACGCAACGCTCGGGTTTTACAAAACGAATTCAAGATCCTTGTATTTTGGCAAAACTCAAGATCGACGCTAAAAAAGGAGTCATTGCCAGGGCAAAACATTTGAGTGCAGTTTTGTCAGGAGAATAGTTCTCATGTCGTTGGTTTGACTTTCTTTTTATTAAACCTTGTTATACTCTCCTCAAGTAATGAGATGAGAGGTAGATCTTTTGTCTCTGTTTAAAAAGAAAAGAGCGTCGTTGGGTTAATATAATAGGCTAAGGGGTACGGAGACTTGGGGGAGGGGCAAGCCCTCCCCTCCTTGGTGTGCCGACTCCTCCCCAATTCGGCCACCACCACCGACCCCCCATGGGCCTAGGCCCATTAGGGTTCGGGTGAGTGGGAGGAGTCCCCCCCACCACGCCTTGGCCCACCCGCCCCACCTGGGGGTGCGGCCCCTCTTAGTGGGCTCCTATTTTATTTATTTATTTAATATTTTTTCGAATATTTATTTAATTAATATTTTGTCTAATTAATTCCTAATTGAATATTTCCTTTTACAGAAAATTTCCGGAATTAATTACTCATCATATAAACCTATTTATATGATTCGGGACACCCAGTGTCCGCTAACAAAATACTCCGGATAAATATTTCTCTCTTATATAAACACTCGGAATAAATCCGTAGAAACAATTTCTATTACCCCGAGACATTCCATGTCTGCATTACAACTCTCAGATATCTTCACTCGAACATGTTCCCGTGACATCGGAGTGACTCTGACTACTTATCATAACCACTATAACTACAACGTAAGAATGTGACCCGGAAGGTTCGGTAACACATAGACATGCCCGGAGTGCTTACCAGACAATAACCTGCATTGGGACCTAGACGGCCGTACTGGCTCCTATGTATTCACGAGTGAACGACAGAATCTGTTGTGTTTATCATTACGCTAATTCCCTTACGTAGACGATACCAATGATATCACGAGATGAGACAATGTGCTCTAGTGTGATCAAACCATTTGACCATAACACATATAAAACTCGTACCGATATCATTCTCTTTTCTCATTCCGTATTCTCGATGTCCTGTGATAAATCACACAGTGTCTGGCCAGACGATTGGGGTGACATCGATAACACTCAGATGGTCTAGATGATGTATCTCTCCATCGTGTGGAGGAGTAAGTACCATTCTTGAACGATCTCCGTTCCTTTACGTACTCTAGTTTACACCCAAAAGCCACCGTTATGATCCCCAATTAAGGCCGAGCGTTTGATGACGATTAAAGTGTAAGTGTCAAATACGCGGTCACTAGATAATCTCATGGTATAGGAATACAGCTAACGAAAACTCTATATAATCAATTGCTAACTTCATTTGTGACGATTTATCTCTTAGCAAGATCATACAAATGGGTCGGTTCAGTACTATTATCATTCCGACAATAAACTCTTATAGTTGTGTTACTTATACAAAGTCCATGATCAGAAAAACGTGATCATCTAACAACAAGATAAGCTAGTCTTAGAGACAAGACTAGGAACACTTTGGTATTGTCTATATCTCTACATGTGCATTGGAGGTTTTCAAGTTGTAGCATAAAGATATAAATGTTTAATAATAAACTTGGAGATAAATAATAACTAAATATTATTGTCTCTAGGGCATATCTCCAACAGTCTCCCACTTGCACTAGAGTCAAGTCAATAATTGATTCAAGTAAGCATGTTGTTATGCCACTCACACTTAAGCATATGGTCTGAGACTGTGTCCGTGACTTTTGATCCAATCAAATGTTCGCAAAACTTGTTTATCTATTCTACATGTCAATCTTGACAATGAAAAGTTGGACTTATTAGGAATTGGAATTTCGGCCTATCCGGTTCCGTAGTAGCATTAATAATTTCAAGTGTCTCCAAATAAAATTATCAGACCATCTGTTGAAACCTCACCAAGTCAATGACTTTATCTAGTAACTTGCTATCATGACGTTACACATCAATGATGCAACTATCCTTTTTTTAGTATTAATATATATATATATCAATGATGAAAATCAAAACATAAATTATTATCAATTGAAAATGCATTATCTGAATTTAAATCAATAAAGATTTGATTTCGTAATTCCACCACAAATACATATACTCCCTCCGATCCATATTAGTGGGCATAGCTTTGTCTAGATTCATATGTATCTAGTTAAGTATTTAGACTAGATACATGTGTATCTAGACAAAGTTGTGCCCACTAATATGGATCGGAGGGAAAACGAGAAACTTCTCATTATATTATTTGAAGCTTTACAAAATCTACTAAGTCATTATACTTTTGTAATATCATTGTTCGGTTTTTCCTTTATGTATGAGAAACATCTCAATACTATAACCACAATGTTAATTACACTTTTATTTAATTAACTGCCTTTATGAGAAAACTAATACCAAGTATTTCTCTTATTGCTGTTGGCTAAATAAAATTTAGCACATTGGAAACTTTCCAGCTTTATGCACTATGTATAGCAATGATATAAGTTAAACCATATAAAATATGATTTGATCTTAATCCTCTCTATTTGCTCATCATTGACTACGAAGGTCAATGTTGCAAATATTACGCTATACTTTTTTTGAACAAATTTCTTTGTTACAAAACACAATTCGAATTACCTTTCGGAATTGCACTTAGCACATTCATACTCATGTTTATTAAATTTCTAATCTATCTCATAGATGATATTTTAATAAGACAATTTGTGACCTTTTATTTAAAACACCTTTTAAAATCCCTTTTCACAAGATATACATTTTTGAATTTGGCATAGCCTTTATTCAACAAATATAATATCACGTCCGACTGACTTTTAAGTCCCTTTCGATTCACATAATGAAAAGAATAAAATTCTTCCTTCATTATTACGACCGACTTCAAAATACTCATAATGTAATTATCTAGATTACGTAGTAATCCAAATTAATTACTCTTAGCAATTACTTTTGCTACTTAGATCCTTTTGACAGCACTAGGCAATTGATGTATAGCAATGATATAAGTTAAACCATATAAAATATGATTTGATCGTAATCGTGTCTATTTGCTCATCATTGACTACGAAGGTCACTGTATCTTGCAAATATTACGCAAATAATAACAAAATATTATTGTCTCTAGCGCATATCTACAACAGAGGGCGGCGTGGAAGTTCATCCACGCAGGCGTCGAGGTGCCAGCGAAGCTGCGCTACCGCGTCGTGGAGGAGTTCGACCGCCTCCACGCCACAGCCAGGCGCGGCGAGGGAAGCTCCTCCGGTGCGGGAGGCTCCTCTAGCGCGCTGGTGAGGAGGGAGGAGCCAGAGGAGCTCGATGGCTACGACGCCGCCACCTTCGGCCAGCCCTTAGCCGAGCTGGACTTCGTCCCCGACGAGGCGCTCGACGCCGTCGTGGCGACCATGTGTGCTCGGTCGGCGACGGAGGAAGCGGAGCTCACGGAGCAGCGCCGCCGCGACGAATAGATCAACGACGTGCTCCTTGAGCAAGGCCTCGCTGCCGAGCGCGCCCAGCAAGAGAAGGTTGCCGAATGGGAGGGCATCAAGCAGGAGCTGGCGGAGAAGTTCGTCGACCTCGTCTCCTCCGATGAGGAATGAGCGACGCCGAGTCACCGCTGTGTCGCCGCCGCGACGCTGCCGCCGCCCCCGGGTAGGGTTAGGTTAGTCTAGCTAGGGGTTTATTTTGCATCTCCGGTGATCACCGTTGGCGCATTTTGGTTGTAAATCGGTGATCACCGCCGCTGTTCATCCATTAGGAGCTAATGAAAAAAAAACTTCAGTTCCGTTTTCAGTTTCTGTTCTCGTGGATGAAATTGGGAAGGAAAACAGAACAAAACACGAACCCAAAAAAATGTTTTCAGTTCAGCGTTTTTCGGTCTCTGCTAGAGATGCTCTAACTAGATCGAATGGCGTCCAACTTCAGCCGTTATATCTCATTTGCACTGAGGTGAGCTTAGCACGGCCTTCAAGTTCAGCACAACTTCCTACCACGTATGCTCAGTAGCGATCCTCTACCACTATGACCTAAACACCCACAACCCCATCGTCCGCGTTTGGTTCACTTTGAAGTCTCTAAAACGTGCTCGATGACCTCCTTCTCATGCTCGAGCTCACCTCGCGGGCGGATGTCATGGCACGCGTCGCGACGAAGCTGCCAATGCCTTCCATCACCAGTTGCAGCGCTACGGACCGAGGTGTTTGGGCACTAGCCGAGGCTGTGGCCGGCTGCCACATGGGCAGCAACGAGCACGATAGAACGACAACTCTGCTTGAAGGACCAAATGAACTCTTTTATCGATAGTTGGGGTCTTTTGTGTAAGTTACATGTAATGTTTGTTATTTACACATTTGTCAGGGTGTTGTTTGCATGCCATATATCCTTGGACCCACACGTGTGTGGCATGCTTAGCCAACGTCCTGCTGTTCACTAACGCCACGTTGACATCCCAGTCTGAAAACAAAACTTTCACGTCTTTTTAGATCTGGTTCAATGAGTTTGGTTGCTAAGAGAATCTCCACTTTCCGGCACTCCCAATTTGTGTCCGCTTTGTGGGGTGCTGGACACTTGTCCGACACAGGGGGTTGCTGGCCTCAGCGGCGCCCCCAAACGAAAAATACTCTACTTCAGAGGTTCGCTCTCATCCATTTGTTGATCTAGGTCAAAGAGTTCCCACGAGGCCAAAGAGCATTTCATTCCATTTTTTGAGATACAATATCACACGAAATTTAAAACCTAAAGCTAAATCCTTCGTCACCTACTTCGCGACGCTTCATCGAATGCGGTGTCGGACGAAATATCACTGGGGCGGCCTCGAGGTTATCAAACACAACTTGATTATGTGCCGTTTGTGCTTGGGCGGCCTCGATTTCCTCCCGGTTGGTCGCACTGACCTGGCTCGGGCGACTGTTTACCGAAAACACAGGTCTTCGCAAAGTCGTAAGACGGCCGAGCTCTGACCAGAACCGCGTCCGCTCGGCGACGTTGTTGTCTAGCGGTGGATGCTCACCGGTGAAGCTGTTGAGAGCTGCCCCCCGCTCCTCCTAGAAGAACATGTGCAAGTGGGTGCTCTCTGAATCGATCCACGGGTCCATAAACTGGCGGCCGTAGATCGCACACTTGAAGCCCAAGTTGCCTTTGGGGACTGGCGCCATGGGCACCCAGCCCAAACTGATGGCAAAGCCATTCGACAAGATTGCCTTCGGTGACGCGAGGATGCCGTGTTCGGCAAACTTTTTGCCCTCGTGTCAGGAGAACCACTTGCTATTCGCATCCGTGCCAGCGTTGGTGCGCGTGTGGACGAGGCGGAAGAGATTGGGGGAGAGTGTGGGAGGCGAGCAAGATGAAGGCGAGCAGCAAGCGGAGGAGGCCTATTATACACCGCCGTTGGGGGTAGACCGAGGGCACCGGTGTTAATTCTACGCGTGGGAAAGGTGCACCGCCATCACGTCGCTTGGTATCGGCGTTAATTCGATGAGTGTGGAAGGCAATGCTCGCCGTTGCGTCGCCTGGTGTCGGCGTTAATTCAATGCGTGGGGAAGGCAAAGCTCGCCATCGGGCCACGTCGCGTGTTGCCGACGTTAATTAATGTGATGTGTGGGGAAGTCAAACCTCGCTGTTGGCTCGTGTCGCCTAGGAAACCGCCCGGGCGAGGTGGTTGCCATTACGACCGTACCTACACGTCTCAATTAATCGCGGCTAACCAGCCATCCGTCTATGACAGGCGGTACCTGCTTGTCGGATGGCTTGTTTGGACGTTGTCCGGCACCCCCAGGCTGCCCCCAAGTTTGGAGTCCCGCGTGGGTGTGCCAGACAAAAGCTTGGTGTGGTCGGACAGATTCTGTTGTTGGGTTAGAGGTTGGGTCCCGAAAAAGTAGGAACAAAACATCTACCAGAAGGATAGATTTATGCACAGAACTTGGCGTCCCCGGGGGATCTTTCCGTCCAATCCCACGGGTGGAGAGGCCGACACATGTCCCGTTAACCACTAAAACGAGAGAAAATTAGGTCTCGACGTTCTCGTCCTCATACATTAAAAAAAATCACTCTCGCCATGGCTGCCAACCTTTCCGCGTCCCCCCGTTTGCTCGGCCCGCCCATCGGAGAAGTCGCCGTCGCCGGAGAAGTCACCGTCGCCGGGGAAAACGTCGTCGCCCTCATCGCTCCGCCTGCCGTCTTCTCCCCGTTTGCTCGGCCCGCCGTCGCCGGAGAAGACGCCGTCGCCCCCGTCGCTCCGCATGCCGTCTCCGGAGAAGACGCCGGTCAACTGGACACCCGACCGCCGTCCAACTCCGGCGAGGGCAGCATCCACGCCGCTGGGAGCATCTGTGCGTGCAACAAGTAGCATAAAAAAAGAAAAATTGCTACAATGCATTTCGTGAAGAGAAGATTGCAGCAAGTAGGATCAAATAAAAATATTGCTACAATGCATTTCGTGAAGAGAAGATTGCAGCAAGTAGCATCAAAAAATAAGAAAAAAAATTCTACAATGCACCTGCTGTGAAGAAAAAAGATTGCAGCATTTGAGAAAAAGAAAATAGCTACAACAATTATGCGGATTTGCATTCAGAGAGGATTTTTTTTGCTACAAATCTTTCAAAAATTTGCATCACATTTTTTTTTTTGCATCATCTGATGCTACAACTTGTCGGCGGATTTTGCATCAAAAAGGGGAAAACTTTGCTAAAAACCTTCCAAACATTTGCATAAAGTCAAGAAATCCGAAAATAGATAGTAGTAAATCTCTCTTTCCCGTGATGCAAAGCAAAAGACCGGTGGTAGCAATTTCTCCTTTCTATGATGCAAAAAGAAAAGAACGGTGGTAGCAAACTATGCAAGAAAGCACCTCGTGAAAATTGCTACAATGCACCTGTGAAAGAAAGATTGCAGCAAGTGGAGAAAGAAACTTGCTACAAATCTTCTGTAACTTTGCATTAATAGTGGAAAAATTATGCTACAGAGCTTTCAGAAATTTTGCACCACATAGAAAATAAGGACAAAAAGATTTTCGAACAAATTTGCTCTCGCAGCGCCGCAGTAGACCTACCGGAGCACCGGCGCCCGCCAATGGCAGCTCCGGCCTTGAGCGCAGGCAGCATCGCCTCTGACGGACGGAAGCACCGCCGTCGACCTGCCGGAGCACCGACGCCCATCGATGGCAGCACCCCCCTGACAGACGGCAGCACCACTGCCTCCCCATGGCACACCGGCGCTGACCCACGGGAGCACCGCCCTCGAGCGCAGGTAGCACCACCACCCACCGGCACCAGTGAGGGGATGTGCGGCAGAGGTGGAGAGGTTGCCGCCGGTGAGGGGATCCGTAGAGGTCGCCATTGTGCGAAGATCTGGCGCAGCAACGACGGCCACGATTGGAAGCGCCACCGCTCGCCGTGGCGCGACCATGGTGGACGCATCAGAGCCACTCGGCGGCGCACCCTTTCCGGCGGAGAGCTGCCATCTATTTCCCTCCGCCGACGACACGCGGATGGCGTCGAGTAGATGCTCCCGTACCAAGGACCATCACGGGGAGGAAACGATTTGCTGTCGGGGGAGGGCGCGGAGGATGCGGGAATCGCAGATGCGCGGCGTCCATGGTGGGAGAGGAGGGGGATGGCAGCAGCGTGCAGGCGCCGTGCGCGAGAGATGAGAGAGCGAGCGAGATGGGAGGAGGGAGATCGATCAGGAGAGGATAAGACCGCAAGTGGTGGGCCTCATAGGTGTGGCTGTCACCACGCAGAGGGGCACGTGGCAGGCTACGGAGCCGGAGCCGGAGGACGCGAGCTGACGATCCCTCTTGACCGGACTTATAAACTAAAATACCCTTTTCTATCAAGGTTACAAAAAACTTCCTTATCTTATCTAGTTCTAGCATTTTGAACCGGCGTCCATTGAGCCTTCGGGGTGCTGGTGAAGATGCTCTAATTTCAAGTATTGGGAGTTGAGGGTTGGATTTTAGACTTTACTCAGAACTAATCCCACGCGATTGTTTGTGGGTTGTGGCGAGGACATGGTTGAATGCCCTATTGTTGACACACGAACACGTCACGTGTACCCGCGGTGCCGAGGGAGATACTCCGCAACTCACTCCGCGGGAGGCTCGCCGGAAGCGCGGTACGCAAGACAATCCGGCGGGCGCTTTTGTAGACCCGAAACCTCGCTCGTCCGGGAGGGACCCCGTCAGGGCTCGCGGCGGCTATGGGCTGCCCTAGGTCGGCCTGACCGCCCCTAGATCCTCGTGGATTCGCAGCCTCCAATATTGAAGAACGACGAAGAACGAGAAGAAAGATATAAGGGAGAGGGATAAAAAGTAGATGAACAAAAAAAATAGTAGATGTGTTTGTTCGATTGGTGTTGGATCAATCGGCCATCACCCCTCACGTATATAAGAGGCGGCTGCACTTCCCGTGCAAGAAAAAGCTTGGATTCACGTCCAAGACCCTAATCTGGGTCGAATTCGGATGGACTGGACCGAACCTTTCAAAACTGTTCGGTCTGCGCCTTGCGGGTCGTTTTTGAGGCAGTAAGCGACTCCAGATCGAAATCTTGTAAATAGAGAAGTTGTTCGCCTCGAAAAGGCGAAGAACTTTCATGTTATGCGTTTTTCCATTTGACTTTATCTAGACCCTTTAAATTCAATCGAGAGAAATTCGACTCGTTTTTAGCCTTTCCGAATTGCGCTCACCCGAGGGCAGAGGGTGTCTATGGTAGGGCGACCCGCCTATGCTCAGCGCCACTGCCTGCTCGCCCGAGGACAGAGCATGTCTATGGTTATGTGTCCACAGTATTTTGGCTCCACAAGTTGCATATGATTTCGGATTGAGATGATCCAAAAACCAAAGTTGGTTGTCTCGATGATATGCAAAACTTTCGTTCACATTATATTTTCATCTGAGCTCATCTTGGTGACACCTCTTTGTAAGCTAAAATTGGTCGTCAACACCTATAGACTTTGCTCTGCAAAAGCGTCACTGAATTGGATGCCTCCTGTCCTGGAGCCAGCAGATCGGAGGATAAGCCGAGCTCAGGTTGTGCGAAAGCTGAGCTACACAGCGGCGCTATGCCAAGACGTGTGATCGTTGTGTCTCGGATTTGCTGGTTAGTTAGGGATGCTGTGTCGCGAGTGAGATCGCCAGCAAGGAATCTTCGTTCGGCAACTTAGCGGCAAATAAAATAAATAAATAAAACTTAGCGGCAAATCAACAGTACAACCAACTGCCTTTACAATACTCCAGACTGCAGAGAATGAAAGCCATCGGGCTGAAACAACGCATATGGGGGCCCAAATTTGTTCATCGTCATGGGATCTATCACTTCTTTAAGCTGGCCCAGGGCCGAATACGAACATCAGTAGCTTTCCACAGATGAGCACAGCAGGCAGATCCATGCTATTGCACTTTGCGTCTACAAATAGTCACCAGAATATCTTATTATGAAAACTGAAGGGATTTAACCACAATTGATTACAAAAGTACACGAGTTCATTGCTCCCACTAATACCCAACTCTTAGCAATGAACCAATGAATATCCAGGTACTTAACTAGTTAACTGACTATTGCGTCGACGATTTCTCAGTGTCGCCCAACAACCCAAAAAATATTGAAGACCAACCAAAAAACTTCAGTGCAGCCTTGGAAGTATTGAGGGTTACACACTTGCTGACTGCAGATGTGTTCGTTCATAGAGGCCCATCACCTGATCAGCCACTGTCCACATTATAGCCTGACCAGGTGGAATCCTCATGAGCCTGGGAAGCAAGCCTCTCCACAGGGCTCGGAGGCCCTCTTCGGAGTGTATTGTCCGTATCGCATGGACCATGCCCTTGTACTTGATGTCCCCGGTTCTCCCCTGGGCCATCAGCCTAGTCTTCACGACGTCGAAAGGTCCAGTGCAGATTGGTCCTGCAGTTCCTGCAAGGAACCCAGAGACCATGGATTGCCATGGTAGGAGAACCTTCCCGTCTCCTTCGTTCTTCTTCCATAGGAAAATGTCGAACGTGTTCTTGGCTGTGAACATCGCAGCTTGGTTTGTACCATTACGCATCACAGTTGGCGATGCTCCAGACCACAAACCCAAAAGGCCTTCCTCACGAACAATTGTCTTTGCACAGTGTATGGGCCCTTTGTATTTGAGCAGGTCTGTGCTTAGTCCTTTTTGTTGCTGCAATCTGATCTTTACCACCTACATCCACCATGAAGAAACATTACACCAATTCCCTTAAAAACAAGCTTTGAATAAAACATAATTATGTTGGAGAAAAAAAAAGTTATA
This sequence comes from Poa pratensis, assembly GCA_947311845.1. Taxonomy (NCBI): domain Eukaryota; kingdom Viridiplantae; phylum Streptophyta; class Magnoliopsida; order Poales; family Poaceae; genus Poa; species Poa pratensis. The sequence goes on along the minus strand of CAMZMU010000066.1, from coordinate 29,790,674 downwards.
GTGACAGAATATGCATTCAGCTTCCCCAATAAATATGAAAAAGTACAGCAACAGAAGACATTTCTGTACATTTTCTCTTTTCCTGTGTGGAACGTGTGATAACGAGAAATGCTTGGTAGCCTTGGTAGTTTTCAGCATGGACTGACAACTCAATTATAAAAAATGATTCCTACGTGGGAGAACCACGTGGTATTTTGATAGAGGAGGGTACAACAACACCGAAATTGCAAGCATGAGGACTTGAACTCGGGTGGGTGGGAAGGCATCAACCCCTCCCCACCACTAGGCCACGCCTTAGTCTGCTGACAACTCAATTATAGAACACCGCGCTTACAGACAAAGAGGAATAAGCTGAATCTGAAAAAAATACTGGTGGTCTTTGGTACAACATCCCTTTTCAGTCTTGGCGCGTATTTTTCTATAGTTTTGTAGCTTCAAGCAACTTCTACTGCAGTAAATTAATAATATTTCCTTAATCCTAACAAGCAGTATGATTAGGAAAACACTCTGCAAGTAAACATCAGAGGAACCTCCAAATCAATATTCACAATGCACTACTGACGTTATACAGTATAACAAGATCAAGCTCCGACTCCCTGTTTACAATACCAAAGGAGCAGTGAACTCTACACTTCTGTCCCAAATTAGGCATATATGAATTTTGATCTTAGTACATTATCATTCTGGTTTTCTAGTCTTCACTGATAATATGATGCTGGCGAGACCTGAGACATATACTACTGTAAGACATTGATATTTTCCATCTAACAACTGAGACTAAAGGATGAAGTATACTTCACACCATTCTTGGTTAGCATTTGACAGTAGTCTAATAGGCACCCAAATGCCAACTGATACAACATTAAAAAAAGGGAGCAGGTGATTGGCTATAACTTCTCGGTCAAATGCATTTGACAGTATTCAAATGGGCATGCAGGGGGCAGCCAAATGCTTGATCACTTTCTTGCATGGTACTAGCAAAGTGCATTTTGGTTGCAAAGTACATAGTAGTTGTTAAATTTATAATCCCAAAGGTCAAATTGCCAGGACTTGCATCTGTCACCATTCACACACTTACATGATTAAATAACTTGCTGGATCTGTCTTTTTTTCTTTTTTTAATACAATAACGACGCACTTTTACATCTGTACACTACACGAGGATCGCGGCAAGAATCACCTAGAGCTTTGCAAATTATATTTAAAAAATGTGAAGGCATTGTATTGTAGCCAGGCCAAGGAATCATGAACGATCTGGTATTAACATTAGAACAAGCAGTGGCAGGAACAGAGGTATTTGCAAATCTTACTTCGAACGGGGTAACGATGACGAGCGCCTCGAGGACGCCGGCGCCGAACCCTGACGCGAGCCGGACCTGCGCGGAGACCTTGCCGGTGGTGGGGTCCTTGAACGCGGACTGCAGCATGGCATTGGAGCCGAGGCGCAGAGCGTACTTGAGCGTGAGGTGGGTGGCGAAGGGAGTGAGGCCCTTCCAGAGCGCCGGCACGCCCTCGGCGCGGGCCACGGTGGCGCCGCAGTGCGCGATGCCGCGGTAGGTGCCCGTGCGATCGAGCTGCAGCCTGGTCTTGACGACGTCGATCGGCTGCAGGCAGCAGGCCTCCATCACGCCGCCCAGCGACCCCGCCGCCGCCTTCACGTACGGCGGGATCGGCGGCCTGCCTCCGCCGCCGCGTGGCTCCTCGGCCGCCGCCGGCGGCGGAGGCGGGGAAGGGGATGAGGCCGCCATTCGCGAGGTGTAGGCGGAGCTTGTTAGCGGGTGGCGGGCGCGGCAGGGAAGCGGGTTCTGGATTGTTCCTTTCTTGGCCACTATTCTGCGGGGGATCCGAGAAGGAGCGGCGCTGGTTATATAGAATCGGCGAGACAAGAACAGAAGAAGGGACACGTCAGCCGTCAGGGTTCGGTCGAGTGTCGACGATGAGTCCAAAGTGTTGGACCAGAGTCCAAAGTGTTGTTGAGGAAGCGTAGCTGTTGATGCACGTACACGTCAGTAGGCTAATTTGGGAATCTGGCGGACGGCTGCTACGGAGTAGGCCCAGGCGGCGAATCTGCGAAGGGTCGCTACTACGACTCATTTGTGGGTCCTGGGCTGCTAAATAATTGAACGGCCACGAATTCGGCTGATTTGTGGGTTACGAAATTCCCTGTTCTGGTTTTGCATCTAACACGTCTCCGTTCGGATTGTATTTGGCACGCGAGACCTGAGCACAAAGGCTATTTGGGTTCTGTAATAGCCGCCAGGCTTGACGTGATAACATTGCAATGTTAAAGCTGTGAAGATCTCGGAACCCCAGACCCCCATTACCCTTTGTCTTTACCAACTTTGGCCACCCAATCCAATGTATCTTATTCTCCTTCTCTCCACCAATACCTCCCGATCATTGAACTCAGCTCATCGCAAAAGCTTTTAGTGAGATAGAATCTGCGAAGGGTCGCTACTTCGACTGATTTGTGGGTCCTGGGCTGCTAAATAATTGAACGGCCACGAATTCGGCTGATTTGTGGGTCAAAAGAATCGTGCTATAACAAACTAGCGTCGACCTTAAAATAGGCTATTAGCATACTACATAGCGCTATAGAGGGTTATTAGTGTGACATTGTACATTAATTTATTTAGCGAGATAATTCCCATCATGCTATTAACGGTGCTATAGTGTGCTATTTTTTTTCCAGTGATCGGTACCAAGGAAGCAAAAAGTGCCGCGTGACTTGTTCATTAGCTTTTCTCCATCGATCTTTTAGCTTTTTTCGACTTATATATATCTAGACATATTTTAATGCGTATATTCACTTACTTTAGTATTGTATGTAGTTAAATATTGAAATAGCTAATGGAGCCCGAGCTCTAGGAGCTCGGTTTTTGAAAAATTCAAAATCGACACTTTTTAGTTTAAAAGATCTAGAAAATAACCCAGATGTAGACAATGTCAAGATCTAAGAGAGTGCAATTTTTTTACTCAAATCCGTTGTATTTTAGACTACACAAAGAAGACAAATTGGGCAAAAATTCAAGGTTTTAAAACCGTGTCATGTTCACCACTCAGATACACCCATTTGGCCATTTGTCACTTTTGCCAGCTCACAATACAACAAATTTCGAGTTGAGATTTTGCACACTTGTTGATCATATGACTATCTACATCTAGGATTTGTTTCCCGATTTTTTTGAAAACTTTCAATATTTATTTTCGATTTTTTTTCAAAAAGGCTCCCTGAAAATCGAGAGCCATTTGTCCTCTCTCGAAGATCTTATATTAGTGAACAGAGGGAGGAGTATCTTTTTGTGTTTCGGCCAATCTCACGTTTCAAACATTTTTTTAAAGGATTTAGCACACTCAAAAGTTGGGTTTTGGTATAATAGGGCACCTGATATTTGTTTGCCCGTAGCAGATAATGTAAAATAGGGCACAAGATTTTTTTTCGCTATAACGAATGTCCTATAATTATTGACCAAACATGGGATCCGATAGTAGGGAGCGAGGGAGGCGGATCTGACGGTCGTCGGACACCGAGCTCGATTTTGGATAGCGGGGATCCCTATAGGCACCGGATCTGGCCGAAATCGGACGACGAAGGCAATGACACCCCTTCTAAGCCTTTCCCTTGATCTCTCTCCCAAGCCCCAAGCCTCATGTGTTGAGCTGAAATTCTCCTCTCTATATTAGATTTGTTCATCCACATATGGTTCTCTTACCGTTGGTGCAACTCCTTGGACGTCGAAACACTGACGGATAGGAGGATTGAACACGCAAATACCGATGGAGAGATCATACCTTTGATCTTGAACGTGGGAGCGGGGAATCAGCACCAGCAAGGGTAGATAGATCTTTGGTGTTACGTAGAAAGCGATTTTTTTTATTTTCCATGCACGTAACCCAACAACAGAATCAACACAGGCAAGGGTATGGCGCCCCTATGCTCGGCATTATTGAATTGAGCATAGGGCCCTGATTTTTTTTTTCATTTTTGCGTACCTAGGAATACAAACTATTTGGAATTGATATTTTGCACGTTTGTGCGATACACCATTATCTACACCCATATTTTCTTTTCATTTTTCTTAAAACTTGTGAATAAGATTTTTAAATTTTTAAAAATAAATATATCACTAGAACTCAGGAGTCAGAAATCTCCACTCCTAGTCCTAGCTACACAGCTACTACCTCCGTTCATCAAAGTAAGACTTATATTTTTAGTTAAAAGTCAATATACTCTAACTTTGACCAATCTTATACTCCCTCCGTTCCAAATTACTTGACACATATTTGGCTACAAACGGATGTATCTAGCCACTAAACAAGTATAGATACATCTGTATTTTGACAAAACAAAGTCAACTAATTTGGAACGGAGGGAGTAGATAAAAAAATGGATATTTATAAAACTTGATAAATGTACAATTAAAATATATTCTATGCTGAGTCTATTAATACTGATTTGGTATTCAAAATACGAGTATTAATATTTTACTAATTAAATCGACAAAATTACACCATATTGACTTTGACTAAAAATATACGCCTTAATTTGAAAAATAGAGGGTGTACTATAATAGTTAAGATTTCCAAGCTAGCAGTACGTGATCTACTGTACATTAGCGGCGTATGCGTCTACGTTCATCTGGGAACATTAACATGGACATGAGGCTATTTAGGGTCCACATCCTTATATCGCGGCATGTGCAGGGACCATCTCGTAAGGGCATGTACAATGGGGTGACGTCAGCTTTCTCTTAGCGTTGACACGTAGGATATTTATCTAGTTGGCGGAGAGAGAATGAAGAAAAAGGTGGTTGCCTTCCCTTAGCTAAGAGATTATCTCTTACGAAATAAGGGAAGGCTAATTTCACCATTGTACCATTTGTCTTCCCTTATAAATACAATTTCCTACTAAAATATAATTAATTCTCATTAATTGTTAGGGATGACAATAAGAGATAATGCATTGTACAACCTATATTTTTGCCTTCTTTAAATGATGTGGATGGCTAAAAGAAGGTGCGCCTTCTCTACCATTGTACATGCCCTAAGGCACAGCGGTGGGCTCGATCGCGCTCGTTTCTTTTTTTTAAACAGTGAGGCAAAAAATAAAAAGGTAAAGAGAGAGCTACATTAAGTAGAAATTAGGGAATTACGAAACCTGGTTAAGAAGGTCGGTGACCTCTTATGGTGCTTGTAAACGCCACACTGCAAATCCTCCGGACTTTCTCTCGCCGGTTGAGCTGATTCATGAGCTATCTTACTACAGTTTTTTTTTTGAAAGGTACTACAGTCTCTCTTTATTATGGACACCCGAACATGTTGCATACTCCTCGTAACGCATTTTATCTCGGCAAGGGGATGACCAAGACCCCCAGCGTAAGTGCTTCCTGCAATCCTACGTGCTGTTACCACCTATTAGAACTCCACCAATGTCGGGGGGCTACCCCCGGGTAGGGTCATGGTGTGGTATAAGCAAGGTCCCAGGTGTGGGCCAGGTTACAGTGAAAGCCGACATACCTGGACCTCCGAGGTGACCAGGGTGTGATGTTGGGGCAAACCGACATAGGCAAACCGAGGTAACCCGGGCCAAAAGGGACCGAGGTACCATGCTGGTGTAATCCGGCATGTGTTGACCAAGATATGGGATCCGAGATAAGGGATCCGAGACATAATGACCGACATATGTATGTCGGTATCTTGTGTATTGTCTTATGTGCAGGAAAGGTTATTCTGGAAAGAGGAATCTGGAATCCGGCATATCCATGCCGGGTTATCAGGATGAGACACCTTATGTCGGACGGTGGTCAGCGCTGCTGTCACTTCCCGTCTGGCACGGTGACGTGGTACGCCCACGGCAATCCCAGGGTCGAGTACCCCAGGTAGATTTTGAGGGAGAAGATGTGCGCGCTGGTAGTATCGGACGGCCGACAAGCAAGAATTTACCCAGGTTCGGCCCCTCATTGTGAGGTAAAGACCTACTCCTGCTTGTCTGATTATGATGATATATGAGGTTACATGGTGGCCGTAACGGCGATATGGTGAGACGTGGTCTCGTTATGCCTATGCGAGTTGTGGATCTAGTCTCTCCCCCCTATGCGGGTGCCCCTGCTTGGCTTTATAAAGGGAGCCAGGTAGGGTTTACAAGAGTCCTAATAGACTACGTCTTGGAGTTCTTTGCTTGTGCTTGAAGTAATTGCTGGGCCGCCAGGTGGGCCATCGTCTGGGCTGCACCAGGTATACCAATAATAGGGGACCCGAAGGGTATAACCTCGTCAATAGCCCCCGAGTGTCTGGTCGATTCGAAGTATCGGGCAGAGACTCAAAACAGTATGTCGAGTAGGCGTAGTCGATGCGTCGGGTGTGTTGATGACCATGTGATGACTGTATTATCAATTCTTCTTGAGTTGAATCATTTATGAGAAATCCAGTGTATGTGTATGAAATCCAATAATAATAAATCCGATGCGATCTATAGAGAGACCGACTTTGAGAAATCCAGTGTAAGAAATCCAATAATAATAAATCCGATGCGATCTATAGAGAGACCGACTTTGAGAAATCCAGTGTAAGAAATCCAATAATAAATCCGATGCGATCTATAGAGATACCAACTTTGAGAAATCCAGTGCGGGATGTAGAGAACCCGACTTTGAAAAATCCATGCGGGCTATAAAGGACCCGACTTTGATAAATCCGTGCAGGTTATAGAGAAACCCGACTTTGAGAAATCCATGCATCACTCGAGCCGATGGCGAGTGCGCTCCCGATGGGAGTTAGTCGATGAAATTTGCGCTGTCCAAGGAGGTACTAAACTTGGGTTCAGTTTTCGCGTCCTTTGCTGCGTTTTCTGATACTTTTGACTCGGTAATTTGTCGGGTGTGCGTCCAGCGCTCCCGATGGGAGTAGCCCCTGAGTGTCTGGTCGATTTGAAGAATCGGGCAGGGACTCATCTGCAGGTGTATGTTACCGTCTGATTCTTTGCTCATTTTGCTATGTATTTTTGAGTCGAGATTGTCTTGATTGTGCATGCTGAGTCGGTAATACGTCGACTGATGCTTTGTTTGTTTTGGATTCGAGATTGCCTCGAGTGTGCATGCTGAGTCGGAAACACATCGACTGATGCTTTGTTTGTTTTGCCTAGGGATGATGGCATAGTAGGCCTGGTACAGTCGACGGATCGGGACCAGTTAACTGCACCTCAGGGCAAAACCTTACTAGCCTACTTCAAGTTCGAGTCCCCGGACTCGAACCCGGAACAAGCTGGTCAGGTCCGACTCAGGCCGCAAAGGTCTTACTGAGCCGGCTTGCAGTATAACTTTGCGACCTAACGCGTCCGTCAGGATTTTCTTCATGTCTGTTGACATGAAAAGTTGCAGGACAAACACTGTTAGGAGCGGGCCTCGGCCCAGCTCGACGGATCGGCGGGTCTTACCTTTGCACTATGCGTGCAGCATCCGAAGTATATGCGGCGGACGCAACTCGGGGAATTGTGATCGATATTCGCATAGGGCTAAGCAGCCAAGTCGAGTAAGCTGTGATCTGGGTCGAGTGAGCTTCGACTGTTTGTTCTGGATGACTTAATGTCTTTGATCGTAGTTTTATCGGGTGCGCGGCAGCGCTCCCGATGGGAGTAGCCCCGAGATTTTGCTTAATTGCTTGCAGTTGAGGATAATCTCAAAGCTTTGAATCTTTTGCAGCAGTCAATAAAATTTTGATCCGCTCCTTGTCTATGAAACGGTCGAGTGACCAATTTGTCTCAGTTTGATTGCCACCCTCAAAATCGACGAGGCAGTCGAGTGACCAGCCTTGGCTTAGTTTGATTTTCATCTTCGAAATCGACGAGGCGGTCGAGTGACCGGCTTTGGCTTATTTGTTACGACCTGTGCGGCGCAGCCCCCGAGCATCGGGTGCGGCCAAGGTGAATATGTTATAACCTGCATGGCGCAGCCCCCGAGTGTTCGGGTGCGTCAAGCGAATTACGAAGTTTTGACTTTGCACGACGCAGCCCCCGAGCATTCGGGTGTGTCCGATGTTTGTGTATTTTCTTTAACCTGCGCGGCGCAACCCCGAGTGTTCGGGTGTGACCGAGGCGATTTTGTTGGGACAAGTGTGGCGCAGCCCCCGAGCATCGGGTGCGGCCAAGTCTTGTGGTGTTTAGTCGGAAGAAGTCGACGCGGCGGACCGAAGTCGACGCGGCGGAGTTGAACGGCGAAGAGGTCGACGCGGCGGATCGGAGTCGACGCGGCGGTATTGTGCGATGAAGAGGTCGATGCGGCGGACCGGAGTCGACGCGGCGGAGTTGCTGAAGGTGTCGGAGTCGCCTTATCGTGTGGAGCGACGAAGTTGTTGTTTGTCGTTGATGACGGGGCGCCAGCCCCCGAGTCTTTTTTGTCGAGTCAGCGATGCGGAGTCGACGACGCGGAGTCGAAGAAGGCACGAGCGTCGTCTTGTCGAGTGCAGCGACAAATTTGTTGTTGTTGACGAAGCGCCAGCCCCCGAGGGTATGTGGTGGGGTCGATGAAGGCGAGGCCGCCAGCCCTCGTGTGTCGAAGTCGAAGTCGATGAAGATGTGCAGCACCGTCGCCGCCCTGAGTCGCCGGTTTGTCAGGTGAGCGCGGTCAAATATGATGTCGTTGCTGATTTCGATTGCCAGCCCCCGAGGGTACATAGTGCCCTTCTAGGGAGCGGGCTTAGACGCTGATCGCCGCCCGAAGAAGTTGAGAGGTTCGAGTCCGCAGCAGGTCAATGATGTGTGCCGAAGATGAAGATGATGAGTCGAAGTTGTGCCCTCGGAGTGTCGAGTTTGACCGTCTGGGGCGGAGTCGAAGATTTGTCGGGTCGGTGATGACCGCACGTCCTCGTCGTGTCTTGAGCTGATCACACATTTTTTTCTTCATTGGATTAGCTTCCTTCGTGTGCCGATGTTGATTGTTGTCGCGATGATAGATGAAGTAGAGGTAGTCGAATTTTGCCCGAGTGGGTTGATGACGATTGCGATGTCGCCGAGCTGATCTTGAGTACCGATCTGGTAGATGTAATCAGCGGCATCGGAAGGCGAGGGTGATGTCGAGCCCCCGGTCGTTGATCTAGTGCGGCGAGTGCGATGCTCCGATCGTAACATGCATGTAGAAGAAATATTAGTCAACGAATATTTAAGAAATCTTGTGATGAAGGAAATAGATTTTTGATTATAAAAGATCCGATCCATGCATATGGGTCTGATTGTCTTGTGCTGCTTCAGTTCCTCGTGGATGCATGTAGACGTGATTAGCACTCTGGCCGTGTAATCCATGCACGCCTGATTCGATCAGACTTTTTGCTTGCAAGAACAGCAGCGTTGCTGACCACCGCATTGCTTCGGTTTGATGCCACCATTGATCAGCAACCTGCCGAGTCGCGTGCACGCGGTAGGATGCCGAGTCGCGTGCACGCGGTAGGATGATTTTGAGTATGCTGGATTAGCGCAGTACGTTAGGATGCAAGTTCCGCCTCACCCCTCACACGTCTGACCTAGTCGCCTTGGATCGCTCTCGCCGTTTCTGTCGATTCCGATCTCATGAAAGACCGATCGACTTCTTCCTTTTTCCTTGGCGTATCTGCTTGATGGTTTGGCTCCGATCGAAAACTTGATTTTGCTGGTGTTGCTCCTTAGCTTTTTTCCTTCTTTCCTCCTTGATCTTGATGCGGCGGGGTTTTTTTGGATCGGAACGTCGCCGAGGCCGCCAACCGATGAGATCGGATTGCGCAGGCTACGCGAAGAACGTCGCCGCCGCTGCTTGGTGAAGTCGCCGGCCGTGATGCAGATCGGATCACGCGAGCCTTCTGCGGATTGTGCCGTGCGAGGCTATGCACACAAAACGCCACCGCCAGACTAGATCGCGGAGCGCCGCCACAGTTAGATGCGATTTGGTCGCCTATGCACAGAGCGAAGCCACCGGGCCAGCGAGTACCGGCCAGATCGTTGGCCACGCGCTGGCCATGGTTTTCACGCTGCTCCTTGTGTTTGATCATTGGAACTTGATCCCGTACATGCACACACGTTTAGGAGATGAAACAATTAGCAGTAAAGGATAATCATTATGATAACTAGATGACCCGTTGCGCCAACGGCGCAGGTGACCGATTCAGCTCGGATTTTGTGCCATAAGTTTGCTGACATATGTTGTTGTATGACAGCATGGTTTTTGAGTCGCGAGTCGCAACCAAGTCGCCAGCCCTCCGACTCAGTGTATAGTCGACTAAAATCGCTGTATAGTCGCGGCAAGTCGCTGTATAGTCACGAGTCGCCGCCGTTTTTGAAAAACGACTTGGCGATTAGTCGGCGACTATACAGCGACTATTCGGCGACTCAAAAACCATGTATGACAGTACAGATATCCAGCTGTGCTAGTACCAGAATCATGCAAGATTTTTCTTTACGTGAAAACTATTTTGGTAACGCCAAGTTATATGTAATGGATCGCAGTCTGATACAACAATAACTCAGTGATTGCAGAATACAACAGGATGAACAATGAAAAGGAAATGGTTTTCTTCAACCTCGTCCAAGGCACACAAAAAACTGCATTGATAATTCATAGTAATTTATCAATGCATACCTATAAGATTCTTGAAATAAAACAATTTACAACAGCATCGGAACTAACACTGGCATACCAACAGCAACCGAAATCAATATACCCAGGCATATCTTAATAATTACTTTACTCGGTACAATATGTCTCTCATGGAAATAAAGACAAAAATTAGCACCATATATTCATCGACGAAACAAAGAGTATTGTACATACAGAAGGTTGGAAAATATGTCTCTCATGGAAATGAAGACAAAAATTAGCACCATATGTCTCTCATGGAAATGAAGACAAAAAATTAGCACCATATATTCATCGACGAAACATAGAGTATTGTACATACACAGAAAATAGTTGGAAAATCAAGCAAACTTTCTATGAAATACAGAAGGTTGATTTCTTGTTGACAAAAAATTGAATGAATCTTTAAAAACATTCTATTTATGAACATCCTCGTTTGATTGATCGAATCTTCCACCATCTTGCTCTCTCAGACACAGGTTTTTCTCGGTTTCATCCAACTAAATGAGTGAATAACAAATACCAAATTGTCTACCCTGTTTCCAATAGCTTGTGTCACATAGTGTGCAAGCCTCTCTGCAAGGCCCAAGTGATACTGATGGCCCATGCATAAAACTCCAAGTGCCACAGCCTAACTGATGGCAGAGTGTACACGGGGAGAATGAACATGTAGCTAGAGATGGAAAATATACTATAGGTACCACCCTCAAACCCTACCAAAACCCCAATCAACGCGTACTTATTTGGCAAGTAAGAAAATTACCTATAATAACTATAGGGCCTCGAATCGATCCTTCAATCGACACTTAAATCCCGATTCAAACGCACAACTCCCCGACAGAGACTTTAATCGACCGATCAAACCGTAAACACAGGACGCGTAAATTACCTATAATAACATTATCACCAAGGAGTGCAAAATGCAAGGCACCTGAGCCATGCACTGTCTCAGTCCTAACAAGGAAAAATGATTGTTTGCATGATACAAAGGCATTTTAGGCCACGTGAGCATCCTGAACGGGTAATGTTGATCAACGCCTTTCTTTTAGGTTTAGGTTTCATTTGAACGAGGACACAAATTTATTTTAAGTGGCTACAAGAGAATTTAATGAAATGGTGAAATTCTTAAGATTCAGACTATAGCAGATTGATTGGAGTATCAATTCCAAAAAAAATAACCCGATCATGCAAATTGGTTTTATCAACAAACATTGTTATGAAAGGGATATGAATTGCAAGAGTGATGAAGAAGACACTGATATTGATGTTAGAGGTGATCTATAAGACAGGATATTACCCAAGGGAGCTTGTGCATGTCCGAGTAAGAAAGCAAGATATGGACAAAGATTTTTATAAGATATAAATAGTACAACCAAACCACTTGTGTCTATTCACAAAAGTACTCCTGGAACTATCACATCTTAACTGGAGCTATAAATAATGACATGTATAACATTGTAATAGAATTGTCTACACAGATGCATCATGTAATCAAGCATTCATGCTATTTTTAACTGACAGAATATAAGCAGATTATGCCTCATTTTCACATGGTAGTGGAAATCAATGCATGTATATTTAGCTTCGGAGGCACATGGTAGCTACAAAGAATGTTAAACAAAGTTTCATATCAAGAGGAATATTTAGTTTTCATGGCTAGTTGTTGGTCTAGAAGCAATCCATCATAGTTTAATGTAAGTTTTCTAGTCATCATTTATGTGACCATTTGCCCACAAACACATCATATTATAAAATAAATAGTCGCAGCGGAATTACTCTTCTAGAGTATTCTGAATCGATGGGACAGAGCAAAGGAAAAGCTGCTGGAAAATTACTCTCCTATTTATTAAACATCCTACAAAGAAATAAATCATCGTGTCTGCCAGCTTGTAAAACTATCTTAGGTATCCTAATCTTACGCTTTAATTTAACTAATTCATACCAAAAGCAACTTTATTTTCTGCATAGTATGATCACCCACTACTAAACACAAAACATGCACTACTACTTACTTGGCGAACGTGTAACACCGTATAATCATAATTCTATATTCACATACCTCACCAATTGCTTTTCTTTTCTGAATCCTTCTTGGCAAGCACAGAAGTAGCACGCAGACTATTTTTTAGGCAAATCACACAAGCCCAAAGCAACTCATATCTCTTTGCCGAAAGAGTCTTATGATCAATAGGAGCTTCCTTTTCCACCTGAAACAAAAGGTAAGCAGACACAAGAAACAAATTAGCCATACTGTATGCTGCAACACCAAGTATACCATTTTTATGCATTTTTTTATTTTTTATCGACAATTATAGCTAAGCCTCTAAAATACAAAAATATTGACAAACTGAAGTCTACTAAAGCAACGAAATTTGATAGCTAAAAGAATGAATGGAATCAACTCTAATCCATGAGCATCTGAACACTAATGTGTGGAAACTTTGATCAAGTACATGCTATGCACATATTATCATATATACAGGATGGAAAGCTAATAAATAAAAGGACATTAACCTACTGCTGATATGGTGGCAACCCTAATCAAAACTAAATTAATACTCACATATGCAGACAAAAAGGTTGTGTTCATCAAGCATGTCATGCAGCGGGACAAATGCTTCAGGCATGCTTTGCAAAAAAAAAAATAGTCTTCAGAACTAATGAGAGAAGTAATTATTGTTTTGTGCAATAGAGGTAGGAGCTAAAGCCTCAAACTTGGAAAATGACAAGAGAATGGACACAAGAAAAAAACGATTAGGGAAAATGCTTCGCCTATGCTATGGATGGTGTGCCTGAGCACTAACAACAATGAATTAAAGTAAACTTTTCCAATGCAATAAACTATCCTAGCTCACATATACAAAGCAAGTGAGCCACTTTCTAATTATATTCATCTGACAGAGAAAGTGCAAGTTTTATGCACAAATAATATCGTTGCACCAAACTGAAAATAATCTGGATGTATTTGTGGTTTTGTGGGAACCATCGAATTGGCTAACATCCTCGACATAACTGATTCCTCATATTTTAGAAATAACTATGAGCATCTACAGGGAAATTTTACCCCTTGAAAACCAATTAAATCGAAACTCACGCATAACCTGATCGGTGAACTCGTAAAAGTAACAAAGCAGGCACGGATCCACCCAGCAAAAAACTAACCCAAACACCAATTTTGGGGAAACAAGTTCAACATGCACTCAAGTGGGCAGTTCAAAAATAAGAATTCATCAGTCGAAACCAACTTTATGCACTGTAACTTGCTGGCTAGCAAGAGAGCATCCCAAAAAATTAACCACTGAAGTGCCTTCTTAGAAGTGAAAGCAAAAAAAAGTGGTGCTAGGTGGATTACCTGCCATTGCGTTGGTTCAAATATGGCACCTGTAAAAAGAACAGAACTTGGCGGGCCTTTTCTGCCTGTTAAAATAAATTGACAGACAAAATTACCAAAAGCACAAAATGTGCATGTTGAGATAGAACTAACTTTGTTCCAAGGAAACCTGATAGGGTATTAAAAGGCCATTTGTGAAGCAAGCATTACAGAACATAATTTTCAGTGACGGAAAATTGCAAGCCACCATCCACCATGATAACAAATTAACAGGACATACAAGGCAAACAAAAGTATACCACTAATAGGGTTCATTAGTAAAGTACCAGTATTATTTTTACAGTTCATGGAGAGCAAACAAAAAGTACTAAGATATACAAGGCAACCTGATCCATCAAAAATCTGCCTAGACAAACATTCTATTAATAATGTATGTCTAGAATCTCCAATCTGAGCAAAGGAGCATTCATGATAAGAACCAGCTAATGAACTGGAAAATGATGCGCAATTAATCTATATATAAGCCGACAGAAGTAATAAATAAACTACAAAAAGGGATGGATCGCAGTATGATATATCATCCTCCAAAAAAACGCTGATTAACTCGTGGTGCAATGTACACGTCGGCCTGCAGCTCGAACCGCCTCGAACCAGGTTAGAGGCATCTAAGAAAGAAGAAAAATAGGGGAAAAAAGATAATGATTTGATTAGATTGCAGCGAATAGAGACGAGTTTGCAACCCGGTGCTCACCGTCAAGGAGCAAAAATGTTTGGAGGCACCGAGCATCTTCTTATTCCTCTTTCATCTGCTCCATGAGCCACATCTACAGATCTTTGGGGAAGGAGACCACTACTGCTTCTATGTTCACCAACAAATGTTTGTTAGAGCAGCTAGTTTATATACACACTTTGGAGGGGCCAAGAATAATTGATCCTACTCTGTATGGTACCAAATAACACAAATCAGGAGCATTTTAAACATTTTAAAATGCCTCTGTGGAGCATTCCTCATCCATTCCATTGTTTAAAATGTTCAGTGGAGTACAAAAGTTCAAATAACACAAAATAAGGAGCATTTTAAACATCCAGGCCACAAACAGCATGAAGTCCACTGAACATGCTTATCAAAAAAATTGATGTTTAAATTGCTTAGGATTCAAGTAGTCTACATCATCATTAGGAAAAACAGTATGAAGTAGTTTACATCATCATCATTGAACCCCCTTTTCTGAAATTTTGCAGTATGCAGACTGGAAATAAAAGCGTTGATTTAAGAGACAAAGAAACGTGTAAAAAAGCCAAACCAGAAAGACCCAGGTGGTCTGAGTTTAAATCACCCGCGTCAACAAGACCAAACACTCTTCTAACATCCCATCCTTTTATTATGAAACTTCAAAAATCCCATCCTTTTATTATGAAACTAATCATCAGCTCACCAATATCGTCATAATAGAGCGCACCTAAAACAAATTCGCCATGTTCAGGCTTATGCAACTATTGCTACTGTGAAGCAATATCTAGAAATGACACCCATTTAGGATGATGTTGTGTTCATACATGACAAACGAGAATATGTCGATAGCATTGATATTTTAAGAACATTGTCTCAGCTTACTTTCATCAGGAATAAGTTCATGTATCTTCTGGCATATCTCTTCTGATGCTAGTAGTTTGTCTTTGAAGAAGCATTTTGGAACATCAGTGTATGACCTTCTACAGAACCATGAAGTTTCAGTATAACCTGTTTGTGACAGATACATCACGAAAGTTATCTTCATTGGTCAATAGCCACACATGGAGTATAATATAGCTAACTAAATCAACTTAAATAATTGTCGATTCAAATGATGTTATAACATACATCTACACTGCAGACAGGTCCAATGTCAATCTTGAAAGGCGCTTCTCTTTGACAGCTATCCAATTCAGCTGCACTGTAAAAGGACTGGAACGATAGATGTCATTCTCCAGTGTAAACGAAAGCTCTCGACGCCCAATGTATGACTGATCATATCCTGGATGCTTTGCATCTACAGAAGAAAAAAAAGATTCAGTTACCTACAACCCTCAAAAAGATTCAGTTACCTATTTTCAAAGTGAAATAATTAGGAGGGATAAGTCATCCAAATTGTTGACCTGCATTCAGTTGTTCAGGAAGGTTATAAATCTCCATCCATGGAAGCGTATCCAGCAAGGCCATCAGCTAAGCCAAAGTGCAGACTCCAATTCTAATAGACCTATATGTGGACAATGAACAAACACGTTGTTAAGACCCTCCTCAAAAAGCTGGAATGCAAATGACCTAGATGAGATATGAATATAATCCAAGGAATGGCTGATCACAAGCTTGGACACATGCTCTAAAGAAATCCATCAATTGTTTAATCCTCATAAAAACAAGCTTGAAAGGGTCGTTAGTTAGTATATATACCATACAGTTGCTGATGGCGAGCACCATGTCGTAGTCCATCACCGCGGGGATCCGGTGCGCGGCTGTGACAACAGTGCGGTTCCTGAACTCTATTCTTATGGCCATCTGCACGACGACATCCATCACATTGTTGATGGACGACGTTGACCTCGTCGAGGACCTCGTCGAGGAACAGGATGCAGTTCCACTGCAGGAGACAAAGCAGCTGCCCTCAATAGCCTGAGCATGTCTGCTTGAATTAAAATTTCTTCACATATACTTCTACTCCAAAATTTGTAGCATATGAACATAAAGGGTACAGTTTAAAAACTCCATAACAGAAAGCTAACTACGTGTGTGAACAATTAAACTTTACAGCCAAAGGAGCGCTCTCTTGCCTTCCTTTTAACATCGCTTAAGCTGACCCAGCTTATAAAATAAAGGATCTATTTTATCCACTAATAGAATTAATCCATGTCAAGAAAAAAACAAGGTGAGGGATCAAAATGCCTCTTGGATCAGTTTCCTAGTTAATTAAACCATGAAAAAAATTGCTGCTCTCTCCACACAACATCATACTGAAAATGCAAACCAGAACCTAGAGTTAGCTACCCCGGAAAATGTAGAGTGAAGTATTTGAATTACACATGGAAAAAAACTTGGAACCTAACTACATGGCTAAATCTTGAACCCCGAGTGGCGTTACTAACTGGACATTACTACTTAGTATGTAGCCATTCAAAAGGAATTTAGAATGTAGAGGATTGCAGTCACATAAGTACATAACACCTTACTAACTAACTGGACATTACTAATTAATATAGAGCCGTTTAACAGAACTTCAGAAAACAGAGGTATATACCTCGTTGATCCATAGCAGTTGATCTAGACAAGGTATATACCTCGTTGTAATAAGAAAACAGAGGAGTTTAATCACTACATTTCCTCGGATGAAATAATTTTATTGTTTCATCAGCTATGTTAAGGTCCTCTGCTTCACCATCATCATACTTCACCTGCAGTTCACATTGACAAAAATTCATAAGAAATGCAAGATCCTCTACCATTACATTCAAGAATAATTTACTTGACTGAATATACCCATCCTCATGCCCAACAAGAAGAGATTCCAATGATGCTTGGTAACTTGCATTACCGGCCCTAAATAGAGGACCAACAATATAGGAGGCCATCCTTGTTCTGAGACGAGCTAACAAGAAAAAGGGTGTGCTTTTCACTGTCCATCATCACAGGCTTTAATTAACTGCACGTCATAAAATGCTAGTCAGGACAAGAAAAGCTAGCAGATATAGAAATGGAAGTAATAAGAACTCTTACAAACCTTGCCTGACTGATCCCTTCAATAGATGTGAATCTTATGATCCAACCCTCCCATTGCTAAAATTAGACGGCCTTCCTCTTCCGGCAGAACCGAAAGTGAAACCATTGGTTTTAAGCCAATGGAAAGAGAATGCAAACAAGAGACCTTGCAGCTGCCTGCAAAAGATAAACAAAATAACTTGTGGTCGCACTTTCAGAAGCTTTAAGATCATGCAAGCTAATAAAAATTGACTAATAAATTTTGTCTTAGAGACAGCCTAAAGATCAATGCAAAATGATCTTACCATTAGTCGGGTCAACTGCCATTTCCCAAATAACCAATGTACCATCTGAGGAGGTGGCAGCAAAAATTGAAACAGTATCAGACACCATCCTTCCAGCAAGACAGGTCACACCTTTCTTATGCATTGCTGGCAATTGCAAAGCATGAGACCACTGCAAAGCAGACATAAATCTCAAATCAAACAACTTGATCAAGATAAACAGAATAAGTTTTTCCCAGCAAGCATATGACAGGCGAAAGAAATCTAATGTTGACATATTGCAGTAAAGGTTTCAAACATAATTCAAACGACAAGAACTACAAAATGGTGAAACAGAAAAATCTCACCTCGCCTTTCCAGAACAAATCTTCCATGCCATAATAGCACCATCAGAACTTCCGGACAGTAGATAGTGTGTCTCCCTGTGTCGAACTGCAGAGGGGCAAATGCAACAAACCATCACCAACGGTTCAGTACTCAGGACCTATGGGTCAAACCAACCCTTATTTACTTGATCCATATTAGTGCTACGTATCTATGGTTAGCTCCTCTCAAGTCCCAACAATTATTCAGAAAGGCGATTGTTTCAGTTTGATTCTCAAATTGTGCGTCAAATGTTGCTAAGTGCATCAACTCTACAAAGCATGGTGTTGTTCGGACTGATTTTTCTCCAAAAGAACCATTTCAGTTCAGGTACAACAGAAAGCGACCGAACATAGACAAAGAAAATAGTAGGTGCAAAAAGGAGGCAGCAGACCTTGGAGTACATCCTTCTTGGTTGGCAGCCACAGTGCGCAGTTCACCGCCTTGTGGCCTGGGAGCGTCGTCACGATCTCCCCTCTCTGTTCGAGCACATATACGAACGGAGACCAATCGGGTCAAGCAAACAAAAAAGACTACTAAAAGCTGAAGAGTGAGAGGACCAGAGCGACGGACCAAAGGGGAGAAAAGGGCGACGGCGTTCTGGGCGCCGATGGCGACGAGGCCACAAGAGCCCATGAGACGTCGTTCACAACGTGGTTGCATCCGGCGCCAATGAAGACCCTCTCCGCCTCCACTCCCACGCGGGTTGGCGCTCCTCCAGCCGATGGCGATGGCGCGCTCTTCCACGGATGTGCCGGCGAGCTGGCCTGCACCAGCGCGTACGGAGGAGGCCCCAGCGTGGTGGCCCGGCTGGTGGGGAGGGAGGAGCCGGCAGCGCGGTCGGTCGCCTCCCCAGCCTCCACTTCGCCCGCGCCGCCCGCCGCCTCCGTGTTTCTTCTCCTCTCGCGACCCCCGCCATCCTCCTCGCCGCAGGTCGCCGGCCGTCCGAGCCGCCGTCCAGTCCGCTGCCGAGCTGTACGCCCCCGGTCGCCGCCTTCCAGACCAGGCCGCCCGCCGTCCGAGGCTTCCCGAGCCAAGACCGAGGCCACCGCCCGTGCCGTCCAGCCATGCCCAGGCGCCGCTGCGCTGCCGGCCGACACCGTCTGCCGTGAGGACCGTGAACCCATCCGGGAGAAGGGCGACCGGTTGCTCCAGATGCGCCGCCGCCGCCGCATCGTAGAGGCCGGCCTGCTGCCGCCGCTGCAGGGCGACGACCGGCTACTGCACGCCGTTGGGGACGAGGAGCTGGAGGGAGGAGGAGCAGGCCCGTGGCGGCGGCAGTGCGGGGCGAGGTGTGAGGGCGCGGGGCTCGAGTGAGGATTGGGCGAGGAGGGAGGGCAAGGGATTGGGCGAGCTCGATCTAGGTTACCGTCTCACGCGAGTTCACCCAACACAGGAAAGGAAAAGGGCGACGCGGGCGCTGTGCTGCGAGTGGGCCCGGGACGCTGGAGACCCCACACGTCATCGACCTGCCGGGTGTGGCAGCGAGTGCAAAACAGAAAGCGACGACGATCCAACGGCCAGGGTTGATTGGACGGTGGAACGGACGGCCAGGATAGTCTGCCCCGGAATGC
The DNA here is from genome assembly GCA_947311845.1 of Poa pratensis. Lineage (NCBI taxonomy): Eukaryota > Viridiplantae > Streptophyta > Magnoliopsida > Poales > Poaceae > Poa > Poa pratensis. The sequence goes on along the minus strand of CAMZMU010000066.1, from coordinate 29,770,797 downwards.
ACAGTAGCAGGCCGAGGACACGCCTCAGAAGTGCCGGCAGTTTATAGGTTTAATTAAATGAGTAAAACAAGGATTGATCTATGATGACTGAAGTTGCTGCTGGGACTTGATCCAGCGAGATGATTTCAGGTTCTTGTCGAACTCGGCGAGCCACCGCTTTGCTGATTGTGATACGGATCGGACGCCGCCGACGAATCTTGATTTGGCAAATTTGATCAGCAGCACCCGAAGGCGAGGTCGACGTCGAGCCTCCGGTGAAAGAGCATGCTAGGCTCTTACTCTGTTTTGGAGTTAATTACAACACACCCACTGAACTAATCGTGTTCTTAAGTTTGAACAGGTATGAAAAACAACAACACGAGAAGTTCTCATGTGGGAGAGAGAGGGGCTCGAAAATCTACCTAGGCTGAAATCAACTTGGCGGTAGTACCGCCAGTAGGCAGCGGTAGTACCGCTCCTTCTGGAGCAGTACTGCTGCAGCACGCAGGCAGTCTTCTCCTGCGGTAGTACAGCTGGATGTACCGTTGCCACAGCAACGGTACTACTGCTGGAAGTACCGCTGGAGATACCGTTCAGAAGCTTTTAGCCACTGTCTCCAACGGTACCTCTCCGGTACCCCCCACGTACTACCGTTGAAATACCATGAATTTATTCGAGGCGTGGCAGCGGTAGTACCAGTGGGTTCTGGCGGTAGTACCGGTTCCTGGTAGCTACGGTAGCACTCTGTGCTACCGCTGCAACTGAGTATCGGAACCACTGAGGTACTGTGTGGAGGTCAGTAGCGGTAGTACCGCTATTTGCTAGCGGTAGTACCGCTGTGCACTTTTCTGTGCATAACGGTTAGATTTTCAGGGGCCCCTATATAAAGACCCTTTCTTCCTCCATGAAAGGTGGCGATTTACATTCTCTCTCCTCCATTACTGCCGAGCTTTAAACTTCCAAGATCTCCCACTCCAACCACACAATCGCCGTGATACTTTGAGGAGTGATAGAGGAGATCTAGATCTACAATCTCACCGAAGGAATTTCGAATTCGTTCATTCTCCTTTGTGATACTTGTTCTCTTGGGGTTGCTTGTAACCCTAGGAGACCTTTGTGCGTTTCGGAAGCCTCAACTTGTTGCGAGGCGGTCCGGGACATTGTTGGGAGGCTCCAACTCATTGTGGAGTTCCTCAACCTTTGTGTACCGGCTTGGTCAACGCCATCAAGGTGACCTCATAGTGGAAGAGCCAAACCCCCACGGGTAAAGCTCACGGAGAATAGAGTGAGCACATCCGTGCTATTGGAGCGCCTAGGTGGCTCCACACTCCTCCAACGTAGACGTACTTCCTTGGGAAGGAACTACGGGAAACATCTCCGTGTCTCCACTTTGCGGTTATTTCTATCCTTTACTTGTTGCTTCCGCTACGTTTTTACCTTGCTTGTATCACATAGGTTGCTATCACCTAGTGCACATCTAGTCAACCTTGTTATACTTTGCTCAAGCCCTAATTAATCGAAAAAGAATTAAAATTTGGTAGTCGCCTAATCACCCCCCCCTCTAGTCGACATATCGATCTTTCAATTGGTATCAGAGCCTCGGCTCTTATCTAAGGCTTCACCGCCTAAGAGAATATGTCGGACAACTTGGACCCAACCGCGTCGGTAACTAATGAACGCCTTGGTGAGGTTGTTAGTGATCTCAAGAGTGAGATGTCTAATCTCAATACCGAGATCACTACCAACCTCAACCTAAGCATGAAGGAATCGATGCGGGAGATGTTCAAGGAGTTTCTAGGGAAACCGGAACCTAAGATTGATTTACCCCCGAGGAAAAGGAGTCGGAGAAGGAGATGTTCTTCCTTCTTCGGTCCTAGTCAATGTGGACGGAAAGGCAAAAGCCAATCCCGAAACAACGATGCCGCGGAGGGTAACTCAATCCCAAGGAAGCCGGGGGTGTATGCAAGTGTCCCACCGGGACAAGTGTATAACTCAATCCACCAACACGTCTCTCCGCCACACATCGCCAATATGGGCGCACCTCCTAAGCTTGATCCAAAAGACTTTCCTAATTGGCAATATGCTATGCGATCACACATGTCTAGTTGTTGTGTTTTCTTGATTGACATTCTAGAGCAAGGCTTCTATCCTCAAGACCCACTCAACATGACTTCAACGGAGAAGGCCAATCATCAACTCAACGCCACCGCCATGCACATGATCCAAACGGCCGCCGGCCCAACTTATACCACTCATATCCGGATGTGCAAGACGGCAAAGCAATGTTGGGATAAACTCCATAACTTGTTCTTGGGGAATGAAAGCATTCAACTTTCCAAGTATGAAGCGGTTCAAGACGAAGCCGATGAGTTCGTGATGAATGAGGATGAGACACCCGAAGATCTCTATCGAAGGCTCACCGCTCTTTCCATCACCTTGAATGATTTTGGTTTCGAGAAGTTTGAAGATAATTGGATCAAGCGCAAGTTTCTCAAGGCAATCACTCCCTCAAATCAAGGCTTGGCTCAAACCATTCGATCAAGACCGGACTTCTCAACACTTGATTCCAACACCGTGCTCAACGAGTTTGTATCCATTGGAATGGTGGTCAAGAGCTCCATTCATGCTCATGCTCGGCAAAGAGGACTTGCGGGACACTCTCCAAATGTTGCTTTGAAGTCCACGGCCATCACTAGTGAAGAAGAGTATGAACATGGAGTTGAAGAGGAGGATTGGAGGACGTCAAGCAAGAATATTATGAGCACATGGCCCTTGCTTCAAGAGCCTTTTGGGGCAACCGTTCCAAGAGATCTTCATCAAGACCTTTTGCTAAGAAGAACTTCGTTGCAAGACCAAGAGGAGACCGTCCAAAGACTTGCTATAATTGTAGTAATCTCAATCACTACATTGCCGATTGTCCTTGGGAGAATCGAGAGGACCACAATGGCAAGCTTGTGAGAAAAGACAAGTCCAAGGGCAACGGCAACAAGAACTACGTGAAGAAAGGGTAGTCAATGCCTTGTGTGTTCAAGATAGAAAAGTTTTGGAAGAATACATGTCCGGTGATGAAGATGAAGATGAAGTTGGAGCTACCGCTCGCATTGCCATAGCTACACCTTCCTCTACACCGTCATCCCTATTTGAATCCCCCAATGAGAATGAGTCCATTCCCTACACATGTCTCATGGCAAAAGCCACCTCGGTAACTCCTTCTACCAAACCTATTACCTCTACACCTCCTTCCTTATTGGATTGTGTAGAGAATGTTGTGAAGGAGCCCCAAAGTCCAAATGAGGTGGACTTGTGGCTAGCTAATCTTAAGGGAGAAGATAAAGTGAATGTTGATGCTCTTTTGGAGCAACTTGAGGAAACTAACTCTCTTGTAGATCAAAAGGAGGAGATCATTTCGGGCATGGCAAACCGTGAGGTTGACTATGCTAATGAGATAGCGGATTTCTCTATCGCTCTTGAAAAAGAGCAAACTCGTAGAAGGTCTCTTGAGGAGGCCCTATCTAATTCCGAGGAATCCTATGCTATTGACATGTCTAGAGTTAAAAAGGATCATGAACATGCTCTTGCTACTTCTAAAGTCTATAAGAATGAGAAGCTTGAGCTAGGCATTGAACATGCTAGACTTGAGAAGGAAAACAAGAGACTTGATGAGGAACTCAAAACCCTCAAAGAGTCTTTTGCCAAACTTGAGAAGTCTCATGATCAATTCCTAGGTCAACAAGTGAAAGAAGTTATTGCATCCACATCAAATGAAATTGTTGCTAAATCTATTATTTGTTGTGAGCATGCTAATCTTGCTGAAGAGAATGCTAGGTTGAAATCTCAACTTGAGAAGGGCATTTTGGCTTGTGCCCAAGGAGAAAAGAATCTCAATGACCTTTTGAGTAATCAAAAGGATCAAATTGGGAAAGAAGGACTTGGTTTCTCTACCAAGTCAAAGAAGAAGAACAAGAAGAAGAAGAAGCCTTCTCCCTCTTCAAAAGCTATTATCTTTGTGAAGGAGGGGGAGTTGGCTAAAGAGAAGGAGACCAACACCGTTGTGGGTGTGAGGTCACAAGGGACCTTCCTACCCATAATGACTTTGCCGGCAAATATAACCCATCTTATGTTCTTATGAAATCTAAAGATGGTCATGTTTATGCTAAATATGTTGGCACTTCTTATGGTGATGATTATCATTGGACTATTTGGGTTCCAAAGACCCTTGTGACTAACAAGAAAGGACCCATCGAAAAATGGGTACCTAAATCGAAGTCTTGATTCCTTGTAGGGTGTGGCGTCCGGTGCGGGTCGATGGACGGTGGATAGTGGCGCATCCCAACACATGACCGGACGCATTGACTTGGTGGATGATATTGAACCTCCTCTACCTCAATATTCACGAGTCAAAATTGGTGACAACCGCGAGCTTAAGGTATTGGGACGAGGCAAGGTCGTTGTTGCTAGAGAGTCTCTATCAAGAATGTACTTGTCGTTGAGTCCCTTGGCTACAACTTACTCTCCGTCTATCAACTTACTAAAAGTGGTTATGGGTGTTACTTTGATGACGAGAGTGTGATCATCACCGTGAAGGGATCTCTTAAAGTAGTCTTTGTTGGACATGTCGAGTACGGCATGTATGTGCTTGATTTCTCGAAAGAGAGCATGTCGGCCGCGACTTGTCTAATGGCTAAAGTTGATGTGGGTTGGCTTTGGCATCGCCGACTAGCCCACACCAATATGAGAACACTCCATGATCTTCAAAGTGGTGATCACATTCTTGGACTAACCGATATTAAGTTTTCCAAAGATCGTGTGTGTAGATCATGCGTTCTAGGAAAGCAACATGGAGAAGCCCATCCATCAAAGACGAAGATTACCACCGACAAGATTCTTGAGCTCATTCATTTGGACCTATTTGGTCCATTATCTTATGATAGTCTTGGTGGGAAGAAGTATTGCTTGGTGATTGTTGATGACTATTCAAGATACACATGGGTCTATTTCTTCAAGAAGAAGAGTGAGACTCAACAAAGAGTCATTGACTTCATCAACATGGCTCAACGTCAATATCAAGAGAAGATCATGACAATTCGAAGTGATAATGGGTCCGAATTCAAGAACTACACCGTGGAGGGGTTTCTTAGTGAAGAGGGTATTGCTCATCAATATTCCACTCCATACACCCCTCAACAAAATGGTGTTGCGGAGAGGAAGAACCGGACTCTTATGGATGCGGCTAGGACCATGATTGCGGAGTATGCTTCTCCGTTCAACTTTTGGGCCGAAGCCATCTCCACCGCTTGTCATGCAACAAATCGGTTATATCTCCGCAAGCTATTGAACAAGACCCCATATGAGATTCTTCTTGGGAAGAAACCGGATCTTTCTTATTTTCGTGTCTTTGGATGCAAGTGCTTCATTCGCAAGAAAGGTAACCGGTTATCTAAGTTTGAGACTAGATCTATAGAGGGCATCTTTGTTGGTTACTCCACAAACTCTCACGGCTATAGAGTCTACAACAAGACCACCGGTCAAGTTGAAGAATCTAGTGACGTGAAGTTTGATGAGGATAATGGCTCCCAAGTGGGGCAAGTTGATCCTAATGTTGTAGGTGATGTACCTATGGAGCTCGCTCTAAGAAGGATGGCAATTGGGGACATTCGTCCCATTGAAGAGGATCCTCCTCAAGTTCAAGATCCTCCTCGAGCTCCTCCTCAAGTCATACCATCACCAACTCAAGATCCTCCCCGTAACCAAGAACAAACTCCGAGCCCTCAAACAAGTGAGCAAGGTCAAGAACAAGATCAAGGTGGTCCACATCAAGATCAAGCTCAAGATCAAAACAATGCACATGACTCCGATGATGAAGGAAATGATCAAGTCATCTCTCAAGAAACTTCGGAGGAGACCAAGAAGAGAAGAGAATTGCGAAGAGAGCAAAAATTAACTCGCTTAGAGCATACATTGGACAAAGTTCTTGGAGGTGTCCAAAGCAAGGTCGTCACAAGAAAACAATTGGCTAGCTTTAGCACCAACCATGCTTTTGTGTCCTTCATCGAGCCCAAGAAGGTGTATGAAGCTCTTGAAGATCATGATTGAATTGATGCCATGCATGAAGAACTCAATAACTTCAAACGCAACAAGGTGTGGAAGTTGGTGCCAAGGCCAAATGGGTGCAAGAACGTCATCGGCACCAAGTGGGTCTTCAAGAACAAGCAAGATTCGAACGGCATTGTCATTCGAAACAAGGCAAGATTGGTGGCACAAGGCTACTCTCAAGTCGAAGGTGTTGACTTCGGTGAAACCTATGCCCCCGTTGCTCGTCTTGAATCTATTCGCATCTTGCTTGCATATGCATCTCATCATAACTTTAAATTGCAACAAATGGATGTTAAAAGTGCCTTCCTTAATGGTCCTATTAATGAGTTGGTATATGTTAAGCAACCTCCCGGGTTTGAGGATCCCAACCATCCGGACCATGTTTACAAGCTCGACAAGGCGCTCTATGGCCTTAAACAAGCCCCACGTGTGTGGTATGAGCACCTTCGAGAGTTTCTTGTAGACCGTGGATTCCAAGTTGGTGTTATTGACCCCACCCTCTTTACCAAGAAGGTGGGTGGCAATCTTTTCATATGCCAACTCTATGTAGATGACATCATTTTTGGTTCTACTAACAATGCTTTCAATGATGAGTTTGCAAAGCTAATGACAAGAAAATTTGAGATGTCCATGATGGGGGAGTTGAAGTACTTCCTAGGATTTGAAGTGAAGCAATATAGGGAAGGTACCTTCGTCAATCAAGCCAAATATACCCAAGACATGCTCAAGAGGTTCACGATGATGGAGCTCAAACCTTACAAGACACCCATGTCCACCTCCGTCGACCTCCACACCGACACCGAGGGTAACGATGTCGATCAAAAACTCTATCGCTCGATGATTGGATCTTTGCTTTATCTTTGTGCATCTAGACCGGATATTATGTTTAGTGTGGGTAAGTGTGCAAGGTATCAAGCGGCTCTCAAAGAGAGCCACTTAGTGGCGGTTAAGCGCATCTTTCGATATTTGCTTCATACCCCAAACTTTGGTCTTTGGTATCCCAAGGGTTCAAGCTTTCATCTCATGGGATACTCGGATGCGGATTATGCCGGAGAGAAGAAGGATAGGAAGTCTACATCCGGGAGTTGTCAATTTCTTGGCCGCTCCTTGGTGTGTTGGTCTTCCAAGAAGCAAAATTGTGTTGCTCTCTCCACCACCGAAGCCGAGTACATCTCCGCCGCAAGTTGTTGTGCTCAACTCTTATGGATGGTGCAAACTATGAAGGATTATGGTATTATCTTCTCCAAGGTGCCCCTCTTGTGCGATAATGAAAGTGCTATCAAGATCGCCCACAACCCCGTGCAACATGCCAAGACGAAGCATATTGAAGTTCGTCATCATTTCATCCGGGAGCATGTGGAGAGGGGCAACATTGACCTTTCTTTTGTAGGAACCAAGGATCAACTTGCGGATATATTCACGAAGGCCCTTGATGAACCAAGATTTCGAGAGTTGAGGAATGAACTAAATGTCATTGATGCGAGCAACTTTGCTTGACCGCCTTGCACAAATACCCTAGTAGACATCGTAACTAGTTTAGATGCATGCATGGACATAGGGGGAGTGTAGCTCAATTCATGAGTCAACACTACTTCTATTATGCGCACATAGACAATTCGTGCTTCATTTGGTCACTCCGGTGACAAATTGTGCTTAAACGATGAGTATTGGCCTTGAACCCAAGATATATCTTCGCGGTTTTGGGTTGATAATTGCTCATACATGGTGGCCTAGGCCACCGCCCTCCTCCTTATGAGGAGTCGATCTTCATTCGATCTTATTCGGGTTTTTTAGACCTCTTTTTGTGGAGAGCATTTGAGTTTGGCCTTTCTCTCTTGCTTCTTGCAAACTCGAACTGTCTCTCCTCCCCCAGTTCCAAACTCCATCCTAAGCCAACACTCTTATCCCATAAGATCTTTCCTTTCCAAAATTGCAAAAACTTTTATGATCTTCTCGGCAGAAATGCGCGTTTCAGGCGCCCGGTACTACCGGTGTTTGGACACGGTACTACCGTTGCCTGGGAGCTTTCCCAGGCACAGTACTACCACTCTAAATACCGTAGTCATCAGGTACCGGTACTACCGGCCGTTCTGGCGGTACTACCGCTCTGGCTGAGGTTGCTCTCGCACCTCCCAGATCGGTTTTATCACTAGACCTTCCAGTAGCACCAGTAGCGGTACTACCGCTAGAAGTTCCGGTAACACCGTCAGGACAACGTGGTTGCCAGGCGCGGTTTCACCGCTTCTTCTACCGATAGTGCCAGCGGGCGGTACTACCGCTGGGCCAGCGGTACTACCGCGAGGGTTTTTGACAGTGGGGTTAAGTGGGGCGTGGGGGGTAGTTTTTCCCATTCTACCTCCCCACACCCGACCCCCACAATCGTCTCCTCTCACCGCAGCCGCCGCCGCGCACATTGCCGCCGGGAGAGCTCCTCCCCGGCCACGACAGCCCCTCTCCGGCCGTGGGGTGGCTCGAGAACCTTCTCCTCCCTCTTCTTCTCCACCATGAGTTCCGGTAAACTCCTCTCTCTCTCTCTCAACCTAGTTGATTCGTTGAGATGCGAAAGAGATTGTTTTCTTGCGATTTCTGTGGTAGAAGTAGTAGGGAATAGTTGGTACTCAGTTTAGAATCGTACTTGCAAGTTTTATTGGACGATTCCATAGATCGGGTCAGTTTCGTCGGTCAAACCGCTAGATCTGGAGCTGGCGGTACTATCGCTCCTAGGAGCGGTACTACCGCTACATCGGTACTACCGGTTTCTCCAGCGGCACTACCGTCGATCTGGTGTTTTCCAGAAACTGGGCAATTTCGATTCTTCTCTTTTTTTTTGATCATGATTGGTTTTTGCAATACTTATCCCCTGTGCTATCTGTCTCTGCTTTCTTAGGACCTAGCAAGGGCCGTGGGGGCAGTTCAGCTCGGGCTCCCAAGAGATCTCGCAAGGACAAGGACGTCAGTGATGAACCTGAAATCATTCCAGAGAAGCTCACTCGCCGTCAGCGGTCTGCTCAAGCCAAAGTTGCTGCCAAGAAGTCTGCCTCTCTCATGAGGATGTCACCTCAAGCTTTTGCCAAGGAAAGACAGATGAATCCCTATACCCGCACCAAGGATCCCAGCTACAAGAATCCCCTTTTCCATTCTCAGTTTCAAGAGAAGATTTTTTATGAGGTGCTTCCCCGTTTCAAGACCAAAGTGGTGAAGCAGTTTTGCATCAACACTGACTATATGAGAGCACATCTTGACTACTTTGGTGAGTCCCTGGAGATCTGTGAGGAGTTTGGGATCTTGAACTATATCAACATACATGAAGACTTTGATGAGCACCTCGTTCTCCAGTTCTATGCTACTGTCCACTTCCACACCGACAAGAGAGCTGTCTCATGGATGACCAAGGACAAGGTGCTCACTTCCTCTTGGGCAGATTTTGCTTCCCTCCTTCAGCTGCGGGACTATGGTGACCTTATGTCGGTGTCTGACGATGCTCAAGTGTTCCGTATCTCCTACATGGACAAGCCTATGAAGCCGTCTGCTCTCTCTCATCTGCTGATTCAGGGTCGTGGGGTTTGTGGAGAATCCAAGCACCTGCAGAAGACATGGCACATTATGCATCGCATTTTCCGCAACACGGTGTTGCCTCGATGGGCAACTTTGACCAGATCCATGGGCGTCTCATTGACCTTATGGTTGTCTCTTCCAATATGGTGGGCAAAGGCAAGAAGCTGGATATTATGGATATCCTTTGGAATGAGATTCATGAAGTGATTATGAAGAGGCATGTCCCTATCTTTGGCTCCCTTATAATGAAGCTCATTGTTCATGCGTGGGTCAAAAAGAAGTTTCCCTTAGAGCTGCTGGACAATGATACTCCTCTCATTGCTCACCCTGTCAAAGATTTGAACCGCAACAAGCATCTCCTGCCTCTCATCCCCAATGATGAAGCTTACAACACTGAAGATGAAGAAAATGACCCAGCTTTTGAGTTGCCCAAGAAGAAAGAGCATGCCTTCAAGAAATGGGTTGCCAATGCCTTGCACTCCATCTTTTGCCGCCAGGATGATTCCAATGTTAGGGCTTGGCGAGAACATGAAAGGGCCAAGCTGGAACGTCAACGCACTCGCCAGCGCTTTGAGGCTTTGGGTGCACCTATCCCTGCGGGCTCCGAGGATAACATCACCACTTACTCCAAGTGGCTTGGGCGGCACAGCTACAACACTTGGGTTGATCCCGATCTTCAGGACGATGCCTCCACTTCTCATGCCGGTGACCCCTGGGTTCGTGAAGGAGAAGAACATGGCAGGGCTGATCATGATGGGGTTGATGGCAGTGATGGGTCTGCTAGTGATGAGGACAATGATGCTGATCCCGAGGCTGCTGATGGGGACGAGGATGATGAGGAGGAGGCCGATGACTGAACCCCCTTGGGACGCTAGCATCGCCTCTCCCTTTTTGGTGTCTTGATGCAAAGGGGGAGAGTGTTCTATTAGGGTTTCCGGGGATTTGCATGGGTGGAAGCACAAGCTCTTGCTCTTGATCTTTATGCTTGTGCTTCACTTTTTATCTTATTCGAACTTGGTATAGGTGAACTTTCTCGTTGCATGGTGTAAGACATGTGGAACCTTTTATTCCGTTCAAAACTATGTGGTGTAATAACTCTTGTCTTTATGTCTTACCATGCCTGTGCAAGTTATGCTTTCTTGTTTATTCATATACTTGCTTGGTTTACAAAATGTAGGGGGAGCTTTGATCCTATCATGTATGCATTGTGTATTCAAATACAAATTTATTGATGCATACTGATAGGGGGAGCCTGTCTATATTTTGCAAATCATTTGTGTGAGTGTGTTGTCATCAAACTCCAAAAAGGGGGAGATTGAAAGAGCATGCTAGGCTCTTACTCTGTTTTGGAGTTAATTACAACACACCCACTGAACTAATCGTGTTCTTAAGTTTGAACAGGTATGAAAAACAACAACACGAGAAGTTCTCATATGGGAGAGAGAGGGGCTCGAAAATCTACCTAGGCTGAATTCAACTTGGCGGTAGTACCGCCAGTAGGCAGCGGTAGTACTGCACCTTCTGGAGCAGTACTGCTGCAGCACGCAGGCAGTCTTCTCCTGCGGTAGTACAGCTGGATGTACCGTTGCCACAGCAACGGTACTACCGCTGGAAGTACCGCTGGAGATACCGTTCAGAAGCTTTTAGCCACTGTCTCCAACGGTACCTCTCCGGTACCCCCCACGTACTAAAATACCACGAATTTATTCGAGGCGTGGCAGCGGTAGTACCGGTAGGTTCTGGCGGTAGTACCGGTTCCTGGTAGCTACGGTAGCACTCTGTGCTACCGCTGCAACTGAGTATCGGAACCACTAAGGTACTGTGTGGAGGTCAGTAGCGGTAGTACCGCTATTTGCTAGCGGTAGTACCGCTGTGCACTTTTCTGTGCATAACGGTTAGATTTTCAGGGGCCCCTATATAAAGACCCTTTCTTCCTCCATGAAAGGTGGCGATTTACATTCTCTCTCCTCCATTACTGCCGAGCTTTAAACTTCCAAGATCTCCCACTCCAACCACACAATCGCCGTGATACTTTGAGGAGTGATAGAGGAGATCTAGATCTACAATCTCACCGAAGGAATTTCGAATCCGTTCATTCTCCTTTGTGATACTTGTTCTCTTGGGGTTGCTTGTAACCCTAGGAGACCTTTGTGCGTTTCGGAAGCCTCAACTTGTTGCGAGCCGGTCCGGGACATTGTTGGGAGGCTCCAACTCATTGTGGAGTTCCTCAACCTTTGTGTACCGGCTTGGTCAACGCCATCAAGGTGACCTCATAGTGGAAGAGCCAAACCCCCACGGGTAAAGCTCACGGAGAATAGAGTGAGCACATCCGTGCTATTGGAGCGCCTAGGTGGCTCCACACTCCTCCAACGTAGACGTACTTCCTTTGGGAAGGAACTACGGGAAACATCTCCGTGTCTCCACTTTGCGGTTATTTCTATCCTTTACTTGTTGCTTCCGCTACGTTTTTTACCTTGCGTGTATCACATAGATTGCTATCACCTAGTGCACATCAAGTCAACCTTGTTATACTTTGCTCAAGCCCTAATTAATCGAAAAAGAATTAAAATTTGGTAGTCGCCTAATCACCCCCCTCTAGTCGACATATCGATCTTTCACCCGGGCGCTGACTCAGTACGGCGAGTCGCCGCGGTTGCACGGAAAATCACGCGGATAGACGGGTTCTGGAACCGTCCTCAGCATGCTGGCCTGCGTCTACGAGTGGTGTTGCACCAGGAGCTGACGTGATATGCGCGTCGGGAGCCGACAAATGTGATCAGCACAACTATCGAATCAGCTTTGATTGGACACGTGATTGCTTGATTAGTACTCTCGTCAAAGCCAAGCAAGTAATCAGCACACCAGCCGCGGTTAATGGTCACGTAGCTGGTTTGCTCTTTTGCATGGGATCCGATCTGAGTGCCAATGATTGACGCGCGCCAGCAGTCGAGAAGTCGATCGCCGCGTCGCCTAGCTGCAGCAGCGGAACATAGATTAGATTGTAGAGTTTGCGTATGGAACGTCGCCGTCACCCGATGAAGTCGTCGGCTGTTTGTTGTAGCTCTGATCCGGACTCGACGAGGCAGGTGAGTTGCGCCGGATTTTTGCAGCTTTCGCGTATGCTGCGATTTAGATTGCATCTCGCCGTAGACGTGGAACGCCTTTGAGGATTTTTGATCTTGCTGATCCGATCAGTCGCACGCGAGAGGATTGTCCATGACGAGCCGGACAAGCCCTCGAGCGCTGATCTGTGATGGCGCGTCGCTGCCGTTTTTGGTGTAAATTGGAGCCGCTGAAACCGTAGATCCAACACGCGTTTTTCCCACAGACGGCACCAATTGACGTGGTACACCCACGGCAATCCCAGGGTCGAGTACCCCAGGTAGATATTGAGGGAGAAGATGTGCGCGCTGGTAGTATCGGACGGCTGACAAGCAAGGATTTACCCAGGTTCGGCCCCTCATTGTGAGGTAAAGAGCTACTCCTGCTTGTCTGATTATGATGATATATGAGGTTACATGGTGGCCGTAACGGCGATATGGTGAGACGTGGTCTCGTTATGCCTATGCGAGTTGTGGATCTAGTCTCTCCCCCCCCCCCCCCCCTATGCGGGTGCCCCTGCCTGGCTTTATAAAGGGAGGCAGGTAGGGTTTACAAGAGTCCTAGTAGACTACGTCTTGGAGTCATTTACTTGTGCTTGAAGTAATTGCTAGGCCGCCAGATGGGACTTCGTCTGGGCTGCACCAGGTATACCAATAATAGGGGACTCGAAGGGTATAACCTCGTTACACGGGAGCGCGGCGTGCGGTACGGCGCATGTCTGAGGTGACTGGGCTTACCTCTGCCGACCAAGGACGCGCGTGGGAGCAGGAGAAGGACACCGCTGACCTCGGCTGTACTTGGGAGCAGAGATGTGGGACAGGACATGGGCAAGCCACGTCCTGTCCACTGTGCAGAGACAATCATGACGCGCAGGCGTGCGCGTCTGCAGTGCCGGTACGGTGATGTGACCGTTGCTAGTGGAGGGGTACTTCCGTAACTCGGTTTAGCCTATAAATGGAGCTTCACCCCCTCCTGCGTGAGGGTGGATGCCCTGAGAGACATTTCTCCCCATAGCTTCGTCTTCTACCTTGTGTTCATCCCCATTGTTGGGATCATACAGCTCGAGGAGCAGCTTTGTACGTGTGACACCGAGATATACGGAGAGGGATAGGCAGGAGTAGGGGTTTTACCTCCTCACGAGGGCCCCGAACCTGGGTAGATCGTGTGTGTTCTTGTGCTTGTGAGTTCATCTGTGTGTACTCCTTAGCGCGCTAGCACTCTCCCGGATCCTCCAGCGCCCATCGGCCCCGCTCTTTAGCCATCCTATGGCATCTGCCGTGATACTACCACGACAACCAACCACAATCCGCCCTCTGTTAAGTGCTACCACCATTTAGTTGCTCCATGTACTACCGTTAAAAAAACTAATTATAAATATTTCAAAAAATTCTAGAAAAATTGCGGATATTCATAAAATATGTGTCTACAACCTCCAAAATTTTCAGGTCTAAATTCAAAAGGAGCATTGAGAAATAAAAAAAAGATAAATCTAGCATGAATTGTGTCATAAAAAGATAAAATCAAAAAATGACACTATTGATGCTAGATTGTCTTTTTTTTGTTTCTCAATACTCCTTTCGAATTTGGACCTGATTTTTTTTAGAGATTTTGACACGTCTCTTGTTAACACTCACAATTTTTTTTGAAACATATAAAATTACTTTTTTCATGATAGCACGGGGAGCAACTAAGAGCATCCACAGGCAGACCGCTTGTGTAGGCGCTTAAATACAAAAAAAGTAAAACAAATAAGAGTATGTACCTGCAACACACGACCCTTAATTGGAGACGCTAATGCCGTGCTGCTACATGCCCCCGCTGCCTTTGCTGCGGAAAGAAAAAGGGCAAGCACTTGACGCATACTTTGGCATCGATGCCACCCCACGGCCAGGATTTGTGGGCATAACTACCGGGTTGGCCAGGATTTTAATCCTAGCATCAAAGGCTAAGCGTCGCAGGCGTGGTAGCACTGGATATTCCCTTGCTATGAGAGAATCGGCATGTGGAGCCATCAAGCAGTAATCCTCCCTCGAGTAGATCTCAATATCATCTAAGCAATGACTAACGCAGTGCAAATGTGCAATATGAACACAATAGAACTAATCCCTTGCAGTCACGCACAATTAGGTAATCTCTATCAAATATTGTTATATCATTTTTTTGCAGAGAAATAAACGATTAGAAAGTAAAAGCCCGCGTCTGGTCGGCTACCGTGTCAGCGTTGGAGGCAGTTCCCTCCCGCGCTTCTACGGTGCTGCTGCCCCCTACCTACTGTGCTCTTCTATTCCGTCTTCCAGGCCTCACGATGGTGAGCTCAGTGAGACGACGAGGTTGGCGTCAAGATCGTGGTGGCGCATGCTGGTGGGCGGCAAGTTGGGTGGAGCCTTATGGATCGTCCGCGTAGTGGGTGTATGAGGGCTGGGAGAAATCCCTGTCGGCTTGTCCGGCTCCGACGCGGTGACGCCTGCGGGTGCCGCCGCTCCTTCCTGAGGAGCGTCGGGTGTACCCCTTCCCCACTACTCTTCGCGTACCGGGGAAAACCATAGGACCAGTCCGGACAGCAGCGTCGTCATCGGCGCACTCCCTCTTGTAGGTGTTGCTTGGTACGTGGCGCGACGGAGTGCTAGGAGCGTGGTGGTATTCTCCGGAGGGCGCAGCGATGGCGGGTCATCCTCGTTTAGTCGATCTTCCGTTGTCGGCATTAATTTCTCTTTTCCTTTTCTTGTTTTTTCTCTTGGACTTTTATGTGATGTTTGCCCAACATGTTCTCAGAGTTGTATGGTCGGTTGCTATATTAATATAGCGGGGTGTAAGACTGTTTTGAGGAGTCCACATGGGACATGCGGCCCCGAGCAAGTAAATTATAAACCTATAGCAATATTTTCTCATGTGCTACATGATTCGCATCCCTGGCACAATGCTTACAAAAATGTACTCACATTATCACGTCAACCGTAGCTTACCGATTAGGCGATTAAGATGTACCAGCTGGTTTAATGGCATCTTCCACTGATTCGATTCCATTTTTTTTTTTAGAGAACTTATTCGATTCTAGTACTACCCTAAACTGTACACATAGAAAAGTTCAGTATTAAGTAATAGGCCCCCACTCTGTCTAGCCCATCGCCCCTCAGTTCCGCACTTCTGGCCTGTTTTCATAGGCTGAAATGGAAGGGTTAAAGATCATTACTACACATGGACTGCCCCATGATAGCACCGTAGCAGTTTAGGGTCCCTCAAAAAACAAAAAACAAAACGAGAAGTTTAGGGTATCGGTTTGCCCACCAGGGTTATTCGATTCTTATTTGCTTCCTTTCATAAATATCTTAAATTCGTGCTGTTTTAAAATCACTCTGATACATATTAATTGTCGTTAAATCGGATTTATCACATTCTCTACAAAAAAAACATATCAACTTGACACAGGAAACCAAAAATCCCAACTTATACCCAAAATGATTAGAAGTAGTATAAATATGGATATAGATAATTTATAATAGCGAATATTATAGAAGCACTTGTCTGGAAGAAAATATTTCCGAGTGCACCTAGCAGTTCATTAAAAAAATCCTCAAGCACCCGATTGACATTTTAATCCACTCAGTCTGATCCATATTAAGTATAGCTGAATCCGATGTATTTAGACATATTTTAGTGCAAGATGCTAGCTATATTTTTTTTTTTGGAAACTCATAAACTTTAATGATCACATAACCATAATGTCATTACAAATGTGCATCCGAATGCAATCAGGAGCAACACCACGAGACACAACACCAGAAAATTCACAAGATCTAGCTAGATAATGAGCAGAAACATTAGCTCCCCGGTATACATGAATGAAAGAGCAAGTAGGGATCGAGCGAGCTAGACGTTTGACATCCTCCGTGACAGCACCCAGAGCCGACCTGTCCACCTCGGAGCTGAGCACCCTTTGGATAACTGAAAGGCAGTCTGAAGCCAACACCATGTGATCGTAGCCCTCTTCAACAGCAAAGGAAATAGCTCGCCTCAACGCCAGGGCTTCAGCCAACTCAGGAGACGTTACCCCTTCGACATGCTCGCCGCAAGCAGCCAGACATGCACTAGTGTGATCTCGGATAACAGTCCCAAAACCCATGCTGTTAGAAGAGGAGAAGATCGCAGCATCTGAATTAACCATCACCATGTTTGCCGGCGGCGGTGACCACTTGTGATTCGTCGTAGACTCACGCCTATGGCTGACAACGGGTTTAAAGAGATGTTGCACGATCATAGATATATATACCTTCACCTTTGTGGCGATACAACGATCATACTAGCTATACTTGTTATGTTTACTTGATAGAGTAAAACGCAACACGAGCACTTTATAGCTACAATTTAAAATTGCAATGGGACAATGTGATACTTGTTATGTCTCTATAGTTAATAATGTGTACAACTAGGATTAGTAGAAATTTTATAGCATACCCCCTCTGTCCATGTGTAAAATTTCGATGTATGTAAATTATTTTTTATATCATTCTGTCATGAGCATGGTCAACTTGTCGGCCTCTCTTTTCCATCTCCTCTTTTCTTCTCTCTGTCCCACTCGGTCGCCTGTTTCTCTTGGACCCGAAATAAATCTCCGTGCCCCTGCCTATGCACCGCCGCTTGCACAATCGGTGCTTGATCGCTACCGGCTCGAAGATGGAGGCACGTCCCTGTGGCGGCAGCATTTGTTGCTCATCCGCCGCACACACCTGTCGTAACAAGCTAGGGCCTTGCAGGCTGCAGCCGTCGTTGTTAGTCTCGCTGCCAAAACTCGCCTATGCAGCAGCGCTCCTTGGGCGCACGAATCAGAGCTCGGGCTTGTCGTCTTGTGCCATGCTGCTTTTTCTCTTGTGTACATGCAGTTGCCGAAGTTGTGAACGAGAGAGTGCAATCGTGTTACGGTTTATCATTCGTGTCATTGGACAATCGGACAAGTCTGGTGTCTGTTTAGAGGGTGTGGTTGGGTGCACTGAACTAGGTGTCCGTGGATACATGTTTGAACTAGGACGTTGTTGGTCGTGTGTCCCACTTCTTTTGGCCTCGGTAGATTATAATGTCCGTGTAGCAGGTCAGAGACGCGAGTTTAGTGCACCAGGGATTACACCACAAGAACATCCAACAGTTTCCTTTACAAATGCAGCCAAAGTCATGTAAGAAATCTAGGTAAAAAATCGCTGAAGAAGTTCGCTAGACAAACACGTGTCTCTAGCAGGGGACAGCTAAAAAGCTCGATAAAACATTTATCACATAAGGAGTACTTGACTAACCTGCTCTCTTGACTAGACATTTTTCTTTCTAAAGTCTGAACACACACACGGCCATGTGGAAATCGAAAGAAGCGTGTGTGCTGCTACGACTTCTACCGCTTCTGGTCACTCTACTGACAACTGATGGGTAGCTCCATCGTATTCCACGCGTATACTTTCATTATTGGAGTATCTCGAACACGCGTTTCGTTTCAAAGCACAGGTTCTATAGGTATTACTTAGCCCGGTGGGTCTTTCGATCTAGAGCGTCGGTGAGGAAGTCGCGTCCAGGTTGGGTGTGCCTTTGCGCGTGCATCTTCGAATCCATATTGTTTTCAGTCGCAATCCATGCGTGTTGCCAATTATTGCGATAAAAAAAATTGTTCGGCTAATCAACCTAGCAAACCGTGTGCGCCCTTGTCGGCGCCTGGTCTTTGGAGCAAAACCGACCGTCTGATCATATTTTATACTAGTTGGACTTTACAAAACTTAGTTCCTTCAGCATCTCTCACTCGGAGCTTGGAGGTCTGAATTTGCAAATAACATCCTCGGAGATTTTTCGACGACAAGTATGTAGATGTGACTACTTTTACTTTAAAACACACGAAAAATGCACAAACCAAAATTGATACACACGCTACCAAGACTTTCAAGAGCTTCTATTTGACTAAATTTTAGGCAGCACATTGCTGGCCGAGTTGAATATTGGCAACTTCTACTCCGCCAACTAAATAGACCGTAGTACTCCCAAATTCTTTTACTCTAGACCAGACCTATTTCTCACACCGGTGACGTTAGCGGATTTTCAAGTTAAATGTGTGATGGCCTGTCAGACTCATTAACTAGCATAGCGAAGAGTGAAAATTCATGAGTCAATGGTGTCAAATGACACCTACTCCCTCCGTTTCTAAATAAGCCTCTTTTTTAGTTTTTTCCTAATTCATACGTATCTATACGTATTTTAGTGTGTTGATTAACTCATTTCGATCCATATGTGGTCCATATTGAAATTTCTACACCATCTTATATTATGCAACGGAGGAACTAACTTTTTGCTAATCTCTATGGAAATGAGCCGCTATGGAAATGAAGAAATACTGTAAGCAATAGGCAATGTATTTAGAGAATTGCCGACACCAACAATGTGTTGCCCTATCTTCGCCACTAGTTAACATGTACAGCTGAATCAACAAGTCTCAACTAAACTGAACCGGCCAGTCAACCATGTACATACAGAATAGCCTCTACCAGTATGAGGAGTACTAATCCCGCCTTATTACATTAGTTCAAAGAATGAATGGAATTAAATTAAATTTAAGTACATAAAGAACGGTAAGTACAAAAGGATGGTGCTACCAAAAGAGTCAAATGCTGTAACCCCAGCAAAATAGTGCAAGCACACCTAAATTTTTGCTTGCGAAGTCACATATGGTATCTGCCTATCCTGCTCATCCACTTGACACACCACTCTGTTAGCGCTACTTCCTAGAGTGAAGTCCAGTTCCTCCAGCAATGGAGAGTTAAGAAGAACCTGAGAACTTCTGCAATTGTATGATCAAAACGCTGATGTCGTCGGTAGAGCCCCTGGAAACCGCAGTTTCAACAAGCCTTCTGCATGCATCCACGCGAGGAGCCTTCTCGTTGCTGATGCAGTAAGGCCTAGCGATGTCGATGGCTTCCTGGTTATCAACCTTATCCCACAGGCCATCTGAGGCGAGTAACAAGAACTCGCACTGTGGGTCGACAAGGAGTGTCCTGGTGTCTGGATCAGCGACCACCCACTGCTTGAGGTGCGCGTCGCCGATGCCTCTTGACACTGCCAAGGAGCCCTGCACTCGCCATGTTCCTCGGTAATTCACCACGAATCCACCCTGAAAATTAGTAGTAACAGATATGCATAAGTGACATACTCAATTGCAGGGAAGTGGAATACACAAGTTAGTCGGTCGTCCAAATTATGCAGCAAATGAAGTCTTAGGGCAGTCAGTTCTTACCAGGTTCTCAATCCTTTCCCTCTCGTCGTCACGCGAGGCTCGGTGATCGGAGGTGAGCGCCTCCGCCTTTCCTGCCCGGCTGAGGACAGCGCGGCAATCCCCTGTATTGGACACGGTGAGGCCGCCCTTGTGGAGCAATGCGGTAACACAGCATGCTCCCCCGCTCTCATCCCTCTTGAGGAACTCCTCGTCCGTCTTGAGGTAACCCTTCTTCACAGCCCCCTCGATTTCGTCACTGTCACCGCCGTGCACCTTCTTCATCTCCTCTGCCATGAAGTTGGGCATGTTTTCGGCGGCGAATTCCGCCGCGCTCTTCCCACCGTGGCCATCGAAGACAGCAAACAGCGCCTGGAGAGTTGGGGAGAAAACGAGAAAGTTTAGTGGAAAAAAAGACTGAAATTCCCCTCCGGGGAGTCCTGAATCTAAAAGGCAAATCCTAATTCTATAGGCAAAAACAGTGCAACCAAATTCATCACAAGCAGAAGTTGAATGGAGCTTACCACTTGGGGGTCTCCACCGAGCGCGACCTTGGCCACATGCCGGTCCTCCATCTCCACCCTCCTCCTACCCCTCCCCCTCCTGCAGTAGGCCGCAAACTCGTCCCCCTCCTCCTCCACCTCGTTGCTCGGATCCGACTCAACTGCAGCCACAGCCGCCGCAGCCGCAGCAGCAACCGCCGCGCCGTCCACCGGCACCATGAGCGGCGCCGGGCGCCGCCTCTTGAGCACCGACCCGGCAGGGGCGGAGCCGGACTTCTGAGCCGTCGGAGAGGCCTCCTCCCGGATCTGGGCGCGCAGCAGCGCGAACGGCCGGAGCGGCGAGCCGGCGGTGGACTGCGGCGGAGCGGGCGACGAGACGGACGCGGAGTCCGGCGAGGCGGAGGCGGCCTTGCAGGAGAGCGGGCGGCGCGACGGGGAGAAGACCGGCGAGCTCGGGATGGCGACCGTGCAGGACATGGCGAGGGACGACGCGGTCTTGGGTGCGGCTCCGCCTGCTGGCTTTATTTTTGCTCGATCTGTGATTAGGTTTGGATTTGGTCTGGGTCTCTCTGGGGCAAACGGTCGTTTGAACGGGCTTATATACGAGGCAACGTACGCGTCGCGGTGGCCGCTCCCGTGAGAAATGGACTAGCTTCGCCCTAGGGGGCATGCTACTCCTAGCTGGTTGGTTTTTTAATGGTTTGTCTGTTGCTGGATACGGCTGGGCGCTGGCTCATGCTCATGCACAACTAGCGAGTTTCCTGGCGCAATTATGGGGCTAGATTTTATGTTGACCAAAACTTATATTGGCCCGTGCCTTAAGTCTTCTACTTGTAACGTTAGTCTTCTCTAGATGCACACAATTTTCGTGCTAACATTTCTTATGTACTCATACAGAATGTAGATGTTCTACTCCCTCCGTTTTTTTAATATAAGATGTTTTATTATTTGTCCACATACACATGTATACAAATGTATATGTAGTCACATTTTGGTGTGCATGTTCACTCATTTTAGTGTGCATGTAGACAATATGTGACAATAGGTAAAACGTCTTATATTCATGCATGGAGGGAATACTTCTTAGACGGTAGGCTCGAGAGTCCGACTTTGAATTAACGAAGCGACATGCAGCAGAGTTTACAGCAAACAGAAACATGAAAAGAAGATACAAGTCACAGCTCGAGCAAACTACACAAGACAACAGGTCAGGCCCAAGCCACATAGACCATCACCAGGAGAAACACAAACAAGCCCCAACCCCTTACTGATGCCCCTCCATTGTGCGAGCTGCGCATCGACACCCAAAGCCTGTGGATTGAGAGCCGCTCAGAAGCCTGTCCATAACGATGAAAGCCGCCTGCTTCTGGAGGGATGAACTGAAGGCAAATCGCCCAGGTTCAAGGTTCTACTTCTGCGTTAGTATTCTCGTTTTTAAAACACTCTTCTCTATCACAATATATATATGTGTGTGTTGTTTTACTATCACACACTCCCGTAATTATCGTTTTGCCACCAATTTATCCAAAATATATACCTCCTTCTGTTTCACCATAACAGTTTGACCATAAAAAAATGCAAAATGGTTTAGCTCCTCGATCAACTTCTTAGTCGTTGGATGTTGATGTGGATATTTGTGTTAGTAATTTGAACAATGGTTGCAACCATAGAGGGTGTTTTTCCAAGCCATCCTTCTCATTTGTTGTACAAAACTCTTTCATACATACAGGTGTGGCGGATCATGGCTAGGACGACGGACCGTGCAACGCTAGGAGCGGCGACTGACAAGATCCGCGCTCTACATAGCTCTCTTAGGGATAGACAACACTAGTGTCTCCCTTTATCTTGTCTTGTATCGCCTTGAGGGCATTATTGTAACTTCCTATTTGTGGCTGGCATGTGCTCTTATGATGTTATGATGTAATCTGAACTATTTGTATGACTTTGCTGTGTGTGGCTTTATTAAGTTAAAGCAGAGTTCCCCTCGAGCCTGTGGTTTAACAATGGTTGCAACCAACCATTTTCCAACTGCACGATGGTTGTAGAAAAAGCAATTGCATACTAGTTTCAAGTGAAAATTTCATGTTAAACAATTTTTTTATTTGGACTATGGGTTGTACGATAGGCCCTCTTTGGATCGTAGATATTTCACACTACCTTTGGACCAAAGGAATTATGTTTAAATTTATATGCCTAATTTTGTCGGGAATTTGAACACGCGCTTCAATCTTTTTTAAAACTCAGTTGCGTACTCCAAACGAATATTATTATAGTTTTGCTATGCTCATGTGTTTTGTATTAACAAACTTGTTAGCAAGCTATGGCTTTTCAACATCGCTCAATCCTACGATCCAAAGTGACCCTAACTGAATTGCACAAGGCACCTCCCCCATTTGATAATTTTATATTTATAATGTTGCTTCAATGAACTTTTTAAAAAGATAAGAGTCTTGATGGCAAATTCTTGTTAATTTTTATGGCATGTTCGTATGATGGATTGATAACGAAAAAAATATTGGTTATAATTTCATGAATATATCTTTTTTTTTCCAAGAGTACAAGGTGATGCGAACAACGTACAACCACATGAGCACGCACGAGTGTGCTTCTCCTAAATGCGCTAAAATTTACTATAGTTGTCGTCGTCGTCCTTAGCGCTAAAATGAGTGTACTTGATCAAATACCACACTTCATATCAATTCTAAGGTTTTAAATCCAGGTGGGTGAGATTGAAGTATAATCTTGTTCCCGTTAAAAAAAAAAAAAGGTAGCACATCCCGGTTCTGTGGAATTTGAATAACACATTGAACATAAAAAAACACAAAGATAGGGTGTCAGGAGTAAACACATGGGTACTCATACAAAAATTAAAAAAACCTACAAAATTCACATACTACATCAAATATTTAGAAAAAATATTAACATCTGCAATATAAAATTTATAGTATCGGAATCATCATAAAATATATTTTTAAATTATATGCATTTGTATTATAAATGTTGATATTTTTTACTATATTCTTGGTTAAACTGTATAAAATTTGTGTTTAAGTAAACCCATAACGCGAAGTAAATAAAAAATTGAGTGAGTAGTTGTTTGATTCACGGTCAGTTGCCTGGAAACACAGAGATACCCACTGGCAGTCACGAGTCCAGAGGAGGCAGGGGCGGAGCTGGAGCTCAAGGCACCCTGATGCGCCACTCTAACATGACATAAATTTTTCCGCGCAAAAAAAACATGGCACGAAAATTTCAAACAATAATTTACCATAAAATATTTTTTGTAACTTGTAAAATAGATTATAGGACATAATAAAAAATACAATGTACAAATACAAGAACTTCCAATTATATATCAAAATGATTACAATAATAATGAAACAAATCATACAATTATTTGGAAAAGACATCTCGCTTTTTTAAATTCCAAATCACATCGTCAAACACAAAGACTTAATAACCTACAAGATATAAAAGTAGACTTAAGTTTTAACTGAAACATAATTTTCAAGTCAAACGCAGTAACCAAATATTTTCTTCTTAGTACATCTTCCATATTAAGATAGTACTTCTTTTTTATTAATTGTCCTTTTGCGTGGGTCTTATTGCATCTCCTCTTTCAAATTCATGCCATCCAAAAAATCTCCGCGTAGTTGTTTTCTATTGAAAGTAAACTTTTCTTTATATACATTATTGAAAAATAAATATTTCACATGAGACATGGAAATTTTTCTAGACGATTAGAACGAACAAAGTGTACTACTTACAAACACATCTGCACAAACCCTAGCCACAATGTTCATGAGATTTAATCTTTTTTAGATCACATGAGATTTAATCTAATAGCCACAATTGCTCACAAAAATAGATTAATTTTCGGAATAGGCAACGGGAGGAATCGAGAACAGAGTCCGATTGATCAACACAGGCACACAGCCACCCTCGAGCAGAGTCGCATAGAATGGCGGCCTTACCGGACGAGGACTTGGCGCTAGCCGCTAGGGGCTAGGGCGGTTGTCGCCTGGCCGGTGAACGCCCACGACGCCTGACTCGCCGCTGGCCTCTTGAGCCATTTCCTGGGTCTCAGCGTCTTAGGTACGGCGTCTAGTTTTCTTTGATCGATCGAATCGTAATCGTACGTGCAAGTGCAACCGCAGCCCCTGCGTACGAGGACGTACGTGCATCTAGGCCGGTTGGTCGTGCAGGTGCGGCCTGGAAACACGCCCTGATGCACCAAACCTGGCTAAACCTGATGCACGAGGCCATTTTTGATAGTAAGAAGCAGTAATTTTTTCCTTGACCCGTATTCCTGGGCATCAGGGTCGGCTCATTGAGCTCCGCCCCTGAGAGGAGGAGTGAACGGGCGCCAGTCAAAGATACCTACGTTAATCCCGTGTGAGACAGAAGACGTCCGTGTGACACATCAGTAAGCAAAGGTGTTGCGACCGTGAGCTTCTCTTCTCGAAGACGCGGTCTGTTTCCCCATTGATTGATTGCACCACTGGCCTGGCCGTCTCATCCCCAAACACGAGACACCTCCCTGATCCACCGGTAATCCGCCACGAAGAGCCGTGTGGCAAGGACGTGCTTCGTGCGGCCGTGTGCTGTGCGGCAGTTGTGGGAACGTTGACCGGACCGGAGCAGACGAACGTTGAAGGCAAAGTGACCTTATCGCATCGCGTACCCCAACTCTGTTATGTTAAGCAACCTTCTCTCTCAGGTCGGAACGGGATCCTCTGACTGCAGAGGGACGTAAATGATTTTGGTTCGTTTGTTTCGCATCCGACGGTAGCAGCCAGAAGTAGAGGAAACATATTTTTGAACAGGGGATCGCCCCCGAAGGACCGAGATGCTTCATTAAAAGTCAACATTGGTACATTTTACAGATAAGGCAGTAAGAAAATTAGAAATTACACTCACACCCTTACAACTTGCACAACGGACCCTGAGAAAAATTTGAGGAACACAATTGGGTCCTGCTCCTTCTCCAGTGCGATGATTCCAGAGCTTGATGCAGCGACCTCGACGTTGCCGGGGTCCTTGGTGCTGGAGGTCTCCGCAATGGCATGACAGCTTGGAGGTTGAAGATGTCCTTTGGACGCCGGCCGGAAGCAGTCGTTGGCGACGTCGAAGGTGGGAGCGGTCGCCATTCGACCATGTTGAACAGCGACGTCGAGCACGCCGCCGTGAGGAAGCTCCCCGGAGAAGCACTACTGCTCCCCTGGTGCGAATCCAGCAGCAAGATAGCACATCTTCGGGCTACTCCCCTTCCCTCGTCACCGAGACGAATTGAAGGAAAGGAACCCAAATCCGCACCACGGCTGTTGAGGTCGCGAAAAACGAACCTTATTGAAGAGGTTGCCGAGAGGACGATGCAGACCAACGCCTCCAACCTTTGGAGCATACCAGACTGCTTCATCTCCTCCGCCGTGCGCCAGGAGCGGCTCGTGAACTCCAGCGCTGTCGTGGGGTCACTCTTCGACTACCCCACGGTGGGGATACCTGGGTCACGCCAAGCCCATCAGCCTTATGACAGGGCCCAAGGAAGGCCCAAGGAGGACGACGTGCGGCCCAAGATAGTCGACGCTAGGTCATGCGACCCCGCCATGCTTGTAAGCGCCATCGGCACCGTTCACCTGAGACCTAGCCTACCATATAAAGGCTAGGAGGGTCCTTCGTCTAGGGTACGCTCATAGCCGCCACACAAACCCTAGCGAGATTGCCATCTCGCCATTGTAGCCACAGCTCACCATCAATAACCAGACAAGCAGGAAGTAGGGTGTTATCCTCCGGGAGCCTGAACCTGGGTAAACGCCTTGCTTGTCAGCCGTCGTGATCACCAGCGCTCATCTCTCTCCCCCTCAATCAACCCGGGGTACACAACCCAGGGATTTGCCGAGTCCACCCTCGTCAATTGGCGCCGTCTGTGGGAAAGAACGAGCGCTGGAATCATGGTCGCACCGGCTCCATCAACTTTGAAGACCGACGTCTGCATCACCAAGGAGCCAATCTGCTTCGGCTCCTTCGAGTACACCTTCCACCCGCCGGCCCACCGCTCGGTGTACGCCGATCTGCACGTAGGTATGTGCCTCACCTTCGGTACCATGCACTACTTCGTAGACAGCTGTGGAGTACTCAGATCCACGGCGATCGCACCGCCTGCGGTGGTGGCACCCGCATCTGCCGCGGCTGCGCCAACCACGCCCCCACCTGCTGCGGAGATCGCATCTGCTGCGACTGCGGCGACAGCATCTTCGACTGCTGAGAAGATCGCGTCCGCCTCGACTACTCCGACCGCCTCCGCTGCGGCAGAGATCGCGCCCAACGCGGCCGCGCCCAGCGTCTCCGGCTACCACGGAGATCGCATCTGCTACGACTACGTCGACCACCTCGTCGACCACCGCGCGGATCGAGTCTACTTCGACTACCTCGATCGCGTCGCTGGCAAGGCCAAGATCTACAACTTCGACTACGTCGACCACGCCTTCGCGCGCAACGAAGGTCGCGCCGTTCTCATCCAC
The DNA here is from genome assembly GCA_947311845.1 of Poa pratensis. NCBI lineage: Eukaryota > Viridiplantae > Streptophyta > Magnoliopsida > Poales > Poaceae > Poa > Poa pratensis. Next base: position 29,743,813 of record CAMZMU010000066.1, on the reverse strand, counting down.
GCCACTCGCGTCTCCATCGACTCGCAAGATCGTCAACAAGCCAATCGCGCCCACGTCGACGACAGCGACATCACTCCTCACGTCCGCGGCGAAGGTCGCGAAACTCCAGGGAAGGAGCCTCGGCGGCGACTGTGGTGTCCACCACGTCGCACCCATTTTCAGCTCCGAGCACGGCTCGGACGAAGGAAGCAGCAGTGGCAGCACCGTCCCACTGCCCAGATCTACCCCGCGCAAGTCTTCATGATCGGCCAGAGGCCGCAGGGCAACGACGACGAACCCGCATACCCACTGGAGGTGGTCATGCCGGACCAGGTGACGCGACTCACCATCACCCGCGACATGGCAATCAAAGCCCTGAAGCACGTCGAGGACGGCACATACCCCCCACCGGATGCACCCCGGGAGGACCTTATGGCGGTCCAGTACCTGCTGCGGAAGGAAGGCGAACGACTCCGCGCAGAGAAGGCCGAGCTCCTCCGACGCAAGGAGGAGGCCGACGCGTCGAGCGCCAGGAGGGCCGCTTACTCGTTCACTGCCTCAACAGAGGTCTCGCAAGGAGCAAGGCGCCACAGAGCCCGCGTGCCCCTGATGACGGAGGTCGACCGCGCTAGAGTCACCCGCAACCTCGAGTCATCATACATAGAAGACGCAGACGGAATACCCGTCCCCAAGACACCCGGAGCCGCACTCATGGCAGTCGAAACATACCTGCGGCTGACACAGCCGCCAGAGGGCGACTCGCGCGCTCTCCTCCACAAGCAGCAGATCATGTCTATCAAGGCACTCGAAGACGCACTGGTAAACAAGGCGCCGACAGAAAAAGCGCGTGAAGATCGAGATCGCCGCGACCACGAGCCCGCAGCACTCGCAGCCCCGGCGACAAGACAACTGCGACAACCGCAGCCAGGTGAAGACCTCCGCAACGTCATCACGCAAAGGACGGTAGACCGCAGCCGCACCCAGCGCCCGGTCAGCACGCCCAACTTCGACTACGACCGCAACGACGGCGACTACGAGCCGTGCGGCGCCGCATGCTTCAGCTTCAACATACGCGACACAAGAATGCCCAAGGGCTTCAAGCTCACGGCAGAAGCAGTCAAGTACGACGGGAAGCAGGACCCAAGACTCTGGCTAGAAGACTACCTCATAGCCTGCAGCTGCCAGGGCGGTACTTCGACTACGGCCATGCAGTACATCCAGCTGATGCTCACGGGCTCTGCGCGGGTGGCTCAACACTCAACCCAAGAACGCCTTCAGGACGTGGGACGAGTTCGCGGAAGCCTTCGTTAAATCCTTCCTGGGACGTACTCGAGACCGACGACGTTCGTCGAGTTACAAGCATGCAAGCAAGGACGAGACGAGCCGCTCCGGTCATACATCCAGCGTTGGACCTTGCTCCGCAACACCATGGAGACCACCTCGGAGGACCGAGTGATGGATGCCTTCATGCACGGCGTCTCCCGCCGCGACCTCCGCGAGGAGTTTGGTAGGCTCCGGCCGAAAAACATGATCGAGGTCATGAAGATAGCAAACCAGTGGGCAGACGGAGAGGACTCGGTCCGCAATAGTTCACACTACTCCCCGAAGGACGAAGCCGGACCAAGCAACTGGCGAGAAGGGCGCCACAAGAAGAAGCCGCGTTACAACGGCAACGACTCAATCGAGCTAGTAGCGGCGGGATTCCAAACCCCCCGTGAGGATGAAGCGCGCGACAGCAGTCGCCAATACAGCCACGCACAGTACAGTCGAAGCGGCGGGACCAGAGTCGCCAATACAGCCAGGGGCAGTACAACCGAAGCGGCGGCAGCAACTACCGCAGCGACGGAGGCCATAAACGCGAGTGGCAGAAACGCACGCTAAGCCCAGCGGAAGAGCTGGAACAACCCTGCAGGCACCACATGTTCAGGAACCCGGAAACGGGCAAGTGGGGATCCAACCACCTGTTGAAGGACTGTCGAAAGGCACGTAAAATATACGAAGCCATGCAGAAGATAGTCACTCCAGCACCCGCAGCGCAGCCAGCCGCGCAGCTGGCCATCCAGGCAGCGCCCGCACCCGCAGTCGCCAATCCAGCACAGGCGGCGGGAGCCTTTCTGCAGCAGCAGCAGCAGCCGCAGCAAGATGCCCCACCGGTGATCCAGGACGCATATCCAGCGGCACGCGGACAACTCAACATGATACAGAAGGGGCGCCCTCAAACAGGACCCAGAAGATCATCACTCGCCAAGTTTTCCAAGCCATCACCTGTCCACCTGCAGTACCCGACTACCTGAGAGGGTCAGAGACACCAATCACTTCTCCAGAGCAGATCACCCGCCTGCAGTACCACGACCCGGGCACGCCGCTCTGGTAGTCGAAGCTCTGATCGGAGATTACACCCTGAAAAAGGTGTTCATGGATGGAGGCAGTGGCATTAACATCATCTTTGCCGACACCCTCAGAAGGATAAACAGACCAACGACGGACTTGGCGGCATCAGAGACCACCTTCCATGGCATAGTACCAGGGCAAGCAGTCACGCCCATGGGAACGATCACACTCGACGTCATCTTCGGCACACCCGAAAACTTCAAGAGGGAGTCGATCGACTTCGAGGTAGTCGACTGGAAGTCGCAGTACCACGCGATACTCGGGCGCCCAACCTTCGCCAGATTCATGGCGATACCTCACTACGCCTACCTCATGCTCAAGATGCCTGGACCCAAGGGCGTCATCACGGTGCACGGCGACTTCGACCGCTCCAACAGCTGCGACCGCGAGTTCAGCAAGATCTCGATTCTTCGGAGTCGAAGAGCACTTCGAGGCAATGGCAGTCGACAACGACAAGACCATCTTCCCAGCCCGCAAGAAACCAGCCAAGGACGCTGCCTTCAACGCGGCTGACGACACAACGACCCATCAGGTCCACCCGACTGACGCCAGCAAGACGGTCAAAGTATCGTCGAGTCTGACTCCCGCATAGGAAGGCGCGCTCGTCGAGTTTCTACGTGAGAACTGGAGAATCTTCGCATGGCAACCCTCTGACATGCCAGGAATACCCAGGAACCTCGCCGAGCACTCCTTAAAGTCCACAAGGACGCCAGACCCGTCAAACAGGCCATGCGACGCTTTTCCGGGCCCAAGCGAGACGAAATCAGCAGAGAAATCGATCGACTGCTGAATGCCAAGTTCATCGAGAGATCAAGACTCGGACTGGGTCGCCAACCCAGTCCTGGTGGAGAAGAAGAAGACGAAGAAACTCCGCATGTGCGTCGACTTCACCGCCCTCAACAAATGCTGCCCCAAGGACCATTTCCCGCTCCCGCGGATAGATCAGATCATCGACTCGACTGCAGGCTGCGAACGCCTGTCCTTCCTGGACGCCTACTCAGGTTACCAGCAGATCAGACTGAACGTCGACGATGAGGAGAAGACAGCATTCATCACACCCGACGGCGTTTTCTGCTACCAGACGATGCCCTTCGGGTTGAAGAACGCTGGTGCCACGTACCAGCGCACAATGCAAGCATGCCTCAAAGGGCTCATCGGGCAGATCGTCCAAGTCTACGTCGACGACATCGTCGTCACCACCCGCAAGGAGGACACCCTCATCGCCGACCTCCGCAAGGTCTTCGCCGCCCTCGACGAGTATCAGATCAAGCTGAACCCAGACAAGTGTGTCTTCGGCGTGCCAGCCGGAGAACTGCTTGGGTACCTCGTCTCTGCAAGAGGAATCGAAGCCAACCCTGAGAAGGTGCAAAACATACTCGCAATGCCAGCACCGACCAAGCTTCACGAGGTGCAACGCCTAGCCGGCCGAGTCGCAGCTCTCAGCCGGTTCATAAGTAAGTTGGGAGAAAAGGCCCTGCCTTTCTACCAACTGATGAAAAAGACAGACAAGTTCGAGTGGACAGAAGAAGCGCAAGTCGCGTTCGACCAACTCAAGAAAACACTCACGACTTCCCCAGTACTGGTGGCTCCACTGGAGAACGAGCCGCTATACCTCTACGTGTCAGCCACAAACAGGGTGGTCAGCACGGTACTCGTAGTCGAACGAGAAGAAGAAGGCACAGCCACCCTGTTCAGCGACCGTCTACTACCTCAGCGAGGTGTTGACCCTGTCCAAGCAGCGCTACCCGCACTACCAGAAGCTGGCCTACGGAGTTTTCATGACTTCAAGGAAAGTAATCCATTACTTCTCCGAGCACCCGATCACGGTGGTAAGCTCCTCCGGGCTCTCCGACATCCTGACCAACCAATGCGCGACAGGACGAGTCGCTAAGTGGGTCGTCGAGCTAGGACCCTGGGGGCTGAAATACGCTCACCCGAAGTCAATCAAGGCCCAAGTGCTCCCAGAATTCACCACCGAGTGGATAGAAGCCCAGCTGCCAGATGTCCCCGACCTGTCCAACGCATGGACAATGTACTTCGACGGCTCCAAAAAGTTCAGATCAGCCGGGGCAGGAGTCATCCTCATCTCCCCCAAAGGCGACAAGCTGAAGTACGTGCTACAGATGGACTTCCCAACACCCTCCAACAACGAGGCTGAGTACGAAGCCCTAATCCATGGCATGCGAATGGCCAAGAACTGCGGCGCCACTCACCTCATGATCTACGGCGACTCCTACCTCGTCGTGCAGCAAACCATGAAGCCTGTGACGCCATCGCCGACAACATGATCGCCTACAGAGACCTGTACAACCAGCTGGAGGGCACCTTCGACGGCTGCGAGTTGCGGCACATCGGCCGCGAAAGCAACGAGGAAGCCGACGCCCTCGCCAACCTGGGCTCAGACAAGGCGCAGGTGCCACCCGGCGTCTTCCTTGAGCGCATCACGCAGCGGTCTGTCAAACTTCGACCCACGCCCGGATCCTCCACACCATCAACGAGCACCGCCGACCCGCCAGGCAAAGAGAAGGAGCCAATGGAGGTTCTGCTCATCGAGCCCACCTGGACGAGCCCATATCTGGCGTACATGCTGCACCAGAGACTGCCAGTCAACTCAGTCGAAGCCAAGCGCATTATTCGCCGTTCGAAAGGCTTCACCATCATCAAGGGGGAACTATACAAGCGAAGCATCTCAGGAGTCCTGCAAAGGTGCGTTGATCCAGTCGACGGTCAAGCCATCCTGCTCGAAATCATACAGGCACCTGCGGGCATCACGCCAGCAGTCGTGCCTTAGTGGCCAAAGCTTACGAGCCGGATTCTACTGGCCCACCGCAATGCAAGACGCAGAAGAACTCGTGAGGAAATGTCTCGGCTGCCAGGAGTTCGCCAACAAGCCGCACGCGCCAGCTTCAGCGCTAAAGACCATCCCACTTGCCTGGCCCTTCGCTCAATGGGGGCTCGACATGGTGGGTCCACTCAAGAAGTCCTCGCCAGGAGGACACACGCATCTCTTGGTGGCAGTCGACAAGTTCACGAAGTGGATCGAAGCCGTGCCTATCACAAGTTCGACTGCATCCTCAGCAGTTAACTTCATCAGGTCCATCATCTTCAGGTTCGGGTGCCGAACAGCATCATCACCGACAACGGCACGAACTTCACAGCCGAAGAATTCAAGGACTTCTGCTCCGAACAAGGCATCAAGCTCAACTACGCATCAGTCTCGCACCCGCAATCCAATGGGCAAGTCGAAAAGTCCAATGGTTTAGTCTGCAAGGGTATCAAGAAGCGCCTGCGAGTACCATTGAAGCGCGCCGCAGGCGCCTGGGTTGAGGAGCTGCCGTCTGTGCTGTGGAGCCTGCGCACTACGCCAAACAGATCCACTCAGTACACGCCATTCTTCATGGTCTACGGCGCAGAAGCAGTCATGCCATGCGACATCAAGTTCGATGCACCCCGAGTGGTGGCCTACGACGAGTCCGAGGCAGAAGAAGCACTCGAGGATGACATGGATACCCTGGACGAAGCACGCGACATCGCCCTTACCCGCACAGCCGTGTATCAGCAAGACTTACGCAACTATCACGGACGGCGACTGCGGCCCAGAGCGTTCGTCCCCGGAGACCTTGTCCTCCGCCTCAAACAGAAGAAGGTGCACAAACTAGCCTCCCCGTGGGAAGGTCCATACATCGTGACAGAGGCAATTGGCGGCGGAGCTTACCGCCTGAAGGACTCGAAGACAGGGACAGTCTGCAGCAACCCGTGGAACGTGGCGCAACTGCGCCGCTTCTACGCCTAATCGACTCCCCCTTGTAACAAAGTGTACATCTCAAGAAGCGGCAGGTTCCAGACGCACTCTTTCCCTTACCAGGGTACCTGAGGGGACTGGAAGGGTTTTAATGAGGCGGCCTGCTCGCAAAAATCAATGAAGTGATTTGTGGAACAAGCTCTCCCCTTTACTTTTTTAGTCAAAAAGCAACATAAACCTAGGCCGTCACCCGACGCACTCGGGGGCTGCGCCATACAGGTTCAACTCAAAATCCTTGGCCGCCACCCGAAGCACTCGGGGGCTGCGCCCACAGGTCTAAGTCAAGCCTAGGCCGTCACCCGACGCACTCGGGGCTGCGCCATACAGGTCAATCGCAAAATCCTTGGCCGCCACCCGAAGCACTCGGGGGCTGCGCCATACAGGTCACCGCAAAATCCTTGGCCGCCACCCGCAGCACTCGGGGGCTGCGCCGCAGGTCTTAACCTAGGCCGCCCGATGCACTCGGGGGTTGCGCCATACAGGTGACTCTCAAACCTAGGCCGCCACCCGAAGCACTCGGGGGCTGCGCCGCACAGGTCTGTACCTAGGCCGGCCCGACGCACTCGGGGGCTGCGCCATACAGGTGACTCTCAAAAACCTAGGCCGCCACCCGAAGCACTCGGGGGCTGCGCCGCACAGGTCTAAGTCAACCTAGGCCGTCACCCGACGCACTCGGGGGCTACGCCATACAGGTCCAATCGAAAACCTAGGTCGCCACCCGAAGCACTCGGGGGCTGCGCCATACAGGTCTCGCAAAACCTAGGCCGCACCCGACGCACTCGGGGGCTGCGCCGCACAGGTCTGACTCGCCACACCTCGGCCACACTCGAAGCACTCGGGGGCTGCGCCGCACATGTCCAATTCAAAACCTAGGCCGCACTCGATCCACTCGGGGGCTGCGCCATACAGGTTTACAGACGTCTACAGGATACAATTTACTAACTCGGGGGCTAGCCCCACTCGACATACGTACAATCATATTTCCACTAGGAAAATTTCTTTTACAAGCTAACGCTATGCAACAGCACTCTACTGCTCTTATTCTACAGGCTCGCCCTTTGGCGCATCAAGTGGCCCTACAAGGTGCTCGCTGAAGTTCGAACCTGCTGAATCATCTGGCGCGCAGCCGCAAGAGTATCGGCATAGTCACCCTCTCCAGGCAAGCCGTCAAGCACCTTGTGCAATGGAAGGTTAGGCCGGTGCATTCGAACGTACGCCAACGCCACGTTCGCCCGGCAACAAGTTGAGCGTGCACGACTTCCTTCAACACCGCCTTCACGGAACCTCTCCAGAAGCGCAGTCAGTCCATTCGGCTGCTCGTTGTGAGGAAAGTACACCTTGTTGATCTGCCAGAGGGTTTTTCTGCAACCTTCTAAGAGTACAGCAGCCCGCCAGGTGCGATCCAGCATTCGTGCCAGTATACTACCTCGGATTTGTTCGACCAAAACTGGCGCGCTTCGGGTGAGTCGCCGGCGGCCTCTTTCTCTACCCGCTCGTCCACTCGAAGCTGCTCAGCCGTCAAGTCAGAGTTGACATCTGCACCAAGGCCAAGCATTAAGCATAGCAAGTAGACACAGAAGCCGAAGGAAAAACGCTAAAAGTCCAACCTTGCAGTTGTCGACCGATCAAATCCATCTCGCCAAGCAGAAACTCTTCACGCTGGGAGAACGGCGCAACGGGCCGCGACCTCAATCGCTCCAGCTCCAACTCAGCATTCTTCAACTTCGACTCGAGCTCAACCACCTTATTCCTCATGAAGGTGAGCACTCTCTGATCGTTTACGCTTCGCACAGGAGCTGGAGGAGCTTGACGGCGGCGACGAGTAGGCGCAGCCGAAGTGCTATCTTCCTCATCGCCGCGCCAGTCGTTCCAGCAACGTCAGGAGCTTCGCCCATATCAGACTGCCAAGAATCGACAGCGTCAAGCCAGGAAAAGAATCAACATAATTCATCCAGCCAGATATCAAAAAATACTCGGCGACTGCACCCCCGAGGGAGTTAATTCACATTTCATCATCAGCATGTTCACTCGCACAATATAAAGTGCATTACAGACTCAAGCCCAAAAGTAGAAGCACAGTCCTAAAAGGAAAAAGTCTACACTACAGACTCAGACTGGGAAGGTCTTCCTAGCAGCCAACTCTGCAGCTTTGGCAATTCTCCTCTCGAAGGTGGCGACCAACTTCGCAGCTAGCTGACTCGCCTGCACCTTCACACGCTAAGGGACGCGGTTCTGCCATCAGGCTTCCGAGGGAAGTCGCTGACAACCCTCTCAAAATCACCTACGACTTGGTGACCAAGAAGCAGCTGGAAAGTGAGCTCTGAGCCGCGTACCGTCTGCGCGCGCGTGAAGTCCGCCAGGACATTCGAATTGCCTTCGAATGGAGCCGCGAGTGCGTCAACAACAGCTGTGGTGGCTGGTTCGGAAAGATGCTCCGGTGCACAGTCGCTAAGGCCTCCGTCGACTTCTGCAGGGCCGCCGTCGACTGCTGCAGCGCTGCCGATGCATACGAGCAGACGCGGTCGACGAAGCCAACAGCCTGCGCCAAGCCGACACTCTCGCTAGAAGTCCCTTCTGGAGGAGCACCTCCACAATTCTCTGTTCAAAAGAAATCCACACCCGTAAGACGTCAGACGTCGACGGAAGACAAAGTAGGCACGGAGCCGAAGAACTTACTTCCAAAACATCTGCGAGTGCGAGCAAGCGGTCGACCTGGGTCTTCTCCAGAGCATCCCGAGCTTGTTCCCGCTCTTGGGCTTCACCCAGCGACTTCTCCAGCTCCGCGACCCGCGTCTTCATGCTCTCTTCTCGCCTACGGATCAACGGAACAAAGTTAGCAATAAAGGCAGTCGAAGCACTCCTCGAACACAAGGGTTCATACTTACTATTCGCCTGCTCCAGAGCAATGCGGAGCTGATCCCTCTCCTGCTCCATGCGAACGAAGGCTGCGGCTCCCTCCATCTGCTGGCGATAAATGGCTGCAGGAAACACAAGACATCAATCTGCGCCACGATTCTAGTCACGCGCATCTTCGGGGGCTACTCCATCGAGAGCGCTGTACGCGCACCCGATACAGATCTTGCAGAAGGAATCGAAGAACACTTACATGCTCAAGCAGCCCAGCGTCAACCGCGAGTCGCATCAGCAGACCTCTCAGGCATGGCGGAGGTCGAAGCCTTCGGGCCAAAACGTCACCCGCAAAGCCTCCTCCTCGGTCGTCCTCGCAGTCTGCTCGATCATGGGAGCAGAAGTGTGCTCCGTCTCACGAGGGGAAGAAACAACAGGCGCCGTACGGTCGCTGTCAAAGAAGTCTCAATTCAAGGACCCGCAAGTGAAAAAGCACACTCGACAAAAACAAAGCGAAGGTTATGCGACTAACCTGATACTAATCATCATCTTCACTCCCCAAGGTGACGGAGGCCATCCTCGCGAACTCGATCGGCGGTGCAGAGCCGAGTGTGGAGGCACGACCAACGGTTCCGCCAGATCACTCGGGTGCTTAGTACCGAAGAGGACTCGCTCGTCTTTCCTCGATCACACCCGCCTCCTTCACAGGCGACGAGGCAGAACCAGAGTCGCCACCCTTTCGCCTCTGCCGCTTCCGCAGCGGCTCCTCGTCTTCATCATCTCCTCCAACTCTTCACTCGGAGAGGTGGCGGAGGGAACTTCATCGTCATCAACCTCGTCCTCGGGGAACTCTGCCTCTTCGTGAGGTCCATTCTCCATCACGGAGGGAGACTGACGTAGCTCGAATGACCCTGCCAGCAAATGAAGCATTCGAGTCAAGCAAAACGACTCAACAGAAGATACAAGACAAAGCAAACGAAGCTCACCTCAGGTACAGGATTGTTAGGCCCATATGGCTCGACTAGGCACTTGACGTTGCACGGGTCAGCGGCTCGGAGACTGGTGATGCTCCTCACCTTCGACTCGACTGCGTCATCATCAAGTCATTGCCAGCATCCTCACGCGCCCACATGGGGTGGACGCGACTGCGCAGCGGCTGCACCGAGCCTGAAGAAGGTGGCGATGAGGTGAATTCCACCTGTCTCGCGTCCAAGACTCTTCAGAAGGCCACGCAGTAGCGTCAGCAAGGGCTGAGTCGCTTCCCTGTCCTCCTTCGACAGCGGGTGCGCCCACGCGTTCGTCTTCCGCAACTCGCGATCAGCCGTGAATTCAGGAAGCCCTGCTTGGTCGCCTGATGTAGAACCATTTTCCGCCAGCCTGGACGGAGTCGGACTTCTTCATCTGGAAGTAGGAGGTGTCGCCACGACACCTGGATGCCGAAGCCGCCAACTGGGTACACCTGCTTGCTCTTCCCCACATTCCTCCTGACGAGGAATAGTGACTTCCACAACAGCCAGTTGGGGGCGATCCCCAGGAAGCACTCGCAGAGCACGAAATAGCTCGCGATGCTCAAGACTGTTGGGAGGTCAGATCGGATCTGAATCCCATAAGCATACAAGAGACCACGGACGAAATCGTGGAGGGGGAACCCGAAACCCGCGGAAGGAAATCCACGAGCAAACGCGTTCCCCCTCGCGAGGGGCGGAAAATACCTCTTTCCAGGAGCGCGCACCGTCGCCTGGTCTGCCGGCGGCAGCAGCCCCTGCGCGTGGAGGGCCTCGAGGTCGGCCTTCTTCACCGACGATTTGACCCAATCGCCGTCGGGCTTCTTCATCACGCTCGCCTCGGCGGCGGCGCCGGCGCAGCAGCAGCCTTCCCCTCTTCATCGCGGCCTTGCTCATGGAGGGAGGAGGAAAGAAACTAGCAGAGGAGCAACAATGGCGAGAGAGAACAGCGGAGACGACGGAATGGGGATGGACTGAACTGTTCACCGCTGCGGTAAAAATTTATACCGCGTGGCCAGTTGATCCAGGCCGTCCTCAGCGAAACCGCACTCCACAACATCATCTGGCCGTCCACGTGTCGCGGAGATAGCAACCGTCGCCGGCCACGCCGCCCACTACGCGCGGGAATCAAGGCGCATCATCACACCGCGAAATTTTCGCGCCCAACGGTCAGAAAAAAAGCGGCAACCGCTGTCTCCAGTCAATACTGACAGTGGGACCGCACTGTCACGTCCCATCGGACACAGAGTGCGCCAAAAACGTCAGCACTGACGTCAACCATGAAGGCGTAGGAAGTAAGCCAACGGGCTGATGGAGAACTCGAACAGTTCATTCGAGTGCAAGAAAATTCAGTAAGCTCTCAGAGCTGAATAAGTTCGTTACAGTAAGCCAACGAGCTGATTGAGAACTCGAACAGTTCATCCGAGCGCAAGAGCATTTAGTAAGCTCCAAATGCTGAGCAAACGCGCAGTAAGCCAAGCGCGCCGAATACACAGTAAGTCACGCAAAGCCAGTCGCGACTCCAAGTCGAGTCCCTTTTTTACTCCCATCGGGAGCAGGCTTTTCGACTGAAGAAAAAATTGAGTTTAACCTCAATTGCAAGCAATTCAGCTTAATTCGGGGCTACTCCCATCGGGAGCGCTGTTCGCGCTCCGAGTGACTCAGAACAATAGCAGTCGAAAAATCACCGACTAAGGCCGTATTCGCAGTATTTAACCCTGCAGTCGACGATTCGACTAAGGAATCCTCCGTAAGCCCTGAACGGCCGGAGTCGACTAATCTTACTTGTCCCTTTCAGGAACTCGAAGGCGTGCCCAGGAGGATGGAGTCCTTTACCGACTCTACGATTCGACTAAGCACTCGGGGGCTCCTGTCGTGGGGTCACTCTTCGACTCGCCCCCACGGTGGGGATACCTGGGTCACGCCAAGCCCATCAGCCTTATGACGAGGGCCCAAGGAAGGCCCAAGGAGGACGACGTGCGGCCCAAGATAGTCGACGCTAGGTCATGCGACCCCGCATGCTTGTAAGCGCCATCGGACCGTTCACCTGAGACCTAGCCTACCATATAAAGGCTAGGAGGGTCCTTCGTCTAGGGTACGCTCATAGCCGCCAAACAAACCCTAGCGAGATTGCCATCTCGCCATTGTAGCCACAGCTCACATCATCACCATAACAGACAAGCAGGAAGTAGGGTATTATCCTCCGGGAGCCTGAACCTGGGTAAACACCTTGCTTGTCAGCCGTCGTGATCACCAGCGCTCATCTCTCTCCCCCTCAATCAACCCGGGGTACACAACCCAGGGATTTGCCGAGTCCACCCTCGTCAAGCGCCAAGGACCCCGCAACACCACCTCCGTACCTGCAGACGAAGTAACAACACCACTCCTCCTCGCCTCCACGGCCGGCCAGAGGGGGATCCGCATCACCACACCCGAAGACAAGAAAGTGGCCAGATCTGCCATTATTCGAGACACTCTTCGTCGTCACCATCACGCCGCCAAGCTTCCACCTCGAAAGCTCGCCTGAGAGTGACTGACACGGCCAGCTAGCGCTTGGCAGGAGCGCTAGCAGAGGAGAACGGATCGGCATCTCGCCATTCGCCACATGGGACCAAACACGAAACCCTAACCTTAGACCTACTACTATGGCGAGGAACCTAAAGCCTACTCTGTATAGAGGAGCCCGAACGCCATCTCTAGCTCCGCTCCGGCCTGCAACGCCGGCGGAGACGCGCCAGAGCGACGCCGGGAAACCATAGGCGACTCTCAAAGGGAAGGGGAGGAGAGAGAACGGGTGAGGAGAAATGAGGGAAACGCACGGATATAGTCAGTCCAACCCCAAAACAACGAAGGGGAAACGGGAAAACAACGCTCCAGTTTAGAAAAAGAAGCCTCGCCATCGCTGTCGCCGTCACTCGCCATTGCCGTCTGCTCATCGTCAGGCACAACTCCGCCTGCGTGGCCTCCGCAACCACCGCCTCCGTGGCCTCCGCTGCCGCCGCCGCGGCAGTGCCCGCCTTAGTGCCTTGAAAGTACGCCACTTCGCTGCCACGGCAGCTCCGTCATCCTCGCTCGACCTCTGCGCTGCCGCTGTCCATGTGCACGCCGGTCGCGTCCTCCAAGACCCTAAACCCTACCCTAAACCATAAACAATCCTTGAACCCATATTTAATCGTAGCATTCGAGCAACACAGGAACATTTTTCTTTTACAATCCGATCAGTTCTACTTCCACACATGTATAAGCAGCAATTGATTGCTTATTCAGTCACAACAACAACAGCAACTCAAGGACGCGGCCAGCATGCTCAACGGCGGCGGCAACACAGAGGATGAGCGCGGCGACCAGGAGACACGGACTCCTTCTCCTCTTGGAGGACGTGACCGAGCGCGACGACCAGGACGACAGAGCTTCCACGGCGGCAAACATCCAAGGCAGGCACCACCGCCACCGCGGCGGCGGCGACGGAGGCTGGAACGTTGTTTTCCCTTCTCCACTTCGTTGTTTTGGGCTTTGGACTGACTATTTCCGTGTGTTTTCTCTTCTTCGGACAGTTGTCGTTGGATGCCAAACGGACGAACGAAAATCATTTACGTCCCTCTGCAGTAGAGAGGTTTATGTCAGAGGACGTTCCCAGTCAGGTCGCAGTCACTCTCACTTTTCAGTTTTCATTTATCAATGGAGCAACTGAGCTAGTAGCTCTAACCGTGTTGTCCCTCGTAAAACCTGTGCTAAACCACACCTGGTTTCATCAGATCGACCGAACCATTGCGTGACAGTTCGTACTTTTGGTGTGTGTCGGGGAAAGCTTCGTCCTGGTCCCACGTGTCAGGTTCTTGAGCCCGATTTCTGCGGACGAGCGCGCGTGTCCGGAGCGCGGCGCGGCGGGAAGGGAGACGATGTAGCCGTTGGCGCTTGCTACTTCTGGGCGGCAGGACCAACGGTGAGGGGAGGTGGGGCCCGCTAGCTGGAGGCGCGTGGTGGCACGTTTCGGCTCCTTGTGCTGGCTCGGCCCAGCGTGTGCTGCGCGTCCTGAACGGCAGCATGGACGCCCGGTTTGTTTGTTTGTTCCAGTCCAACCTGCCTGCCTGCCCGGTCAGCGCAAACGGGACGGTGAGAAACGGAGAATCATTGATCCGCCGTCGGTGCCGTGCTTTCTATCCAGCCAAAAAGCTTCTCTCCGGTGATTTATTTTTGCGGGGTTTCTGGCGGTCGACTAACGTGTGGTAGGCATGCAAAGCGCCTCCGATCCCCCCGCTACGTATAGCAATTAGTCGTAGTTTGTAAGATTATAAAGATGCTCCAGAATGGAAACGAAGGAATGTTCACAATACTCGGATTTAGTCAGATAAAAATGACAAGTTTCCAACAATTAAAAATCCAGGTCACGGAATTACCCTTTTTGATTTCGCGGCTTTATGCAGGCCTGCATCCTAGGCAGGACCCTGATTGGTTCAACTTTTGTATTCAATGATCTCTTTGCAAAATTAGTTCTGTCTTATTGCAGGTTTGCACATTTGGACGAGTAAATTACACTTTGAAAGCACATTCTTGTTGTATCACGGCGATATTAGTTAGAATTCGTGATGAACTGGATCAGATTTGAACACAAAATGCTGATTTAAACCAGTACACGCCACGTTGGACCGATGTCATGGTGATTAGAAGGAAAAAGAACACCATAAGGTGGTAGGCAAGACATCCAAGGTTCAAGACTCGCTACTATCAAATCAATTTGGTACATAGTACCTTGTAGGAACAACTTATGTTCATTTAGCGACGAGTTACGATCCATTTGTCAACGTGAGCGTAACGTATGATGCAGTTTTAGTAAGACCATGCTCATTTTCAATTAATTTGATTTTTGCGCGACAACATCCTCCTTGATAACTTATCATTCACCTCTGCGGCAGAGAGGCATAGACCCTTTTAGTTGTTGTTATTTATGTGTGGTTAGCCTTTTCTTATCCGGCAAGAAACTAGCAATAGACTAGCTAAGTAGCTACTCCATCCGTTTCACAATGTAAGATGTTTTAGGTGTTACACATGTATGTCTAGATTCATACTAAAAAGAATGGACACATGCACTTAAATATGTCTTTTTTTTTGCGAAATACAGTACAACGCAGACGCTTACATACACGCGCATACACTCACCCATATGAACGCACACACGCACACCCTACCCCTATGAGCCCTTCCGAGAGACTGAGCCAGCGGATCAGGTCTTGAGATTGACGAAGTCACCACGGACGACTCGCTGTCGACGGGAACGTCGCCTCCCACTGAAGAATATTCCGCCTAAAATGAGAAACACCAGCGTCAAACCTGGGTTTGAACTCTGGTGGGATAGGGGTACAACCACCCTGCTAACCATGCTACCATGGGTAGGTTCTCACTTAAATATGTCTAGATATATGTGTATGCATGTGCATGTGGAAAAAGACTAAAACATCTTATATTGTGGAACGGGGGAGTATATAGTAAGAGGAAGAAGTAACAACCTCATGACCGTTTAATATTTAGAGTTGGATTATATCAAAAAAAAAAGTCTCGTATAACAATTATTTACAAAATGTTTAACTAGGTGTTCTTGTCCAATTTAAGTGCCCATACAATAAGATCCAGTGACCTACAATAAGTTTTTTTTAACGGGAGCGATGCCATCAAAACAATACACACGGCCAAGTTTTTATTGAAAAGTTTAAAGTCGGTGGAGGAATGTGATGATAAGTCGATGTTGGTAAAAGTTGGCAAGATAGGATTTGCAACAATCATCACTTCCGCTCAAAACTTCTTATCTAAATTCCCGGAAATAAGAGGGGGCGACTTTGAGCATGGATGCATCCGAGCTTAGAAGCGCAGGTTATGCCTCCAATATAATCTTTGGATCGGGCAACCAATCCAACTTGGCACACATCTCTTACACAGACACATGATCGAATACGTTAGCATTTTGGAGGTCACACGTTTTTGTTCGCTTCACGCACGAGCGAACTGCCAGGGTTGTCAGCGAGTAAATCCAACGATATCATCAGTCGTCAGGAATCAAGATGTTCAACGCATGTCAAGCTCTTTTTCGCTTTTGCGGGACAACGCATGTCAAGCAGGCTACATATGCCAATACGTACGCCATGACATGCAGTTGTTTGACTTTCGTTGTTACTTGGACTTGCTTTCTCTGCCTTTCCACTTGCGCACGAGCTAATCGAGCCCCTATATATCGCGCTGACTTGGACCAAAGATTGCATGGTGTATTGCCGTTCTTGGTCAATTGGCCGGTCAAGCTTTGTCCACTGGATCATGGCGATGACTTGATTTTGCCACCCGCGAGCTTTTCCTTCTCTTAAGTTGACGGTGCCGACTGGCCGAGTTGTCCTACTGCTAGCTCGCACGTGCGCTCGGCGTCAACGGCTGACTGGATCCAGGTTCTGGAAATAGAAGAGATGACCGCGCGCGCCTCATCGCACTACGCGCGCGGCCAGCGGAGCAAAGCCAAGACTTTTTCGCGGACGCAAGTGCTGTGCTCAGGCGATCCCTCGTCAGGCCTCCAGGGTACGTAGCATAGGACGAACACCCCACTGACTGAACCGATGCAGGCGCAATTTTGACGAATTTGACTTTTTTTAATTCATTTCACAAAATGGATCCAAATTCAAATCAATTCACGATCTGACCCTTTTCCACGACGCCCGCCCCGAGGCGCCATGCTCTACGGTACAACACCCCACCCCAGGGCGCCGTTGACCCTGCCACGTCACATTAGCAGGCCCACAGGCCACAATCACGCGCCCCGGGCTAGGGCGCCATGCCCACCAGTACGACGCCTTTAACCAGGGCGCCATGCTTTTTTCTCTTCAAAGGTAACACAGGAATAGAATAAATAGGCCCAGGGATGTACTCAGTACATGACTTCTACTCTACCCCATTGGTCCGAAAGTGGAGTGTTGTTCTCTAGGTAGTTGGTTCGACTCCCGGTAAAGTACCAATTATTATTTATTCCAAAAAAATTGTTGTTCTTTTGCTTTTCACTATGCAACCTATGTACTCCCTCCGTTCACAAAAGGATGTCTCAGCCTATCTCAGATTTGCATGTATCTACACACTACTTCAGACATGTTTTCCGAAATTTTTGCTGGTTTCCGTATTGATTTTATATTCTGGAATAGCTTCAGTACAATATATGTGCTATACCCCAGTGGTTCGAATAAGCTGTTCTCCGATTAGGTCGTGAGTTCAAGTCCTTGTTATATAACATTTTTTATTTTTTCCGAATCTTTTTTTGTTTTTTGTTTTTCACTTATTCAACATATGCAGTATATTTTTTCTGAACTTTTTGTGGGCTTTTTCTGAAAAGCATGCACCGGGGAGAATCCATGCCGCTTTGGCAGCTTGGAAGTTCTTTTCTTTCTTTAATCTTCATTCTCCTCATACCTCTCCCTTTTGTCCTGTTTGTATGGATGCTTCTTGGTGGTTTGCTGAATTAAATTCACCGGTCTTGTTTAATATATCAAGAGGAAAAATAGAAAAAATATAAAATTATATAAATTCAAATTTGCAATGGTCTTGAAGATAAATTTGTATTGGTACAACTTTCAAAGTTAGAAACGTGTAATTACGCAATAATTATAGGCCGTGAAAGTTTTCTTGAAGAAATTTTCGATTTACTAGCAAACTAAATGCATTTATCCATGCTTACCATTTTTCTTGTCCTCTCATCATTTTTGTTTTTCTTGTTCTCTCATCATCTTTATCATGTATTTATGCATGTCACAAAATTATTGCGTCTTATATTTGGATATATAGTGCTTTGTACAATAAAAAAGAATTCATAATATGTAGCCAAAATCCAACTTATATTCAGAGAAGATAGGAGCTTTAGTTATAACTTTGGAAAAAACAGCAAAAAAGCAAACCCAGCCCAGCAAGCAGCGCCTGCGCCGTCCTCTGCCCTAGCTCCCGGCCGCGTCATCTCCTCCAGCCGCCCCGTCCAACTCCGTCCGAACACCACCACGCGCTCGTGCGCCGCCACCAGACGCCGCCGGAATTGAGTCGCAGCCGCGCACCATGCAATGACCACCTCCTAGCGCTACTACAGGCAGTGGCAGACCCACCATAGGGCAGGCAGGAACGGCCGCCCCAGCTCTCCCAGTGTGGAGCAGGATACCCTGACGCTCAGCCCTCTGGTTTCTGTCGAAGGGGAGCAGCTCCAGTAGCGATCGATCTGTTTCTGTCCAATGGTACGTTCAGAGGAGGAAGAATAGAAGATGGGCCTAGACTATTGGGATTCAATGAGATAGGAAAGGCTCATTTGTATTTCTTCGGCTGGCCGAACACCAAGCACGCACGAGACTGCCTGTATCGATTGTTTCGATCGGATAAAAAGATCCCAAGCACATACTCCAATCCTTGGCTCGTCTCAGTTTCGTGGCAACTCAAGGAGGCGCAGCGCTTGGTTTGAACATGGTTGATTTTTAGTCTGATTCAAGGACTTTAGTTGATGCCCTGAATTCAAACAGCCATGGTTGATATTGGAGTCCTTCAGAGATTGGAGTAGCAACTGCATATAAGCGCTGGAATCTTTCAGTGTAACTTTTTGTAGACGGATTTGTAATAAGGTAGCTCATGATGTCACTAAGTTTGGCTCCCGAAACAAAGTTGAGTGTGTGGGTTGGGACTTGGGACGATGGCGTGAAAGGCCGCAATGGAGAAATGAGAAATATTATTATTTCAAACAAATGAATTTCACAATGAAATAACTTTTTGGCAAAAACTTACAAGAGTGGAGTGTTTAACTTGCAAAGAAACGACTTATTTTAGTAGCTAAGCTTTGTAAAGGGAGCAGAAAAATAAAATCACATCCTTCGAAATGAAGATGGCAACATGACTAATCATGTGGATGAGCTCCATGAGATGAGTAAAAAATGCATGGACCTGTTATTATTCAGTTGTTGATAGCATTACTTGTTTCTCAACCACACTATCACGATGTGAAATTACTAAAGTCAGGAGGTGGCATATATATTTATACAAGTGGGGTTGCATGGCTATGCCGAAAATTAGTGACCATGTCGCCTTGATGTGTTTTGGAGAAGACTTGGATTTGCACATTTTAGAACAAAATTATGATCATCTGATGATTTTAAAGTTTTTAAGTACAAGTAAAACAGGGGGGAATGATGTCCATACGATAGTGGTGGATTAGAATAGTTTGCAATATTTGCGCCTGTTTGACTACATGCCGATCAACACAAAACTCATAGACAAAAGCTTTCAAGAATGGATCAGCGCACGCGCATTGAGAATTTTATCCCTCAGGCCGAGATCTGAGCCGAGACCTTCAACAAGACCACGATGCACGCACGCCAACATTCCGGGGCCAAGAACTTGGATGCGCCGAATGCAATCCTGCATTGATGTGCATATACATTGAAGCGGATGCGACTCAACACGAGTTACACCTTTGCGTGTAGTATTGGCCCCTGGACCGTTCACCAGTACACACAACCAGAATGATAACAAATGAAGCAACAGTATATCAAATCTAGCGAATCCAGAGTACAAAATTATTACAACTTGCATAGCGGAAGCTAGCATAAACTTATTTGATGTTTCAATAGCATAAAAGCAAATTAAAGAACTCCAGTCTTCTAGTTTGTGCCACAGGCGAACAAAGGTCGAGTGGAGTCTCGAAACCTACGTGATCACTCGGTATCGGAATAACCTGCATTGGTGAGACACAACCAGAAATATATTCTGGCTAGCACAATTGAATTGTGATGGCAAGTGTGCTTTATAGTAGAGATAAAATGGCGCCTAGCTACTACATACTTATTTGGCCAATTGGAGTTTCAGGACTAATTTGCGAAATAGTTTTATCCTATCCTTTGGAAATAGTTTTTCACACATCTAAAATGGACACACGGTTTAACCAACCGGTGCTCCTACCCAGCTGGCTATGAGACCACTAATAGACATTAGACCACTCCCACCAACTTTTGTTATCCCATCAAAATTTTAATTTAGAAGTTGGAATGGAGGAGAGATATGTCATAGAATCCCATCTAGTTGCTAGTTTGCCCATAACCGAAGGACACGGCTAAGATCTTAGTTTAAACCCTCGCGAGGTTAGTACACTTTACCCATGTTGCCCGGTCCACTCTGCTCGCTCCGGGAATCACCACATGGAGAGGAAGAGAGGTTCGAACCAAAACTAGTAGAAAGTAGCTTCCCAAACCCCCACGCATCGTACCATCTATCCCAATCTACATCTCTGGCTACGATGGGTTCAGGTCACCACAAACTACCAATTCTGTCGTAGCCCATACTACATTGACACATGGTTGCACAGAAGAGCTACCAAACAAGAAACCATACACATTCTCAGATTACTGGGTGGCGGTCCCCACCACAAATTTCACTCTGATGACATTGCTAGCAATCCGCCCAGTGGTTAATTAATTATCATGTTAATTTTTCATAGACGATTGAAATAGTAATATCATAATATTCATAACATGATAATTTCCCAGCACGAATTTCTACATAGCTTGACTAAGCAATTCTAATCATACGATGACGCCTAACATAAAAATGTCATTGTGTAATGGAAACAATATGGTTACTCCACTTGAGTGTTAGTGAGTAACCTAGCATAGCTACACACACAACTCCTACACATGCATTGCTACAAAATAAGCTAATAATGCATAGTAAAAATAATAGGACATGAGAAACACTTGCCTTGGAAAGCGTTGGTGTTCACACAGTCGTCTCACGAACAGAAGTCACCGTCGTCGCGATCTACACGTTGCAATACAACACATACATAAACAACCAACATAGGCAATATGCACAATCATGCATGCATGTCAACATTAAATAATTCCACAAAAATTATTTTAATTTTCTCTGGTTATTTACTAACACATGATGCATGCGGAAAACGTTTAATGCAATAGAAATATTTTATGTGCAATTTAAACATTTTTAATATGGTTATTAAGGGTTTTGTAAGTTTCGGCCAAAATTAATTTTTAATAAATTGGGATTTAAATTCCTCTAGATAGAGGCTTAAATTTAAAGACAGTAGCAAAAAGATTCATATAATTCCGAGTTACGGTTTTAAAGTTATTGTAAAAATACTCAAACGTAGAGTTTTAAAATCACAGAAATTTAGTTTCGTTAAAACTAAGATTTTATTACATCTTACTATATAATACCAGTAGTGTTTCTTCCTCCTGTTTTTTCGTCCGTTGGTTTGGTACGTCCTCGTTGGTACGTCGTCACGCACGGCCCAGTCAGATTCATCTCGCGAGGAAACGTAAACGGGCGAAAACTGGAAACAGACTCCGCGTCCAAGTCAAAGCAAGAAACCTCGTCGATCGGTTTGTGAATCGTGAATCAGTGTGTCCCTGCCCCGCCGCCGGTTGCTCCATTGTAGCCTCGCCTCCTCAGTCCTAGCTGCTGTACCGGCGAGGGAGGGTCGTCCCCATGGAACGGATGGAGGATTTCTGCCGCCGGCAAGAAGCCTTGTGGCAACCGCCCACAAGGTGCCGTCTGTAGGTCTGTGCGTGGTGGGGCGGCCGCTATGCCGGAATCCATGCATCGGCCGCCGGCGCCCGGCCGCAACCTCCTCGCCTCTTCCGCCTCTGACGAAAGTAATTAGTAGAGCAAGGATGGGTGAGAAGAGGAGGCTGTTATGGCGTTGGTCTGCGCCACCGACATCCCATTGCCCCTACCTTTTCCTGTTCTCCATTCAATTTAATCGTTTGGTTCGTAGCAACGGCGGACACAGCGACGCAGCTGGTGAGGGACCTAATACGTCATGTGTTGATTTTGTTCAGAGTGGATTAGTTAGCTAGCTACACTGCTTGGGACCTTGGGTAATATTGTACATGATGTCAGTTTGAAGCAATTTAATTTTAAACATCAAGATTTCGGTACTGCTGGGCTGTCATATATGTGGTGTAGTACTAAAATAGGTGTATATTATGCTAATGCTGTTTAATC
This sequence comes from Poa pratensis, assembly GCA_947311845.1. Classification (NCBI taxonomy): domain Eukaryota; kingdom Viridiplantae; phylum Streptophyta; class Magnoliopsida; order Poales; family Poaceae; genus Poa; species Poa pratensis. The sequence goes on along the minus strand of CAMZMU010000066.1, from coordinate 29,721,778 downwards.
GGAAGTGGTGGAATAATTAGAAGGAGATTAGAAGTAGTAGCAGGAATTAGGAGCTAACTATAATACGTTGTTTTCTCTCTGTCTAGCTTAATTCCAGTAGTATATTAGGGATGCTATTTTCTTTTTCTAATAGTCCTAGCAAGTGTCTTAAGCGAGCTGTGTACACGAACTGAAGTCCAGTTCTCTCTACCAGTAAGATAACTGAAAGATATGTACATAACTTTTATTTTTACTTGTGATTGCAGAACATGGATCACAACGGTGACATAACCACCGTTCAGGATTTTGCTAACCAGCCTTAAAAAAAACCAAAATGTTATGAATCAATTGTTTTGGATGATTCATTGCCGCCATCATGCTATTGTCATCTATTGTTTCTAAATGTTTCGAATAAATTGGTTCAGAATCAGATCAAAGTTGATAAATTGCGACAACCCATGTCAACATTATCTCCGGTTTCGGAATTGATGAATGAAGAAAATTTGCAACACATGACGATAAAAAAAGAACATTATCTCCCGTTGCAACGCACGGGCATTTTGCTATATCTGTAATATACACAATTTTACGAATCCAACGGTATATTATTTGCGAAATTTGGACGGGTAAAACTTTTCCGATGAATTTTACAAGTTTAACTATTTTCTGGAAAAGAAACTAATTCGAGAATCCGCTGACACAATCGCTGACGTCAGCGGAGATCTGCGATTGGTCTGTACCGGCGGGCGGCGCACGGTCGCGGACAGACAGTGGGCGGACGGACGGACGGTCGCGGGGCCCGAGGCGGGTATTTATGGGGCGGCCTTGTTTTTTGTTTTCTTCCAAATCGACTCGGAAATGGTTGGGCCGGCCTGCTGGCTCTGCGCACGCGAGGCGGGCGAGCTGGGCCGAATTTTGGCCCAGTTCGGCCGAAACCCTTTGTTTTTATTATTCTTTTTTTCCTTTTATAATTTTCACTGTTTTCCTTATATCTTTTGATTTTGAACTTGGAATCGAGTCAAACCAATTTTGAATTTTTTTTTAAAAATTTCCTCTGTCATATTAGACTAATAGGGACAACCTTTATTCGAAATAAAAATATAATTTATCCCTAACCTTTATATATTGCTTTATAAAGGATATTTGTGGAAAAACTTGAAATAGAATTTAGAAATCAATCTCTTGATTTATATGCAAGTCAAACAAATGCACTGTTTTTTAAAATATGCTATGATGAAATGCACATGCTCTAAATGCAAACATGCCAAATTTAAATTTGGGATGTTACATACATCACCTGCAATGAGACACGAAAGGTGCTCGGCTGTCTAAAAGAAAGTCGTCGGCAATATGGAATTGTGTATCTCGACACATGAGACCAAGAATTTGACCATGGAGCCAATATTATGGAATCATGATAGAGACGTGTGTTGCACGTGCACGTATACTAGTACAAAAGTCATCAAAATTAAGAAGATGAAGTTATACTGACACGCCACATGTGAAGAATCTGTATGGTTTGGGGACATACACTGATACACACAATACATAGACACCATGTTGCATCCCATTAATTAATATATATATATATATATATATATATGCCAAACAAGAAACGCGGATTATTTGTGCAGAGGAAGCCTATGAATGCCGGTGGCTTCATCCACCTGTCGTTATGAGAGCCGGTGGCTTCTGGTGGTATGCATGTCACTGCTGCCCTGGTAAATTACCACTTTCGCCACACTTTCTTCCGCCTTAGCTGAAGAGAAAAGAAAATACATCATATCACCGAATGAAGAGGTAGATTACTAGCAACAAAAAACCTGTAATTTGAAGAGAGAAATTACGTCGCTGCTGCCCGCACTTCTTCTTGCGGCAGTTGGTTATGTCCCAATTATTACGTTTAACTTTTGGAGCTAGCCTGAGTCGGTAGACAGCTAGATATTCGAAGGTTCTTTTTTCATTAGGATAATTGTTATGTTCCCATGTTGATGTACATCGATTTCTACTTCGGACAAATGCGTTTGGAACTGATTGCAAAGGTAGATGACCACATCATCCCCCTAATGTCCGCTCATTCCCTCAAACCTACCTCGGGCCGTCACTCTGCCCCTCAAAACTACAATCATCCGTCTTCCTCCAAATTTTCGATAGATGCAATACATACATTTAGGCTGGTGCGCCTCTCTCCTAAACAAAGGTGGGAAGTTTTCCCTACTATTTCGTCCTCAACAGTCTCTCTACCTACATATTTCATGTCTTACTTCCTGCTCTCCAAACTCAATGCCAACAATTTCAATAAAAAATATGTGCCTTCTTCTAGGCTGTTGATGTCATGTGCACGACTATATATTGTCTTGTTGCGTTGGACAAGGTTTGCACCCCCTAAACATGCTAGGGTCTGGGCATTACACACGTAGAAGTACAAAAGGAAGTATCAAATGTTTGCCTTTCGCTTAAATTTTCTTACAAGTTTTGCATTCCACAAACCAACCTTGGCGTTATTGGTCCAAAACATCCACCCATTACACTACACCAAAATTTGAAAACCTCATTCTTCTGTCACATTATCACTACAAGAAATATGCTAACTTGTGACCCTCGATATTGGTCACAGAAATGGTCATGAACTGTCATTTATGACCTTTTTATGACGAAAAATGATTGGTCAAAAGATGAGCGTCACTAATGGCAGTTTGCGACCTTTTTTGGGATTGGTTATAGACGATTGTGACCAAAAACAAAGGTCACAAATTTTATGACCAATTGTTTTGGTCACTACCAATCTGGCCAGTCCACGTCAGATCCAACGTGGCAGAGCTGACGTGGCAAAATTGTGACCAAATGAAATGGTCGTAAATCAGAATCAGCCCATTTAACTTTTTTTTCTCAGCAAATTCGACAGCAAGATGGGCCGAGCCCAGCTATTTGGCCTTTTACTTCATGGGCCGTAGCCATTTTGCGGCTCATTTATTTAGTGTTCATTTCCTGGTCCTCAGCCTTTTTACAGCCCATTTCTTGTTTGGGCCTTTTAACGGTCCACAGTTTTGTTAGAACTCGGCCTTTTTGCGGTCCATTTTTGGAATTTTGGATGAATTAATATCCTGTATACATCCCAGCACAAATTCAAATTCAAACTCAAATCCAAATTCATATTCATATTCAAACTTAAATTCAAATTCATCTTAGCACCAGTTGAAATTCATATTCATTTCAGCATAGGAAAGCACATGTCTTATCAGGTTAAACTTAGCAACACAGGTTCACATAAACATGTAGTACATCTCAGCACATGAAAGTACATCAAGTTCACAGCACAGGTTAACATAACTTAGCAAAATCTAGCAACAGATTAAACTGCCCAAGGTTCACAGGTTCAGGCCTCAAAATGTATCAACCAAAAATGCATCAACCAGCAGGTTCATCCACCAAAAATGCATCAAAATGGACCAAAAGATTCACAGCTCAGCTAGCTTCTCTGTGATGCTAGTTAGCAGTAGCTCCAAGGAGAGCAAACAACTGAGCATACTTAGCATCTTGTTCTTCTGTCTTCTTGCGCAACATCTCATACTCTTTGTCCCGGGTAGCTTGTTCCGCTTCAGACTTCTGCTTCATCGCAGCCATCTCTTCTCGCATTGCTTCAGCTTGAAGTTCAGATCTTTCCAGCTTCTCTTCAAGATCACGCACATGAGCAGCAACGACAGCGCTGGCTTTGCTGGTCTTCTTAGATGACTCGAGTCCAATGTTCATCAAGAAGGTACTTTGCTTCACTTCCCCATTGAGGACTTCATGGACAATCTGAACGCCAGATTTTGGCTCTTCACCATCTGGTACTGACAAGTCCTTCCTTCTTTCCATCTCAGCCTGGCATATCATTGCACATTAGTAGCAGCAATGATCAATTTCACAACTTACAGACATACTAGATGGAACAATTATGAATGTTCAACTTAGTTTTAGCAATGCCATCAAGTAACTATGTCAAGATTGGTTTTAGCAATGCCATCAAGTAACTATGTCAAGATTGGTTTTAGCAATGCCATCAAGTAACATTGGTTTTAGCAATGCCATCAACTTACAGACATACTAGATGGAACAAACTATGTCAAGCATGCAAGCAGATACCATCAAGTAACAGAATTCAACTTGGTTTTAGCAATGCCATCAGAAAAAGAAGCACATCACTGAATTTTCATACAGCAGCAGCAAAGCAAGTAACATAGGAGACCTTAGGCCCCAGCAGGAGTGACTTACTATGGCAATCCGAGCTGGCTCCGAAAACCCATGTTTCTTACTATGCTGGGTGACCTTGAACTTGTCAATCGCGGTGAGCTCCTCACCCTTCCGTTCTTCCTTATGAAATGTTTTTCAAGGAGAATAAAAATGTTATTCAGCGCCAATAATAAATGCAACTCAACTAGAATTAAACCAGAAGCTCTCCAGACAAAAGTTACTTACTTAGGCATAAATGTGTGCCACGTATGACCTCGAACCAGTTTTCTGTTGGAACACGACTTTTTTTCGATTCTCCACATTCGACAGACAGGTTTTCTACAATAAAGACAGACTTTCAACATTTTCTAGCACTAGCATATCATGTGCATAAGATAAACCAGGAACTTGATGCCACAAATATGCATCAAAGAAGAATGCATACCTTGTGTTTCGGGGTTGACCATAGCTTGACCAGATCTTGCCATTGATTATCCTTCATATTTGGCACAGGGGACTTGATGCTGACTTGATTAGCTGGTACAGGGTCAAAATACTTCTTCTTGATGTAATGGCGTCGATTCTTGGATACTTTCTGCAGCAGATGAATGCACGCACCCTGATTGACCTTCTTATCCATGTCCATGTCAAAATTAGCCTACAATGAGAAGCAGAGAAATTCATCATCAGCCAAGCAACAATGAAAAATGTAATTAAGATATGGTGATGTGAAGAAGAACATGACAATGGCATATAGCAAAGCTAACAAGTACTTACACCAACTTTTCCAAGATAATCCATCATAAGAGCAGTGTCCTTTTTGTATTCCTTGAAGTGTGGCAGCACTGGTGTAAATTTTCTTGCATTGAGTCCGCACTCAGTAGCAAGTTTGGCAGCCACGACAGGCAGCTCTGGGCGCTTCATCCCTTCAGCAATTTGGACTGACACCTTACCCTGCCCCTTGGTCATCCTTTCAAGACCGGCTCCCCTTCTATCTTTATGCTTGACCAAGGGACCTATCTCTGAAAATGAAATTGACATCATAAGTAAGAAGTAAAACCTCTGCATAGATGAATTGCCAACATTTATAAAATGCAGTAGTAAAAAAGAGCTAGTAAAAAAGAGCGTTACTAGACGAACCTGCCTTCATCATGCAAAAGCAGCTCTGGTTATTCAGAGAGGACATCATCCCTGTCCAACGGCTGATGTCCATGCTGACAGTGCTTCCTTCAGCCATGCGGACTGGAGTCCTGGTGGCTCTAGGTTAATAGTGCCAGAAACAATGCTTGTACGTCACACGTCAGTTGGGAACCCCAAGAGGAAGGTATGATGAGTGCAGCAGTAAGTTTTCCCTAGTATGAAACCAAGGTTTAATCGGACCAGTAGGAAAACGAGGTTTGCTTCGAAGGTGTTGGTGAAGGAGTGTAGTGCGGCGCAACACCAGGGATTCCGGTGCCAACGTGGAACCTGCACAACACAACCAAATTACTTTGCCCCAACTTAACAGTGAGGTTGTCAATCTCACCGGCTTGCTGAAAACAAAGGGTTAAACGTATCGAATGGAAAATGATGTTTGTTTGCATAAAACAGTAGAGAACAATGATTGCAGTAGATTGTATTTTAGATGTAAAAGAATGGACCAGGGTCCACAGTTCACTAGTGGTGTCTCTCCAATAAGATAACTAACATGCTGGGTAAACATATTACAGCTGGGCAATTGACATTGATAAGTGCATATAACATGCATGTGTGAGCTGTGGTGTCTACTATGAGATTCATTTGGGCATTACGACAAAGTACATAGACCGCTATCCAGCATGCATCTATGCCTAAATAGTCCACTTTCCGGTTAACATCCGTACCCCTTCCAGTATTAAGTTGCAAGCAACAGACAATTGCATTAAGTAATGTGCGTAATGTAAACAATACATTCATCCTTGAATAAAGCATTGCTGTTTTACCCCTAGTGGCAACAACACATCTACAACCTTAGAACTTGCTGTCACTATCCCAGTTAAATAGAGGTTGAACCCAACTATCATGCATAAATACCCCCTCTTGGAGTTACAAGTATTCACGTGGCCAAGGCTTCAACAAGTAACGGAGAGCATGCAAGATCACAAATGACATAGACATGATAATATAATATTCAGCTCCACATAGGTATCAATATAAGTCAGATCCCAGCAAACACAACATGTAGCATTACAATAAGATGATCTTGATCATGATAGGCAGCTCACAAGATCTAAACATGATGGCACAAGTGGAGAAGACAACCATCTAGCTACTGCTATGGACCCATAGTCCAAGGATGAACTACTCACGCATCACTCGGAGGCGGGCATGGCGATGTAGAGCCCTCCGGTGATGATTCCCCTCTCCGGCAGGGTGCCGGGAAGAGCTTCAGAAACCCCCCGAGTTAGGGTTGACGACGGCGGCGGCAGCGAATATGTTCTGGATGAAAGGCTCGGTGTTTTAGGGTTTTCACGTCTCGGGGAATAAATAGGCGAAGGGGCGATGTCGGCGGACCCCCGAGGGGCCCAAACCACATGGCGGCGCGGCTGGGCCCACTGCCGCGCCACCTGGTGGTTTGGCCACCTCGTGGCGAGTCTTCGTCTCCCCTTCGGACTCCGTGTACGTGCTGGAAAATAGGGACCTGGCCTTTTGTTTCGTGCAATTCCGAGAATATTTCCAGAAGTAACTTTCTGAAACCAAAAACAGCAGAAAACAGGGAACTGGCACTGTGGCATCTTGTTAATAGGTTAGTCCAAAAAAATGCATAAAAGTGATACGAAGTGTATGTAAAACATGTATCAAATGGTATAATATAAGCATGGAACAGCAGAAATTATGGATACGTTGGAGACGTATCAAGTCCCTTCATCCATGGATTGAAACTCAACATCCACTTGCAACTCCATGTGCAGCAAGCTCTCTTGCTGGTTGGTCACTTCAGTCATCTTTGATTTTTGTCTTGTGACTCTAGCAGGGGCGGTTCCACGGGTTCCAACGTTCTCTTTGAACTGGCTGGAGGATCAGCCATCACCCTTCCAGGAGGCATTGTGGTAGATGACTCTGAGCTCTTCCTCCTCTTGGTTGTCTTCTTAACAGCAGCCTTCTTCCTCCTAGAAGTCTGTGTGAGCACAACATATAAACAACAAGGATAGCAGCATTAGAACAAAAGTAAGAAAACTGTGTGAGCACAACATGAAGTTAAAAAACAAGAAAGCAATCAAGCAAAGTACTCCCACACATCCCAGACAAGAAAGAATTTGCACACCTTAACAACAGACTTTTCCACTACACTGTCGTCAACTTCCTCCCCATCATTATCTTCATCTTCTTTAGGGTTATAGTCTGAGCTTGCAGGGTCATTGTTGGTCACTCCGCTAACTTCATCACCTTCACTTCTCATCCTAAGAAATGACCCTAATGCTGCGAGGCCCATAGACTGTAACCTGTGGTTGTTTCTCATCATGTTTCTAGCCCTAAGCTTCTCGTACTCAGTGAGAGGTGCCTCTTTAGATAATAAAATAATTACCATTAGATGTATGTTGAAATGCATGGAAAAGCAAGACAACACTAGCAGGTTTTATTTTAATTTAAAAATAGCCAAGGTATGCTACCATGTTTTATTTTCATTTAAACCTACTTATTATGTAAGGTGGACTAACGGCAGACACAAAAACTAAACCAAGTTATTAAGATTATATGACTACATTTCACTTAGCAGATTGACACACATCCTGATAAGGGGTTGCCCGATCTTCTCAGTGAGCTGCGGGTAGATGGATGATGGTGGAAGATAACTTGCGAGAATCCGACGAACTCTCCGGCTGCTCCCCTGTTGCCAATGCAACAGCTCTTCAACCCAATGGATATTCGCGACACCTCACACCGATGCAACGTAGCCGCCGACCACGAAGCGGTTTCTGCAATCTACTAATTCCCAGTGGAACAACAGATCACACTCAAACTTTGGTAGCAATAACCTCCAGATCGCAACAAAGTGGAGGGGTGAAATCCCGATCGAAACAAAGGGGAATTCTGATAGATGAATGCTTAGCAATCCAATCTAGGGTTTAATCAAAACATGGTCTAACCTAATCTAGCCGCCGGACTTGCCCTTATATGGGGGCCAGCCGACCTGGGCTCAAACCGACTCAAAAACATAGTTTGGTTCGACCTAAACTGGATACAAACCGACCTAAACAGGTTCGGCCTCGAACTGGGCGCGCAGGCCCGTTTCACTCAAATCGGATAATCCGAGTCACGATAAAATCGGATATTCCGATGGACTACAGTACCTCGGGCGTATTCCACGACTTAACTCGGATAATCCGAGTTACGGAAAAATCGGATAATCCGACTGAGTCCAGTACCTCCGTGCGTAATCCACGACTTAAATCGGATAATCCGAATCATGGTGAATTCGGATATTCCGACTGAGTCCAGAAAGTTTCTTCTCCGCCTTCCCCTCTTGCGCATGCCTCCCGCTCCTCCCTCGCGCCATTGGGGACGTCGTGCTCCAATCCTTGCTGCTCCTCTAGCCCTCCGTCAACGCTTGTGTTATCAATAACCCTGATCATACACAAGTGCATAGATTTAGGCAGTATAAAGTTCTCATTATCACAAACATCGAATTCAACTAGGAGTGAGTTCACCTGTTGTCCAAGTAGCTTGGCACGAGCTCTTGTCATTGGTCCAATCCTCACTTCATTGGGCTTGTCTTGAACAGCAACATCATCAATGGAAGAAAATTGTAAAGGACTAGGGATGTCCTCATCACATCCATAGATCAAACTGACAGAAAAGCAACATATTCAGATAACATGTTCAAACCACATAAACAACCCTACTGCACATGGGTCATCGCAAGTTTAATATCACAACAATCTAGCAAATTGAGCAGAAAACATATGCAGTTGGCAGAGATCACCATGCCAAATCATTGCAACAAAAATAACAGACCACCATGACACGGCTAGTTGACAACCAACCAAGTGTAAGAGATCACATGCCAAATAATTGCAACAAAATAACAGACCGACACCGCTAGTTGACAACCAATGCAGTTGGCAGTTCGCATAGAAACCACACAATAAGTTCAGACCTTCAAACAGTTACTGATGTAAGGGATCGAATTAATAGGGTAACCAATACATTGCTCTTACCAACAAATTGACTCTTCTTTCCCATCCTTGTTGTGGATGATCTGGAGGTGGTTGGACCGGTGGTAATTAGGTTGGTGATGTCTGGTTGCTTTATAGCTTGCAAGATAGAATGAAAAGTAATTAGATAAACAGGCAGAAGCTTTTGCACTAAACAAGCATGCATGAAATTAGGATTATCCAGTAAACAAGCATCATGTATACACACAGGCAAAGGCATGAACCCACCTCTTTATTACACTGCTTCAACTTGCGAAATCCCTGGCCACTTCCTTGCAAGGAAGAAGTGGTTAGAAAACTGGTTATGTACCACAATCGCTGACGTCAACGGAGATCTGCGATCGGTCTGTACCGGCGGGTGGCGGACGGTCGCGGACAGACAGTGGGCGGACGGACGGACGGTCGCGGGGCCCGAGGCGGGTATTTATGGGGCGGCCTTGTTTTTTGTTTTCTTCCGAACCGACTCGGAAATGGTTGGGCCGGCCTGCTGGCTCTGCGCACGCGAGGCGGGCGAGATGGGCCTACTTTTGGCCCAGTTCGGCCAAAACCCTTTGTTTTTATTATTCGTTTTTTTCCTTTTATAATTTTCACTGTTTTCCTTATATCTTTTGATTTTGAACTCGGAATCGAGTCAAACCAATTTTGATTTTTTTTAAAAAATTTCCTCTGTCATATTAGACTAATAGGGACAACCTTTATTCGAAATAAAAATATAATTTATCCCTAACCTTTATATATTGCTTTATAAAGGATATTTGTGGAAAAACTTGAAATAGAATTTAGAAATCAATCTCTTGATTTATATGCAAGTCAAACAAATGCACTGTTTTTTAAAATATGCTATGATGAAATGCACATGCTCTAAATGCAAACATGCCAAATTTAAATTTGGGATGTTACATACATCACCTGCAATGAGACACGAAAGGTGCTTGGCTGTCTAAAAGAAAGTCGTCGGCAATATGGAATTGTGTATCTCGACACATGAGACCAAGAATTTGACCATGGAGCCAATATTATGGAATCATGATAGAGACGTGTGTTGCACGTGCACGTATACTAGTAACAAAAGTCATCAAAATTAAGAAGATGAAGTTATACTGACACGCCACATGTGAAGAATCTGTATGGTTTGGGGACATACACTGATACACACAATACATAGACACCATGTTGCATCCCATTAATTCAAGATATATATATATATATATGCCAAACAAGAAACGCGGATTATTTGTGCAGAGGAAGCCTATGCCGGTGGCTTCATCCACCTGTCGTTATGAGAGGCCGGTGGCTTCTGGTGGTATGCATGTCACTGCTGCCCTGGTAAATTACCACTTTCGCCACACTTTCTTCCGCCTTAGCTGAAGAGAAAAGAAAATACATCATATCACCGAATGAAGAGGTAGATTACTAGCAACAAAAAACCTGTAATTTGAAGAGAGAAATTACGTCGCTGCTGCGCCCGCACTTCTTCTTGCGGCAGTTGGTAGCTCTTGGTGGAAGTCGTGCATAGCACCTAGTATGAATCAATGTGGAGAAAAGTCAGGTAATATTAAAAAAAGATCCAAGCATGTATAGGCGTATCTATAATTTCTATATATGCACGTACTTGCGGCAGACCATCTTGTTCTCATTGTGGCTGAGCGCAAGATCTCGGAGGCTGGGCTCGATCGACCAGAAGCATTGGCCGCCCCGGTGGCCGCCGCGGAGGCCGAGCGCGAGGTGCAGCGTCGACTCCTTGCCGATGCCGTGGTCAGCCAGAGTTCGGCCGTCCTCCTCCTCTAGCTGCTTCCCGCCGAAGACGAGAGACGGTAGCTGACGCCGCTCGTCGTCGTCTGAGTCGGAGGCGGTGATGACCACTCCCTTGTCCTGGATCTTGGACTTGATGATGTCGACCGTGTCGCTGCTCTCGACCTCGAGCGTGAGAGTCTCCCCGGTCAGGGTTTTCACGAAGATCTGCATCGTCGTAGGTCGCGATGATGGCGGGGTACGTGTGGTGGGATAATGCGGTCGAACATATATATAGCCATCGGAGGAAACGAAACGGGCCTGCTACGGAACCGAGTATACCAGGGTAACGGGAAATCGAAAATACGTGATCGGCACACGGATAGTCACGGAAGAGGCAGGGGCAGGCAGGAACAATGAAAGGTTGTCTGAACCTGAACTGGATGGCGCAGCTACTGACGAATCTATGGGCGATCCGTGTAAGCTACTGACGAGCTTCGTGCTCATCCTCTTGGCCTCTGGTGTGCGGACGCTGGTGCAGTGGCTGGCATACCAGCTAGCCAACTGGGCAGCGGCGTACGCGCCGTCGGCAGCATGTCCCTGGACAGCACGTCGCCGGAGCAGCAACTGGTCGCGTTCTGGGCGCCGTTCCTCCCGCAGCATCTCGGCGGCCCGGACAACATCAGCGCCTACTCCCTTCTCCGGGGCAACCAGCTCTCGAGCCGCCTAAGCACTCAGCTTTGTTGTGCAGGTCAGGGGCTTCCCGCTTCCGTCACCATTATTGACGCCGTTTTTTTATCGAGCGCTACGGGGAGGCTCTAAATGGCGATGAAGAGCAAGAGCAAGATGAAGAGGATAGTGATGATATCTCCAGAGCGTGTTCCTACCTGACTTGGTAATTTCTTGAGATGCATCGCTGGATTTGCGACAAAGAGGTTTATTCTCGGTTTCGAGATGCCACAGAGCATTGTATTTTGAATGTGTATGAACTACTTGGGTTGTACTATGTTGACCATCATGCTTTGCATTGTGTGTGCGCAAAAAATTCAAATTCAAATTTGAACTATGGTGTCTGAACATTTGAAGCGTTGCCGAAGTATACATGGTAGAATATAGATGTTCGGACTCTGAAGTACTATGGTGCCTCAGGTAGTTCGTGTAGACTATATCAATGCATCTCATGGATGTAGTTTGTGTAGGCTTGATATGGGAAAAGGAAAAACGAGAATAGGAAGGAGATTTTAGGGGGTGGCCCGAGTGCACAAAAAAAGTGTCCATAAGGTAGGGAGCTCCTATAAAAGGAGTTTAGGGGATGGTTGGAGTTGCTCTGGCTGTCAGCAACCCTTCTCATACTCCAAACCAAAACGGACACGGAACCAAGCACGCCCTAGTGTCAACCAGTCCCCCACCTGTATTGGCCTTCACCCAGCCTGCTCCCAGGGGCTACACTTCTCCACCAGTTTCTGAGCCTAGATTCAGGAGTGCCCTGTCATTTCCTACCATTCAGTTATGAGAGTTAACACCCTTGCCACCACAGAAGTTGGATGTACTAGATCTCTCCCATGCACGACTGTATTGTGTGACTAGGTGACTGCCAGATGACATACAACGTCGTAAGGAAAACACACAGCCGGTCATCGCCTACACTTGTGAGGGTGTGAAGGAACTGAGTCTTCAGGTGAGCAGCCTCCCAACTGTTGATGTCTAACATCGGCCAATATAGGAACACTTCTCCACCTCAATCCAGCACTGCTGTGCAAATCCTAAAAACAATGAGCAAATCTTCCTTCTCGGCCACTAAATGGTTGCATAAAAATACTCTAATTCTGACTTCTTACTTTAAGGGCTTTATTCACTATTTAGAGAAAACTTGCAAACATAAATGGTAAGCTTAACTGAATTAATATACAGCGTCAAGAGAGAGGGGGGGGGGGGGGGGGGGGGGGGGGGGGGGGAGATCTCTCGGTAGTAGGCACAAACACTCAACACATAATGTAATTCGGTTTCGCCAATGCAACAGATTCTGGAAGGGTAAAAGATGCACAGAGCATCCATTTCCCAGGTGCAACAAGCCGTACTCTGTGCATTTCAATGTTGGCCACGTTATCGCACAATGCTAGATTAATCCTCTGCAATTTTGGGCATATGTGTTAATTTGGTCGATATAGTTAAACAAATAAACGATTCCAACAGAAAGAATAATGTTTTATTAACACAACACATTTACCTCATTAAAGTCATACTCGGGATCCTCAGCTTTGGAGAATCCATATACGTGGATCTTTGGCATGACACAAGGTTGACCCGCTTGCCGGTTTCTTAAAATCCCTCTGAAGATATCTAGTGAATAAAGGAGACGAAGATCATAAGCGTATTTCCCTCGTGAGAATGGAAGTAATATAGTTTTATTAAAAATAATGGGCCTGGAAGAATATGAAAAGGCTGCTTAATTATTTCCTTATGCGAGCATTTCCAACAGTATGGCATCTTCTTCGACTCTTTAAAAAAACATATTAGTAGTGCTCTAAAACAGGGATCGCCGTGTCCACAATCGCTGCTCAGAGTCGAATACCCCTGTCTCTTGGATCAACTCATTTTGAAACCAGCACGTATAACATATTCAGTTGCTTGATTTAATCCTTCTCAGCAATGGATTGGTGGTAGTACGAGTCAGCCCGTTGCCTATCTTATCTGAAACACCTGCTCCTTATTTTTATTATTTGTTCTTGCTTACTCTGTAACTAGGTAGGGAGAAGGGAACCACAGAGGCAAAAGTTATAGTATGTTAATAGCAGCACTATAGTAAGGACTGAATTTCTACAACGTTGCAAATTTAAGCAGAGCACACAAATGTGTGTGCTCAGTGGTGAAGCGTGTTTGTGCCTCCGTAAAATTTATAGTGTACCTGCACCCGTGTGTATTGTGTAGTGGAAATGTGGAATATGATTCTTTGCAGTACAAAGCCGAAAAGAAAGTTTCAGCTACGACCTACGAGTACCATTCAAGAGGAAAATAGCAAACTATTCAGAAAACTATACTGACCTAAAAATTCTGCAGCATCCTTGGGCAAATTCATTACCACTTGTGTGACCGGACGCACGTGTTGGCTTGAGTATATTGCAGCAACAAACCTTCTAGCATCCATGTTAAATACCTGATTTAAAAAAGACCATCAGCACATTCCAGCTAAAATTCATGCAGATACGATAGAACAAAACAAAAAATCAAACTCTCCACTCATCATTACAAACTGAACATAAACACGAGAGAATTGTGATATTATATATCCACAGAAAACACAAGTTCTCAGAATGTTTAGTTATAACTTGCTTGATAATGTAGTACTAGATTAGCAAACGAAATATCGGTATTATCTAGTATATTCCAAAGTTTGATTGTCAAATTACCTCAATTTTCCTCTCAAGTTTGTTAAGAACAATGTTTCTTTCAAGGTACTCAACTGCAGTTGGGTTCAAGTCATTTGCATATACATATGTGACCTTTTTTGCAGCTGAAATTGCAATCGGACCGACACCACAGAACACATCACCTGCATCCAGACAGAAAAACGAATAATTAGTTGTGTGGTTAAGTAAAACCTTCTGAGTTAAACAAAAGGGTCAACCACAAAACATGACATTAGCAACATTACAAATGGTTGATGATTGCTCTACCCCGTGGTTCACTATGAATATACAATACATTAGGCCCAATATGAATGTAGAGCATATTAGTAGCTCCATCATGTAACCCCATGAAATTCTAAATTGCAAACAAGCACCAGTAATGATCTACAAGCTTGCCAGAGTAGATCCCACAATTGACGAGTCTACTGACTCCTAGGTGGCACAATGTTTTGTTAACAAAACTTAATCATGATAAAAAATACGCATTCAGATAGAATATCAGTGTTAAAGCATGATTTTACAATGATTGGTAAATTGCCGTAAAAAAATGGTGCATTCGTATGAAATATCTTTTTTTAGGTGTGAAGGCAAGCAAGTTCACAGTGCTTGTGTAAAATACTTTCAACACCAAGAAGCAAAGCAATAGGGTGTATAACTTTTCAGCATAGAAGATTATATGAATTGCTCTAAATGATGAATCGGTAGATTCTAATTGGAATATGTTACTAAAAAGCAAAATACAACGGCCCTGATTACAAATGCAACAAAGTCACTTAGTACTCACAAGATGTACAGAGAAACTTACAGACAACATCAGAACTTGTAAAGATACTGTTGACAAGCCTCTGCCTTTCGGTTGCTAATCTAGAATTCCAATAGCTGCACCAGATAATCACTAGATAAGAGATCAAACAAATAGTTGAACCATCAAGGCATGCTTAAGAAAGAGAAAACATACTTGATACTAGAAATCATACAAGCACAATAAGAACCAAGCCATAGTACCCAGTTTTAAGATTGAGAATTGTGTTCAACAACATAGAGCATTGTGTTTCAGGTGTCTTGGTCGTCAGTCAGCACTCTTCAAGCAAACTGGAATTCACACTTCATGAACATGGATACTGCGACACAGACACCCTTTTCCTCAATAATATGTAATGCAGATTTTCCGCCAGCATACTACAACAGAAAGTTGCTAGTTCTATCTAAAATTACTTTAATTTTGCATTATTATTTTTCATTCATAACTCGGAAGCTATCAATTTCTCGTAGTCATGCTTGATGAATGATAGTACAACCTGAACCAGGAAAAATGTGAAGGTGCAGGCTGGTGAAGCACTGAGAGCATCTCTTACTACTGTTGCAATTCACATAACTGTTAAGGAATCTGTTTACTGCCTAGCTGGTCACCCCAGTTTGGCCCAGCAAGACCTGGTATTTGTTGAAATTAGTTCCATATGGGAAGTTTAGGATAAGAAAGTGCCAGTATGATACCTAGGGAACCAGAGATGGATGTGCCAACAGAACTCCCCATATCATAGTCACATGCAATCATGGATAACCAAATTCCTATTACAGTTATTTCAGAGATTTTAAACAAAAGATTTAAATGTGCATGTGTCATGATCAAAACAAACTAGCAATTACAAATACTCTTTATAAGAGCTGACATTTCCTGTTCTTGAAGTTTATTCTGAAATCATGTATCAGGCTAAACGTTTGTATTTTCTGTGGAACTTCCTCGTTGGTCCCCTCTTTTAGTGAATTGTGTATTTAGTAAATATTATTGGCGTCATGACTTTACACCAACGTTATCTGGAGAACACTAGTGTTGAATTTGGGGAAGGTTTGATTTATCTATCATTATGGATTAAAAGGAAAACTGGAAGCATACAAGATTGGAACTGTGTTAAAGAATGTTACTGGAAAAACAGTAGTAGTTTGTTAGCCACTAAACTATGGCACAATAATACGCCACTGAAATTAAAGGCTTAGCATCAACTGTACATGAAAGTGGTTTTTTTTGTATGCTAAGTTGCTAACACCGAAAATCTCTGGTGACTTTATGATGGCAAATAATCTCAAATGTTATGAGAAAAAATACAAGGAAGCTAAGGATAAGAACATACACTGTCGCAAGATCAACTTTAAAACGAAGGCCACTCTCAATGACTGTTGTAACAAGGGAATCGTGACCAGCTAAAATTTCAAGTTGCATTGTTCTGTAATCATTTTGAATAGCATCAGTCTTATTGACAACAGTTCGGATCTTTGGCTTGTTTTTGTCTAGCACCACCTGCACGCTGAATCATGTTATATTACAATTTAAAAAATATCTTCAAAATAAGGTTGAGAAAACAAAATATTATGTGATGGGATATTACCTGAGCTATAAGTTCCTTGTAAGGCAAGTGTTCATCCCTCAAGTTCAAGTGGGCAATATGCCCTACTGTCTCAAAGCCTGCAGGAATGATTATTCCCTCAGGAAGTAACGCCTCTAAAACCTACAGAAGATAAGCTGGGAATCAAAATAGATGAAATAATATATACGCGGAGAACAACAAAGAGCACAAGTGAGATTCTTCCATGTGCACCAACGTAGATCAACATATGACAGAATAAGGATGTGCTAACATACTACTAATATTTAGATGTTTCTGGCACATCGCATTAACTTCTGAATAGAAAACAAACATTGCAGACTTTTTGTGGTCAATACAATGACACAAAAGGATATATTGATGCCATTTTCTCGGATCATATTTCTGAACAAGAAATGAGCACTGATTTTACCAGAACTAGAAACACATACATGTATTACAACATTTCAATCTAACCTGGACTGATTGTTTTTTTTGCCAGAATCCTGAATTTGCAAAGGCAGTGTTACCTGGACAGCACAAGCATTAGATACCAATATAAATTAAGATGTCCGAGTCCGACAAATCAGGTTCCGCGAATTAGGGCTCTTTGAATACTCATACCACTTCAAGAATTCGGAATCAACCAGGTTAAAAAAACATATCTGCGTTGAACTTGGGTTTTCTTCTACTACAGAACAAAAAGACTTCACAAGGAAAAACAGAGTGGGCTTTGTCGACTTTTCATGCATTTCAAATAAGTAGCTTTGCCAGGTCTAGGTAACACTGCCCATAGAAACTAATTTTGTATATATTTGTTTGATTCTGGAGCAAGTTTGTAAGTATAAGATTGGACGTATACAAAAATGTAAATTGTGTTGAAAAAGGGATCAAACATGTTTCTTAAGCTGGTTTCAGGCTCAGAAAACAAAGATCATGTTCCATTTTTGCATGGTACGAAATTTTGATTGTTATGAGAATTCTCTCGTTCCTGTAATTGAGTAAATTGCATTTATAACTTAAAATAAGAAAAAATATAACAAAGGCAAAGAAACGTGAAGGTACCTCATTCATTGGCCAGTAATTATAGAACAAAGTTAGCTGACATTGTACAAGCTCATAGGCAGAAGATCCACCCTGCTTGGTTTCATCGTCTAACACGACCTGGAGAAGTAACCAAAATCAGTAAACAAATTGCCGTTTGGATGAAGTAGGGTGCATAGTTACAACCGGGGAACAGATTGCAAAGCAATTACATGATCAGAATAAATTCGTAGAAATTAAAGTTGAAGTGTTCTCCTAACGATCATCAAGTTGTGGACTAACATGGCGAGCCAATGTGTAGTCAACAACAACAACAAGAGTACATGATACATGAGTAGGATACTGTATCATTCCTTCAAATCTCCTCTTAATATAGCATTTATGTACAGCTCCCTAAAGCCTGGGAGTTCATTTTCTCGAGTTCAAATCTAGTATGGTACTGACAACTAGGAATTGGGTATTTAATTATCTTCAGTTTCCAAAATTCCCAGCTGAGATCTTCCTCATTTGATGTTTTCTGAAACAAGTTCCTCATTTGATGATTAAAGTGCTGAACAATATACTCTTGCAGTCCTGAATCAACCATTCTTCAAACTGTACAAAACCTCACCTTAAGAGCCTCCGGCAGCTGGTCGACCCTCCTGTTGGCGTAGCTCTCGTCCAGCAGCAGCAGTCTGGTGGGTTCCCCTCTCCACGCGCCCCTCCCAAACCCTTCCTCTCCGACCAAGCCCTTCCATTCGTCGTCGTCGTCCTCCTCCCCTGGCACCTTCACAACATACACCGTATCTTTCTCACGCTTGGTCTCCTTCTCTCCGCCTCTTCCTTCCCCCTTGTTGTCCCTCTGAGTCCGCGCGGACGGGCGCGACATCTTAGCGAGGTTGGGAAACTGCACGAAGCCGCGGGCGTTGAACTGGCGGGCCAGCCTGTCACGGCGCGCCACCGCGGTCAGCGGGGAGGCAGGCGCGGGGGTGGGGAGGAGGAGGGCGTGGCCGTCGTCGTTGGGAAGGCGTGCGATGTTGCGGACGCGGGGCCAGTTGAGGAGGTGGCCGCGGAGGCGGCGCTCGAGTGGCGCGCAGGCGGCGGCGGGGACGCGGAGGGCGGCGAGGTCGAAGGTGCGCGCGAAGGAGAGGAGGGGGTCTTCGGCAGGGTGGTCTGGACCGGTCCGCCTGCCGCGGCGGAGCGAGGGGCCGTGGAGAGGCAGCGGCTGAGGAGGTGGGGTTTGCGCGGCGGAAGAGGCGGAGCAGGAGAGGGGCCTGAGGTGGAGGCGGAGGAAGAGGCGGCCGGAGGTGGGGAGTACGAGGCGAGGGAGGAGGCGGCGCGGGTGGAAATGCTGGAGCGGCGGCGCCATGGAAGATGGAACGGGATGATAGGGAGGAGGACGGCGGGCCTACTCTTGTGCAGCCATGGAGGCCGGCGTGCATGCTCGGGGATTAGGCTTTTTTTTTCAGAAGATGCTCGGGGACTAGGCTGCCCTGGATATTCTGATACTCGCCATTCGGAAATGGGCCGTGGGCTTACCCATCAGGCCATCATATCGTGCCGGAAAAAGTATAGAATCCAATGTATCAATTGGGAGCAAATTCACCCTGAACTTCAAAACTAGATAAATCACACCCTGAAATGTGACAAACCGGAGAAATCACACCCTGGAGTGGTTTTGCACTGATTTGAGGTGGTTTTGAGTCAATTTTGACTTTTCTTGGGATGACGTGGCGCTGATGTGGCGCAAAAAAAAAAAATCCCAATCTCGCCGGAGAGCTCGCGGAGCACGCCCACCTGTCATCCTTTCCTCTGCGTTGACCTTCAGATCCGGCCATCCCATCCGCCGCCGCCGGCGAGGCTGCTGCTGGCCGCCGCCGGGGCTGCTGCTGCTGATTGTGCCGCTGCAGGAGCGGACGACCTCTTGTCGTCGGGCTTGTCCGCGGCGAGGCACTTCCTGCTGGCGCTCGAGCTCCGGCCGCCGTCCTGCTGCGAAGAAGGGTCCAACAGCGTGCCCGGCGCGAAGGACACCGACTTGGACACTCCCCCGAACCCAAGCAGGCCTCGCCTCCTGGGAGTGGTGGTGGTTCTGTTCTGGGCGATCTCCTGCAGGACGTTCGGCGCCGCGGCCTCCTCGGCTGCGGCAGCGTGCTCGTCGCTCGTGGCCGCGGCGGTGGCGGCCATGGAGGTGGCCGCCTGGATCGACTCGATGTCGGCCACGGCCTGCACAGCCTCCTGGTGGAAGCTCAGGAAGCCGTCGAAGCAGGCAGCCGGCGCGTCTGCCCTCGCCGTCTTGCTCACATCAGAGAACATCCTGCAACAAGACAGACAAATGATCAACCGAACAAACTTTGGTGTGCTCACATAAACCAAACAATGGCAAATTGCCATGAGGATTGAGTAACAAGATGTGTCATTAGTGGCATACTTGTAGATCCTAAACACATTATCGGTCGCCGACGCGTTGCGCAGCGCCTCGAGCGCCGCCTTCTGAGCCTGCTCCCTCTGCTCCATGGCTTCCTGAAATGACAATGTTGCAGCACCATTTCAGTTCAGAATTTCAGCCACTCGCAACAGCTCGATTCATGGAGACACAAACAAGCTAAGCTTCATTGCTGGCAATCTGAATGATCACATACCTTGCCGAGTGCGTTGAGCTTCGCCGGCACTGGCACGCGCGCGGCTGACGACAGCCTCTTCTTGGAGGACGTCGCGGTGTTGCTGGCGTCATCGTCGGAGTCAGCCGAGGTGGGTTCTTCCTCCCTCACTCTCCTGCTCATCGCCCGTGAAGTCGTGCAGCTCATCGAGCTCTTCTCCTGCACAAACATACATACAGTTCAGCTTCAGATGAACTCATTGGCGTTTGGGGATGTTCAGTTCAGGAGTGCACATACAGCTGGGAATGGGCTCCTAGGGATCTTGGACGGAGGAGCGTCTCCCCTGTCGGCGACGAATTTCGGCACCTGCTCACCAGCCTGGGCATGACGCTGGTGCTCTTCCTCACCGATGCCGACCCGCGCACAGACGGGGACGGCCTGTCCTCAAAATTCAGCGCGGTGGGCCTGACGACCTTGGGCGAGGCAAGCACCCCGGCGGCGTGGTTCTCCGAGCCCCACGATCCCCTCCTCGGCGCGGCCTTCTTGCCCGGCTCCGCCTGGACCAGCAGCAGCAGCCCCGCCGGCAGCCAGCAGCAGCCTCGCCGGCGGCGGCGGATGGGCTGACCGGATCTGAAGGTCAATGCAGAGGAGAGGATGACACGTCAGCGCCACATCAGCGCCACGTCATCCCAAGAAAAGTCAAAATTGACTCAAAACCACCCCAAATCAGTGCAAAACCACTCCAGGGTGTGATTTCTCCGGTTTGTCACATTTCAGGGTGTGATTTATCTAGTTTTGAAGTTCAGGGTGAATTTGCTCTCAACTGATACATTTCAGGGTGGATTCTATACTTTTTCCTATCGTGCCCGCGCACCAAGAGTCCGAGGGGAGGTCCTAGTTGACGCGTTACGCGGGATGGAATCCGCGGGAGCGCCTATTGGACGCTCTTAGCGTCCCTGGGCGCACGAAACGCCTACTCCCTTCCATAGAAACGCACGTCGTGGGCTTGGCCCATGTAACTTCCTGTATGTTTCGTGCCTCTGAACAACTCACGGTAGAAAGGTTGAGCACTTGAGCGAGGTTATCTTTTCCAGCGAGTGTACGTGTGTACGCGATCGTACAAAGGCGAGATAAAAATGCGAGCACATATTTCTATCTCGTTTTTTTACTTCCGTTCGCCTTATTTCGAAAAAGTTCACAAAAAATGTTCATAAATTTGAAATGGTTCATGAATTTGAAAATGAAGATTTTTAAAAATCTCAACCATTTAAAAAATGAACCTTTTTTTAATCTGAACCATTTTCTAAAATCTGAATCATTCTAAAAAAATATATTTTCAAATATTAACATTTTTTCAAAATATGAACCATTTTTAAAAATGAATCATTTTAAAAAATGAACCATTTTCAAAAATGAACATTTTTAAAAATAAACCCTTTTAAAAAATGAACCATTTTAAAAATGAACCATTTTTAAAATGATTTTTTAAAATAAACCCTTTTTAAAAAATGAACCATTTTCAAAAATGAACCATTTTTAAAAATAAACCATTTTTAATATGAACATTTTTAAAAAATGAACATTTTTCGAATCAGAACATTTATAAAAAATGAACCACTTTTAAAATGAACCATTTTTCAAAAGTGGACCATTTTTTAAAAATGAACCATTTTTTAAAAGTGAACAATTTTCATAAAATGAATATTAAAAATCTGAACCATTCTAAAAAATGAACCATTTAAAAAATGAACATTTTTTGAATCTTACCCATTTAAAGAATGAACATTTTTTGAAGCTGAACAATTTTCAAATCTAAAAGATTTTCGAAAAATGAACAAATTTCAAAATATGAACCTTTTTTTAAATGAACGAATTTCAAAAATAAAGAACCGTTTTCAAAATGAACTTTTTTTAAAATGAACTATTTTTGATGAATATAGAAATAATCATTAATTTAAAAAAGTAGAAAACCAAAAGAAAAACAACTGAAAACAAAAAAAAACAAAAAAAAAGGACAAACAGGAACTCATGGGCCGGCCCAGTAATCCCGTCCCATGCGCGTGTTGTGTAGCTGGGGGTACACGTCGCAGAACCTTTCCGACGCAACGGGCGTCGGATATCATTTTTGAAATGGTTTAAAATTTAAAAATGGTTCTATTTTTAAAAATGGTTCCAAATTTAAAAATGGTTCTAAATTTAACATTTTTTCAAGTTTAGAGACACGACAAAAAATATTAAGACAAATTTTAAAATATTTTTTTTAAAATGGTACCGTGCGTCTGTCATTTTCTTCTTTTAATACTATAAGATAAGATTAGGACAAAAAAAAGGATATTAATAATAGGAAACGGAATCATGTGTGTACGTGACTAGAGTAATTGCTCGATCCAGAGAATGCGCGCGAGAAGAAGAGAGAGAAAAAAAAAGGGGCGACGGAATTAGTGGGCCGGCCCATCTAACGAATCATGTACGCGGCGCCGGTGTACACGGCGCTAAGGCGCTCCTGTTGAAACCCAACTTTGCTGCAATCTAGCGTACGAGTCCACTAGATTTCTTCACACCGGCCCAAAACTATAATAATCCGGTAAATTTGACGTTAGATTGTCCTGTTTTCCTGTTCGAAAGAAGGTACTCCATGAAGCTACAGTACACCTGAAGCAAAAAAAAAAAAAAAACTGGACCACGCCAAGTGACAAACACTTGCGCATATCTACTTTCCATGCAGAACGTTTAGATCATTATCAAACAAATTTCATATTCCAGACACATAAATGTTACACGGAACAACCACCGAACAAAAATTTCATCTCAACATGCTCGACATGATCATACATGACGCACTTGCAGCAAACGCCATCAACCCCTGAGCCTAGTGCTACGGCTGACATTTGCATTGATGCCCGACATTTCGCCTCCATATGGACCAGAAGGCTTCTTCATCTTCCGCACTTGACCTCCCCGAGTAGACCACCTTTTCTTCGTGCTTAATCTAAACAAATAACACATGAAATGAGTTCATTCTGAATACCACGTTACTGCCATCGATGGAAATTTATGGAAAAATATTATGTGACTGAAAAAAAAAGATGGTATAACAGATGGCGCACCTGTTATTAGATGCCCTGGTGTTTGGCAGCTTCTCCGACTTCAACCCCATCGATTTGTAAAGCCTTTTTCTTTTAACCTCTCTCCAAGATTAGCTCTTACTTTCAACATTTCCGGGCTTTGCAAGCCCATGTACTCATCCTGCGATTCCAATGCTTGCTTGACCATACAACATTCACTGCATTTTCATCATGCGTTTAGCGGCAGCAAGGCGCAAGTCTCTCAGGGTGGAAAGAAGCGACCAAGCGACAGTAACTTTTATCTTGCAGAAACCAAGTTCACACGTGCCATGACTAGTGCCAGCCTTCTTCGGTCTGAAGACCGCTTCGCCTCTGGCAACGACGTCATCGCCGTCTTCTCCACCAATATGCGAGGCCACCACAGAGACCACCAGCTCGCCTTCCTTCAAATTCACAGAAAGAACATGCCTCCAAAGCTCAATCATGCCGGTCGAACGACCGATTGGCATCACCCCGTCACCAGAATCGAGCAGCAGCACCACGCCTTCCTTTACGCTGGTGATACGAGCAGCAACACATCCTCGGAAACAGTCCGGCCATGTCCCGTCAACAACCTGGATACGTGCGACGGTCGCCTCGACTGAAGGAACCAGCGACGCGAAAGCAAACTCAATGTCACAACGCCTGCAGATGCTAGACCCACGCATCTCCGTAGAGTAGTTTTTGTGGTAGTTTAATATGTGGAAAACCAACGGTTCGTCTTTTCCAGGCTCTGTTTTGCTCTTTACTTGTAGCTGTACTTCCAGCGTGATCGGATTGACCATCACGATCGCACGAGACGGGCCTGTTAGCAGCAGATACGGGTCCTGCAACACCAATTGACAGACTATTAGAAACGTCTTGTTCCTTCTAAACAAGGAAGACAGAAGATTCATATGAACGGAAATAAAGCTTTTTTATAGCTAGCGTTATGTGCTCTGGTAGTAGACTGTCGGATGGTTCAATCTTGAAATCAGATGAACATGACTGCCAAGCTGCGCAACACATTGTCCATACGCATATTGTATTTCTCTAGTTGAAAATAAATCACCACTAGACAGGGCAATATACGCTTTTTGGGGGAGAAAACCATGGCAGGCCCACTGAGCCGGCCTGTGCCAAATGTTATAGCAGATAAACGGGAACATTACATGGGGTCAATAAATTTATACCATCTTCATGTACAGAAAGAGTTAGTATACTAACCAAGAAGGATTAGTATAGTCTAGTATTGGTAAACATAGCGTAACTGTAAATCAAGAATGTCCATATCATCTACACTTTTGTCACTAACTAGGGATATTGGTGCGGCGACACGCCGCACCCGTGTGGCAAAATTGAAAATTGGAAATGTCGACGTTTTAAAATTGTGTAATGTTGACAATTGTTGGAATGCATAGAGAGCTTACGTTTGAAAATTGTTTAGATTTCGAAAATTATTCAAATTTGGTAGTTGCTTACATTTGGAGAGTTTTCACGTTTGCAAAATAATTAGGTTTGGAAGGCATTTGGATTTTTTAAATAATCAGATGTGTATGTCGCGTTGTTGTTGCAAAATTCAAATTCTGGAAAGTGTGGAAATTTTTAAATTGTGCAGATTTGGAAATTGTTGAAATGCAAAGAAAGCTTGCAGGTAAAAATTGTTCAAGTTTCGAAATTCGTTCAAATTGGGAAGTTTTTCAGATTCGATTTCTTTTTAAATTTGTAGAAGGGTCATATTTAGTAGACATTTCAAAGTTTGGAATATTCTAATTTCAAATTTGATCATATGTCGTAAATAGTTAGCATTCTTGTTGTGATCATTCGGATATATTTTGCATATTGTTCTGACGGACATAGTTAAAGTCACTGATTTTGCAACGTTTAGTAGTGTTCAAAAATTGTTTAAATATCGTAAAACAACATCTATGAAATGTTTTAATTTTTTTAAAGCATGTTCTATTTTAAATTTTGTTTTTTTATTCAATTATATGTAGTTGGCAATTAAGTTTAAAACAGTTATTTGTCAATAACATTTGTGGTACTCTTATTTCTATATTGTTCGAAAATTGTTTAAATACCGTAAAACAATATCTGTAAAGTGTTTTTTTTAAGCATGTTCTATTTTAAATTTTATTTTTTTGGTTCAATTATATTTAGTTGGCAATTAAGCTTAAAACAGTTATTTCTTAATATTTACATTTGTGGTATTCTTGTTTCGATATTTTAAAGCTTATGATATAAATGGGTCGTTGTATTTAATTGATTTACCGGGCTCTTTTTGAATAAGATGTTATGTACCAAATTGTTTTACTGGGTTTATCTTTTATTGGGTTTATCATATTAAATGATATTACCGATATTATTTTTGTTGATTTTTCTTTGAGTTGAAAAGAAAGTTGTAAAATTCAATTTGTGTAGGAAGTTTAAAATTTGAAATTTAGACTATATTGGTATATTTTTGGAGTATCTCAAATTTGTCAGCAAATTGAAATGGTCAAGTGTGTTGTTTTTTTGTGTGTGTTTGTTTCCGATATATTTGAGCGTAGATCCAAATAGTTTGCGAATTGAATTGTTCAAAATGAGTTTGTATTTAAAGCTATTGATTTTAGATGAGTTTGTATTTAAAGCTATTGATTTTAGAACATTTATCATTTTACGGAGTTTGTTTAGGAAAACATTTAAAGACCATGATATAAATGGGTAATTGTATTTGAATGATTTAGCAAACTCTATTTAAATGAAATGTGTTGTACGAACAAAATATTTTGTTGGGTTTGTCATATTGAATGGTATTGCTGATATTGTTTCTCTGGATTATATTTAAGTTGAAAAGAAAATTATGGAACCCATGTTTTTCGAAGTGATATAAAGGTGTCAATTGAGCCTTTATGTACTGTTTAAAATTTCGAAGATTTGAAATATTTTGGAAAAGGTTCCAAAGTATTTGGACTTATTATTTTGATATTTCGAAATTGTTAGATTTTGGTGTGATTATTTTGATATTTCGAAATTGTTAGATATTGGTGTGAATTTATTTTTGCATATACGTTGTATCGCGAAAAGGACAAAAAAATTATGGAACCCAAGTTTTTCGAAATGATATAAAGGTGTCAATTGAGCTTTTATGTACTGTTTAAAATTTCGAAGATTTGAAATATTTTGGAAAAGGTTCCAAAGTATTTAGACGATATTTCGAAATTGTTAGATATTGGTGTGAATTTATTTTTGCATATACGTTGTACTGCGAAAAGGGCCAAAAAAAAAGAAAACACACTGTAGCTGCTACAGTACACGCGCACTGTTGAAGTACGGACACTGTAGCACGTGGATGCCTCGATCGGAGGCTGAAAGCCTGAGCCATTATATATAATTATATAGTATAGATTTGAAAAAATTCGTCAAATATTTTTACGAATGTGGATTCAAAATTGAGGAGCTAGAGTCGACTAAACTCGAAACCGATCATGGGAATGGAACCTACTTGTCGACGCGTATATTGTTCGTGTATATGGTTTCATCGAAAGGAGGGCCGTCGGATCCAGATCGGACGGTGGCGCTACTTTAGAGTGCTCGAAGGCTGAAGCTGGCGGATTTGACATAGATAGATAAATATATAATTTTTGGGAGACAAAAAAAAACCTAAAAAAAATGTACACAAAAAAGGCTGAAGCTGGCGGATTTGACATAGATAGATAAATATATAATTTTTGGGAGACAAAAAAAAAATCTAGATGTGTGGCACTGTAGATGTGCGTAAATGTAGCACATCTACAGTGCGCACGACGTGGACGGCTTCACCGGCCGCTGAGGAGCTCAGCCATTATATATAGTATAGATTCTAGGCAGTCCAACTACCTTGTAGGATTGCTATATATGGCAAACTGTCTTAAGTAGTTAAACACTTTTTAATATCAACTGATTCAATGTTTATGTACTTGTACTTGTTCCACAGGTTCAAAGGGTTAACAGAGAGTATTGCCTCTTGGGTGAGGATTTGGCAGTTATCCCTTGTGCGGCAGAAGAGAAAGTTGCGATTGTGATCTGCATGGTCCCTAGCGGCGACCATGCCATGGACGTGGAGCGGCCACTGGAGACCATCTCTTATGTTGGTTACCCGGATGTGGAAGACCTTGAAGGTACACTCGGAAATGGCGTACCGCGGGATGGGTCCGAAGGTATGGCGCATGGGACCAAGATTCGCTGCAACACAAGACGCCGGATTAAACGGCAGGATAGATGCTTAGATACAAAAATGCGAGCTGCACAGCAGCCTGTTATTATCAGTAAACAACATTTTTTTTTGCGAGTACAAGGAGCTGAAAAGTTCAGCAATTACAGAAAGGACCCTACAAAGAACAAAATTACAGCCCCGTCCTTCCTGTAAACAGACCACGATGCCGGCCAAGGCGCCGTCGGTGGCGCGCCGCCGCTCCTACTCTCCAAACCTTGGAACGAGAGCAGTCCCCGAACGGACGGGAAGTCGCCGATCGTCGGCCGCAGAGGACCTACACCAGCAGTCGCCATCGTCGTCGAGCCGAACCCTAGCAGCCACTTGCACAAAGTCGTCGACGCCGGATCCGCCGTCTCACGGCCACCAGCGAAGGGGAAGACGCGCACGGCAACTCCGTGGAGCTGCGAAGGCGCTTGAGGCAAAAGATCGGCACCGGAGCTCCACCGAGCGCCGTGACCGAGGAGGACATCTCCCACCTGCAAAAACAACACCGGCGACCCCATCTCCTCCTCCGCGCGGCCGGCTGGGAACGAAAGCAACCCTACACTATATACACGTCGCGAAACGGGGCTCCCCCGTCCTCCCGCCGCCGGAGCGGCCGGCGGAGGGCGGGGCAGCCGCCGATTCGGCGACGGCGAGGTGGATTCTCTCGTGCGCTCAGAAATTCGCCCTTCTACACTGTAGACGGGGAAGGGATAAGGTCCAAGGTCCCTATCTGTGGTCTCTTATCAGTAAACAACATGCAGACATGTTCTGGTTAGTAGAAACTGATAGTTTCATCCATGCCCGGGCATTTATCTATGTCGAAGGGTAGGTTGCTATCATATCTATGTGAAGAGTTAAAACATGGCCTGTGGACTGACAAACCCCCCTGGGTTGACATGCACTCCACCACACCACGCCGATCTGATCTATGTTGGATCTGTGGTTCTTTCCGAGTAGCATTCTTAAAATAAACCTGGTTTCTTGTGTAATCAATTAATAAAAGGTTACATTACATGAAGCAACCATAAATGACAATCGCAATTCCATTCGAACATTGCTCAATTGTTTATCTACTTAATTCCTGGCTACAATAAGCAAGAAAAATGCATTTGAAGAGGGGAGAAGCCAGTGTGTGTTATTACTCTGGTCCTCGAAGGAGCCGTACTCGCCGGCGAAGAGGGAATCCCACTGCCCGCGGTAGTCGGAGATCACGTGCACCTCCTCCCTGAAAACCCTAGGCGGACCCGCCTTGTACGGTGGAGGAGCCGTGAGCGGCGGCCTCACTTTCCTCGCGAACTTGGCCTTCACTCCCCTCCTCTTGGCCTTGGCCGGCTCGCTCCCTTGGCCCTAAACCCTAAACCCTAAACCCTAAAGAATGAGGCGCCCCTTTGGCTCATCTTTCTCTTCATTGCCCGGGCTTGGGTCTCGAGCTCTCCTTCGAAAACCGGCTCATTGTCGATGTTGATCACATCGGGGCCGGTCGGCGGAACTTCATCATCGCCGGCATCGTAATCGTCCTCGGCGTACTCGTTGTTGCCCCTGATCATGTCCTGGAGGACGTCGTCCCCTTCATCATGGACCTCCTCGTAGTACCTGGGGTCACCCGGCGACGGCCTGGGCATTTCGCCGAACAGGTTACGCGCCGAGGCGACCACTGCCGGGGCAGCTGCACGCGCGGCCGCAGTCTGCGCCGCCGGTGAGTGCCCGGCCAAAGGTGTAGTAGGCGTGTTCAGATCAAGCGAAGGTACCTCGACTGGGCTGGGCGCGGATTCGCCTGAGGTAGGGGAAACCCGCGGCGGCATGGTTCCCGGAAGGTACCCGTACGGTGGCGATGGTGTCGTCGCGGAAGATCTCGACCTTGGCGGCCGGGCCGCCGAGGCGTTGGAGCTGGCCGCCGCAGTCGCGACACCGACCGCGGCCGCCGTCGGGTAATTCCAATCAGGAGGAGGGCAGAGGTCGCGGCCCTGGACACGAGGTCAGAGTCCTCCGGCACGGCGGCGTTGAGCTTCTTCTGCTTCAACCTCCTCCTCCGGTCGCCCCGCTTCTGGGTCTCTGCGGCTCTCTGCTCTTCGGTGAGTTCCTTCTTTGGTTTCTTTGCAGCTTTGGACGCACATCCAGCGGCAGATCCAGCGTCGGAGGCGGCGGCGGCGGCTGCACCGGCCATGGCTAGGGTTGGAGTGTGGACTGGGGTTTTGGGAGAGGCCGAGGCGGCGAGGCCGAAGTGCGGACCAGAGAAGGACACAATTGCGCTCCGCCGCGCGTCCGCGCCCGACGCATCCGTGGCCCAAATTTGGGCCAGGAATGCGTCGCGGCGGACAGAAAAACGGACCGCGGTCCGTTTGCGTCGCCCCGTTGGGCCGTGTTTTTGGCTCGCGCGGACAGTGACGGACGCGCGCGGACTCGATGCGTCGGCCCGTTGGAGTCATCCTAAAGTTCAAATAAATAGACTCCTTGATCCCTGAGGAAGGGCCACAATCGTCCCACGGTGCTCTTCCTGGCTGTTAATGCATGACATTCGCCAGCTCTGAACAATCTGTTGCAATCAGGTCCAAAAATTGGCGGCACACCTCCTCTTCAAATGTGGCGCAGCTCTCGAGTCTTCCGACATCATGCCTCTCTGTCTCTGCCTAGCGTTGTCATTACAAAGATCAAAGAGGAGGCCAAATTGTGGAGTTTGGCCGGGGCTAAGTTTTTGGGTAATGTAATACCGGAAGAGTAGACCTTTGTGCAGGTCCTAGGGCGTGTCCCAGGCATTATGAATATCATAAACCTCTAAAACCTACTTCTTATTTAATGAAAATGGCTAATATTTAATGAAAATGACAAATATTTTGTATCAGCAAAATCAATTCTCCACGCGGCTGCTCCCAATACTGTTTCAGATGCATCTCTCACGACAAAGCCCCAGCCTCCCTTCCTTGTTCCTTGATTGATCAAAAGCGTCATCAATGTTAATTTTGCAAACATCACCTAGAGGTGGCTTCCATATGTGAATTACATCATCTGCCCATTTGGTTTATTTCAAAAGAATTATTCATGTTCAGTAGCTACCCTCTCCACTTCAGATGCTAGATGCGTCCGGATTCACCGACCCATCCCCATCATTTACTCTGTTTCTGGCGTTCCACCACAGCCAGAACAGAGCAATACATTTTGTTTTTATCTTCGCCTCTGTTTCATAATCATGTCCAGAACTTGCTTTGGGTTCAGGCATTCTTGCTACCTTTGCCTGGCATGTGATTATGCTTTTCTTTCTTTTTCCTTGAGAAGATGCTCGGAGAGCTTCTCTGGGTATTCTCATACTCACCATTCAGAACTGGGCGTGGGCTCATCGAATCATTCCATGCCCGTGCATAGAACACTATTCTGTTTTTTTTTTTTTGACAGGAACTACAGCGCTTTATTGATTAACCCACATCATTACAGAGTTCTTTCCGGATACACTCCGGAAAACAGTCTAAGTAAAAATTACAAGATGCAAGCTTACTAAACCGAGCTAAAATATGCGCCTCGACATTTGACAGCCGTCCAACATGCTGGAACAAACAAACAGCAGTCTTTCGCCAGCCGATTGATGTCGCCCACCACAGACCCAACCTGGGAGCGATCCCTTGCCGGAGACCGGATTCGCTGGATGAGGGAGAGGCAGTCCGATAGTAGGAGAACATTCGTGAAACCCTTTCCTCGAACAACCTCCAAAGCGCGCCGAACAGCCATGGCTTCCGCGAGCTCCGGGGTAGTGATTCCCTCAATGCCTTCATCGCATGCAAACTTCAGGGAGCCAGTATGGTCACGGACCACAGCTCCCCAGCCCATCCGATCTTGAGCTTGAAACACAGCAGCGTCCACATTCACCACAACCTGCCCAGGCACTGGCTGGATCCATCTTGGACCCTGCCCAGAAACATCTTTCTTCGCTTTGGGAGAAGGGAAACAATGCTGAACAATGTTGTCCACATAGACTCTGATCTTTGTGGCAACACGAGTTGGGTGGAGGATCTCCTTTCCATTTCTAGCATCATTCCGAGCTTCCCACAAATGCCAGCTCGAAACAGCCAGAGTGGTGGCTTGGAGAGGAGATGCCTTGGATAAGAACTCAAAAAGCCAGAGCCTCATATTGGTAAAGGACTGTCTGTCTAGCTTACTTGGCTGCAATTTACCGTACGAGCCTACTTGATTCCTTGACACTGGCCAAGAAAACAACTCAATTTCAGCAAATTTTCCAAAATGCTATACCTCCCGTTCCAATATTTTTCAGTTATATTCCCCACGCCAAATGACAACACTTACACGAACTTTTAGATCACCATCAAACAAATTTCATATTCCATACAAAAACATGTTACACGGGACAGCTACCAAACAAAATTTTCATCTCAACATGCTCGAGACGATCATACATGACGCACTTGCAGCAAACGCCATCAACCCCTGAGCCTAGTGCTACGGCTGACATTTGCATTAATGCCCGACATTTCTCCTCCATATGGACCAGAAGGCTTCTTCATCTTGCGCACTTGACCTCCCCGAGCAGTCACCTTTTTCTCGTGCTTAATCTGAACAAATAACACACGAAATTAGTTCAATCTGAATGCCATCCACCCTAAGCTGTCTACCACGTATACCACGTTACTTACCCTGTATTTCTTTCGAGGATTCTTGAGCTTCTTGTTTCTCGAACGAGTCAACCCCCGGTTCTTCTCGATCTGCATGAGTTTCAATTTGATCGTTTAGACAGACGTACCGTGAAACTGAGAAAGCAATAGAACATTAGACACACTTTCTGTGGAGAAGAATTTACCTGCTTTGAGATCTTCCTCTTGCCATCTCCTTCAGTTTCCTCCTCCAGTGGTTCACCGATAGGAGCTCTGTCATAGAGAAAAGTGTCGGCACAGTAGTTTAGTTAAGGGAAGCATCTTATTTTTGTATCTCGTTTAGCAGGTGAACAAACAGCAAGTACCTCTGTTTGCTCAAGAGTTTTTCGGTCCTTTGCCTTTTTACATCCTTGTAGAATTCGTCTTCAGATTCTGCCGAGCCTCCATCATCATCATTGTCGTCTTCATCACTGGATTGGTCAGGCTTCTCTTCAACATGATCGCCGTCTTCTGGTAAATCATCATCATCTTTAACTCCTACTCTTCCAAGAACACGAAGCTCATGTTTTCGCCGCCTCTCACCAATATCATCTCGCTTTGGAAGGTCATCATCCCCAGAAACAAACTGGAATATATGCCACCATACGGGGGGAAGTTAGGAGCGGCTCCAACCATCATAACAACAATTGCATACAAAGGCACATGACAACAGTGTCAAAATGGTTGATTCTAAGCTTGTAGATAGACGGAATAAAAATTAATGATCAACAATAAGAACCTCATTAAATATTTTAGAAAATATCTTTAATAAGACGAGAGTAACTACGTTTACCATTTGTGAGGATATCAAAGCAAAAATTATGCACTTGAAGGCAGATTTACAGATTTTATTGAAGCTAAAATTAGGTCACTATAAAAGATATCCAACAAAAAGGAAACCTTTAACATAACAGCACATATATCTGATACCTTGATTTTACTTGATTTAGCTCCATCTACCAAGATCTTTCTAGGTCTGATCACTTGATTATTTTTCTCCACCTCATCATCAAAGTCGTCCAATGTTTGTAGATCTCTCCTGAATATCAGCAAAACATCTCGTTAAAACCATAAAGAATGGAAATTTATTATGTGACTGAAAAAAGAGATGGTATAACAGATAGCTCACCTGTTATTAGATGCCCTGGTGTTTGACAGTTTCTCCGACTTCAACCCTATCGATTTATACAGCCCTTTTTCTTTTAACCTCTCTTCAAGATTAGCTCTTACTTTCAACATTTCCAGGCTTTGCAAGCCCATGTACTCATCCTGCGATTTCAGATTTATACAGCTTTTATGCATTTATGCCCCGATTTAACTGAATATTTACAATATAAAAGGAGTATCCTTAGCAGTTCAACCTTGCTCTTTCTTTTGGTAATGTCATGGCGTCCATCATTAGAAGGATCGCTCTTTGTCAATTCTGAAACTCCACCATCCTGAATTTTTGTCATAATGAGTTGACTAGCTTGGTTATTATAAGTAACAAAGCTAATAAAGTAGAATCAGCAATAGTGTTACTTTATTCAATGCTGGTAAAATGCTAGAAACGCCCTTCTCTTTGTCTAGAGAAGCTTTGTTATCCAATTTGTTCAGGGTGCTGCTGTCAGGCATATGGTCATCCGTGTTCCCTTTTTGCCTTGTAAAATTCATATTGGCCAGCTTCATCTGTGATAAAGAGAAGATAGTTAATCTGACATTCTTGAGAACTTATCGTAGAGTCAGAAGCAAGAACTGTAATAGAAAAACTAAACTAATGAATTATGGTGCTGTAGTAACTCTTCTGAACACAAAATACAAGGTTGTAGAAATCATACCTTTTCTACCATACTCTTTGTCTCCACAAGACGAGCAATTACAGGATGATCCTTTATAGACAATCCCTCGGCTCTCATAAGGAGGTAGAAGGTAATAGCTTGGCAATGAGCAAGCAGACAGGCTCGCTTTACTTCTAAGGGCTGGATTGTACCCTTATGCTTGCCTTGCCCAGCTGTCACCTGCAAAACAGTCTATTATCACAAGGGCAATCATAACTGAAGGTAAAACTATACAAACTAATCAAAATACTATAAATCATATGGACTAATCAAAAGAACTAACGTACATCGGTAATCTTTATGTTATCTTAAAAAATGTAGTAAAAAGTTGCCAAGACAAACGGTCATAATTAGTTTTTGGCTTGGGATTCACTTCCATTGCCTCAGCCCTCAGGTGCCAGTGGAACCGAAGTGCAAGGGACATGGATGCGAAGTAGAGAAGGTCCTTCCACTGGGTGCGTCTGCACATGCTCAGGAACATTTCGAAGGAAAGAGAAGAATTTTCCTAGGAATGCATCGCTCTGGGACATTTGGAATTTAAGAGAAGAATTTTCTGAAGAATGCATCTAGATGTCCTGGAGGTTCCCAGATAAGGATGACATTTCCCAACATGGGTTGGCGACAACAGAGAATGTAATTTTCTAACATTTTTAGTCATTGTAAATATTAGTTGACTGCTTTTATTCTTTTACTTTACTGAAATGGCAGAGTGCCTGCCCTTTATGGGAGCTGAGCTTTCACAATAAAATATTACCAAATAGTTAGGCAAGAAGGATAGAACTACAAAAAAAACAAGCAGCATGCAAATTAAGCCAAAAGGATATTAAAGTTCAACCTTCACAGTCCTCTCTTACATGCATGATGCATGTAGAATAAACAAAATATACAATGATTGAGTAGATTCAAGCAGAACAAGGAACAAGCAAGTCAACTCAATTCAGAAACAAGCATAACAACAAAATTACCGCTACATTCGTGACTGGCCCTATCGCCTTCAGCTCGTCATGGGCCTCGTTTAAGTCAGACAATAATCCCACCAGTTCAGGAGCAGAACTGCATTAAATTCAACACACACATGTTGATCCAACAAGTTCAGGAGCAAAACTGCATAGTCTGCCTTAAATTCAATATATAGATGCCATCATGGATCAGCACTGAGATACCTAACAACAATCTCATTTACAATGTAATAAATTAACATATTACTACAGGAACTGGAAATCTGACAGTTTACGTCTTTGGCAATGCTACTCAGGAAGGTTCATTCAATGTAAGACACCACAAAATGGCAATACTGATAAATATCATCACAAACATCACAAAGTTAGAAAATGGTATCCAGTGATTCACTGACATGCAACCCTGGGTCTGACAGGCCATTCTGATAATGGATGGTATTTTCAAAATTTTAAAAAATATTGCAACGGCACAGAACAAATGACATAAGGAACTGATTATAAGACTAGTTACTGTTCAATTACCAGAACAACATTCAAGAAATTAGAAATAACTTCAATGTTGCAAAAGTAGAAGGAAAGCATACCTGTATAGCGCACTCAATTTTTCATCTCTTGACAGCACAGCAAAATCTTCTTTCATTTTTTCATAGCTTTCAAAAGAGGATGCCTCGTCAGAAACCTTGATTTGAGGGCTAGACGCCTGCTAGTAGGAAACAACCATATGCAAATATTATTACCTGTTAGCTTTGTATTAAGACACGCACCAATAAATATATATGCTCTACAAAGTATTGGAAAAAATAAACAAACTATTTTATGTAAGAAACAGTGCATCAGATAGCAGTTAAAGATTGTCATTTAAGTGAAACTCTGCACACCGCCATTGTACGTTTAATTAGTGATCATATAGCAAAATATATCAGAGACCTCTGATAAGGCACACAAGAAAATATAATAAAAGGGCACAGTTCAGGTAATCACCTTGAGTGGCTTATCCTCTTCGTCACTTTCATCATCTTCTAAACCAAAATCTTTCTTTGACAGCTTACTATCCTTCTCTTTTTTAATCCTTAGCATCTCTTCATAGTCTTCATCTTCACCAGAATGTTCACGATCATCATAGTATGTTTTCTTTCCTTTACCCCAGACGTTTTCATCTATCTCTTCTTCCTCACTGTCATCCACGTTGTCGTCATCCCCAGCAATTCTTTTCACTTCCTTCTGTGTTCTTTCTACTGTACAGACACGTTTATGTTACAAACATGAAAACACCTTGTATCAGAATAAACAAGTGCAACCAAATAAACAGTTTGACTTCTTTCAAACACAACCATTTTAATCATGAAACAAAGGAGCTAATATACTGTTGACTAGTGCACTAACAGATTCTGAAAACTAGATGCAAAACAGGGTAATTTAGCCCTAGATAGAATGACAACAATCTGACAGAATTTTGTTTGGCCATTTGAAGGATATGGGTCAGAAAATTCCATTTCCTTGAGCATCAGGGAATGAACATAATCGGGATTTAAATACTCAGTTCTCGCAAATTAAGTTTGCAACATCAGATATGTGTCAAGGTACAAACTTGTAGAAACAAGCATGTCATCGTTATAGGCTGATAGCATTGCAAACTCCAATTGCACAGTGAAAATCAAATCATCTCTTGTTCAAGACCTCAGCCCAGCTATTCAGGACAAACGTGCAAAGTTCTTTGTACATGGTCAAAAAATAATGGCAAAGTGGTGCCATAGCTGAACCTAGATATTTCAATTATCGTATTATTATCAAAGTTCAAATTGAACTGCACTTCCAACAAGCACTCATTGCACAAAAACCACTTAAAATAATACAAAATAAATAGTTTGTAGAAAGGGAATTGAACATATGAACATCGTGAGCAGCACACGTTTCCACAGAGACGGGACAAAGAATAAAAATACATAAATAACTTAAAAATCAGAGCTATCTTGAAAATATATAAGCCAGCTATGTTATCTGTGGTGTAACCTTTGGTTCATAAATAGAATACGGTGATCAATTAGTGATAGTTTTCTTCACAAAGGAACAAATGCCAACAACTACCATAACCTTAACACTGGCATCTAACATAGTGCATGCTTACACATACTATTAACTCAGTGCAAAGGTACCCACAGACCACAACTAAGTATACTTATCGGGTAGATTATATCAATTCATTGAATTATATACCGGTGATAAAGTACTCAATTCATATCAGTCAGTCACAGTAAGTTTAGCTAACTGGATAGTAATCTGCCATTCTTGGGCTTACATTGTTTAATATACCGTTTGTCCCAATCAGCATATTTGGCTTTGCCCATGTCACCATCCTCATCTCCTTCGCTATCACCAGTTTCATTATCGGAAATACCCTAAGGATAACGATCAAGATGATAAAAGACGTCAAACAGGAAGAAAAAATAATGATTAAAGGTAGTTAACAACAGGATAAAAAATAATGCTCACTAGAGAACATACTACAGCTTGCTGGAAATAACCAATATTAGGCAGTGCGGTCACTAAATGAACTGGAGGAATGGTTAGGTATCACAAAATGACGGTTAACAAGGTTGCACTGTCTGCTCAACCGCATTACTTGGTTATTTGCATTGCAAAATCCGACCAAGACCATTAATGAAAATGGCCACTATCTGCCTTAACGACAAGTCCTGCCTTATTTGTACTTGTGGACCAGATAAAATCCTCAAGAACAAGACTAGGAAGGAGCGCAGGAATCACCTCAAGGTCAAAAACGGGTTGCTCCAAATCATCATCCTCGGACTCCCTCACTGAAACCCATGAAAAAGACAAACGTCATGAATGCTTTGAGTGAACTGCGGGCAGGAATGGACCAGCCAAACTGAAATTCAGCATGAGGAGAGAGTCGTAGTCCTAGCACTGACCGTCGTCGACATCAAGGGGAATAACGTCCCGCTGCTTGTGGACTGCGAAAACCAACACACGGACAAGGGTCAGAAACAAGCAACTAGGCAACTAGGAAATACTAGCAAACAACAAGCACGAGATAGAGGGGGTCATGGTGATGATGTATTACATGCGTCGATCTCGTCGTCGTCGGAGTCGAGCATCGCCGCCGGCTCGGCGGCGCGCTTGGACTTGGGGAGGCCCTGCTTAGGCTGCCGTGTCCTCGGCCTCTTCCCCATGTCTGGCGAATGGGGACTTAGCTGGAGCGCCGGAGAGCTCAGTCGGGGAGGCGGAGATCGCTGTGCGGCGGCGGCGGCGGCGGCGGTGGGTGGTTGGGGGTTAGGGTTTTAGCTAAGGCGAGCAGAGCCGGCGGCGGGAGGAAGGGGAGTTGTCAGGTAATCTGAGGCTTGTAATGCTTGCTGTTCCGTGGGCCCAGCCCAGATGTCTAGGTCGAAAACGGACGGCAACAACAAGGGTCAAGGGAGCTTTATCGAATAAATTCGGTTTGGAGAGCTACAGGTAGCTTGTTTTAATCAAAACGGCACTTTAAAGTTGAAAAAACCTGAAACAAAATAGAGCTGTACAAGCATGTAAAATCTCAATGCGAAATACCTTACACTTTGGGATATACAAAAATGATAAATTCTAACAAATTTTAGGGGTTTGAAAATGTGTATTGTTCGCTACTCAGGTTCACATTTTTGTCATTTTTGTGTATCGTATAGTACAAGGTATTCCATATTGAAATTTTACGGCGTGTAGGATACATTTGAGCTACATCCAAAAAATTATAATCTTTCAAAATTTAAAATTTTGTTTTAGATATTTTTTAAACGAGCTACTAGTAGCTCGAGCTCCAAAATATTGCACTTGCTTTATCAAAGTTTGGCTATTTCAGTTTCAATTTGATTTTCTAATAAAAGCAACCAAATAGAATACCGAGCAGGGTCTATACTCTCCGGTACACGCTGCTAATAAAAAGAACCACGACTCACTAAAAATTATCGAAAATGTTGCTCCTGAAACGATTCTCAAGCCATGATTTTTAGTGAAACCCAAATTCCATCTTTCCTCCCCTGTTCAAATAGAAGGTGCCAAAACAAAAATCACATACAACAAC
Organism: Poa pratensis; assembly: GCA_947311845.1. Taxonomy (NCBI): domain Eukaryota; kingdom Viridiplantae; phylum Streptophyta; class Magnoliopsida; order Poales; family Poaceae; genus Poa; species Poa pratensis. The sequence goes on along the minus strand of CAMZMU010000066.1, from coordinate 29,682,514 downwards.
AGAGCTTTCCGGTGGAGTGCCACCGTCGGGCGCGACCTTTCTGGTGTTTGTTCCAGCCGTTTCCATATCCCCCACCCCACCACCCTGAGACCTCACCCATCTACTCACCATGCTTCCCCGCCTACGTCGTTGGAGGGCACCGCCGCCTAGACTAGTGTTGGCGCCACCACTACGCGTGGCAATTCTAGCTGTCATCGATGGTCAAGGCGTGGGAATGAGGTGGTAGTGGTTGGGGCACTGTGGTCATAGTCACACCTGACCCGTCCACCAAGGCGGCAGCCCACAGGAAAAAGCACAAGCCAGCTGTGGGCTGCACGAAGGGCCACCACAACCACCTATATGCTCTCCCCTACCCGACCATCACCCCTCTGGTGTCAGAGACACCATCCCTTATCCGTCTGTCGGCATTGAGCACCGCACATCCGAGGTGGTTGGTTAAATGTCCACAAGGTTTTTTCTCCTTTTTCAGTGTATTGATCACATACATGATACATGTGCATATGTGATCGTTGAATTGGTGAAAAAAAATTGTGCATGTCAAACTGAATTTTGGTGAAATGGTCTGTAATTGATCGTATACACACCACTTGCAACAATTGCCTTTAGCTTAATAATTCAGAACTGATGCACGAAAAAAAATGGCCTTTCATCTCTCCATTGGGCCTATTCGACCTCAAAAATGGGAAATTCGCCTTTACGGCTCTATAAGCCCATATGTGCATAATGAAGTTCTGTCAGGTCTATTTATGCCGCAAAACTTGATCTTAGCCTCGTTTTGTACTTTGTAGTTCTACAAGTTAAGATGAACCAAAAAGATTTGTATCCGGAGTTTGAAAGATTTCACCGTATACCTAGATTGAGAAGGCTTGATAATATTAAGAAAGTTAAGGTTGGGGGTTTAACAAAAAAAGGAAGATCCAAAATAAAATATGAGTCAACAAATTAAAGAACCAAATTAGGGCGAACCAAAATAATAATTGAAAGGGCATGGCGCCCCCATGTGTGGTTTTGGTAATTAATAACAATCCCTATGGACTAATGGTTGCATTGAGTTTTACTTGTAGTGTTTGTCCATAGACCATGCTTGAACTCCATATGTTGGATTCAAGGTTGATGCCATGAGTATATTGATATAATGAAGTATTTGGCATCAAGATCATAGAGTTGAGCATATTGCAAGTATGTCTTGAAGAAAAGAATTATGTGATCATTCATGGTTATCTTCAAGACATCATCTATTGAAAAGAGAAGAAAAGATACAAGGTTGATCAAGTATTGATCAACACACAAAGCTACAAGATTGTACCAAGTGGGATCATGTATCTCTTGGTATCTTTCTATGGGTTTGCATCAAATGAAGATTTCATATGGCCCATGATCGATGACGTAAAGTGGTGATCGTCATCAATGTTGAGAAGCGCAAGTTCAAGAGGAGCATCTCGAAGAAATCCTAGGCTTGAAGCTTGCCACCCATTTAGAGATAATGTTCATGTGAAGATATGCCTAAGAGAGGCTCTCCCATAGTGGAGTATGGTAAGCAATGTTTGAGTCTTCACCAAGCGAAGCGCAATCAAGAAAGGTGGTCCACTTGAAGAGATCAAGATCGACGTCATCTAGCTCAAGTGGAATGCGCAAGGCAAAGGTATGATAGGGTTTCTATTTTACCGGTCTCATGGTACTAGTTGGGAGACCGGGTTATAGGATAGATACCGTACTATCAAGAGGGGCTCTCGATTGAGCTTTAGCGTATCAGTTGGAGAGAGCTCAAACCTTTGCATGCTTGCCTTCATCATCTTTCTTGGTTCTTATTTGGATTTTCTCCTTGTTAGGTTTTGGTGCTTGTTGTGATCTTCATGACAAGCCCAAGTTCTCCGAAAACGGATTTCGTATGGAAAACTTGTTGCGTTTTCTGGTTGGAAATATTATCGGTCCACCTTCGAGATAGGGTCCACACCTTCCCATGTGTGGTATCCCCTCTATATTTGTAGTAAAGCTCTTGTCGCTACCTTTCCAACAGAATTGGATTCATCTCGTTTGGAGCTTCCATGCAAAAGTTATTGCGGTTCTCCTTTCCTGGTTCTGCAGTTTCTTCTTAGGCCGGTAGTACCGACCCTCGCCCGGTACTACCGGGTGACCCCTTGCGGAACTACCGCGGGCAGTACCGGGCCCAGTACCGCATCTCCGGATGGCTCTCTGCCTCTCGAAGTTTTAACCCGGTAGTTGACCCGGTAGTGGCGCGGTACTACCGGGAAGGGAGCACTACCGGGTCAGGTGGTCCGGTACTACCGTTGCGCGCCGAGTCAGGGAGCGCTGACTGGTCTTCGTTTTTCCTCGAGTCAACACGGCTCGGTACTACCGGGATCGGCCCGGTACTACCGCTGCGGCCTTTTTCGTCTGCAACGGGCAGATTTTTGAGAGGACCTTTTTAAGGGGGTTTCTTCCCCAACGGTTCTCTTATCTCTTGAGCTAGCTTTTCCCCTCTCTCTCCTCCATTGTTGACCTTTGGAAAAGCTTGCCTTCCTCTCAATCCCTCCCATGATTCTTGCATATCTTTGAGGGAATTTGAGAGGAGATCAAGATCTACATATTCATCCAATCCATTCCTCCTCTAAGTGAGGGGAACCTAGTAGATCGTGATCTTGAAGTTCCATTTGTTGAGTTCTTCCTTGTTCTTCCTCTCTTCTCCCCCACAAGCATTAGTTGCTTTTGGTGGGATTTGGGAGTGAAGGATTTGACCACTTCTAGTGGTCTTGCCTTCTTGCATCGGTTGCATCGGTTTGAGTTCTCCACGGTGATACGTGGAAATCGAAGTTGAGAAGCTTGTTACTCTTGGGTACTTGGGGTGCCCTAGAGCTTGTCCTCTTGGGTACTTGGAGTGCCCTAGACGGTCCTTGTTGATCTCGGAGTTTTGGTGGCTCGCGGGATAATTGGGAGCCTCCAATTAAGTTGTGGAGTCGCGCCTCAACCTTGTGATTCTTGTGGCTTTGGGAGCCGCGGGAATTCGGTGAGAGCCTCCAATTAAGTTGCGGAGTGTGCCTCATCCTTGTACGGGTTCGGTGACCACCCTCAAGTGTCCCATAGTGGTTCGTGGCACTCCGCATTGGTGGAGGCACGAAGGAGATTACGGTGTGCCATTTGACGGCTATTCGGGGATCACTTTGTGACTCCGCACCACTCCAACGGAGACGTAGCTTCCATTGGGAAGTGAACTTCGGGATAAATCATCGTCTCCAAGTGCCTCGGTATTTCTATACCCGAGATTCTTACTTATGCTATTTACCTTGTGATAGCTATCGAGCTTGAAGTAATATATCTTGCTATCATATATTTGCTTATCTTGTTTAGCTTAAGTTGTTGGTGCACATAGGTTAACCTAGCTTGTTTAGGTTTCGTGCTTGATAAATTAAACGTTAGTTTTATTCCGCATTTATTCAAGCCTAAACCGCAAAGAATTTTAATCGCCTATTCACCCCCCCCCCCCTCTAGGCGACATCCGTGTCCTTTCAATAATAAGCCAAATATTTTTAAGGTAAGCCAATAAAATAATGAACTAAATAGGGAGAGACAAAATAAAATCGAGCAAATAAATTAATGAACAAAATAAATGAACCAAATTAGGGTGAACCATAATAATAATGAAAAAAATAACGTGAACCAGAAAAACATATGAACCAAAATTAAAAAATACAAAAAATCTGTCGAAATAATTGGGCGAAGAGCGATAATAGTAAACCAAAAAAGAATTCAACAAGGTGAAAAATAACTAAAATTCGGGTGAACCGGAAATAAAAATGAACCAAAAATACCAGTAAACCAAAAATTATAGTGAACCGAAAATAATAGTGAATCGAAAAGGAACTGAAATTCGGGTGAACCGAAAAGTAGATCCATGGGTTAAAAAAAGGCATGGGTTCATAAAATAAAATTGAACTGTTTTTAAAAAGATGTTGAGGGGTTTTAAAAATGTATTCTTGTATTACAAAAAAATGGCAATTTTAAAAAACATGTGGAAATGAAAAACGAAAATAAAGTAACACAAAAATGAGGAAATAAAAATGTAATGAAAAAATAAACAAAGAAAAAACGATGTCAACTGGGCCAGCGAAGACCTCAAATCGAACTCCGACGGATGGGTCCGCGACGCGGCAGAGGAGCACGACGCGGACGACCTTACCGTCATTCAAGCGGGTAATGGGCGGCGGCCGCCGCCCTAGGATGGGGACGCGGAGCAGGGCTCGACCGCGACGACCATGGACGAGCTACCACCATCATAGTCACCACGCTATCCGGCCGTTGATGCCTCCAGCAACTCTGCCCCCGAGCCCCTCCTGCTGCGACCTGCTCTGCCTATACTACCTCGACATCTCCCAATGTCCTACAGAAATACAGAGCAAAGAAGAGGAGCAACCTTAATGGAGGCTTGGGGTCGGTGGCAGGAGAGTTCACCGGCATGGGAATTACCTTGGACTTTGTTGGGGAGAAGCAGATCGGGATGCAGAGTATGCTTTGATCCAGTCGGTCGCCGCCGGCCGGTGCAGCAGGACAATTCGGGGGGTCGCACGCTCTCGGGATGGGTGGACGCTGCCGCGCCGGAGCAGCCGTGCGCTGGTCTGTGCTTCCTCCAGGTACAAATTATTCACGATGGTCAAGCTTTCAGTCGCCAGTGGGTGATTGCAGTTGCTACTCTGAACTCAATGCAGAGAACATGTGAGGTTTCAGCATATTTGCAATTGCTGCTACAAAGGCTTGACCTGTCAAACAATCAGTTCAACGACACCATATACCCCAAACAATGCGTGATCTCAGGAACCTCTGTGATGTGTAAGATTAATGTCTCTGATTCTTAACAGGGTACTACGGTCCCAGGTCTTCCATCTAAAAAAAGGGTACTACGGTCATACATGGCATATTGCTTTTTTGACAGAATATCACTCTTAATATTGTTAAAATTGGGCCCATTAGTGGGCAGCCCAATAGCAATTTCAGAAATCTCAAAAGCCCACATTTATGGCAGCACACATGGGAGTGGAGTGGGAGCTAAAGTTTAGTCCCACATTGCTAGTTGGAGGAGACAAACACCACCTTATAAGGTGGAGTGTTGTGACACTTGGTAAGCTTGTGAAACAAGAGGCTCTCTCGTGCGCACTCCTCCTCCTCCGCCGCTCGCACGCACGCACGCACCGCCCGTCACGCCGCGCCGCGCCGCGGGTTGCGGGAATCTCGCCGAGCCGAGCTTTATTTTTGCAGTCCGGGAAAACGGTTTGGACGGACGCGTCACAGTTAGTCGGTTCGGGTCGCTCCCGGATCGTGGGCTACTGTAACCGACCTAAAACGTGCGCGACGTGGACTTGGCCCACGTTGTACCCGTTAGGGTTTTCCCGAGCCGCACTATATAAAGTCGTGCGCTGCAAACACCGAACCAATCTAGGTTTTGCCAATCTCGTGCCTTGCGCCGCCACCGTAGTCTACTCCATCCCGTGCGCCGGCGTGCACCGGCGAACGGGACAGCAGGTCTCCGGAACCGCTCGTCCTTGTGATCCTGTACGGGAGAGGGCGAATAAGGTTTTTGGGAAGCGCTCCGCGCGACTGCTTTCAAGTTCTTCATCACGGCTCGACTTCCTGGACGATCTCCGGGTCCGCGGGCGACTCGTCTCCAACGTCGTCTTCTTCGAGCTGCTACTGTCGCCGCTCAAGCTGCTGCCGTCGCTGCTCCAACGACTACTTCATCTACAATCGTTCGGTACGTTCGTCACGTTCCGATGGCTGTGTTTGTAGATGTCTGCTGCTGTTCATGTTAATTAATACGTCTAGTATTTTCGAGTTTAACATGTTAGTAGCTGTTGCGATCATGTTTATATTCTGGAATTAATCATGGAAATTATGCCTAATAATCCAACAATCCAAAAACCTTATATTTGTTATAGGCAATTTCCTGAGTTAAACATGGGACATCTATCTGATGCGCTGAGGCCGGACAAGTTTACCGGTGTGGACTTTAAGAGATGGCAGTACAAGACCACACTGTGGTTGCGATCTCTGAAAGTGTTCGAGGCTAGTGAGGGTTTACCTGAAGGAACTATATCTGACGAGGATCAGAACAAGTTCAAGGAAACCAATACTGCCTTTGTGGGACTCGTTCTGAGTGCTCTTAGCAACAAGCTGTTTGATGTGTACATGCACATTACAGATGCCAAAGAGCTCTGGGAGGCACTGAACGCTAAGTTCGGTGTAGCAGATGCTGGCAGTGAACTGTACATCATGGAGAGCTTCCATGACTTCAGGATGGCTAACAACCGTTCTGTAGTCGAACAGGCTCATGAGATACAGTGCATTGCTAAGGAGCTTGAGCACGCTAAGTGTGCCTTACCTGACAAGTTTGTGGCTGGATGCATTATTGCAAAGTTGCCCTCTTCATGGAGGAACTTCGCCACAACTCTCAAACACAAGAGACAGGAGATATCGGTTGAAAACCTGATAGCGTCTCTTGATGTTGAGGAGAAGGCTCGGGCTAAGGACACTGCTGAGAGAGGTGGTGAAGGTCAGTCTAGCGCCAACATGGTGCAGAAGAACTTTCACCATGGCAAGAGCAAGGCAAAGAGCAAGCCTTCCTTCAACATGCCTACCAAGACTACTTCTTTCAAGAAGAAGAAGAAGATGCTGAACAAATCTGAGCTAAAGTGCTACACTTGTGGAGAGCCCGGACACTTCTCTGTGGACTGCCCAGATCGTGCAGACAAGAAAGGGAAGAAGCATGTCAACGTCGTGACCGCTAGCAATGCTGATGGGTACGGTAATTTACCGATTGTGCTTTCAGTATTTCAATCTCCATGTTGGTGGATTGATACGGGTGCTAATGTTCATGTATGTGCTGACATCTCTATGTTCACTTCTTATCAGGTCGCAGATTCAAGCGTCTTAATGGGGAATGGATCACATGCTTCTGTTCGTGGTGTTGGCACGGTAGATCTGAAGTTTACTTCGGGGAAGATCGTGCAGCTGAGGAACGTGCAGCATGTCCCTACTATGAACAAGAATCTTGTTAGCGGCTCCCTTCTATGCAGAGATGGGTTTAAATTAGTCTTGGAGTCCAATAAAGTAGTTGTGTCAAAGTTTGGACAATTTATTGGTAAAGGGTATGAGTGCGGAGGCTTGTTCCGCTTTTCATTATCGGATTTTTGTAATAAGTCAGTAAACCATATTTGTGGCAGTGTGGATTCGGATGCTAATGTTTGGCACTCTCGTTTATGTCATGTTAATTTTGGTTTAATGAGTAGACTTTCCAGTTTGAGTTTAATTCCTACTTTCACCATTGCCAAAGGTTCTAAGTGCCATAGCTGTGTGCAATCTAAGCAACCTCGAAAGCCTCACAAGGCAGCCGAGGAGAGAAACTTGGCACCTCTAGAACTCGTACATTCGGATCTATGTGAGATGAATGGCGTGTTGACAAAAGGTGATAAGAGATATTTCATGACTTTAATCGATGATGCTACTAGGTTCTGTTATGTATATTTGTTGCACACTAAAGATGAAGCTTTAGACTACTTTAAAATTATAAAGCTGAAGTAGAAAATCAATTAGAGAGAAAGATCAAACGTCTTAGGTCAGATCGTGGTGGCGAGTATTTCTCCAACGTATTTGATGAATTCTGTGAGGAACATGGTATTATTCATGAGAGGACGCCTCCCTATTCGCCCCAATCAAACGGGGTTGCCGAGAGGAAAAACCGCACGCTGACCGACTTGGTGAACGCCATGTTGGACACTGCTGGTTTATCTAAGGCATGGTGGGGGGAGGCTTTGTTGACTTCGTGTCATGTCCTGAATAGAGTTCCTAACAAGGATAAAGAGAAGACACCTTACGAGGAGTGGTCTGGGAGAAAACCATCACTTTCTTATTTTCGTACTTGGGGATGTTTGGCGAAAGTCAATGTTCCAATTCCTAAGAAACGAAAACTTGGACCGAAGACAGTGGATTGTGTCTTTCTAGGTTATGCTCAGCGGAGCATTTGCTATAGATTTTTAGTGGTTAAATCTGAGATACCTGATATGCATGTTGATACTATTTTGGAATCTCGTGATGCAACATTTTTTGAGAACATGTTTCCTATGAAGGATATGCATAGCATTGCTAGAATTTCTTCTGAGATATTTGCTGAACCTAGTACATCTGTTGATCATTCTGAACAACCACTTGTTGAGGAAGTCCTTGAGAAGGATGACAATGAATCAGCTCCCAAGAGGAGCAAGAGACAGAGGACTGAAAAATCCTTTGGTGATGATTTCATTGTGTACCTTGTGGACAATACTCCCACGTCCATTGCAGAGGCATTTGCATCTCCTGATGCTGATGACTGGAAAGAAGCTGTCCATAATGAGATGGACTCGATTCTTTCTAATGGAACTTGGGAATTATCTGAACGACCCTACGGCTGCAAACCTGTGGGTTGTAAGTGGGTGTTCAAGAAGAAGCTAAGGCCTGATGGTACTATTGAGAAGTACAAGGCACGGCTTGTAGCCAAGGGCTACACCCAGCGCGAAGGCGAAGATTACTTTGACACCTATTCACCTGTTGCTAGACTCACCACCATTCGAGTACTACTTTCCCTGGCTGCCTCCTATGGTCTTATCGTTCATCAAATGGACGTAAAGACAGCTTTCCTTAACGGAGAGTTGGAAGAGGAAATCTATATGGATCAGCCTGATGGGTTTGTAGTAAAAGGTGAAGAGAGAAAGGTGTGCAAATTGTTAAAATCTTTGTATGGGCTGAAGCAAGCACCTAAGCAATGGCATGAGAAGTTTGACAGAACTTTAACTTCTGCAGGCTTTGCCATTAATGAGGCTGATAGGTGTGTATATTATCGCCATGGTGGGGGCGATAGTGTTATATTATGCTTGTATGTTGATGACATACTTATTTTCGGTACAAGCATGATAGTGATAAATGAGGTCAAGTCTTTCTGTCAAAGAGCTTTGATATGAAAGATCTGGGACAAGCTGATGTGATCCTGAACATTAAGCTGATTAGGGATGAGAGTGGGATTACGTTAACGCAATCACACTATGTTGAGAAGGTCTTGAGCCGCTTTGGTTATATAGACAGCAAGCCTTCTCCAACACCCTATGATCCCAGTGTGACACTCAGAAAGAACAAAAAGGAAACGAGAGATCAATTAAGATATTCTCAAGTGATCGGTTCACTCATGTACCTTGCGAGCGCGACGAGACCTGATATCTCTTTTGCTGTGAGCAAGTTGAGCAGGTTCATGTCTAACCCGGGTATTGATCATTGGCATGCACTTGAAAGGGTCATGCGCTATCTGAACGGTACAATGAGTTATGGGATTCACTATTCAGGGCACCCTGCGGTGCTTGAGGGATACTGTGATGCGAACTGGATCTCAGATGTTGATGAGCTCTACGCCACAAGTGGATATGCATTTATTCTTGGAGGTGGCGCAGTGTCATGGAGGTCTTGCAAACAGACCATTTTGACGAGGTCAACCATGGAAGCAGAACTTGCTGCTTTAGATACAGCTTCTGTTGAGGCAGAATGGCTGCGTGAGCTCTTGATGGACTTGCCGGTGGTTGAGAAACCATTACCGGCCATCCTTATGAACTGTGACAACCAAACGGTTATTACGAAAGTGAACAGTGCTAAGGATAATGCGAAGTCATCAAGACACGTCAAGAGACGCTTGAAGTCTGTCAGGAAAATGAGAAACTCCGGAGTAATAACTGTTAGTTATATTCAAACAGACAAAAACCTGGCAGATCCCTTTACGAAGGGACTATCACGTAATGTGATAGATAGTGCATCGAGGGAGATGGGGTTGAGACCCGTGAGCGTTACACCATAGTGGTAACCCAACCTATGTGATCGGAGATCCCGTGAATTAGGACCTGGGAAGAACAAGCTAGTGGTTTAACTGAGGAGAGTTATTTTATAACCCTCTCCGTGGGAAGATGCATAACTCTCACATTCTGTAAGGCAGGTTGGCAATATGCCTTAATGTGTTTCTGTTGGCTATTCGTAGCAAAGGTGCTATCCTACAGAGCGACCTTGAAAGAACACACCTATATGAGTCCGACTGTTAAACGTCGCAGTCTATGAGATTTGGGTGATCTCTAGTAAGCTCATGAAGAGACCAGGGAGTATGACGCATATGCTCCACCCGCGGGGTAGGCTACTGGCAGCCACGTACTGGTTATGACTTTGAGTGAAGTCTATTGGCACCAAACTTGCAATTCAAGGTTCGTCCATTGTTCAAGTTGCTGGTAGATGTAGCTTGAAGCTCTAGGCGGAAGTTCAACTTAACAGTCTCTGCTGAAACACTGGTATATAAACAAGAAACGAGGTTTGGCAAAATCTCTAAATGGGAATTTGAGATCTGGTGGGGGATTGTTAAAATTGGGCCCATTTGGGCAGCCCAATAAGCAATTTCAGAAAATCTCAAAGCCCATTTATGGCAGCACACATGGGAGTGGAGTGGGAGCTAAAGTTTAGTCCCACATTGCTAGTTGGAGGAGACAAACACCACCTTATAAGGTGGAGTGTTGTGACACTTGGTAAGCTTGTGAGAACAAGAGGCTCTCTCGTGCGCACTCCTCCTCCTCCTCCGCCGCCGCTCGCACGCACGCACCGCACCGCCCGCCCGTCTCGTCACGACGCGCCGCGGGTTGCGGGAATCTCGCCGAGCCGAGCTTTATTTTTGCAGTCCGGGAAAACGGTTTGGACGGACGCGTCACAGTTAGTCGGTTCGGGTCGCTCCCGGATCGTGGGCTACTGTAACCGACCTAAAACGTGCGCGACGTGGACTTGGCCCACGTTGTACCCGTTAGGGTTTTCCCGAGCCGCACTATATAAAGTCGTGCGCTGCAAACACCGAACCAATCTAGGTTTTGCCAATCTCGTGCCTTGCGCCGCCACCGTAGTCTACTCCATCCCGTGCGCCGGCGTGCACCGGCGAACGGGACAGCAGGTCTCCGGAACCGCTCGTCCTTGTGATCCTGTACGGGAGAGGGCGAATAAGGTTTTTGGGAAGCGCTCCGCGCGACTGCTTTCAAGTTCTTCATCACGGCTCGACTTCCTGGACGATCTCCGGGTCCGCGGGCGACTCGTCTCCAACGTCGTCTTCTTCGAGCTGCTATGTCGCCGCTCAAGCTGCTGCCGTCGCTGCTCCAACGACTACTTCATCTACAATCGTTCGGTACGTTCGTCACGTTCCGATGGCTGTGTTTGTAGATGTCTGGCTGCTGTTCATGTTAATTAATACGTCTAGTATTTTCGAGTTTAACATGTTAGTAGCTGCTGCGATCATGTTTACTATTCTGGAATTAATCCTGCAAATTATGCCTAATAATCCAACAAATATGACATACATACTCCAAACATGGTATGAGCTAGCAGCTGATAAGTTCGTCCGCTTTTATCATCTCTGCAGGAAACTCGGCCACAACGACTTATCTAGATTCATACCCGATTCACAAATCACTTCTGACAGCCTATTCATCATGTGAGGGATGCGGTGGCAGCGCGCGAGGCGGAGCAGGCAGGCTGGCTGCGATTGCTCGGTGTGGCCGGCGGTGGCATCACGCGATGTGGATCTGGCTGATTTTTTTAGGTGATCTTGGTGCAAAATTCACCACCGTCGGCATCCGCTCGATATCATGAAGGTCCACATAAAAACTCAGGAGATACATGGTCGTGGAGATTTTGCCACGCCTCCACTCGTACTCTCATGCGCCGGTGTGATGTCTCTCCAGCTAACCGCAAGTGCTCCTCCTTCCTTGTCTGCGGGTGTAGCTTCGGCGAGCGTCACGTGAATCCCACGGGGTTGAGGGCATATTCCACGACAGCAGCAATGAGGATGATGACAACCTTCATATCCGCTCCGTGCACTCTTCCTCTTCCCCTCTACATGTAGGTGATGATGCTCGAGGTGGTGCCGCCGCTGAAGGTCGTGCTTAAAGATACGGGTGTGACATTGAGGATATGAAATAATTTGTGCCGAGAATCCGCCCAAGGAGCACGCGTTCATCGCCGCGCACCAATTCGGTTGGCTTCGGTGTGAGGTTTGTGTCCTCCATGATGCTTACATAAGCATCATTTTCTTTGGAACATAAATTTAGGACCGATGCGAAAGTGTAAAGAAGTAATCCATTTAGACCCTGGTACGGTCTTTCATACTTGTAAATTGTCCCTTTAATCGTGAAGACTGAAGACGTGTATTGCACGTACATGCCAACTAGTAAATAAAGAATAAAGAAGAAAACAAACCGTTTCTCCGTTTGCTTCTGGCGCTGAACGCTTAATGGGCCGGCTCAGGCGATCGATCTCGGCGGGCGAGTCCCTATAAGTGCTCGCATAAGGCGATAAATTGTGCCTGCCAAGAAAACAATCGCTTAGTCTTAGTGCTCCTTTGAGCAGCTTCAATATGTGCCCTGAATTTCTGAATGAGGTTGTTCATTCAGAGGTTGTTTCGTCTTTGCAATAAATAGCTGAAGTCGAGTTTCAAAAAAAGAAAACAATCGCTTTTCCTCTCTCCATTTGGGTCTAATCGACCTAAAAAAATATAGAAAATCGACCTTTACGGCTCTGTATGCCCATATATATGCATAACCGAGAATCTGCCTGTGGCAGGATGGTTAGGAGGGTGGTTGTACCCCCAGCCCACCAGAGTTCAAACCCCAGGTTTGACACAGGTGTTTCTCATTTAAGGCGGAATATTCTTCAGTGGGAGGCGGCGTTCCCGTCGACAGCGAGGCGCCTGTGGTGACTTCGTCAATCTCAAGACTCGACCCGCCGGCTCAGTCTCTCGGAGGTGCTCATAGGGGTAGGGTGTGCGTGCGTGCGTTCATAGGGGTAGTGTGTGCGCGTGTATGTGAGCGTCTGCGTTGTACTGTGTTTCGCAAAAAAAATATATATGCATAACCCGGTGCATCCCTTTTTTACGGTCAGCCGAGTTTATTTAGGCCACAAAACTTTTTTTTTTGCGAGTGTAGGCCGCAAAACTTGACCATACCCTGATTTGTACTTGTAGTTCTGCAAGTACTTCTGCAGGTGAATTGCATGTCAGTTAGTCTGGGGTGCAGCCTTTTTTTTTTTTTTTTTTGAGAGGGTCTGGGGTGCAGCCGTGTAGGTGATTTGGGGAGCAGAGATGCAGAATGGCCCAGCTAGCAGGCAAGGAAACTCGCGAGGATTTTATCCTTGCTAGTTTCTTGTGAGAACATGCTATAAACCGAGTCTAATCCCTGTGATCCAAGTTTAGTCTGCAACCGTTGTGCTTCAGTTTTTTTTCAAAGCGGAACTAGTGCTTGCAGAGGTGCAGTGACTACTAGTGCAGATAAAAAGACCACATCCCGGCTGTGATCTGAAGTTCATGTGACTCTGGCGTTACTCTCAGATAGAGGAACCCTCCACATGCTGCACGAGAATCCTGCGCGCCTCGTGTACCGGTGATACCCAGTTGCGCACTAATGCTGATGCAGTGCCTTAATAAAGCCCGCATGCTACTGCTATGCTCGGCTCCCGTGCAGTATCCCCGTCCTTAATCCAGTGTAAGGAGTCTGTCCCTTTTGAGACTGAATTTGTGTTATCTGAACCGAAGAGACTGAGTTTGTTTTGTGTGAACTAAAAGACTGAACTTGTATGCAGCTTGTATATGCATCCTGATCACGACTATTAATGTTCCTTTTGGCACCAGCCAGAGAGCCAGAACTAGACTGATTGGATTCAGTTGCATTCATTATTTGCTCCTTACTAGTTGTACGTTACAATTGACACTTTACCAATTTGATTGGATAGTAAAGAGAAAAGGGACATGCTCGCATAGCTAATAAGAACTTTATTCCCAGAGTATTATCTTCTGCAGAGAATTGCAGACCAGGTGATTCCCCTGCACATCTTTACCTGACACATTATTGTACTTCTACGGCAGTTGTCGAACAGCCACTCGCTCGACGAAGCCAAAGGAAAAGAGAAAGAACGACATAGGAATCAACATGAGTGAAGAACAGGCGCACCTCGCGGCCTTTACATGTACTGATATACCTCCCTTAATCTTGAGTGCACCATATGGTGTAATGTAATACACAAAAACTCTATACATCTTTTTGCAGGAGAAGAAAACGAGCTAGTCAACACAGCCCACCACATATATTTCTTTATATATCCTAATCCTCCATTTCTTTTGAACAAAAAGAATCACAGGTTAACAACACGGCAGGGCTTTACGCAACCAACAGAAAAATGGTGAAAGAGAAAGAGAGAGGGGTGGAGGGCACTCTTTGTTTCAGCTGTCCCTTTGCTGTTGTGTATAGAACACCGGAGCCTCGTTGTAGCTCCGTTTTACCTATCGGAACCTGCCTGCTTACTCTTGGGTCCACGGCCTGGACACGATGTGGGCGTAGAGGAACTCGTTCCACGTGTCGGGCAGGCCCGGCAGGCACCAGTGTATGCAGTCGGCGTACGTCTTGGGGTCCGCCTGCTGCTCCGGCGTGAGAAGCTTCCCTGCCGGAGCGTGTGCACCGACGTGTGCGCGTCCTTGCGGAGCTCCGACAGCGCCGTGATGTCCACGAAGTGCACCGGCACGCGCCGGAACGTCCGCATCACGTCCTGGGCGCTGGCGTAGAGGCGCCAGTCCGTGCCGACGTCCAGCGACGCGCTCCGGTTGCTGATCGGCTGCGTCTCCATGGCGCATTTGATGCCGCCGTGGTTGCCCCATGCCTCAGGCCTGTCCACAGATGAAAATATATATAGCTCGTCAGCACAAAATAATACGAGCATCCATGCAATAGGCCGGCGGCTACAACATAACAACTGAGTATCTGATCAAATAGGTCGCACGTACATGTGCATCTCCGAAGGTGCAAGGGTCCTCTCTCATCACCTACCTCTCATTAGAGCTACCATAAAGCAAGCATGACTTGTTGGTTAACATCTAACGATCCCTGTCACTCTTTCACCCTTTTTTGCGAATTAAGGCAATGCCGAACGCAACACCTAATTGAAAGAGAAAGATCACTGCACACTCGGGTCTCGATCTATCTCCCATTCTCTCGATGAACCAATCCTCACGGAAACCGACCATTTCCAGCATGCATATTCTGAATTTGAAACTGAAGTAAAGAAACTCCTACCGAGAAAACAAAAACGAAGCAAAGAAAGGATGGCAAATGTACAATGCAAGCAAAGGATAAGACGTGGAAGGTAGCAGCAGGTCTGGAATGGCTTACGTGATGTGGTTGGGTGACATGCCCATGAAGAAGACGGTGGTTCTGTTGGGGTCAATGTTGCGGTCCACCCACTTGGCCCAGGTCTTGAGCACCTGGCTGTACGCCACGGGCCGGTCGACCGTCTCGTACGCGGTAGCCCCCTCGTCGAACGACCCTTTCCTGTCGTCGTCCAAAGGACAGTGTCGTCAGTGCCTCATGCATGCAGAGCTACTACCAATCAAACACAGATGGACGGACGTCGTCGAGAGATCGATGTTGCTAGACTTACAGGACTTTCATGTCGAGCTCGTTGAGCCACCAGATGTAGGTGTTGAAGACGAGGTAGTCGACGGCGAGCCAGTTCTTGGCGTGCTTGGCGATGGAGTGCCACTGGATGATCCGGTTGGGGACGCTGTGCACCTTGGGGTTGTCGGAGTTGGACTCCACCAGGAAGGGCGCCCAGTAGAACTCCACCGTCGCGTTGTAGTCGTGGGCGTAGAAGACGTTGCTGGAGCCGTTGTTGACGAACTTGGTGAGCGTCTTGCGGCCCTCGGGGATAACGGACTGAACCAGGCACACCATCGACTCCCACTGGTTCCGGTTCAGCGAATCCCCCACGAACATCAGCCGCTTGTTCCGCAACCGCTCCAACAGAAGCCGAGCGTCGAACCTGCATTATTTCGTCGTATCATTAGTTTTCAGCTCCAACCAAATCCGCAACATCCGGTTCCCAGCTTGCCACCGATGACAGCCATGTCGAAACAGCAGTACACTTATATAGTATTAAGTCACGTTGTGCGAGGCTGTCAGAAGCTCAGAGTGATACTGTGGGCTTACTTAATTTACCCAGGGACTCGAGGACAGTCCAAGACACAGCTTACTAGCTACCTCCACTGATCGATCCTACTCTAAGCATGCACGAATCTCGAACCTTGTATTAATGTATCTGACACGCTGACTTTTGGTTCAAGAAAGTGGTGTTTGTCAATGTCTCGTACGTTTTCCGACGAATGCAGAAAACGACAGCAAAATAAGCGTCAGTTTCCGGAACTGACGGAGGTTCCGGAAACGGATGATGATCTCCGGCGCGAATCAGTGCGCACGCTGACAAACCTGACCGGCCTTTCAGCCACACGTTCCGGCGTGGATCCCTCCCCGAAATTCGCTGGAAAAACGGCAGTCACAAAGAACGGGAAAAGAACGTACCGCGGGAGATCGCAGTCGGTGGGCTGCCACCGCCACTTCTGGTAGGAGTCGTCGCGGCGGCCGTTGCGCATGCAGGTAACCTGCTCCGTCAGGAACTCGCACTGCGCCTCCTTGTACACCGGCGCGTTCACCTCGTCGTACACCCACCTGCCGCGGTACAGGTCGCACGTCTCTGGCACGCTCACCACGGTCCGCAGCGCCGCCGTCGCCGCCGCGGCCTTCGCCGTGGAGGCCCTCTCGGCAAGCTCCTCGTCCTCCCGCCGCTTCGCCTCCTCCGCTCCGCTTCCGCCTCCCAACACTCTAGGCAGCGTCACGTCCCTGTCCTTCTCCTGCCCCTCCTCCTCCTTCGCGGCGGCGTTGGCCACGGCATTGGTGGTCTTGGCCACAACTGTCTTGGTGGTGGTGTTAGCGGTGGCAGCCGGCCGAAGGGGCGCGTCGAGGACGCGCACGATGACCTCCTCTCCGCGCTTCGCGAGGGTGGTGACGGCCTGGTGCGCGGCGGCCTCGGCCTCCTGCAGTAGGTGGAGGTCGGGGGACTTGGCACGGAGCGCGCCGGCGCCGAATGGGAAGTCGGCGATGGACTTGATGTCCTCATTGTACAGGAACGTCGCGAACACGAACAGCGAGAACACCACCGCCGCCATCGACAGCGGCGCGCCGTTCTTCCGCGCCGCCACGCCCGCACCCAGCGCCGCCTGCTTCATCGCGTACGGCGCCGACCCGAACACCGACTTGCGCCGCTGCTGCATGCTGGGCGAACTCCCGCTCCCCGCTCCCGCGCTTTAAAGAAACTCACCGCCACCGCCACCACCCCGGCCAGCCGGCCTTTGCTTGCAAGCCAGGAAAGATCGACAGCGTAAGCAAAATCTTCTTTAGTTCCTTTGCTAGCTAGCTCCTATCTATGTATCTAGCTAGCTATCTCCCTCTACCCTCTGTATGAAATGAAACAAAATGGAGCTGGTTCTTCTTCTCCCGCGCGCCTTGTCGCGGTTGCTGTGTCTCCCCGCCTGTCCTTCTCGGCTGGCTCGTCTCCCTATATACGAGCCAGGCTATCCCTTTACGAGTTTGGTGCCCTTTTGTTGGGAGTTTGCCTTTGCTTCCCTTTGCTATGTTTGGTTTGGTTCGCCTGCTTTCTTCTTTTATTGTTGCCCAATCTCTTCTCTCCACCAACACTCCAGATTACACTCTCTATTGTACCGCAGGTACTGCTAGTAGGAATTAATTCACTTTCACTTTGAGATAGCTTACAACATTTATTATTTGAGTACCCGATTTCCTCCTCAATTTCCTCCTCAATTTCCTCGGTGGTATACTATTGTAGCGGCGTCGGTCAAATGAGTTAACATGTAATCGAGCACCTTTTCCGTTCCTTGCCTTGTTGGCGTTGCGCATGCGTATATATTCTGGCTACTAGTAGTATTTAAACGTTGCTTGTTAATCGCTGTACCATTTCCATGATTTTCGTTTTTGGTACGAGATGCAGATGGTTCAATGGTCGCAGGTATGTTCTTTTGTGACATGGAGTGGTTAGACTGTGGCTGTCTTTCATGGTAAAGGGTGGCGAGATCGGGAAGCAAGCAATGACGAGCGTAGAGACCACCCTGGCGGCCGGGGGCGGCTTCGTCGCCACTCCTTACTTGCACGAGATCTTTCTTTGCTGTATTTGGATGCGTCACGTCGTATTGTATTCCGTACACATCAGTCAAGAATCATGATGGAATGAACCAGACAACGATGCTGTAGCTAAATTTTTCAGGCTTCAGAGTTCATCAGAACTAGGGGTGCAACCGTGCAAGCGCCTCCCGCTTCGTCCCGCAAAACGTATCAGTTAGCTCATAATTGATTCATTTGTCTAAAATTACACCACGTTCACATTTGTAATGTGATGTTCTCCGCCAGCCCGCCCCGCCTGCAGATATTCTGAACGTTCAGATGGTGTTAGCGCAGTGAAACCATATATCCACCAACTATCATGCCCGTCAAATTTGCATCCAACAGTTCCTCAAAAATTTGCATCCAACGAACAATATGATTCCTGCTAATTAATGTTTTGATAAAATAAAAAATCTTGTTAATGCGTGTTTTTTGTTAATTCATGTCCGGTTATTTCTCATTAGTAATGAAATCCAAAAAATAAATTACATAAATCCAAAAATTATTGATAATGCATTGATATTTGAAAAATTATTTATAATTTGTGCACAGATCGTAAAGCAGTTGGACGTCCCAGATAAGCGGGGGACATCCAACTAGGTGTGGAGTTGCATTTTGCCTAAACAATTGCACATATCACAATATCATTAGGCAGCGTTGTGTGAATGGAACTATTGATAACTCGGTTAGAGCCGTAGGGAAAAGGATTACTGATTACTCCGTTCTTCAAACACTTGAAATGGATATAACAGGTTAGAGTCCTGAAGCACATAAATGGTATCACCAGGGAGAAAGTTGATGTATCTCTTATAGGTCGTTGTTCTGTTCTCTGTAGAGTATAACACATTCTTGGGTCTTGTGATTTCTGTGAATGCTTACATAATACATCTAATCTTCGCATGACAGGTCTTGTGATTTCCGCGGTTAGGAGGACTAAACCCCAAGGTCATCGCGTCCCGTGTCTTCTCAATCTCCAAAACAGAAAAATTGTCTTGTCCATGATGCATTCCACGAAAATCAGTGGTTAGCTCGAATTGACTTCACAAGTGGCCTCATGGTGAAACAGCTCATCGAAATCATCACGCTTTGGAATCATCTCTATGACAGTTAGGCATGGCCGATGACATCTCTTGGAAGTTATCGGCATCGGGGGAGTGTTCGGCCAAGTCTGCGTTTAAAACTCAATTTCTTTGTGGGGGTGCGACGACCATAAAATTTTGGGTGTGGACAAATTGGGTGCCACACTGAGTTTTGCAAAACTCTTCGGTGGCTTATTTAATATCCGACAACGGATAGACTTGAAAAGTGGGGGTGTGATGTCTACTACACGCTTCTATCCGACAACTCATGGTAAGTATCCCTTTAATCTATTATCCATAGAATCACACACGACACGCACACTGTCAACTTCGCATAGTGGGATAAAGGTGACTCCGGAAATTATAATAGATAAAACCAATTGAGTAGCATATCCATGACATAATGAAGGGGAAACATCTACGAATTCAACTAGATTACAATACTCATGATCACATAAAGATCACACCAAGTGAGAGAGATAAACCACATAGCTACAGCAAGAGCCCTCAGCCCCGATGAAGGACTACTCTCGGCGCATCATGGGAGGCAACAACGGCGATGAAGATGGCTTCGGGGGCAATTCCCCGTCCTGGCAGATTACTGGAACATGATCTTCTGTCCCCCGAATTAGGGTTTTTGCTGGCGACGGAGCTCTGGAACTTTTCTCGAGAAATCCTTCGGGGCTCGTCGTTTTTAGGACTGGAGGGATTTTATAGGCGAAGAGTCGACGAAAGGCGGTAACAAGGGGGGGGGGGGGGGGGCAGGCGGGCTGAGGGCGTGGGCCCACCCCTGGCCGCGTCCAGAGGCCGCCTCCTCCACTGGAAGGTACCCTCCGGCTGATCTTCGGGCTCCGTGGCTTATTTGTGCTGGAAATAATTCACGTAAATTTTCGTCCAATTCCGAGCACTTTCATTATTGGGCCTTTTCTGCAATGCACAGACAAAACAGACAGAAACTGGCACTGGGCACTAGGTTAATAGGTTAGTCCAATAAATGTCATAAAATGATATAAAACTGTAGAAGAAACATGTGGCATTTGATATAAAACAAACATGGAACATAAAAAATTATAGATACGTTTGAGACGTATCAGCATCCCCAAGCTTAGTTCCTACTCGTCCTCGAGTAGGTAAACGATAACAAAGATAATTTTTGAAGTTACATGCTACCAACATAATCTTGATCCAATAGTAATGTAAAGCACATGAACTGGATGAAGTGATCAAAGTCAATAATCTATAGTTGCTACAAAGTAAACAGTGAGCAAACAAGATAAATCATACAAATAAAAACCTTTCATGAATAGTACTTTGGAGCCAAGGAGCTATAAGTCTTTACATAAAAGTTAGCTCACCAAGCAATATTTTCCAATCAAAAGTGTTTGACCAACACAAAGGAAGATTTAAGTTTCAGCATTTGCTTCAACTTTCAACATATTTATCTCATGGATATTGTCAACACAAAGAATAAGAGGAAATCATAATGCTAACATATAACCATTCTTGTACCAAAGTTGACGCTAGTGTTTGCTTGTGGAGAAAAGACATGGATAGGAAAACTGAGTCAACATAAAAGTAAAAGAAAGGCCCTTTCGCATAGGGAAGCAGGGATTATATCATGTGCTAGAGCTTTTTAGTTTTTGAAAACATATAGAGAGTAAAAATATTTTGAGAGGTGCATGTTATGGTCAATGAATGGTAGCAAACAATACAGTATTACCCCTGCCAACCAGACTTTTTAAGAGTGTATCCCATTGAGGAACGTTATTTCTGCAGCAAGCAGATCATTCCTCTTTTCTCCTTTGTTTACACATGCAGATGTTTGACTGAATGCTCAGGAACAAAATGTGAGGAGAGTTTTTGGTGAAAGTTGTAAATTAATTTGGGGCTAGGCACCCCGCTGCTAACTCTTTTGCAAAATTATAGACAAGCAGATGAAGCATGCAAGTCAAGAGTAAAGTCTGTTTGACAAGTGTAATAAAGATCATCTACCACTTCCTCATGAGCTAGAAACAGAGACATGATGACGTGGATCACACGTTCGTTGGGAGACCCCAAGAGGAAGGTATGAAGCAGTGTAGCAGCAGTTTCCCTCAGTATGAAACCAAGGTTTAATCGAACCAGTAGGAGCAAGAAATCACTTGAAGGGGTCATAAATCATGTGCTAGAGATTTTTAGGTTTTTGAAATCATATAGAGAGTAAAAATAAGTTTTGAGAGGTGTTTGTTAATTGTCAACGAATCAGAAAATGGAAAGTACAATATGACCCCTGCCAAACAGACTTTTAAGAGCGGCTCCCATGAAGGACGTTATTTCTACCAGCAAGGCAGATCATCCCTCTTCTCTTTTGTTTACACATGCAGATATTTCACTGTTTGTCATTACTTGACTGATAAATTAGGGCAAAAATGTGAAGAGAATTAAGCGGTTAAAGTTGTAATTAATTTGAACTGGGCACCCCATTTGCCAGCTCTTTTTGCAAAATTAATGGATAAGCGGATGTATATGCCGCTAGTCCGGTGGTAAAGTCTGTTTGACAGTTGACATAAAGATATCCACCCCGTCCTCATGAGCTTGGTAAACATTGACACAAAAAGGAGTAATAATTTTTGAATAATTTAAAGGTAGCACATGAAAAATTTACTTGGAATGGCAAGGAAATACCACATATAGGTAGTTATGGTGGACACAGATGGCATGGATTTTGGCTCAAGGTTTTGGATGCACGAGAAGCATTCCCTCTCAGTACAGAGTTTAGGCTAGCAAGGTTATTTGAAGCAAACACAGGATATCAACCGACACAGCAAGACTTATATGAAAACATATTGCAAGCATTATAAGACTCTACACTGTCTTCCTTGTTAACCAAACCCTTTTACTAGAAAATATCTAGACCTTAGAGATACCAATCATGCAAACCAAATTTCAACGAGCTTTACGGTAGTTCTTCATTAATAGGTTTTAACTACATGATACAAAAGCTTAAACATGAACTACTTAATAACTCAAAACAGTTGACAAGTATCAAATTATCCAATACAGTGATCTAAAAAATATGTAAGCTTTTTCCATTATACCAACTACCACATGCAACATTTTCTGTTCCAACCAAACACCAATCAATTTATTTCAACATAAACTCTCCAAACAATTATAAGTGAAGCAAGAGAATACTTTCTTTAAAAGAACTAACAGCTCTGAATAAGAGATGCATGAAAAACAGGAGCTAAAAGCATAGCAATAGCTAGATAAGAATACTCAACAAGTATAAGTGAAGAATAGGAGTATTCATATGAAAAAGCGGAGCGTGTCTCTCTCCAATCAAGAATGCTAGGGTCCAATCAAGTTGACCATAAGAAAAAATAAAATACTGAAAATAAAAGCACACATACGCTCCAAGTAAAGCACATATGATGTGAAAGAATTAAAATATAGTTTCACTAGAGATGACCTGATAAGTTGCTGATTAAGAAGGGGATGCCTTGGGCATCCCCAAGCTTAGACGCTTGAGTCTTCTTGAAATATGCTGGGGTGATCCATGGGAGCATCCCCAAGCTTAAACTCTTCACTCTTCTTGATCACATTATATCATCCTTCTCTCTTGACCTTTGAAAACTTCCGCCACACCAAACTCAGAGTAATTCTCATTAGAGGGTTAGTGCACAATCAAAAACTCACATGTTCTATAAGGACACAAACATGACCGTTACTTTTAACATTAACTACTGCCACTGATGTTATGTGAAGCTCTTCACCCTAAAAAAGAATTCCACTCAACACTAGTAAAAGAGAGAATGCGAAAAATAAAAGACAGAATCTGTCTAAACAGAACAGTCTGTAAAGACGAATTTTTTCGAGGCACTTACGTTGCTCAGATCGAAAAACTTCGAACTAATGAAAGATGCGTACATATCTGAGGATCACGCAAAAAAATTGCAGATTTAAATAATTTTTCTGTGATTTTACAGAAGTAAAACGGTGAACAGCAGAAATCTGTTCCTGCGCAGAAACCCAAATCTAGCATCATCTTCCTATTAGAGGCTCCACTTGGCACAACAATGCGATAAAATAAAGATACAAAGGAATTGTTACAGAAGTAAACAACTCCTTGACTCAAAAAGAAAAGAAAAATTGCAGAAATAAAATAATGGGTTATCTCCCATAAGCGCTTTTCTTTAACGCCTTTCAGCTAGGCGCAGAAAGTAAGAATCAAGTGTTTCCAAGTGAAGAAGCATCAACAGAAAGGTTGGAAGTTTTCTCAACAATACATTGTATCTTATCTATATAAGTTTCAGAAACTCCTCTTTCATTACTTTTAGGCACACTATCCTCATCAAATAAATTTTCAGGAACAATCCAATCAAAATTCTTTTCTAGTGCCTCATGCATTCCTACAAGCTTAAAAGGTATTGGTATTTTGACTTCTCCCTCATAATTGGGTTCATTAGTGTACTTAAGCCTATCTTTTTCTAGCTTCTCAAGTGTATTAGCAATATCAATAAAATAGCCAAGCATCTTATACCGAATGAAAACTTTTCTAGCCTCCCCAACAACATCACCAAATTCTTTAAGAAGAGTTTCTAAAACAAAATCTTTCTTTTCACCTCTTTCATATCATGAAGTTTAAGAAACATTTGCTGCATTATTGGATTAAGATTAACAAACCTAGCTTCCAACATGTGAACCAAAGAGGCAGCAACAATTTCATAATTAGGGGCAAGTTCTACTAAGGATCTGTCTTCAAAATCTTTAAGTCTACTAACATGACTAAAGAATTCTTCAATGTTATCTCTTTCAATGATAGACCCACTTCCCACCGGTATATCTTTTAAAGTAAACTTAGGGAGAAGCATGATGAAATAAAAAGAAAGTAAACCGAAATAAGGTAAATGCAAGTAACTATTTTTTGTGTGTTTTTGATAAATAAAGCAAACAAGACTAGATAAAAATAAACTAAACAAGACAATAACAAAGTAAAGAGATTGGAAGCGTGAAACTCCCCTTGCAGAAATCCTCTTGCTCCTCGGCAACGGCGCCAGAAAAATGCTTGATGACATGGATCACACGTTCGTTGGGAGACCCCAAGAGGAAGGTATGAAGCAGTGTAGCAGCAGTTTCCCTCAGTATGAAACCAAGGTTTAATCGAACCAGTAGGAGCAAGAAATCACTTCTGAAGGTTGTCAGTGGCGCGCTGACGTGGAACCTGCACACAACACAATCAAACTACTTTGCCCCAACGAAACAGTGAGGTTGTCAATCTCACCGGCTTGCTGAAAACAAAGGATTAAACGTATGGTGTGGAAAACAGTAGTAAATTGCAGAGAATGAAAAGAACAATGTTTGCAGTTGGTTGTATTATCAGTGTAAAAGAATGGACCGGGGTCCGCAGTTCACTAGTGGTGTCTCTCCATAAAAGATAACTAACATGCTGGGTGAACAAATTACGGCTGGGCAATTGACAAAATATTGAGCGCATGACAATGCATATATATGACATGATGACTACTATGATATTCATGTGGGCATTACGACAAAATACATAGACCGTTATTCAACAGCGTCTATGACTAATAATCCACCTCCAGGTTGTCATACCGAGTTCCCCGTTGGTATTAAGTTGCAAGCAACGGATAATCGCATTAAGTAATGTGCGAAATGTAAACAAATGCATTAGACCTAATGGCGCACCCTTAAGCTAAGCATCGGTTATTTTATCCCTAGTGGCAACAGCACATCCACAATCTTAGAAGTTGCTGTCACTCTCCCAGATTACCGGAGGCATGAACCCACTATCTAGCATAAATACTAACTCTTGGAGTTACAAACATCTACTTGGCCAAATTATCTACTAGTAACGGAAAGCATGCAAGATCATAAATAACATATAACATAGATTGATAATCAACTTGACATAGTATTCAATATTCATCGGATCCCAGCAAACACAACATGTAGCATTACAATAAGATGATCTTGATCATGATAGGCAGCTCACAAGATCTAAACATGATAGCATAAAGTGGAGAGACAACCATCTAGCTACTGCTATGGACCCGTATTCCAAGCATGAACTACTCACGCATCACTCCGGAGGCAGGCATGGTGATGTTGAGCCCTCCGGTGATGATTCCCCTCTCCGGCAGGGTGCCGGGAAGAGCTTATGAACCCTCCCAAGCTAGGGTTGACGGCGGCGGCGTCTCTGAAACTTTTCGTGGATAATGGCTCGGGTATTTAGGGTTTTCCGTGAAGATGAATAAATAGGAGAAAGGGCGGCGGCTGGAGACGCCCGTGGGGCCCACACCACCCCACGGCGTGGCAGGGGGTGGGGCCGCGCCACCCCATGGTGTGGCTGGCTCGCGGCCCCCCTCTGTCTCTCCTTTGGACTCCGTGTACGTATTGGAAAAATAGGAGGTCCTGTCCAAGTTTCGTCCAATTCCGAGAATATTTCCAGACTAGCTTTTCTGGAATACAAAAACAGCAGAAAACAGGAACTGGCACTGTGGCATCTTGTTAATAGGTTAGTCCCAGAAAATGCATAAAAATGCTATGAAGTGTATATAAAACATGTAACAATTGGAATAATATCAACATGGAACATCAGAAATTATAGATACTTTCTCAAATTCACAAATGTCTCCTCGAGATCCTCGAGGAGAGTATGTTTCTCCTTAGTTTTGATGACAATATCATCGACATACACTTGCACATTTTTGCCCATCTGAGAGTGCAGGCATTTCTGCATACACCTCTGATAAGTTGCCCCGGCATTTCTCAGACCAAAACACATGACACGATAGCAATACGCCCCATACGGGGTAATAAAAGCAGTCTTTATTTGATCCTTTGGGTTCAGTGGTATCTGGTGAAAACCAGAGTACGCATCGATGAAAGATAACAGTTCACAACCAGCAGTGGAATCGATCACTGATCAATCCGAGGTAATGGAAACGGATCTTTTGGGCACGCCTTGTTGAGGTTAGTGAAGTCAATGCACATGCGCCACACCTTGACCACGGCTGGCTCGTCTTTCTTCTTTTCCACCAGACCGGATTGGATATCCAGTCCGGATGCAGTACCTCCATTATGAACCCGGCTGCAAGCAACTTAGCCAGCTCGTCCAGCACCACTTGTCTCCGGTCGTCTGAGAGACGACGGGTCGGTTGCCTCACCGGTTTCACCTCTGGCCTAACAAATAAAGAGTGCTCTGCCAACTCCCTCGGAACACCTGGCAGGTCCTTAGCCGACCATGCAAAGATATCCCGATTCTCACGGAGGAAGTGACAGAGCTCGCCTTCCTATTTCTCGCCTAGCCCGGTCCCAATGATGGCCACATGCTCTGGGTGCTCCGGGTCAATGGGGATTTCTTGGTCTCCTTGGGTACCTCGAACGCCGCAGTTGAGTCCGGGCTCATCAGTCCGGACAGGCCGAGCTGTGTTGACTGCGCCATTGCCACCACTTGATGCAGCTTCTTCTTCTCGGCTGCGATCACCAAAGACTCGGCTAGATTAGATCCCGCCGAGGCACACTGAATGCTCGCTTGTAGTCACCCGAGATGGATATGATCCCATTAGGCCCTGGCATTTTCATCTTCAGGTATGCAACATGGGTGGAAATCATGAACTTGGCCAAAGCCGGCCTTCCAAGCAGTGCATGGTATGCACTCTCCAAGTCCACCACCTCGAACTCGATACTCTCAACTCGGCAATTTTCCTTGGTTCCAAATGCTACATCCACCCATATCTTGCCCATGGGTGCACAGGAAACGCCGGGCACAATCCCATGAAAAGTACAACTGCTTGGCATCAACTGATTAGGCGAGATGCCCAATTTCACCATTGTGTCTCGGTACATGATGTTGATGGCACTGCCATTGTCCACCAGAACTCGGGTGAACCTCACATTGTTGGTAGGCCCACACAACGTTGGATCTACCACCAGGGCATACTTTCCAGGGCTCGGCATGATCCGAGGTGTGTCCTTTCTGCTCCAAGTGATCTCCTGCTCAGACCAGTTCATATAGGTCGGCACCACCGGCATTACTGCATTCACCTCCATGGCACGCCTCTGCACGCTCTTCTTGTCAGTTGGCTCGGTCACAAAGACCACATAGCTCGCATGAACCTCTCTATAGTCATTTCCGGGGTATTCATACTGCTGACTTGGTCCGGCACCATTGTTGTTGTTATTACCTCGGACATTCACACATTCACGGGTCTTGCTGCTGCAGGCCTCGGAAGAGGTGCAGTGGTTACCGGGGTAACATTTGCTCCGGACAGATTAGGGTGGGACCTCGGCTGAAATCTCTGAGGTGGTGGTCCTGTTCTGATTCCTCCGGCCCTTGCCCCCTCTTCTCTGATTCTGCGGTTCCAGCTGCACTGCCGGGTTGAATGGTTGGCTGGCTTGCGCGGGTCGGTCGTATGGTAACAGCACGGACCATCTATCATTGATTCATAGGTCATGGGTGGCTCCGGGTTCGGACTAAATGCCGGACCATTGATTTTTGGCCTCTGGACACCTCCAGCTCCGGGCTGATCCGGGTTCACCGCTGCAACTTGGTTGGAGGGTATGGATAGTCCGGCTCCCTCCTCTTCTGTCCGAACTCCTGACGGTCATTACACCTTGGTCCGAGCCGGTTGTTTATTGGCTCCCTCCTTCTGTTACGTGCTCCTGCCTCTGCTGCTGGCTGCATCGGATCACCCAGGGCATAAGAATCTGCAACCCGGATTGTTTCTGCTAGGGATCTCGGCATATCTCTCTGGAGCCTCTGCCACAGCATGCTGCCATGTCGACACCATCTGCAAACCAGGAAATGGCCTGTGCCTCTACCACTCCTTCACAGGAATTCCGAACATTGCTCCACCGAGTTAAGAATTCTCGGTCAGTTTCATGATCATCTTGCTTACATGCCGCCAGGAGCTGAGGTCGGTTTGGCCTCTTGTATGTACTAGCAAAGTTGCTGTTAAACGCCAGCTCCAAGTCTATCCAGGAGTTGATACTATACTCCGGCAAATTATTCAGCCAGATCCGAGCTGGACCTTCCAACATGTGCGGGAGATACCGGACCGCCCATCGGCGATTGCCCCCCGCAATGTGCACCGAGGATACATAATCTGTCAGCCAATCTTGTGGCTTGGTGCTCCCATTGTATGGCTTGGTGTTCCGACCTAACTGGAACTGAGATACTGGTGGTGGTGGCTCCTTCATGATCCGAGGTCCAAAACACGCCGGACCAGGAGGGCCTTCCTCCTCCAGTTGCTCAGACAAGTAGAGTCTATCCAGCTTGTTACGGACATCGCCTGGAGCTAACATCCGACCTCCTATCCGAGGTCCCAACGCCCCATCCACTCTGTGGTATCCAGCTCGTGCCATGGCCGAGTCTCCATCATCATATCGGTCATCGCCTTGACCGACGTTCTGAGGTTGCTGAACATACTCCGGCTCTCGCTGATATTGCCCCTGCTGCCGAGGTTGTTGCTGATACCTCGGGGGCGGAGGTGGTTTACCTCGGCCAGCCGATGCCGCTTGACCGCCGTTCTGATTTCCCTGACCGGAGTTACCCTTAGCCCGGCTCGCATTGCCTGGGCCGGGGTTTCCCTTAGCTCGGCTAGCATTGCCCTGGCCCACCTTCTGCTTTGCTGCTAGGACTGGATCATACATCTGCAGCTGCTGGTTCTGACCCGAGGTGACACTCCGGGCTCGATCGGCTCCTCCGACGAGTGGAGACGAGGCTTGCCCCTTGGACACCTGACTGACTGGCCTAGCTGAATAAACCATCTCTGAATCACCAGCCCCGGCATTGCTCTGCGGAGAGCCTCATTCTGCTGGTTAGCCACATATACTAACTCATTGACTCGCTTCTGCTGCGCACGCCATGCATCTCCAGATAATCCGGATAGCTCGGCCCTGCCTGCCTCGGCAGCTCTGAGGTTCTTAGCAGGGGAACTATACACCGGCCTTCCAGTTGACACGCGACTCCCACTCCTAGCCGAGGTGGTAGGTCGAGCCTCCCTGTTTATCTCATCATTGAGCCCCTTGCCTCTCTGCCGCACCTCGGCTCCCCTATGTGTATCAACCGCTACCGGGGTGAAGCCATTCGCTGCATTGTACTCGCGCAGATCTCTATTGAACTCATCTCTAGCTGTTATCATTGCTACAGCCTCCTTCTGCAACAGGACACGCTTTGCCTCTAGGTCGGCCACAGTCACTACTATGTCCACTCCTGGATTTACTGGGTCTGCCAGTGTATCCACTATCTCTACCAGGGTCGCACCTCGGCCCGCAGCTCTGGGGTGCCAGGCAAGTCCTTCTCTAGCCTGGGCTTTGCAGATCTCACCTTAGCAACCTCGGCTGCCTTGGACTGGCTGGCATCTACTTTGCCAGCGGCGTCAACCGGACCTGTCACCATCACCTCTACGCAGCTCTCGGGGCGAGTGATACGCCGACCTAAAGCCGCGAGGAGAGGAGTTTCGTCGTCCACGAGCACCTGCTCCGGGTACCCGCGAACAACCTCGACAGCAACGTACGTGACGAAGCTGCCGAGCATCATGGTGAAGCCGTGCTCGGGGAAGGGCTTGCCGGCGAAACACCCCGCGTTGTCGCTGATGAAGGTGAACTCTCCGATCTTGGCGACAAGCCCGGAAAGAACACGCTCGCCTGAGCCCGTCCGGATGAAAACTCCCTCCAACGCCTCAATCTGCCCCACGGTGGGCGCCAACTGTCGTGGTGGGATCACGGCAGATGCCATAGGTATGGCTAAGATGGGGCCGAATGGTCGTTGGGGGAATCCGGGGAGGGTTTATGCACTCAAGAAGTGCACACGCAAGAACACGCAAGAACACGAACAAAGAACCAAGAAAGCAAGAACACAAAACACACCACGATGTACCCTGCTTCGGGGCCCTCTTGCGGAGGTAACACCCCTACTGCAGCACTATCCTAGTCAGTGTATAGCTCAAAGTGACAAGTACAAGCTGCTCCTCGAGCTGTATGATGATACAATGGTGAGAACTTGAGGTGGAAGATGATGCTACAAAGAGAGGAAAAGGCACTCCGAGCTGAACCGAGGTCTCTCCGAGGTGTTCCGAGCTTCCTCTCTCTCTTTCTCTCTTGATCTTGATCCTGGATCGTCCCCTCTAGCAGGAGGGGGTGAAGCCCACTATATAGGCCAGCCGGGTTACCATTGTGCCCCTCGCAGAACACTGTTGCCATGCCTCTGCAACGGTCACCACCGTACCACCGTACCTCGGTCGGGGACAAGACGTGGCTTGCCCATCTCCTGTAGCCTAACGGCAGAGCTAGCATGTCCCCTCTGACCGAGACAGGACGTGGCCTGGCAGAGCTACCTCGTAGCCTTTACCCAGACCTCGCGTGGTCAGCGGTCGGAGACGTGCAGGCCCGCCGAACCCGGAGCACGCCTCTGCCATGCTCCTTGACAGACGCTCCCGTGTCAGGCGCTCTAGTACCCGGCTGGAAGTGACAGGAGCATTGACTCCGGCCCGACCTACAGCCCACCACCTCGGTTAGCTCGGCACGGATGTGACGGGCTCCGTACCTCGGGTCTTGCGCTTAATATCTTTTACTAGCTCGGATCTTACTTCCTTCCCACAGCTTCTCCTGCACCCACAACACAAACCACCGCACTGAGGTAGTTAGGTCGGCAGAACATAGCTCGGACAGTGAACCTCGGCCCTGGCCAACAGTATACCTCGGACCCCTCTGGGCCAAAATAGGTCGGCCTGTACTCTCCAGGTCAAGATGAAGCTCGGAACTTCCCAGGCCCAAACAGGTCGGCCCTTTCCGTACCTCGGCACAACTTCGAACACCACCTTATGCCAAGCCTTGACCCTACCCGGGGATACTCCCCGACAATACATCTTGATGTTACCGTTTTTGCTACAATTTTGTGTCTTATGTTTTACAAATTGATGGGTTAGACCGGATCCGTGTGTGGCATCTTGAAATTACTATTTTTCTACATGTTTGTCATATTTCATTATGTGTTGTATTTTTAGATGATTACATGTTTAACTCTAGCTGACATGTTGTAAGAAGGATCTTTTTTTACACTGTGCAAGAAATTATGATTAACGATCTTATGTCATGTTACCAGCATCCGCTAGTAACATATAGAAAATATGTAATCAAGAGGGAAGGGATGTGAAAGTACATCTAGTAGTCTCGATGTGGCCTTTTGATGATAGATGAGACATGGTTAAGAAGGACTAACATGCTCGCTAGTGTACACATAAACAATCCTCATAGGTGATAGGTTTAACCACCCTAAAATTTAATCCTTCTCTAAGATATGTAAATGGCGCGAAGTCGCCAAGTTGTGAATTCATAGGAGATGAACACTCAAGACAAGCAAAAGCGTGGAAATGCGAACCAGAAGCAAGAGTCTCAAGAGATGAAGAAACACGCAGTCACTGAGATGAGGCAAGAAGCCTCGAGAAATGAAGATGGCGCAGAGACGCCAAAATTGAAGATTCTTCATGAGATGAAAAAGCATAAAGATGCGATGTTGA
The DNA here is from genome assembly GCA_947311845.1 of Poa pratensis. Lineage (NCBI taxonomy): Eukaryota > Viridiplantae > Streptophyta > Magnoliopsida > Poales > Poaceae > Poa > Poa pratensis. Next base: position 29,650,840 of record CAMZMU010000066.1, on the reverse strand, counting down.
GGTAAAGCCTCGAGAAGAAGCAGGGGATCGCTAAAGCGTGAAGATGCGAAGTTAAGGTGAATCCTTAAGATGAAGCGCGGAGTCGCTGAAGCATGAAAACATGAAGTTGAGGATCAATTAAAGATAAAGTCTCAAGAAGATCCCTCCGGACGTGGAGTGAAGATAGTGTGGAATTCATGGGATATGAAGTCTTGAGATGAATAAGACTAAAAAACAGAGAATGTGAAGACCTAGAGTAGGTGCTTCAGTTTTTATGCTTTTGCGTCATAGGAAAATCAATACTATTAAGAGGGGTTAGATCTCTTAGGAGAAGTGAATCTTGATAGCCTGCTCCGTTAGACTCACGATATAAGAAATGTATCAATGGAAATCTCTTACGCATCGATATTGGTAGATGAATAACTAACATGAACATGAAGTAGAACTGAGTGTAGCAGTAGAGAGTATATTAGGCAAGTTTGAACATTAAGCAAAACTTGTTACAGTTGTAGAGCTTATGCAGAGAGAACATGAAGCATCACTGGCTGGACAGTAGACCTTGTGTTAAGTTGGCTTAAACATGAAGCGGAACTCTGTACAACAACAAAGCTTATTTCGATCTACAAAAAAGTAGAGCTTATGTTGAGTCTAATTCTTCAGTAAGAAACACGATTTCTCTTGGAATTGATGGTTCGGGGGGGGGGGGGGGGGGGAGGGGGGGGGGGTGGGTGGGTGGGTGGGGATGGATACAATACGATTAAGGTATTTTCCTGTAATGACTAGTATGCGGACTAGGCCTATAAAAGCCACCCGAGCCCCATCGGGTAGGGTTGAAATACTTGGTGATAGTGAACTGATATCTTGCGATATTAAAAGTTGTTGCCCACTATGCTCTTGAGAAAATTTCCTTGAGAAAAAGAAAGAGAGCCAGCGTAGCTGAGCACGAGTCAATATCACTTTCAAGCCGACAGAGATATGGTTGTTACTCTTGGATATTAGAACTCCTACACAGATAGGAGTCAGTTGTCTCGATTATCCAGCCCATGGAATTGCCGCGACAAGTCTTTTCATGTGTAAGCCACTAATATTTGCACTTGCATTTATTTAATTTCAACTTTTCTATTTTATATTCTCAACTGAGAAATCAACAATGGCGTCTATGTGGTATAAGAACGGAGCTCATGCTGAAACAAGAATCTTCAAGTGTCTGTCTTTCGTACGAGCGTTGTCATGAGGTCTTGTGTCTCTCTGCTTGTTGAATTAGCACAACATAATTATGTGGGCTTAAGTGTCTCTCTCTTCTTGCATGCTGTATCACTACTAGGAAAACCCTTATAGATAGGTTACATTCTGTGGCGCACCCTTAATTGGTGCGCCACAGAAATATGAAATATATTTCTGTGGCGCACCAGGCGTGGTGTGCCACAGAAAGTCATTTTTCTGTGGCACAGGTAGCCATTTGCGCCACAAAAATGTGACTTTCTGTGGCGCACAATGGCCAGGTGCGCCACAGAAAGTTATCCGGGGGGCGGGTTAAAATTTGAAAAAACTAATTCTGTGACGCACCTGGCACGTGCGCCACAGAAAGTTGACATTCTGTGGCGCACAGCCAGGTGCGCCACAGAATTGTGACATTCTGTGGCGCACCAAGCTTGGTGCGCCACAGAATTATTTTTTTCAAATCCCACCCCCCGTGGATCGCCTTTTTTGTCTTGCAGGAAGTAAAAGAAAATGATAAAAATTTCAATAAATAGAATCCTTTGACATGTAGTTACGTATGAGTGTCTAGTAGGTATAGAAATTTTGAATATGAATTTTGACCTTTTCTGCAACAAACAGGAAAAAAAACTTGTAACGGCCATAACTTTTGCATACGACGTCGAAATAACGCAAATATATGTCAAAAAATCGTGAGAAAAATCCGAGTTCGAATCCACCAGGGTTTACCCGGTCAGCAATTCACAGATTCCTCAAATTTCAAAAAAAAAAAAGTTATTTCAAACAGACGATTTTTCGCAGCAAAATCAAAAAAAATTCAAAAAATTCAAAAATTGCAAAAAAGATACAGAAATGTATAACAAAGAAGATTGTTGACTTTTCTTGACTTTTTTTATTTTTTTAGATTTTTTGAAATTTTTTGAATTTTTGGATTTTCTGGATTTTTTGAAAATTTTAAAGTTTTTTAAATTTTTTTCGATCTTTTGAAACTTTTGATTCTCCTTTTGAAAGTTTAGAAGTTTTTGAAATTTAAAACACACGTTTATAACATATACATAACATATACACATACAAGACTTAAGAGGATACATATGATATATATATCAATAAGAACTTGAGTAGCACAAGGGTAGGTGAAGTGGGTGGAACTTAGAAGTTAAGCGTGCTAGGGTTGGAGCAATTTGAGGATGGTTGACCTAGCGGGAAGGTATCAGTTCAAAAAATTCAAAAAATCTGAAAATAATTCCAATAATTAGGATATTTCATATTTTGATTTTTCTGATTTTTTTTAAACTTTTTTTTTTTGCAGTTTTTGAATTTTTTCAGAATTCTGTGGCGCACCAGGCAGGTGCGCCACAGAAATGTGGATTTCTGTGGCGCACCAGGCCAGGTGCGCCACAGAAAGTGGATTTCTGTGGCGCACGCCCATGGTGCGCCACAGAAAAAAAAAATAGTGGCGAGGATTCTGTGGCGCACCCAGCAATAATCCATTTTTGGTGCGCCACTGATAAGGCTTTTCCTACTAGTGCGTGTCCGATGGTGCACAACAACGCACGAGTTAATTGCGCTGGGGTCACACATCTCGTCGCCGATGTGCACTTAGGTCACACATCTGGATAACGGGATTTTTTGGTCACACATCTCAACAATTGCGTGCACTTTGGTCATAAACGGGACACGTCATTCCGTTTTAGACTGACAATTTTCAGAGAACCCCTCGTGTTATATTGCGGGGGCCCTATTGCAAATATTCATTAACAGAAATGATTTTCGGAAAAGAAAAATTATGGCTGACATCAGCACTCTTCTCCACCGGAAATGATTTTTCTCCACCAGAAAACCGTCGCCGGCGGCGCCCCCTTCTGCTCGCGGCGGGGCGAGCAACGGCGCGGCGTGGCCGGCCGCGAGCAGGGGGGCAGGGGGCGGCGCGGCGCGGCCGGGGCGAGCAACGGCGCGGCGTGGCCGGCGGCTCGCGGCCGAGCGGCCGAGCAGGGGGGCAGAGGGGCGGGGCGGCGCCCGGTGCGGGCCGTGGCCGGAGCTTGATTGGTGTGGACGACGAGGTCGCCGGCGTGGAGGCGAGCTCACGGCGTGGAAGCGAGCTCGCCGGCAGGTACGCTCACGGCCGGCCACGCCGCGCCCTTGCTCGCCCCGCCCCCTGCCCCCTGCTCACGGCCGAGCGCCGGCCGGGCGCCGCCGGCCACGCCGCGCCCTTGCTCGCCCCGGCCGCGCCGGCGCCCCTGCTCACGGCCAGCCATCCCTCGGCTGGAGGAGATGACCCTGACGAGTGGGCCCCACCCATCAGGTGTACAATTTTTTATCTTAATCCCTGTATATTACGCTAGGGGGTTTTCTGAAAATGTCCAGTCCAAAACGGGATAACGCTTCCCGTTTGTGACCAATTTGCACACGTTTGTTCAGTTGTGTGACCCGTTTTTCACGTTTTCCAGATGTGTGACCTAAGTGCACGTACGTGACGAGATGTGTGACCTCCAGCGCAATTAACTCACAACACGCCCACCCACGCATAGTGATGGTTCCGTCTGCGATTGACCAGATTAATCGTGTGTGATTGTCTAATCTATACTAGTGGCTATTCCTTAGAAAAGAAGGTGCTTCTGAAGGATTTTCACACCACCATTCTTCGTAGATATCCTTTCAATGGATTGTAATAAAGCTCCTTAATTTGAAAAAAAAGGGCAAGAACCCAATGTTCGCGTATGCAACTAAGGTAAATTAACAGCTTCGCACCACTCGTTTTTGCTGGTGCGTGTTGTGGTGGGTTCTGCTTTCCACCTGTAACTATCCTCCGAACAGTGTAACTCCAACTCCTTATGCTTAATACAAGGCGCATAGATCTCCTGCGGGTTCTCGAAAAATAATTAACATCTTAGCTCTTATGTGTGGATGAAGCTTCAGAAGTAACGCATTTATGTCATATCTTCATTCACACCTAATTCTGATAAACTGTCCATGTAGTAGTCCAAATCGATGAACAATATTTAAAAGGTAATTTGGTGAAGTCTCTGTTGCAATCATATAATAGAACCTAGGCGGCTTGTAACTTTGTATGTATTCCTAATAATGTGATTTGTTGGTTTAACTACAAGTGGAGCAGGTACTGCACGCTAGGATATCTATGGTTCTGGTATTGTGATCTTTTTCTGGGAACTGAATGTGACATTGTGATACCAATCATTGACGCGTAGGCAAAGCGGTACATTATGCACATATAGACTTGCATTTGGATTGGTTGTATTGCATTGGCAGCATTGCATGTTTTGACCCTTCTGAAACATATACATTCTTAACTAAGATCATAATAACTTATCACCTCAAAAGGTCATAACACCTGAAAATCAATCCGATGAAAGAGATATATGTTAGTTACTAACAGATCTGACAATATCTTGTGAAAATATTGCCTTGCGAGGTTGCTTTGAGCCTTTTCATCAAATTGAAAACTAAAAAGCCAGCTCACCTGACCCACTGGGCAATGTAAAAGCGTATTTTCTCATTCACTACTTGCTGCGTTGCTTAACCTTTTGCAAAACAAAAATGCAGAACCAATATTAACCATCTCGCTCAAGAATACCAAAAACAGCTTTTGTCAGTCTCTAAAGACCCTAGGCTCAAGATGAGCCCGGCTTTAAATTAATGAAGCCAGAGTAACCAACAAGTTCGTACAAGCCGTGAAACGGCACCAACACACGAGCACGCAGGCTCGGAAAGAAAAGAGCGCCCACGGCGCAAGTGTAGCAAATGGAGTAACTCACAGCTACAGCTCCTAGAGGTGACACCAGCCCCACAAGACTGAATCGAGTCCACTAAGGTACCAAAAAGGGGATACAAGCAGGGATGGCGGGGCTCAAGGTGCCGGGGCCTCCCGCACCTGTGTGTAGAGCTGACGGATCCTGCTAATCGTCAGCTCCACCATCTCGCGATCCTGTCTCCTAGCCACTGGCTTCCACACCTGTAGATACATAGCAAGTTTATAGAGAATGTCAGCGGGTTGGGCGGGATATACCCCCTCAATGGTAAATTTGTTCCTAGTCGTCCAAAGAGACCAGACTAGCGCTGCGCAACACGTCCACAGAACTCGTTTCGCAAGGCCCGTGTGTCTGCACAACTCTCGGTAGACATCCGGGAAGCAGGTGGGGTTCCAGTCACACTGAAATAACTCCCGCACTGCACTCCACATGAACTTGGCAAGAGAGCATGTGAAGAAGATGTGGTTGGTGTCCTCAAACTCCCCACATAAGGCACATCTGCCAGAGGAAGGGCCGCGTCGGTGGTGGATGTTATCGTTCGACGGCAGTCTCTTCCGTATAAGTTGCCAAAGGAACACTTTGATTTTCCGGGGAACCGCAATCCTCCAGATCTCGCAGAAATGTCGGCGGGGTGTTCCCTCGCAAAGCTTGCGGTAAAGCGATCTAGCCGTGAACCTCCCCGAAGGTTCAAGGGCCCAAGTGATACGGTCGGGGGCCGGCGTCAACCTCGTAGGTTCAAGCGTTCTAAGCAGGTTAACCCATTGGTTTTGTTCTACGTGGCCAAACGCGCGCCTACAAGGGATGTCCCACCCCTCTGGCTGTAGGGCGTCGGCAATAGTGATTTCCGGCTCCGAGGTAATGGAAAAAATCTCCGGGAAACTCTCCGATAGAGGGCCCGGGCCAATCCACCAGTCTAACCATAGTCTGGTGGAGTATCCATTACCAATGTTGTGCTTAGCCCCCAAGCGAAACACGTCCTTCACTTTTTGGATAGATTTCCAAAATTGTGAGCCATAGGTGTGGGAGTCCACTAATAAGTCCTTATCCCGGAGGTATTTGTTCCGGAGAATGTCGGCCCACAAGCCTTGTTCTCCTGCATAGAGCCTCCAGATCCACTTGGCCATAAGGCACTTATTCATGCGTCTTGTGTCCATGATCCCCAACCCCCCAAGTCTTTGGGTAGACACATGTCAGCCCATCTGACCCAATGGTACCGACGTCTCGTGCGTGAGTCCCCCCAGAAGAATCGCGCCCGGTGTTTGTTCATCGCGCCGTGAACCCCGTCGCCAAGCAAGCAGACGCCCATGGCATGGAGCGGTAGGCTGGAAAGGCAGGCGTCAATGAGGGTGAGTCTAGCCGCTGTTGACATCATATTCCCCATCCACGGGTCTGCCCGTTTCGCCACCTTCATCGGCAGGGGACCCCAATCCCCTGCCGTCAGCGCTCTGTCACTGATAGGCAAACCTAAGTACGTGAAGGGGAACTCCCCTAACTTGCAGTTTAGCATGTTTGCTATCCGCTGTCGATCCAGGTCCGGGTTCCCCAAAACCATGACCTCACTCTTGTGAAAATTAATTCTCAGACCGGACATACTCTCGAAGCAGAGAAGTAGGAATTTTAGGTTGGCAATCGCCAAGTCGTCCGGTTGGATCATAATGATCGTATCATCTGCATATTGCAGGTGCGATACCCCCCCAGGTATCACATGGGTTATGAGACCAGAGATATGTCCCGCCCCCTTCGCCGCGTCCAAGATGGCCGCAAGCGCCTCCACCACATAGTCAAAGAGTAGTGGTGAGAGAGGGTCGCCCTGGCGCACCCCCCTACCATTACGGAAGAAGTTGCCTACTTCTCCGTTAATGGTGATGGCAGTATGGCCCCCCGAGACCAACCCCATAACTCGATGGACCCAACCCGGGTCAAAACCTTTGCGGAGGAGCACCTCCCGCAAGAAAGGCCACTTCACCCGGTCGTAGGCCTTTTCGAAATCCAGCTTCAAGAACACTCCCCCAAGTTTCTTGGCTTTAATTTCGTGCACAATCTCCTGAAGGGAGAGAACACCCTCATGGATGTGACGACCTCTAATAAACGCCGATTGAGTCCTACTAATCGTGCGGTGAGCGACGGGTGATAATCTAAGCGCGTAGGCTTTGGCGACAAACTTAAAAATGACGTTAATGAGCGCGATCGGTCTAAATGTCGAATATCTTCCGCCCCTGGGACTTTGGGGATAAGCGTGAGCGCCCCGAAATTCAGCCTCGAAATGTCCACTCTCCCAAGAGCGAAGCCATTTGTAATCTCCATGATCAATGGTTTTACCAGAGGCCAAAATTTCTTAAAGAAAATCACCGGCAGGCCATCCGGGCCCGGTGCCGTGTCCACCTTCATGCTTTTCAGGACCAAGTCCATCTCCTCACCGGTGAAGGTAAGCATGAGGGCATGATTTTCCTCCTCCGAGACGCGTCCTGCGCCTCCCAGAGGGTATTGGCAAGGATGAAGAGCCCCGACTCTCCCTCCTCGCCAAGTAAGCTACGATAGAAATCGTAGATGTGCGCCTGAATACCTCTAGGGTCCGTGATGTGGCCCTGGTCTGAGATGAGGCGAGTGATGGCGCATTTCCTCCGGCGGCCATTGGCGATGGCATGGAAGAAAGCCGTGTTCGCATCACCCTTCAGAAGCCATTGAACTCGACTCCGCTGCCGCCAATACTCTTCCTCCATCTTGGCCAGATGAGAGAGTTGGTCTTCCAGATGGTACCTGAGGGCCCAGCCCTCGTCATCTAGACCGGTGGAGTCGGCACGGGCGTCCAGGCTCTGGATCTGGGAGAGGATGTCCGCCTTCAAGTCCCTGTCCTCTCTTCCTATGTTGGCCCCCCAGCCTTTTAGGAATTGACGGAGACCTGCGGAAATCTTGTTCCAGTCAGTGATGGGGTCGGTCGAGGAACCCACAAGTCCCACGAGTCCCCTCCACTTGTCATGGACCAGGTCCCCAAACTCGGTCGCTCCAGCCACGCCTTCTCAAAGAAGAACCGAGAGCTCCGCCTCCTCAGCTCTTCCCCGGAATCGAGTAGGAGAGCTGCATGGTCCGACCCAATGATAGTCTCCGCCGTCAGTGAGCAGAGTGGGAAGAGCGCCTCCCACTCATTAGTCATCAAGACCCGGTCCAGCACTGACCGCACGGGATTTAACTGTCTATTCGTCCAGGTGTACCGGGACCCACCTCTACGAATCTCCCGAAGTGCATGGTTTGCGATGAAGTCATTGAATTTGTGCACCCGGGGCCAGTTAATATTATCATTGTTTTTGTCCTCTGATCCCCTAATCAGGTTGAAATCTCCTCCTACCACCAGTGGTAGAGGGCACGTCGAAATTGCCGAAGCCAATTCCGCTAGGAATTCATCAGTGCGGCGGTGATCTGCAGGTCCATAAACCACCAGGCAAGCCCAGTGTTTCGAAGTGTCTAGCTGCAATACATCCGCCTGGATGTAGAAAGATCCACTACTCCATCTCTGCACCTCATATGAATCCTCGTTGACTCCCAACAACATTCCACCGGAATGGCCGTTAGCTGGGGTGTGATGCCATGCAAAGTGCCCCCCAGGGTCGATACTTCGCAGCTCAGCCGGGGTGAAACTAGATTTAATGGTCTCCTGAAGGCCAATAAAGTCTAGACGTTCTCGGGATATGAACTCCTTGATTTGGATTCGACGTCCCGGGCGTCCGAAACCACGGATGTTGTAGAAGCCACCCCGCATCACGATACGGGGTTCCTCCTCCGTCCACGACGGGCTGTCACCTTAGATTTGGCCTGACCCCGCTTAGTGACCTTGGGGGTGACCTCAGACTCAGCCAAGGGGGCGGCGACCGGCTCCACCGATCGACCCTCCCCCTCCGCGGTGGCCCCAACCACCTCGTCCGACTCTCTCGCGACCGCGGCGGCCGCCTCGGCCACCGCTGCGTCCCGGCGGAAGATCGCTTCAGCAATCGCTGCTTGCGCTTTCTCTTTCGCTCGAATGAGTGAAAGGACCTCAGTCTCGGTCCCAGCTTCGAATGCGAAAGCTAGGCCGGCGTCGTGCACTACCGCTGCTAGATGCGTATCAGGTAACTCCTGAAGAATAGCAAAGGAAGACGCGGACGCACCTGGCTCCTCAAGGTTCCGAACCGCGGCGCGATGTTCCGCCCGCTCCACCGAGTGCACAGCCGACTCCGGGCCGTGGAGCCTCGCGCTCTTGCGGGGCGGACCCGAAGGGTTAGGCCTGGAGCGTGGACGGCGGGAAGTCGCACCCCCCGCTGGTCCCTCCAAGTCCTCCGGCAGCGGCGCCAGCTGCGCTACCGAGCCCGACTCAGTCTCCGACTCCACCTCCACCTCCACACGAACGGATCCGGCCATGGCCGGGGTCGGTGAGCCCTCCGAGGCCAGGGAACCTGGGGAGAGCGCGCCAGCGCCGTCGGTCTCCTCCGCCTGAGGGGGCGGGGGTGGTGGTGCCACGTCCATCACCACCGTCTCGATGGTGGCCGAAGCAGCGCGCAGGCGCTCGATGACGGAGAGGGAGGGGGGCCACGCCTTAGCCCCCCCGAGGTTGGAGCCGTACTGGTCCCCCACCAGCGGCGCCACCTGGGGCTCCCCCATGGTCGAGTCCGCCGGGAGCGGGGCCGAGGCGGAGGCGGCGTTGGGCTGCCCCCCAGACGCCGGCGCCGTAGGTAGAGTGGTGCTGGACGCACCAGCCTGCGGAGCCGCCCCGAAGGCCCGCTGGTCCTTCTCGCTCGCCAGCCTCCACTCCTCGTTGAGGCTGTCCTCCCCAGAGCTGTCGTGATCAGTCGGGGGCTGCGGCGGTGGTGGAGCCGAGGTGCTCGCCCCAGGCTGGTCCGCACGCACTCCCACGATGAACCCCTCATTCTTGTGGAAGATCTCAGCTTGGCCGTTGAGCTTGGCCGGGTTGCGGCAAGCCATACGCATCCGCACCGGGAGGCGGTTGGCGAGGGTGCGAGTGTCAACCTCCAGGGGTCGCCCAAGCATGCGCATCCCGACCATGAGCCGAGACACCTTCCTCATGCGCTTGGGCAGCCCCGTGATCGTCACCCACGTCTCTTGGAGGACCACGGCCGGTGCCGGATCGGCATCCGCGAGCCGGATAGCCGCCTCCAGGTTGTTGAGCGGCAGGAAGATCCTACCACTCCGCACGCTCATCTTGAGGAGGTCCCGGGAGGGGAAGCAGACGGAGAACTGGAGGGGGGCAACCTCCCTCACCCTCCAGTCCCAGGCACCCTCCACCAGATGGCGCAGCTCCGCCTCCAAGGCGGGGATCGGAAGCCCTTGTCCCGCGAAGGAGATGATGGCCTCGTTGGTGTCTTCCTCGAGCTCCGACTCGCTCTCCTCGAAGTCGAGGTAGAAGAAACCCTCTCCCGGAATGGCCTGCCCCATCAGGAGCAGATCGGCATGGTCCGGGGTGAAAGTGCAGGCAGACTGGAAATGTCCAGACTGGCCACACTTGAAGCACTCCGCCGGGGAAGTGCTCGGGCCGCCCGAGCCGGAGACTGGCGTCGAGGATGAGGCACGCGCCGGAGGGGGCCGGCGAGCAGGCCCAACCGGCGCCTTCCCAGCCGCCCTTGCCGGGTCCCGCACAGCGCCACCCTGCGCCGCCGTCGGTTGCGCCACAGCCGCCGGCACCGGAGCGCCAGCCAGGGCCTGCGCCGCCGCGAGCCGCTTGGCCTCGCGCTTCCTCTCGCGCTCGAGGAACCAGTACTGCTACCGGGAGACTGGTGGCGGGATGGGGGCGAGGGGTGGCAGGACCGCACCCGGGGCGGCCGCCGGAGCAGCCGGAGCAGCCGGCGGAGCTGCCGCTGGCTGGTGGCACCTCGCACCGCCGCGATTGAAGCCGCCCTGCCTGCGGTTGCCCGCGCCGCCTCCAGCCCCTGCGCCCGAACCGGCCATCCTCACGATCTGAGCGAAGGAACTGACGAGAGGGGGCGGGGGAGGGGTGAGGACGATCGACTTCGCTCCAGCACCGCGCCGCCGCACGTCGTCGGGCGATGCAGGGGAGCCGAGAGAAAGGTCTCGGGAGCCCTTGGGGATCCACCACCAAGTAGTGGCCGGGTCAAACCCTAGCGCACTGGTGGGCTGGGCCTCCCCCACGGCCGCCGCCGGGGCCCAACAGCAGAGCCGCGCGACCCCCAGATCCGCATCGCTCGCACGGCCCATGGGCCGGTTCTCCTCCTCAAAGGGCAAAATGGCAGGCCCATCTAGCGGCCCAGCCCAGGTAGGGGTCGACCCTAACCCTAGGGAGGTCAACGCTCCCCTCGTCGCCGACGGCGGCGGCGGAATCTCCGGCTCACCGGGGCAAGTCTCGGCCCGTGGCCGGTGGATGGAGGAAGGGGAAGAAGCGGGGCCGCTTACCGGAGCCGGCGCCGAACGCGGAGAGCCCCGGGGTCGCGCCGGCCGAGATAGTCGCGCCGCCGAGAAGTTCGCCGGGCGGCCGCTCCCCGAGCGAAACCGCGAGCCGCAGCCGCCAGGAGCGAAGGGACGGCGAGCGCCATCCGCGCGGGGAGAGCGGCGGTGTTGGGCCGACGCGAGGAAGTCTCCCAGCGTCGCCGGCGTCCGCGGCGGGGTCTCCCTCACCTCTTCATCGCTGCACGCCTCCGCGCTCTCCGGCGGCCACTCCGCCTCCCAAAACCGGCCCCGGAGCCCGTCGCCGCTAAGCGACGGCCGCGACCGCAAGCACGGCGAGGTCTGGCCGGCCGGCGAGGGGGCAGAGCAGGCGCGCACGCCGTCGCCCCGGCCGTCAGTCTCTCACGTAGGGTCAACAAGAACAATTATATTCAGAGTGTTTGGTGTACGCGTGTGTGCCGGCCTCCCCACTCCCCTGTAGTTAGTTAGTACTGCTAGCTAGTACACCAGCTGCTTCGACCTGCACCATGAAGAAGTAGGAGCTTAGTTTTGATGCATGATTAGTTGTAGTACAACCGAAAGAACATCTGGTCATCTTCTCCAGACATGCATGCGGGAGATTAACAAATCTAGCCGATGCCACATTTAGAGTAGTGTACATGTGGTGCAAAGTGCAAACGCACCACCAACCAACCTTCTCGGGCAGCCAAACCTGAGCGGAATTAGGTCACGACGTCACATGTCAAAGGTTAGCCGGTATGTTTCTGATAGATCGCGATGATGCGATCGATATATATTTTGATGGATGGATGATGTGGTTAAAGCTACATACTTGCAAGGGGGACATATATATAGCTAGCTTAGGGTTTGAACGAAGTGAAACGGACGCAACAGATCAATCTTAATTTCTGAATTAAGTTGGTCGATTTCCTTTAATTTGAACGCAATGCTGCGGTATAGAGAAAGGATCGATAAGAGAGAGAGAGAGAGAGAGAGAGAGAGAGAGAGAGAGAGAGAGAGAGAGAGAGAGAGAGAGAGAGAGGGAGTCCTTTATTTATTTTTTGCTTTCTCAGCAGATATTTTATAAAGAGAAGTGAAGGAGAAGACAGTAGGCAGTTAGTAGCAAATCAGCAGTTTCCGGGGAAAGATCGTTTTCTCTTAAAGTGTGAGAAATCCCACGTATAATTCCAAAAGTGCCTAACTAAACATTAGATTACGAGTAACTTGTGTCTCTTTCTAAAGCAAGATGGCCTCTCCTAGTCCTAGAGAGATGGAACCGCGAAGTAAGGAATAAGCTAAGATCCACCGAGGATTATTGATACAGGCAGGATAAAGAGATGAAGTGCACGTCAACTCTATCATAGAAACCCGTGGAAAATATACACGTGCGTGTTATAACTTAGGTGTAGAGCTAAGATCATAACACATTCGATGGTGCAAAAAAGAAATTCAGGAATCTAAGGGATGGCGCAGAGGCTCCGCCGTAGAGAGAGATCGGGCACTACATCAATGATTGAAGATCCCGCGATAATGATGATTACTGGAAATATACGAGAACTGCACGGTGCCTTGTCAAGCTCAAAAGTCCGTAGCGAAGCAGCAGGTCCGGGCATTGTAGGTAGAAGACGTGCGGAGAAAAGGTGACATCGTCAGGTGTAGGTCAAACCACACAACCGCCACACATCAGCGAAAGCTCGTGGAGTTGTTCATTTTTGTGCTCTGTCGTGTTTTTTAGAAGAACGTGCGTACACATGTGGCCGGTGCAACAGCTTCACGATGTAGAGGCCGAAGCGGGTCGACTGTCTTTTTTGTGCTCTGTCTTTTGCCGCTGAAGAAGTTTCGCCGTGCCGGACAGGGTCGACTGTGGGTAGCCAACGGCTAGCTTCACGCGTGCTACTTTCGGGCCCAAAAGAAGCGAGGTTCCAGGACAGAGACGGATGGAGTCAGATCTGGGCCTCAGCCCAATTTGTTTTTAGCCCAATGTTCTTGTTGGTTCGCCGAATTGGCTATCTGTGAGTTCTAAAAAAAAAACGAAGAGAAAACAAAAGAGAAAGTGGAATCATATTTTAAAAGATCCTAAATATTCTTGAAAAATATATGGTGTATTCGAAATATGATGCTTACGAAACATATGGAATTTGAAGATCAAACCGATATTATGCATGAATAGTGATGTTGTACTATTTGTCACTATTCATTGTCAATTTTGGTTATTTCCATATGTCTCAAATGAATTATACTTTGAGTCGATATTTTACATGATTGTAGAAAATCATTCCTCAACCGTACAGTACTTATTTTCAAAAGAATTACTGAAATTTCGAAATAGGGGTTTCACTTGGTTTTTACCGAAATTTACTGTAACTTGGTTTCCACCAGATTTTTTCTGTAACAAAAAAGGAGGTAATCCTGTGAGAGTGTTGATCGACCATCCTTTAATGAACAAGTTACTATCGTTAAACTTCACATGGTTGTAAACATGAAAGTAGGGCTTCTTTAGATCGTGGAATTTAAAAACACACGAGTAGGAAAAACACAAGAAATTGACATGAATACAAGTGCAAAACAAAGCATTGCACATAGAAACTTGAGGAGTATTCGTTTGCATGGGTCAAAGAAAAGACATAGGATCATTGTTCCTACTTGAATAGGTATACAAAATGGTTAATGTGGATGCCGGAATTCCTGTGAAATTGAGACATAGAAAACAATCTATTGAAATTTTGATAGCATTATTTTTCTACCCAGAGGACATTTATAGTTTTTTATAATGATTAAAAATCTACAAAATCATATGAAATTCCTACTATGTAAGAGGCCGTGCTTTCGAGAAGGGACTCTTGGAGTAGACGGTAGACATGGTGCTAGTATATCGAATATTTGAGTCCTTTTTGACTTAAAAATATTGGGATATACGTGTGCACCATCACCTAGCTCTGTCAAACAAAATTAAACACTATGTCACCACGACCCATAGGAACAGCCATGGGGAAACACAGATACGCTCCCATTTTTGTTGCTTCGTTGGTTTCGCATCATGCCCTGAATAGAACAATAATTATCGCCGTGTCAACGCATGAGTACAATGATTGCACTGTGCCACTGTTGTCTGTTGGGCGTGAAACGGAAACTCTCACGCGACGAAACTGTCCAAGTCGTCCTCCTAGACCCTCAGCTTTCACCGGAGAAACACTACGCTGCTACGACGACCTTTGAGGGCCTTCAAACTTCAAAGTGTTCGCGCGCCGCCACCAGCAGGTTTAAGTGTAGTTGAGCTCGTAATCTACCTTCCCCGCTAACAACAGTTGGCCTTTCGCTGCCAAAATAGTTGCCATTAGTAGTGGTTAACCGATTAACACTGCTCCGTCCTATCCTACGTGCTACAAGTAACTGACGAACACTAACACTGCTGCCATCATCGATGCAGTCTACGTCGCAGCAGGCTGAATAATCATACAATTATTCCGTTTCGAAAGGGAATAATCACAGAATTATTACATTTTCCATCACAGACATCTCTCTCAGTTCCTATGAGCACGACTAACTAAGGTGATATTTTCTCCTTTCATTCTTAATACTCCCTCCGTACCAAAATAAGTGTCTCAAAGTTGTCCAAAAGTGAATGTATCTATACTTGTTTTATGTCTAAATACATCCATTTTTTGACAAATCTAAAACAGTTATTTTAGGACGGAGGGAGTAATAATTTGACCTAAGTAATGCTGACCCTTGGGACATTGAAACGAACCGTCCAGAACAGACGAAGTTGGAGCAGAAGCACTAAAACTAACATTCAGGCATATCCGTAGCAGCTGATCACCGTCTGCACGTTTCTGGAAGAGGCATCATGCATATGCTGGTGATGCATTGCATGCACAATGCAGGACCAACCTGTGCAAGTTGCCCTGCCTGTGCCAATCGCACCCGATTAGCTAACATAGTATAGACCATAAAATCGAGGGAACATCTCATGGATTGGCATATGTCTGCGTCCGATCTAAGTATCAAACAGGAACCGCTCGTCTCTGTCGAGACTCAGTTTGTTTTGTCGTCAGGCAGATGATGCGGCGCATAGAGTTTGAATTGCTTCCCACTCTTATTATTCAGAGATTTATTGTTACTTTCAGCAAGCTAAGATATTGGACTTGGAGTGTTTCTCCTTTATCTATTACTCATTAGTTTAAACCCGAGGACAGAAAGGTGAAGCCAATCAAAGCTACGAATCATGACACGGCTGGCGATTACGACGAAAGACACGGCTCGTCTGATTCACTCATGTGGTTCTGTCTGTTAGTTATAGCATCACGAAGCGACTTTGCTCTTTTCTAGTGGTGTGCAATTCATAATTATGCGCAAGTGTAGTTTTTTTTTCCCAGAAAGATTAGCAACTGACTGGATTAGTATAGTTTAGATTTATAATCCGAAGAATTTTTCTCTAACAATAATTAAGTTGAGGTAGTTTCATTATATGACATAGATATATGCTCATCACCTCATGGATGCCCACGAGGAATCGAAGTGGGTCACCATGGAAACAAGAGAAACAAAGGTCTCTTGCCCTTTACATTAGTTGAAAGGGTTAGATCGACGGTCAACAGACTCACGCCCGTGACATACTCCAAGATATGAACGAAGATATCGAGTATAAGATTTTTTATTTAACAGAGAGAGAGGTCCCGAAGGAACTTGATTCTGCATTAGATATCTTGACGTTGACAATTTACAAGAAGGACCTCAACAAAAAAATAAAAAACAACCATGCCCTTCACCTTTACAGAACACACCCTCAAAACACTCGCGAAAACGCGATCAAGTCCTAGGGCTACATCGTCGCAAAGCCGCCTCCAGGTGTTGCCGCCGCTGCCGACGCCGGGGACGAGACCACTTGGGTCAACAACAACGTCGACTGCCACATCGAGGCGGAAGGAAATCCTCCCTTGACGGAGGAAGAAGAGGCTTGAGACACCAAGGTGCTCAAGCACGGCGATGCCACCCTTCTGGCCGTAGGTAGCCATGGCCAAACGACGTCATGGCTTGGGAATCACCGCAAGATCAACACAATCATGACCTGGGCAGGCCAGGACACCCTTCTCCCTTCCACCATCGTCGAGTCCCCGTCTCCACTCCACCTCTCCTTAGCCTCCACGGCCGACAATCGAAGAAGCTGAGACCGAAATTCGACTATTTGGAAGAGCGGGCGCTTATTCGAAGAGCTTGTTGCAGGATGCACACCGCCCATCTTCCTCCTTGGAAGCTTCTCGGAGACACCCCACCATCGCTGGCTCGCCCGCGCCAGACCGTGAAGCCAGCCAAGCTGAAAAGAGCGGGTAAGACGGCGTCTCACAGAGATGCCACTAGTACAGAACGACACATCGGGTACCCCTCTATGGAAACGACACGAGTTAGGCGACAGAGAATAACGATTTTAGCGTTGCGGACGAGGCCTGGCAGAATTGGGCCGCGGCTGGTCCGTCAACATTGGTTACGAAGACTTTTCGATCTCGTTACCAATAGTATTGGCAACGGTCATAAATTCACCTCCGTTTCCAATACGTATCTCTATGGCAACGATTGTTGATTGATATCCGTTTGCGATGTGCTTGGAAAATTGCAGTTGCAAACTGGAAGCGCGCATGTTCAATGCGGCTTAATTCACGAGGGATTGGAACCGCCTGCTCACCGCTAATAAAATGTGACTGGAACCGCGCGAAGCCAGGCCGTTCTCGCATTCTCCCGTTCGTTCTCTCACATGTTCTCTACCACACTAGCACAACCGCCATGGAGGAACCTTGGTGGCAGAACGAGGAAGTCCCGAGCGACGACGCGAGCGGTGAAGACCGCGGTGAAGTCCTATGGTGGGATCAAGACAGGCCGCCGGACACGGACCCCGATGACTCGGACCCGCCGTCTTCACGCTCTGTAGAAGACGACTCGGAACCGCCGCCTTCACACGAAGGAGAAGACCACTCCGACGAGGACAAGGGGCCGGATGAAGAGGAGCCGGCGGAAGAGGAGCCGGAGGACCCGCCGGAGCCGTATGCTAACCAGGAAGAGGACGACTCCGATGAGGAGGAGGAACACGCGTCAGAGGAGGCGCGGGAGGAGGAGGAGCACGCGCCTGAGGAGAAGGCAACCGGCAAGAAGCGACGCCGCGCCGCGGATGACAATGGCGCGGAGGCAGGGCGTAAGCAGAACAAGTAGAGTAGATAGTTAGTTCAATTCTACCGTATCGATCCTTCGTAAGTAGGCCCAGTGTGTCAGTGAAGAAATTAAAGGAAATGGTTGTTTATCGCCTCCGTTTGCGATGTTCTACTTTGTGCTATAAATGTGCCAACCCTAACGCTCTCGCTCTCACTCTCACTCCATAGTCACAGTGTGGCGGCGGCTCCAAGCAGCACCAGACCTAACCCTTATCTCGCAGATCTGAGTGGCGCGTCGGGCTAGCATCACCGCCGCGCATCTTCCCCCAGTATGTCGTCGACGAGGATCTGCTGGTCTATTTCCGCGCATCTTCCCCGAGTATGTCGCCGACTAGATCTTACACTTTATTTAAAGTAGCATAGAAAACTTGTCTAGTATTTGAAGTCTAGTATTGTGTCTGTTTTATAGTACTACCGATGATGAATAGATCCCTCAATACTCAATCTTGCACTATTTAAAGTCTAGTAGGGTAAATTAATTTCAACTCTTTGGAGTACTACCGATGATGAATAGATCCCTCACTACTAGTCACAACTTTTTGTCAATGTGCTAATCCTTGTTATGGTTTTGTGTAGCTAGTGTATGAAGTAATAGTATATTTCAGTGACAATGCATAAAAATGGTGAGGCTCTTGAAGGAAACATCACCTTCAAGTTCTGCCTCCAAATCGTTTCGATCGGACTGTAAGCACACGGATATAGGTGCTTAAGGTGTAAACTGTTTTCACATTAAATTGTATTTATGTCGTGTAGCATCATATTTGCTCTTTTCTAACTATCCAGCCATGTATTTTTATCCAGAAACACAATGCTGATCCAAACAAGATTTAAATGAGCTAAATACAAAGTGGGATCATATCCGTGAACCGTCGCTGTTGTGACGTTTCGCTGCAATGTACAAAACACTTTTTTTAATTAAGAGTGTCTTGGACAGTGTGGCCGAAATGTCACAGCGGTGACGTTATTATATTTCGACGACACCGTCCAAGATGGAGCAAGCCTCATTACGAAGAATTTGGCAAAATTAATTTGCCATGGAGGATTGCGAGCTCGGTGTGGTTTATGGTTTCAGTTTCTCCATCTATTTTTGGCATGTGTGTAGCAATTTGGCTGCAGATGTGGTTTGGAGAAGCATGAAACCGCTACTCGAGTCTATTGCTAGCTCGAATACCGTTTTCGGCGCTTTGGAGCCGAGGAAGAAGGTGGAGCTGGAGAAGATTGGAATACCATAAAAGTTAAGTTTAGGGAGGCATGAGAATGATAGAATTAGCGAGGCATATGTAACTCATCTTTTGATGCTATGTAATGGTGACAATTATTATATACGTTATGAATGGATCTGCTAGCAACTTTGTGCTTCTGCTATGAGATTTTGAATGTCAATTGGCAACTGTACTGCTGTAGGCTTATGAAGAAACCTCAATGCAAACGAGTAAAAAAAGAATCTCCGTTTCTGATGTCCTGATACATCGGCAACGGAGATTGGTTGGCAACCGTAACCAAAATCAGGCCTCATCGGTGACGGTTTTTGGCCTCCGTTCCCGATGATGGCCTCCACATCAGCCACGGGGGCGGGGACACAGACCCTTTTTCCATTTCCGATGGGGTTTTTGGCCCGTTTACGATGTGTCGTTCTGTACTAGTGTGCTTCGTCCTAACTCCGCCACATGCGACAACCCCTGCCACCAGAGCAACACAACCACGAACACCAGAATGGAGGCGCGCCAGATTGGGCCGATGGGAGCCGGCGACCTACTCCAAGACGCCATATAGGACCAAACTAGTAACATATCACTACTATGTACAGCAAGGGCGTTGGCGCCGTGGCTCCACCACTCCCCGGTGGCAGCGCCGCTGAGGAGGGCTTTGGCCTGGCCCGGGGAGGACTAGAGCTCTTGCAGGTACTATAGAGAGGAGAGAAAAAGAAAATGAGAGAATGAGAGCCCCCACACTATAAGAATATTCTAATGTAAGATTGAGCGCTATCGACATATTGTCAATTCGACTACTAGTAGCTTAACATACCATTGGGTAAGCGAACACTAAGCTTGATTTGGCTCCCTAATTCTGTAAAATCTTTCTGTCTACAACGTATTACCTGTTGCCTGTGTCAACACACATATTCGTGTGGAAACTGATATGGCCGCCAAAGATCTCAGTCCTTTCGTAGTATATAAACGAAATATTCTCGAGAGCGGGCAGAGGCCCAGTGGTTGGGGCTGCGGTGTGGCAGCCCGACATTCTGAGTTCGAACCCCGTCGGGGACGATTTTTCCTGGATTTCTCGCAAAGGAGCATTTTCTTCTATAAAAAGATGTCCTGGGTGCTAGTGCCCTTGGGTCTCATTTTTTTATAAACGAAATATTCTTACTAAAGACAATATCTCGCATAGAGGATGTCATGAAGATAAAAAATTGTATATTTTGTCCCAAGAATGATTAAGTTAGGAATAGCATGCATTCTGCAAGGTTCATTTTCAATAAAATATAATTGTTCTTTATTCGAGTAACCTCTCATGAAATACAGGGCGTTCCTACAATTCGTATAGAACAAGAGAGGCCAAAGTAATAAGTATTTCTTTTACAAAAGGTGAGCCATTATTATGTACACTAGCGCGGTGAACTTTGTGAATCTGAGGGCATCACATCATCTTTAATATGTCATAAGTGCTAAGTATATATTTTTTATCAAGTGCAAACATCTCTTCCTCTTATTTACATCCTTTATTATTGTAAAGCCCATGTTCTAAAGTACAAGTCGTTTAGCTGGATACAAATTTGAAGGTGCAACTTTAACCTTTTGTTTGTATACATTTTTTTTCTTGAAATAAATGCGGTAGGTGAAGTCCCTAGAGTGGATTTTTTTAAAGACATCCGTAGCGAGTAGAACTTGTGTGGCTGGTTTGTATATCCACTTTCCTAATCAAGTGAGTCGAGCTCAAAAAACACTAAAAATAGTTATGAACTCTTTTACGGAAAATCTTGGTATCGGTTTTTTGAGAAGCAAACGTCCGAACAATCGCCGTCTCCACGTCCGCTTGATTGCCTATGATTGCGTCGCATGCCATGCGCTGCCGCTACTTATCTCTACAATATCTAAGCTCTCTAGGATTGGAGCTTGGAGGTTGAACCACGTGGCAATCTCTCATTGGTTCCCGCTAAATACATTGGTGTATATCAAATTAAGGTTAGAATAATAATATTTGTTGGTTTAGCTAGACATAAAATTTAGCGATGAATTTTTTGACCATTGTAGATGAATTTACGAACCGCTTTTCTATTAAATCATCTCTAATAGCTTACATATTTTAGTGTTTAAGTACTTTTTAGGACATTTGAGTCCAAAAAACCTTACTCCAACAGCTGTAATTGATGTAAATTTTGTCCAAATTTTTAGAATAATAATATTTGTTGGTTCAGTTAGACAAAATTTGGCAATGAATTTTTTTAACTATCGCAGATGAATCTACGAACCGCTCTTCTTTTAAACCATCTCTAATAGGTTTCATATTTTAGGGTTTAACTATCTTTTAGGACATTTGAGACCAAAAAAGCTTACTCCAACAGCTGTATTTGATATAAATTTTGTCCAAATTTAATTAGTGCAGTAAAAAAACACCTTGTGCTGCAAAATACAACACTCGGTTTGCTGCTATATGGAAAAAGGGCAACGTGGGCATGCCAACTGCTAATTGAAAGTTTCATGTAGCCCTACGGCCTCTTCTCAGGTCAACGCGCTGCCTCTTCTGCCATCGGTTTGGCCTCAAACTGGCCGCTCCATCACAACTCTTACTGATTACGCCGTGAATTCACCACCTTTGCTCGAAGGCACAGTAGGGATTCAAGCTTGAGGGTTGTGTTGCTCTCCCCCCACGCGGCCACCATCGCTTCTTGGCTGTCCATAGATTCTGCCAACGAGCCACCCGAGCAGCCCTCCTCACCGTGCCTCCTCCTTCCCTACAAGCACGCGCACGCGCACGAGCGGTGCATGCAAGCTCTGCCTCCGGATGCACCTAAGACTCCTTTGCCTCCATGCACCAGGTGCAGGGCTCGCCTCGTTCGGAGATTAAGAAATTTGAATTTGTTACTTTTGCATTATATGGTTATGAATCTGTACCTGATCATGTATGTATGATCGACTAATTTTATTCGGACAAGCATGTCATGTATCGATCCCCGCGATAGTACCTTTAAGCGCAGCAAAGCGCGCCATCCCCTTCTAGTGAATTCTAGGATGACATGGAAGTGAAGGCGCAAGACGCGATGTGGTTTGATCAAGCTGTAGTCCACTCATTGTTTTTTTGACCGTGAAACCGTGGGGGAAGCCCCTATGGTATGATTTTTATAACTTTAAAGGGGGAAATATTTACATATGTCTGTACATAGGAACTAATAGTAACCAGGAGTGACAAAAAGAAAAAGTTCAGAAAGCGTCGAGCCAAGAAGTAAGCAGAGTTTTACTAGCGGGATTAACCCTTAACCCTGTGTGTGACCAGTGCTAGATCTTTCTTAAAAATCGCCTACCATGCCCCAAGAGCATCTCCAACAGCCACGCTAAATGAGTCGCGCACGGCAAATAACGGCAATATAGCGCGCGCGGGGCGAAATACAAAGCTCCAGCTACCGCGGTAAAACCGCACGCTCGGGAAAAAGGCGCCAGCGCGCGGGACATTGCGGCATCTCGCGTGGTTTATTTCGGGCGCCCGCTCCAGCGCGCTGGGCACATCATTTTTTCGCGCGAACTCACCAACCGCCGGATCTGAAAGCTCCTGGCGCCCGCGCCGCCGCCCGCACCTCTTCCCCCTCGTCTCCGGCGACGCAGCGCGGTCCAAATTCAAGCCTCCGACGCTTCCGTCGCTTCTCCCCAGCGCGCCTCCGCTTCCCATGGACGCGCGCGGGTCGCCGCCGCGGTGAATCGGACACCGTCACCGAGGCCGCCAACAGCGCTGCCCCCGGCTTCAGCCGGCGGCCGCCTCTGCTTCCTCCCCCTCTCCATCGCCTCCGCCCATCCGGGGCATAGTTTCTCCGACGAACAGCGCGCCGCCGGCCATTTCTTCCTCCGCGACCGCAAGGTGTTTGACAAAACGCCTAGAAGGTAAATATTTCCTCAACTTTTTATATGTGTGTATGAATTTGTTCATCATATGATTGTACATTGTAGATGAGTTTAAATTCATGTATGTAGATGAGTTCGTCATATGATTCTTCCGATGAAGAATTTGATCTTGAAGAGGAGGAGAACATCGCAATTATCCTAGCTATCCGAGCGAGCAAAAGACCGAAGCACGGTGGTTCATTTTTCGGTCGTCGGAAGTTGTGGAGGGAAAGGATTGATGCCCACAACAGATTGATGAGGAACTATTTTATTGAGACTCCCACATACCCTGAGTCCTACTTTTGCGGCGTTTTAGGATGAGCATTGAGTTGTTCAAACACAATGCAGAGAAACTGGCGAGGCATGATCGTTTTTTCAGCAAAGGAGGAATGCCGCCGGAGAACTTGGGCATAGCACCTTTCAGAAGGTTACCGCCGCTTTGCGTATGGTGGCATACGGGATACCGGCGGATCTAGTAGATGATCACTTGGCCATGAATGAGAGCCAAGCCATCATGTGCGTCAAGCGCTTTGCAGTTGGAGTTGTCCAAGTGTTTGGTCGGGAATATTTGAGAGCTCCCAATGCTGCAGACACGGCTAGGCTGTTGGAGTTCAACAAAGCTCGAGGGTTCCCAGGTATGTTTGGCTCTATTGATTGCATGCATTATAGTTGTAAGAATTGTCCTACGGCATGGCATGGACAATTCCAAGGCCACAAAAAGGACTCCACTATAATCCTTGAAGCGGTGGCCGATCATGAGACTTGGATATGGCATGCTTTTTCCGGTATGCCTGGACCTTGCAATGACATCAATGTTCTTCACCGGTCACCACTCATGACTAAGATTGCAAATGGTGAAACTCCACCGGTGGAGTTTGTAGCAAATGGCCATACATAGAACTATGGCTACTATCTTGCGGATGACATCTATCCAAGGTGCCAAACATTTGTGAAGCCGGTTAAAAACCCCCAAGGTAAGAAAAATGTTGATTTCCACAATGCACAACGGCGGCTAGGAAAGATGTAGAGAGGGTATTTCGGATTTTACAAGCCTAATTTGCTATTGTGAGAGGACCGGCTAGATTTTGGGATAAACAAATGCTTTGGTACATCATGACCGCTTGTGTGATCATGCATAATATGATCATCGAGAATGAGCGTGGGTAAGATTTAGACTATACTCACTACGAGTTGATGGGACATCCCATGCAAGTGAGGAGGAGGGCGGAGAGGGTGACCCGCTTTCTTACCTCTTATCATGTCATTCGACGTAACGAGACGCATGATGATCTTCAAAAAGATCTAATCGAGGAGTGGTGGACATGGAATGGCCACCACTAGTTTGATGTTGTATGTTTGTATTTGTTGTATTGTTTGAACTATTTGTTGCATTTACCATTTGTTGTATTGAAGAGAAACTATTTCTTTGAGTTGTAATAATAATTGTACTATTTATTATTGATTTATTTATGTGTGTTTGATCTTCTTGGTCTATGTTTGATTGCAAAATGTTGTTTGCGCTGGACGCGCGCTGGAGTATAGCGCGCCTGCTGGAGCGGTGCTTGCGGCGCGCAAAAGTATGACGCGTCTGCTAAACCGAAAAACCCACCCAGTGCACTAAAATGCTATTTCGGCGCTAAAAAGTGTTTTTAGCGGGCGGCGAGGTAGCGCGGCTGTTGGAGATGCTCCAAGTGAGGGTCGCTGCCTCTCAAATATTTTACCATTTCGGATCTTCTAAATCCCCCATAAGGCGCACGTCACAACTTCAAAAAATTTGGGTCCCTGAAACGTGTGCTTCGCTGATCAAACATCACTGCAATGATGTTGGCTGATGTCCACTGAACGCCCAGCGTGTCCCACACTCTGACAGCAAACGAGCAGTTAAAAAAGAGATGCTCTCTCGTTTCCCGCTAATTTTTTTTTAATAATACATTTTTTTAATAAAATTGCACAAATAATAGCTGATTGTGCACAATTTCAGCAATAATGCGGCGTCGGTTTCGCCGAAGCCGACAGGGGCTTGTCGAGGTGGCGGAGGCCGATAGGGCGAAGTCGGCCTGGCGCAAGCCGACAGGGAGCCGTGGTGGGCCAGCCTGCCAGCCGACAGGGCTGTCGAGGTCACGGGGCGCGCCTTATCGGCCTTGTCGAAGCCGACAAGGGCTTATCGGCCTTGCCGATGCCGATTAGGTGCTGGCTTCAATCACGCGACCATCTTTCCTCCCCTGCTCGTGCTTTCTTTCTTCTTTCTTCTTCCTTCTTCTTCCTTCCTCCACCCATGGCGATTTCTACATTGGTCCACTGATTTTTGAAGCCAGCCAACCAATCTGTAGCCTAGAGCTGTTAGATAGTTAGGGACAGTCCGATCTATCAAATGGGTTAGGGTGTGGGGTGATTTGGTGGTGATTTTTTGGAGCAATGGTGGAGATGTGGAGGTGGTTGGTGTAGCTCGCAGAAGACGTGGTGGTGGTAGTTGTGCTGCTCGAGCTGTGGTGGTGGTGGTGGTGGGGGTGCACTCCCGTTGATTCAAGGCACGCTTCAAGGGTACGTGTTCTTCGACTAATTAGGGTTAGCAGTGATTAACTATGCATTATTGTTAAGTACATAGTTGTTCCGTTAGTAATAATAAATTACGTAGTTGTTCCGGTTATGACAGTAAATTGGTGTCATATTTTTAGGTTGTTCAGATGAGTAATTTAGTGAAATGTGTGTTCTACTACGGTCCTGGCACAGTTGTAATGAATGAGTTGGGAGCTGATTTGAGCCAGTTTAGATGGTCCGAGTTGGAACTGAACGCCCCAGAAACATGGTCAATAAGTCAGCTGAAAGATTGGTTGGGAGCATGTTTAGGGCTTAATCCTGAAACACAGACCGTCGGTGTGCACGCACTGTGGACAAAGTCGAGGTCACCGGTGTTTTTTTATCTGAGGCCGATAGATCGGACCTCTCAGATGGTGCGATGGTTGCAAGGCTGCGAAAACAGGGGATGTACCCCTATGGCCTTATTGTTACCTGTTGTGAAGGAGGTGATTCCGCCTGAAGGCGAGGGAGGGCACGATCCCGGGCAGAGTAGTCAGGAGATGCATTTTTCTGAACATCACTATAATCAGGAAGATGTTGGAGGTGGTGGTTATGAATCAGGCCAAAACAGTCAGGCAGAAGCCGCAGACAATGATGGGGATGAGATAGATGCAGACTTGGAATTCGAACAAATGGTGGAAGAGGAAGATGAAGATGGTGATAGTGCTTACGGTGATAATTCCGATGAGTCGGATGACGAACATGTGGTGCCTAATCCTGCATCATGGAGTCATGACTTCTCTGCGTCAATGACAGTGAACGATGGTCATGATTCTGCCTGGGAATACCATGAGAACCAGGTCGCTGTGGGTGCTCTGTATCCCGACAAGCAACATTTGCAAGATGCAATCATTAAGTGGGCAATGTCAACATGTAAGACATTCAGAACTAAAGTGTCAAGTAAAAAATATCTGACAATGGAATGTGAGGTTACAGGTTGTCCTGGTAGGGTGCACGCTTATTGTCCTCAATTCTCTATAAACTGGAAAGTGGGCGACGTAACACAGCACACATGTAGAATTGAGAGTATTCCTCAAGATCATCGTAACATTTCATCAACGCTTATAGCTCGGTTGCTGTACTCAGAAATAGTACAGGGCAAAGCTATGGAAGCGAAGGCAATCGTCCACAAGATGTTCACTAGGTACAAGTACCATATATCTTATGGCAAAGCTTGGAGGGCTAAGCACATGGCTCTGGAGAATAGATTCGGATCGTTCCTAGACTCATATGACTCAGTTGTTCGGCTCCTCCACACATTGCAGGCCCGTAATCCAGGCACATATGTTGACATCAAACACTTTAGGATGGCAGAGTTTCCAACCGTGAGGGTGTTGCATCGTGTGTTCTTCTCTTTTGGTGTAAGCATTGAAGCTTTTAGTCACTGTCGACCAGTGATCTGTGTTGATGGTACTTTTCTTACTGGCAAGTATAGGGGCCAGATCTTGACCGCAATTGGTCAGGACGGCAACAATCAGATCGTGCCCCTCGCATTTGCCTTTGTGGAGAGCGAGAACACTGAAAGTTGGACTTGGTTCTTTAGGCAGCTTAAAATAGCTGTGGTGAAAGAAAAGCCTAATGTGTGCGTCCTTCATGACCGTCATGCTGGTATACTGAATGCTGTGAAGGCACTCACAAACCCTGTGGCTGGTGAACAAACGCCATGGATTGACCTGCAGAGTCGTTGGTGCATGCGACATTTGGGGGCCAATTTTTTCTCTCAATTCCGTGATAAGGCTCTGATGAATCTTTTCAAAAAACTATGCAAGCAGAACCAACCATGGAAATACACATTCATACGTGGTAAGCTTGATGAGTTCACTAACCAGCATGTTAGGCAGAGGAAAGCTGCACGAAATGTTGTTGTAGCAGCACATGTAGAACTTGTACGGCGACAGCAAGCAAGCGGACCTCCACCAGCTGAGGATGAACCTGTTGGTCTGTGTGACTTGCCAGGATTTGATCCGCCTGGTGTTAGGAGAAAGACTGGGAGGTTAATAAAAAACTTTCAGCAATGGATCGAGCATGAGCCTATTGAGAGGTGGTCTTTGTTGCACGACACTTATGGAGCAAGGTATGGTGTCATGACTACCAACTTGGCTGAAACATACAACTTTGTTCTCAGAGGAAATAGGGCGTTGCCACTGACAGCCATTGTGGAGGGTATTTTTGAGGGCACAATCAAGTATTTCAGAGAAAGACGTCAGAAAGCTCACTTGCATATCGTGAACAACCCAAACACACCTTACTGTGAGAAGATTACGGAGTACATGGACAAGAAGATGGCAAAAGCTCGGAATCACGCAGTGCAGGCCATAGGAAATCAAGAAAGGAGGTTCGAGGTGCGCTTACCATATGACAAGTTTGGTTGTGGAAATCAACTGAGAACGCATGAGGTGAGAATTGGAAACGAAGCCCGACCTACATGTCAGTGCACATGTAACAAACCAGCATTGTTTCATCTGCCCTGCTCCCACGTATTGGCTGCTTGTGGGCTACTCGGGCTGTCAGCCGTCTCGTTCGTTTCACCATATTTTTTGAAGGAGTCAGTTCTTCATACATGGACTGGTGAAATGGTAGGATTTCGAGCTGTGGGTAATTTCAACACAGTTGACCCTGCCGAAAGGCAGTTCATCCCCGACCCAAGGCTATTGCGTTCTGGTAGAGGAAGACGACCGTGCAAGCGTATCCGAAATGGTATGGATGAATCTGAAGCCGGAGGCCCGACAGTACAATGTTTTCTGTGCAATGATTTTGGGCACAGGAACACTGCTTGTACACGATTTCCATCTACGGGTGGCCCATCTAGAGCAGGTGGTACACAAGGGCGAGGCAGCCGAGGAGCAAGAGGAAGAGGAAGAGGAAGAAACTAGACTCTATGCTTTTATTTGTAATAATTGTGGGACAATGTTTAAAATTTAGAGTAAGCTACTTATTTGTAATAATTGTGGAACAATGTTTTAAATTTAGAGTAAGCTACTTATTTGTAATAATTGTGGAACAATGTTTTAAATGATTTGTTAATCCGCTGTTTTAAATTTAGAGTAAGCTACTTATTTGTAATAATTGTGGAACAATGTTTTAAATGATTTGCTCATCCGCAATTTATAGTTAACTTTTATTTGAATTATTTGTTGATCCGCTGTCTTACATTTATAGTAACCTTTTATTTGTGTTAATTGCAGAAATGGAACAAGTATACTTGCTCAGTCCGGATGTGGATAATACGCATCGCGCGAAGATATTATCCGAGCGTACCCTCGATCCCCTACTGACTCGCGGACCGAGGGAGCATTGGCAGATACATCCACAATGGGAGGATAGGTTGTTATATATTACCTTATTAATTTATTTATCTGTGTCGCATATTATCTGTATTAGTTTACTTGTCGGTGTCATATCGCATAAGTATCAACTTATTTGTTTGTGCTGCAGGTTGAAGTGGGCTGGGCTTTTACCTTTCGCGCGTCTAGTTGAGGCCACTAGTTACTCTCCACGGATGCTACTAGACGCGAGTCTTCTCACCTGCTTAGTGGATAGATGGAGGCCCGAGACCCACACGTTCCACTTTCGATGGGGTGAGATGGCTCCTACTCTTGAGGATGTATCTTTCTTGCTTGGACTGCCATTGGCGGGTCAGCCCATAGGGCCTTTGCAGGCCCCAGAAAATTGGCAGGAAGCGATGTCACTACGTTTTCAGGGCATAAACCCCAGAGCCGGCGTGTTTGCATCAGAGAATCACGGACCGAAGCTTGATTGGTTGCTGGATTTTCAGGTTCGTTATACGTTTGCACATGTTTCACATGTATCGTTTAAGGCTTAATTGTTTTGACCTTATCCTCTAATATAATTTCTTTCATATCTACAGATACACAGGTTTCCTCCAGATATAGCGATGAACGATACACAAATAACTAGAAGCCTGGAAGCATATATCGTGTGGTTACTCGGGAAGGTGATGTTCACGGAGAACCATGTCACTACTCTTTGCGCGAGGTACATCCCTATTGCTTTCGAGATTGCGAGTGCTACACAGCCAGCCGATATCACACAGAGGAGTTGGGGATCAGCTGTATTGGCAGCCACTTATCGAGCTCTGTGCAATGCGTGCCAGCTAGTGACGTCTTCAGCAGCCATACTTGGGTGTCCCATATTGTTACAGCTTTGGTCATGGGAGAGGTTCCCAATTGGACGACCAGATGTGCGTACGGAGGAGCCTTACCCTGTTCAACTTGATGTTGATCGCATAGACATGCCGACTTTCGGTTTTCTCTGGACACGTCGTAAGGTACGTCTAATATACATAGTTATAAAATTTCTTACTTTGGGTTTTACTTGCACTAACTATTGTTTCGTGCAGAGACGCTTTGCTCATGATCAGCTGAAGAACTGCTACGAGGCATTCAACGAGCTGTTCGATACTCTTAGCGCGGAAGCGGTAATCTGGGAGCCGTACACGGATGAACAAAGAATGGCTAAATACCCCGGTGGTATCTCTGACCTTTGCACTAGAGATCGCGCATACTGGATGACAAAATCAAAAATTGTCTTTGATATCTACGTCGAGGAGATGTCCCAGCAGAGGGTCATGAGGCAATTTGGTCTACGCCAGTTGGCACTTCCTCTGTCCGCCGAGGAACACGTCCCACCCACCGTCCACAGGTGTGTTTAGTTATGCAATGTTTAAGTAGCGACAAATGAAGGTCTTTATGCATTACTAAAATCAAGTAAAATGCAGGTACACAAGAAAAGGGACTAATAAGTCTGCACGAGTATGGAGACAGAAGGTTGGCGCCTACGTTGCAGAGTGGGAGACTGCGACGACACGAGTATGGCAGGAGGATCTCGGGTTTGATATTCAACTTTTCAATTCATATCTGCAATTTTACATGACGTCCACTCGGTTACGCATTGTGCATCACGTGCACCCGGAGCTTACACCGGCTCCCGCTTCCTGGGATATGTATCCGAGTCAGTCTACTTCAGGCTCCAGACAGTACGCGGTAAGAAAACCATGCAAATAATTTAGTACTGAAAACCATGCAAATTATTTAGTACTGAAAACATGCAAATTATTTACAGGCTGAATTGACATACCAGTTACAAACGGATGTGACCGCGTACAACCGTTCCCTCTCGAGCGGCCCTCTATTGGACCGCACGCATCATCAATCCTGGGTTCAACGCTTAGAGGACAGGCTGCGACGTATCTACCAGGCTATCACGTGCACACGTATGTCGGACGTCGCTACGCGCCCAGCAGCACCACGTCCACCGCGTCATCCCCCACAACAGCAGCAGCAACAGCGGCAAGAGCCGCATGTGACGCCCCAGGATCGGCACCATCCACGTCCTCGTATGACGCCGCAGCCGACGCCCAGGCCACCCTCTCCAGACCAGGCTGGAGGCTCGTCTTGGCATCAGCAGTACAGCCCCACCACGGGCTACCAGCTTCGACCACCTCCCCAGCCACAGGGTTAGTACCATGTAATTTTTTATTTACCATGCTAATTGTTACGTACTTCTTTCTTATTGTTGTATGCCATCCAGGAGCCTACGGAGGTCATCCATCTATGTCCGCCCACCACTCGTCTGGATCCGCGTACGACACTGAGCAGGAAAGTGCAAGCATACATGGCACGCAGGCACACATGGACGCTTGGCTGGGTACGTACAATACTCCACCACCCTACCCTACGCAGGCGTCACAGTATGATGATGATGATGGATCCCTTATTCCTGGACGTCCGGTTAATCAACCGGACAGGTTGGGTTGGACTACGCCAAATCCAGGACCTCCGCGCCTTATCAGACGTCGTCGTCCCTGACACTACCGTAGATATGCATCTACCAATCTATGTATGAGATCTTTTAATTAACTAGGACATCATTATATCTATGTACACCTAAACATATGTACCGATGTATGCAAACTTTTAGCCATCGTCTTTATGTAATCTAGATAATATTACGAAAACAACCAAGCATCGATAGTTTCGGCAACAGGACAACACAACATTAACGAAAATAAGATACAACAGAAGTCATGTCCATACTGACCAAACAACACAACAAATAAGGGTGACAACTTCAAATTACCAAACAACACAGACAAATGAAGACTCTACCTATCTTCCATGGATGCAGCCTGCACCGTCCACCGTGTTGCCACCCTTTCCCTTTGACGAAGATTCTGTCTTCTTGCCTTTGCCCATCGACGAAGCTTCGGCTTTCTTGCTTATACCTTTGCTCGATGCTTCAACCTTCTTCTCCTTGCCCTTGCGCACTGCTTCAACCCTCCGTTCCTTTGACGACGGCATGAAATCGTCGTCATCGTCATCGCTGTCAACTAACCAGTGACATGAAAGAATGTACGAACCACGGTCATCATCAGTTCGATGCACCGGACTTTTCGTAACATTCCTCTCAAACTTAGTTTGAATTCTAAGCAATTCTGCCCTAATTTGGAGCGGAGTCCTATACGGAAACCCAGCGCGGCAGAGCTTCGACCCAAGCAAAGCGAGATGACTCTCACTCTGCACAATTTCTTCACATGAAACTAACCTACCATCTACCTGCAAATTGATCGCACACCGAGCGAGATGCTCGGATGCGGTGATGTGAAACCCGGACACACACTTCTCGCAAGGACCAACACACACCATGGTTTCACTCAACTGAATATCATGCCTATCTTCGATGGGTTTTATAGACGCGTACAAATCCGACGGTGGCGGCACTTGGCGGGAAATGGTGGCGGGAAACGATTGCAGGACGAAACTGCGCGGGAAAAGGTGGCGGGAAAAATTTGGCGGGAGAGTCGAAGGCGGGAAAAAATTGCTTTGGGCATGGGAAAAGGCGGGAAGAAATGCGCGGGAAAAGGTGGCGCGACTAAAATTGGCGGGAGAGTCGAAGGCGGGAAAAAATTGCGGGAACTGGTCTTCCCGGGAAGCAGAAATGGAGGGGAAAAAAATCCATGCAGCAGTCCACATCGCCAAGGCCGATAAGGACTAATCAGCATCGGCGAAGCCGACTGCATGCGCATGCATGCCGACAGGCCTGTCGACCGTGGGCCTGGCCCACCAAGGCCCCTTATCAGCTTCGCCGACGCCGACAAGGCCCTATCGGCTTCGCCGACGCCGACAAGCTCCTATCGGCTTCGCCGAAACTGACGCCGTATTATTCTTGCAATTGTGCAAATTCGGCTATTATTTGTGGAATTTTTTAAAAAAATGTATTATTAAAAAAAAATTAGCTCGTTTCCCTTTCTCGAGTAGCACACAACTCACAATGCACACCAGAAGTCAGGTGCCAGACTGCCAGTGTCTACGATCCATCATATCTCGCGTGTTGAGCCTGTCGACAAGCCAGACAAAAACTTTCTGCTTGTGTAGACATCTACTCTTCCACAGTTTTTAAAAACTCGGTGAGACAGTTAATCCTTCAAAAAAGAACTTATACAGAGCACTGCATGAATACACACCATTTTGCTTAACGAATTTCCAACCATCAGATTTCAGTCTCGCGTCCTCATCATTCCTGAGCGAGCACAGATCAGTAAAGATGCGTTGCGGTTCTTCAAAAGCTTGGACTGAAACTGGAATAGCAAACAGGTGTGCCAATTGTTCTATACTTGCACAGCCTAACATGGATTCCAGTGTGACATCAGTATCCAGCGCAAACGAATAAATTCTGGGGAATGCGTGTGCCATGAGTCCTTCTCTCCACTGATCCTTCCAAAAAAGCACTGATCCCCCATCCCCGGGTGTGCATGTCAGCCACACTTCTGAACATGGTAAATAGCTTGTATACATCTTTCCAGCAGAACGATCCGACAGGACCTAGAGCGTGAGGAGCAGCTGATTGGTAATAGGCCTTCCAAGTCATGTCCACTCATTGTTTTCCTCAATAACATATTTATAAAGTCGGACGTGGAGTTGCGGAGACACCACTACTGAATGTGATATGTCTTGTTAATGTTATGTAGATCCAATGGATGGTATGTGTTAGACTAGTCATAGTGGGGTATCATAGGTGGTATCATGCATGTCATGTTCGCAAAAAACTGATGTGTCACTGTAATTAATGATGTAAAAGGCGATAGTAGTATCATAGATAGATACCGTAACATAACGAATTCCAATGCTATCAGTTCTATCAAAAAATGCTAACCTAGGAATACATAGAAATAGGTACAACATATGGATACATCTTTATTACTAAAAAAGTCAACAAAGCGTTCCGTTAGTAATCAACACTCCTCTATGTACTCCTAATATCGATTTTATATGCTGGTGTCTAATCACTGTTGTTCTAGTTTTCCAGCTTATCGCTCTCAAGATTTATCAAAGTGTTTCGGTACACTATGAAGATATATCGGATGCAATATGCTCACATACAATTATGAAGACAACGGACATGATCTGAGTAGGTAGCCATGGTTCGCTCTAAAGACAACATCTCTCTACTTGAGGTAAGGAAAACCCTAGAGAAGAGATATCATCTTATGTGCGTACCGCTCCGCCACTCCTCCTCCGTGGGTATATCGCCGTCCCCCTCCTTTACAGGCTGATTGCTCATCAAATCTTCTCAACCAAACAAACATATGACCTTAACCTACCCACTATTCTCCTCACAAAGCAAACACACTCCTTGTGTCTCAGTTGTTTCTCTTGCGCTCAAAGAAATTTAGTGCCAATTTGAAGAATTGCTATTATATAGACTATTTAAACCCTAAAGTGAATTAGCATTTTTCTAATGCTATCATCGTGATATAAGGTATCTATTACACATAATTCGGCATTGGGTTGATGGATTCTAAGGAGCCTCATTCGCCATGCAGGTTCCAAGTCATATTGCGCAACTTGCTTGGTTCCCCATATTGCCTTGCCTTGCATGAGAGTAGAAACTGAAGCCCTTGTTTGGTCGGTGGCATTTCATGTTTTTTGGGCTAGGCTCATGAAAATGTATGTATTTGGTTACACGTGATACAGTTGATGTGGCAAACTCTTCCTGGAGGGGCAAGGTTACCCAGTACTCAACCAATAAACAAATGTCATAAATAGAAATGTGGATAACCAATTCAGGATTACGACATAACTAAGTAATACCATACAAACAAATAGTTCACAAACAAGGAGACTGACGCACCACAGCTTCACCATCAACGGTTTGTGTTGGACCACAAGTTCACCATCTGAGAGGTACATACCACTTCACCAATTATACAAACCGAGCATTATTTCAAGTCCTATTAGCTAACTGAGAGGATATACATCACCAGCTCATCAAAAACACACCAACATCATCAACACAACATCACCACCTTAAAGCAAAGCACTACCATGCATAGGAAGGCTTAAGCGAGACGATCATACGAGCATATGTCATCCCAATAAAACCGAGAACTTGTGCGTTGTTATCCATGAGACGGTTCATAGCCACTATTAGTACCTCCGGGCTAATCGACCACATCTACACAGAAGATCATCAAACTAAACATGCACAAGCAACATTTAGGATCAAATCCAATTAGATCTAAGCTACAAGATCAAGGGTTTGCAGTTACTTACGGGAGGGTGTAGAACACAACACGGAGAAGATGAGGAAGAGTCTTGCCGACAGTGACCACCACCGACCGAAGAATATAGCACCGATTTCCTGCTCCTTGGTGAAGAAAGGAGAGCTCGAAGGGGGAAATGGTGAAGAGAGTGAGTGGTGAGAGTGGTAGGGGTAAATATGGGAAGGGTTTGGGCGGGAGGTAACCAAGTTTCTCCCGTGCCCTTTCCCTACAGCGTCCACGCTACCGCCACCTCCAAGGTCGCATTGGCTCGCGCGCCACGGTGCACACAATAACCCAGCTGCATGGCTCGTTGGAAACGGCCGATTTGTGAATTCTCAGTGGGTCTGGCCGTATGGTTGCGACAAGCTTTAAAGTTTGTTCGGGCCTATCGCGACTCCTTGCACATGCGACCAAATACCGGAATTTTGCATTTGCGGCCTCTATTCGGTCAGCCAAATACGCCGATTGTGACTTTCCTACTGACAAACTGCAAGACACCCACTCCAAGCACATGGTTGAACATGCTCCTAGTGCATAGAGTAGGATGAATAATGCAGGGATATAGATTTTTTCTTGGACTCTATTCCTTCATTCTACTGTTGATTCGGAAAAGATGTAAGAAGTACGTGTTTCTCTTAATGAAAACGTGGATTAACCCCTCCTTAAAAAAAGTGATCAGTTTGAATATATGCCAGGTAGCATTATTGGGTGGAATGATAAGACTGACATCTTGCTAATGTAGAATTATTGGGCTTGTTTTTTAAAAGAAAGCAGAAGGTTAGTCAAATCAATAGATCATGACGCACTGATCATCATGGGTCGTGAGATATGATCTGTATGATACACATGAATGCATTCTCAAATGAAAAAAAAATACATCCATGGTCTTGGTTCCAAAGGTCTTGATCCCTTGGTACATTATTTGAGAAGAGGTATGCCCACACACCAGCTACAGCTACCACATTATACGTTGATCGAAAGGGATAAGTTCAGTCTGCGAACATGCTAAACACGCCATATGTGGGCAAACCAATAGTAGGAGGTCACTTATAGGGGGAGACCACACCGTTTTTCTTTCTTTTTTTGTTTCTCTGTCGTCATTGTCAC
Organism: Poa pratensis; assembly: GCA_947311845.1. Taxonomy (NCBI): domain Eukaryota; kingdom Viridiplantae; phylum Streptophyta; class Magnoliopsida; order Poales; family Poaceae; genus Poa; species Poa pratensis. The sequence goes on along the minus strand of CAMZMU010000066.1, from coordinate 29,614,953 downwards.
CATTGGCATCAACCATGCATGTGCATAAGGATGGGATTTGGTTGACCATTTATCTTTCGGATTCGAACCTAAATAACCATTTTGGGTAAAGGGATTAAATAGGTTAACCATTAGGTTAATTAGGTTAGAAAAGGTTAACCGTTGGTTATTTAGGTTCGAACCATTATACAACATGATAAATATTCGCAAAGCTTAGCTTGCTCACCCGAACGCTAGCTGCAAAAAATAATGCCATGACCTTTCCTGAAAAACTAAGAATTAAAAAGAATGACAGAAACTACTATCTGGCAGAAACTATTCCTTGGATGGATACACAGCTAGCATCACATACCCAGGTCAGAACCTGAACCAACGCAACACACAAAACAGAGAGCTAGCTCTCACAATCTTTCCTTCAGAAAAGTTCTACCAAAGTGTGATACAATTTCAATGTGTGATACAATTTGTTACAGCATTGCTATATCTGACAGTCTTAGCTATTTCAGAAAATAGGACAGGATTCATCAGGTAAAAAGCCAACTTTTTGTAGCATAATCTTGTATATTACAACACCCAGATTTTTAGCTAACTAGCAAAACCTTTCATCTATATACAGCAGCAGGGCATACAATACGTACTTGCATTTTTGCTGAAATAATCTCCCGAACCTGGTTGTACATCTATCCATGTTTGGACACACACAAACACCAAAAGGTCCATCATATCATACTAGCTAGAGTCAGATCATGCTCAATTGCTCAGCTTCTTCTCCTACTATTAAGTATACCCGGCCGGAACTAGCTAGTAGACCATGTATTGCTCAGCTTCTTCTCCTACTATTAAGTATACCCAGCCATACTAGCTAGTAGGTCAATCTGACTAACTCGATTTAGTAGAACAGAGAAAGGTTTAAACTTTCAGGGAACTCAAATCAACTACGAACGTGAGCAGGTGTCGTCCGCGTCCGGAACGACGGCCGGAGATCGAGTCTAAGACGGAAAATACGGAGAAGGATTGTTGGAGGAGCACCCGGACGCCAGGATGAGAGAAACCGGCACCGCCGTCTGTGGAGGCCGCCGGTGAGTCATCCCAAAGGCAGGAGATGAGACCGGGACATCCGGGAGTGGGAAGGGCACGCGAAGCCGACGGGCGGTGGGGAGAGAGAAGGGCAGGCGGTGCGGCGGAGGGGTGGACAGAGTGGTGGCTCGTCGTCGGCTCGTCGCGGTGGAGACGTACGGGCGGAAGCGGTGCTCGTCCAGTTCAGGAGGCACGCGTGCGGGGTTAACCCTTGGTCCAAAGGGATCGAACCGTTTGGACCTAAATTATTTTGCGGTTAACCAGTTGGCCCATTGGACTAATTTTTAGGTTAGGTTAACCGAACCTTTGGTTAAAAGGGAACCAAGTCCCACCGATACATGTGCACGCGCAATGGCATAACAAATTATTGGAGATATTTGAGTTGGACAGGCCTCTTCGAGACAGATAGGCAGCGTTGGTTCGCCACAATATTCAGAGTCCGTGTCAGCGTGGAGGCAAGCGTGGACAGGGTCAGAGTGTGGTTACGTGAAGAAATCTGCCACTGGGAGAGCAGGCTACAGAACTCTGTCGTTGTTGCACGAGAGCTCCATGGGAGTCAATTAAGCAGCATTTTTCCATTATTTCTTTGTTCAACTACCTAGCACAGTGAGGAACGGCTGCCGCCTTGTCTCTCCTCTGCTCCGTTCACCCCCACCGTCACCGGAGGAGGCTGACGCGTAAGAGCATCTCTAGCATATACCGATAAGCCCCCGGTCCGGTAAATAACTGTTTTTTTCGGGTCCGGGGCGAAAAACAGGCAGATCAGATCCCGAATAAGTCCCCCTATCGGAAAAATATTTCCGGTGAGCAGGATATTTCGCCCGCGGTGCTCCCTCTCTTTAGTTTCGCAGGTGATTTTTCCCGCACCCTGACTCTTGGCGCCAACCGTCCTGCGCGGAAGTTTCACCTCGCGGTGACTTCCTCCTCCCCCAGCCTCCCTGTGCCGCCGCATCTCAATGCCGTGCCACGCCGCCCGCTCCCCTCCCCCCCCCACCCCCCCCCGCTTACCCGCACCGCGGAAAAGGGTCGCCGTGTCCCGACGGGTCATTTCCACCTAGTTTCGGCCCCGGGGGAGGCGTCTCCCGTCCGCGCGGTTGCCACCGCCGCCGCCAAGGATCCGGTGCCGAGCTCGGGCGCACGGCCAGTTCGAACCGGGAGTGGCTGCTCCGGGCGGGTCTGAGCAGCGGAGACGTTCTCCTACTCGTGCGGCCGTCGGAGCCGCCGATTTGGGGCAGGGTGCGGATGAGGAGCTCGCGCGGTGCGGATCCGGCCTTCGGTGGAGAAGAAGGTATGGTTCTTCACCGAATTGGATGTTGATTCAGTAGTTTTAGGTTTAGAAGTTAGTCGATTTGTAGTTTAATTTAGAAAAAACTATTGTGCTAGATAGATTGGAGTTCTTCATTCTCCTCCTCCGACTCGGATGATTCCGAGATTGAGGATATGCTCTTCGATGATCATATCGAGCACATGGTCATGGCGCATCTCGTCGAGCAATATGAGACCGGAGGCAAGAGGAAGAGGCAAGGCTCGAAGGTCGGCTGTCTTTGCATTCCCCGGAACCGAGCGCTTGGGAGTTCGTTGCTAATGAAGGACTACTTCGCCGAGATACCTACCTATCCAGCTCACCTCTTCCGTAGGCGCTACCGCATGCGTAGATCTCTATTTATCCGCATTGTTGAAACTTGCGAGCAAAATTGCCGTTACTTCTTTCAACAAAGAAATGCCGCCGGTTTGCTTCGGTTTAGTTCATACCAAAAGATATCAACGGCTATGAGAGTGATAGCATATGGTGTTCCGGCTGACTACACCGATGAATATCTTCGCATTGGCGAAGATACCGTGATCAAATGTGTGTGAGTGTTTGCCAAAACATTGATCCGGGTGTTTGGACCCGAGTATCTCCGAAGTCCTAATGAGGAGGACACAAAGAAGTTGATGGCGGCCAATGAAGCAAGAGGATGGCCGGGCATGCTTGTTAGTGTGGATTGTATGCATTAGAGGTGGAAGAATTGTCCGGCGGCTTGGCATGGACAATACACCGGTCATCATAGTGATCCTACTAGCGTACTCGAAGCCGTTGCTTCGGAGGATGTGGATTTGGCATTGCTTCTTTGGTTTGCTGGGTTCTCTCAAGAATATCAATGTGTTGCAGCACATCTATTTGCTCGGCTTGCTAGTGGAGATGCCCCAGTTTGCAACTATACCGTCAATGGGCATGACTATACCATGGGGTACTATCTTGCCGATGGTATATATCCTTCTTGGTCAACATTTGTGAAGATCATTTCAAAACCGGCCAACAAGAAGAATTCCATCTATGCCAAATCTCAAGAAGCATGCCGAAAAGATATTGAAAGGACATTTGGTGTGTTGCAAGCTCGGTTTGCAATTGTTGAGGTCCTGCTCGTTTTTGGGATAAGAAATCTGAAAGGGCATGGCGCCCCCATGTGTGGTTTTGGTAATTAATGACAATCCCTATGGACTAATGGTTGCATTGAGTTGTACTTGTAGTGTTTGTCCATAGACCATGCTTGAACTCCATATGTTGGATTCAAGATTGATGCCATGAATATATTGATATAATGAAGTATTTGACATCAAGATCATCGAGGTGTGTGGATATATACTTGATATGATCTAGAAGAAGAGTATGTGATGACCAAGTTGGTATTCGAGGAGTTATCCGATGATTGGTCATATGTGAGTTCAGCATATCGCAAGTATGTCTTGAAGAAAAGGATTATGTGATCATTCATGGTTATCTTCAAGACATCATCTATTGAAAAGAGAAGAAAAGATACAAGGTTGATCAAGATATTGTTCAACACACAAAGCTACAAGATGTACCAAGTATCTTTCTATGGGCATGCATCAAATGAAGATTTCATATAGCCCATGAAGGATGACGTCAAGTGGTGATCGTCATCAAGCTTGAGATGTGCAAGTTCAAGAGAAGTATCTCGAATATATCATATGCTTGAAGCTTGCCACCCATTTGGAGATAATGGTCATGTGAAGATATGCCGATAAGAGGCTCTCCCATAGTGGTGTATGGGGGAGAAATATGTGGATCTTCACCAAGCGAAGCGCAATCAAGAAAGGTGGTCCACTTGAGAAGATCAAGATCACCATCATGTAGTCAAGTGGAATGCGCAAGGCAAAGATATGATCTTGATAGGGTTTCTATTTTACCGGTCTCATGTTGTTAGTCGGGAGACCGGGTTATTGGATAGACACCGTACTATCAAGAGGGGCTCTCGATTGAGCTTTAGCGTATCAGTTGGAGAGAGCTCAAACCTTTGCATACTTGGCATTTCATCTTTCTTGGTTCTTATTTGGTTCTTCTCCTTGTTGGGTTTCGGTGCTTGTTGTGATCCTCATGATAAGCCCAAGTTCTTCGAAAATGGATTTTGTTTGGAAAACTTGTTACGTTCTCGGCGTTGGAAATGTTACCGGTCCACCTTCGAGATAGGGTCCACACCTTCCCATGTGTGGTATCCCCTCTATATTTGTGACCCTTAATATTTCCAACAAAATTTGTTTCACCTGTTTTGGAGTTCGAACGAGAAAGTTATTGCACTTCAGGTTTTGTTGTTTCTGTCAAGATTTGCTCTAGCAGGGGAATCAGATTATCCGGTCCTAGCTCACTCGGATTATCCGATTCTCAAGGTTGCTCGAATTCGGCTAAGGACTTTAAAGCAACCAGTTTTGTGGCGCACTGAACTTTCTCGGAATATCCGATATCGGTTGAGCCGGATTATCCGGTCCTGACTTCGTCGGAATATCCGACTCTCAAGTTTTCTCTCGAAATCGGCTAAGGACTTCTTGCAGCCAGTTTTGTGGCGCACTGGAGATTTTCGAAATATCCGATATATGTCGCATATCGGAATATCCGACTCCCCTGTCTGCAACGGCTCTTTTTCTGGGAGGGGTATAAATACCCCTCCACCTACCTCCAGCCAGCCAACTCTTGCAGCTCGTGTTTTCCCCCATTGTTGACCTTCTTGAGCTTTGCTATCTCTCTATTCCTTCATGATTCTTGCTTCTAATTAGTGGAAAAAGAGAGAGGGGATCTAGATCTACTATTTCACCAATCAATTTCTCCTCTAAGTGAGGGGAAGCTTTTTGGATCTAGATCTTGGAGGGCTTTGGTGTTCCTCTTTGTTCTTCCTCTCTTCTCCCCCCAATAGCATTAGTTGCTTTGGTGGGATTTGAGAGTGAAGGATTTTGAGCACTTCTTGTGTTCTTGCCCATTGCATCGGTTGCATCGGTTTGAGTTCTCCACGGTGATACGTGGAAATCAAACTTGAGAAGCTTGTTACTCTTGGGTACTTGGGGTGCCCTAGAGCTTGTCCTCTTGGGTACTTGGAGTGCCCTAGACGGTCCTTGTTGATCTCGGAGTTTTGGTGACTCGCAGGATAGTTGGGAGCCTCCAATTAAGTTGTGGAGTCGCGCCTCAACCTTGTGATTCTTGTGGCTTTGGGAGCCGCAGGAATTCGGTGAGAGCTTCCAATTAAGTTGTGGAGTGTGACTCATCCTTGTACGGGTTCGGTGACCACCCTCAAGTGTCCCATAGTGGTTCGTGGCACTCCGCATTGGTGGAGGCACGAAGGAGATTACGGTGTGCCATTTGACGGCTATTCGGGGATCACTTTGTGACTCCGCACCGCTCCAACGGAGACTAGCTTCCATTGGGAAGTGAACTTCGGGATAAATCATCGTCTCCAAGTGCCTCGGTATTTGTATACCCGAGCTTCTTACTTATGCAATTTACTTTATGATAGCCATCGAGCTTGAAGTAATATATCTTGCTATCACATAGTTGTATATCTTGTTTAGCATAAGTTGTTGTTGCACATAGGTAAACCTAGTTTGTTTAGGTTTTGCGCTTGATAAATTAACCGCTAGTTTTATTCCGCATTTATTCAAGCCTAAACCGTAAAGAATTTTAAATCGCCTATTCACCCCCCCTCTAGGCGACATCCCTGTCCTTTCAAAATCCCTCCGTGATATCACGACGGGTTGTGTGATTTTACACAATATGATCATTGAAGATGAAAGGGGTTTAAATTTGATTTTTTTTATGAAAACATTGGTAGCCGAGTGAAGCCGCAAAGGAACCCGGACCGGATCCAAGCATTTATAGAGGCATACCGTCAGATTGGGGACAAGGTCACACACATTCAGCTCCATAAAGATCTTGTTGAACACCCGTGGCAGTTGTATGGGAAGAAATAGATTCCCATTTTATTCATTTGAGATTGTTGTAATATTGACCATTATTTCCATCCGGACCATTTGTTATTGTTTTAACGGATTTAGACATTTGTTGTAATATGGATGATTGTTGTATTGTGTGATGTTAAACAGTTATTATGTTGAATTTATATTGATGTTTGATGAAGATTATGTTGTTCAAAATCATGAATTTGGTATAAAACATGCAAAAATGATTTTTTGGTACCGGTACCGGTAGGCTGTGTAGAACAGATGCGGTAAACTTGTTTCCGGTACGAGTTTACCGCATCTGTTCTGCCGGGCGCCGTGCGGTACCAGAAAACTTTTTCCAGCTCAACCGGATAAGCAATATCTGGTATGCATTTATCCGGTATCTGCTAGAGATGCTCTAAATCCCCCTTAGCGTATGGCGGTGACTGGCTTTCACCCCCTCCGGTTGTGGGGAAGTCCATCCTAGCGCGGTGTGCGGCCCTAGACGGAGTTAGAAAAATATGCTCCCTTTTGTAAATATCATTTTCCGGCGAACGGATTATGTGCTTTCTATATTTTTTATGATTGTCGACATAAGGAGTATGTGCTTTCTCTAATGAATTCGTGGATTGATCCCTTCTTAAAAAAGATCATTGAGCATATGTGCCATGTAAGCATCATTGTTCATTCTTACTTTGCTTGATTTACATCACTCATATTTTGCCTCGAACTATTTCCTGGTAAGGATTATAGATCAGAAGTTATGTTTGAATGTACTAATTAATGCTGCAACATGTAGATGATATAGTAGAGTTCACGCTGAACATAATGGGATGGACAACGGATTTGTCCATATATATATATTGGGGACTTAGTGGCTAAGTTGCTATACCTATGAACTTTCTCATGCATGCTTGTAGTGTAACGTGTACATAAGGACGGACACCCACCGTACTATTTAGAGCTCCATTACGTTTTCTTGATCCAATAGTATCTTCCCGACAGAGAGTGGGCATGGGATGTGAATTATTGTACCAATATGTATGGACCATCCCTCGATCATTGTTCCATGACGACATGTACTCTTGGAGCTAGCTAATTAGGGTTCCAAGTAGTGTGGGGAGCTTCACTATTCTGTCTCATTGCCTGCCACTCCGTTTATGTATGCTAGCCAACAAAGCTAAGAGAACGAACTGTGTACGTACGATGCGCACTATATACATCGAAGTCAAATTTGATGGTTAGTCTACGTTGCAGTATGCCTACTTTTCGCCTGAAAGTGAAAGATGCTCGTGTGAAGTTTCTTGGATGTTGACACTTGCTAGTTTTTCACGTACGTTGGCGTCACTTGTAGTTTTCCTTAACAAAGCAGTGTTTTATTACAAGAGGCAATGCACTTGATTTGAAATGGAAGGAGAGTCAGTCAAGTAGTTGTTCTGTACACGAATGTACTTAGCGATCTAAGAGAAATTTAGGAACCTCCAAACACATCTTCAACGAGTTTTGCGTGTCCAAATAGTTTAAAGAAAATCATTACCTTACTTGATATCCTTTTGATATTAATACATTTGCCTTTATTGAAAAAACAAGAACGTCTATTTCATCCTTTAACTTTCACCAAAGTTCACATATCGTTCTAAATGTTTCATTTGGTACAAAATAGATCCTAATCTTTGCCAACATGTTCAAAGCACCCGATACGGGACGCCGACGACGAGTGCGCCGCCGTCGGGCCAGGATGACTAATGCAACGACCTACTCAGGGGACTTATTTGCGCGGGACTATATGAGTTGTGTTCGTAGATACAGTTCTTTTCACAATGGTTTTCAACATGAATCGGTCTGGTTCGCACATTTTCCAACAAAATCAGGCGTTTGTGCGGGTCGGCAAAGTTTAGGGTTTGTGTTGTATCAAGTGAAACATTTAGAAATAAAAGGAAACTTTGGTGAAAGTTTGAGGATGAAATATAGACATTCTTTTGGAGAAAAATGCCCCAAACTTGTTTTATCGTATAGTTTACACAGCTTTACTCTACATATGATTTTGCACAGCTTTCTTGCTTTTTTTCTGAAGGAAGTTTTTCTTTTTTTTCGATAATAAAGGGGAAGTTTTGCTAGTTACATACTAAAAAAACACAACAAAGCGCCAACCGTTTAAATCGAAGCATGTCGAGCCAATGGAAACCCAACAGGTAGCAACCAGACCACACATCACTTCACCAGAAACAGAGGCATAGTACATACTGTAAAAATTCTTCACGCATTGGAATAAACCACAGATTTTTTGCACTTTCTTGTTCGATCTTGCGGTGCAGCACGTACATGCATATTAATTCGGTTATCATTTGTGCCGTCCATCTTTCCTCCAGTGCCCTCTTCGATGCAACCACACGACTTGCTTGGCCAACTTCTCCAATTGGATCTCCTAAACAAGGTACGTACGTAGGCATGCATCAATCCATCGATCGATCCCGTACGTCCACTTCATGCCCCGTTGGCAACTTGGCATGCAACTTATTGTCGTTGCACACACGATGTGGGCATGTTACGGGGGATGTCGCCGTCGATGCTGACCGAGAGCGCACATGATCGACCTCGTCATCGGCTCTATCACACAACCATCAAACGTGATGAACCAGCGCCAGGAAATTAACACTTCTCGATCAAGAAGAGAGAACAATGGATTGTGCCTTAATTGTGATGAATCGTCGTACGATCGAGACTGTCGATGTGTAGAAGGTTAGAGGTGTAGTTGCACCAGAAACCAGATGGTGGCACAAGTTTAGAGCATCTCTAGCCCTTACCCTAAAAGGTTATAACTCACAAATACTGTTTTTTAGACTTAGCGCCCTCTAGCGAGTCTCCTAAATTTTCGCAACTCTATTAAAATAGGGAAATACACCCAAACTTCCCCACATCTACTCAAAACTAGGCGTCGCTTCCCAATCAACCTCTCAATCGGGGTTTTTATGTGCGAATAACTTTTTACCCTCAACCCCCGCCACACCACCTTGCCTCCAGCGCCTTCCGCCGCCACCTTCGTCGGGGGAACAAACCGCGGAGCCACCTCCCCACAACCGCGCCGGGAGGGAAACATCATGCTGCCCACACCCATTGACTTTGTGGCACCGCCATCCATGCTCGCTAACGTGGGGTTACCACGGCAATACCCATCGACGATACCACCTGCGCACGCGTTTTCTTCTCCTCAAACCCCTAGTACTGTCATCGATGGGGTATTGTCGTGGTAACCCCACGTCACTCACTGCAGCAGCCAGGAACACCAAAGCGGTTTGCCTGCTTCACATCTCGTCGGATGACACTCCTCCCACGCCAACCGATAGTGTGGCAGCTCGGGAGATGTCCATGTCGCCGTCACCCCCTTCGTTTCCCACTTTGTCACCTCTGGTTGCGTTGGCCACCTCCGCAACATAGGTGATCCCTATCGTGGCCTCAAATGCTGACGAGGCCAACAAAGCCGATCCTGCCTTCGAGATGTTCAACCAAATGCCCGTGGAGAGAGATCTAGCCAAATATCACGAAGCAAATAAGGTTGTCTAACTACAAGCCCGAGGAGGATAAAACTTTGTGATATGCTTAGGAACATCAGGGCATCGAGGTTCCATCCAAGCATCAAGGTTTCTTTTAGAAAATGAAAATCATTTGAGAATAGTAGCAAGCCTTGTCACGATTCCTTCCAACTAAGCAAAAGATTTTACATCCACCATTGTGTTGACCAATTGAAAAATGGGGAGCATATCTACATTTAAGAGCTACACAAATAAACAAAACAATCTAAATTGAAACAAGCACTTTACTTTAATTAAATATTACACGGTGCTCAAATGAATTGAGAAGTGGGAAAGCAAGGGCCATGTGGTACTGGTAGTGGCACTAGTGCTGGTCAAATTTAGGATGCTATTAAATTTATGCACACTGATGTTTATGTTATTGATTTGGACCATATGTTGTGTTTTACCTATATTTTTTACATTCAAAACAATCAATTGGAAATATTTAAAATGGGTGCATTGAAAATATCAAGATTATAATTAATATGTTGAAAAAATGTAGTTTACAAATGCAAAAGGATAAGAGAAACACCAACGAATTATTTTATTTCAACGAAGAGTTAAGATTAGGAAAGGATTTGGTGCAAGCATCATACACCCCTCAAATTATTGTTATTTATGTTTAGAGGGATGTTACAGGGAGTTGAAATTTTGAGAGAAGGGGTAGACACTTAGATGCAAGTGATGGAGATGGCCTGCCTAAACTATTGTAATATGTTTGCCTATTGCCTTTGCTAGGTGCATCAATGTCATGACCACAAAGATAAGAAGGAGGACGATGAAGGCCAGTTGTTATCGTCTTGTAAGTACACTAGGTTAAATTATTAAATGATTGTTCAGTAACATATACAAGTTGGCAGAAATATAGATCACGGAGATATGGAGGCCGAGCTACATGTAGCCTAGTTTTCAGAAAAAGCTGAATTTTTCTATTTCAAATAATTCGAAACAAATTCTTCAGTATAGATAATGTCGAGATCTACCACTCTGTAAAATGTCAACGAAACATTCGTTATATTTTGGCCTAGGTAAAAAAGACAAATGCGCAGATTTGGATCGGTAAACAGTGAACAGTTTCAAAATTTTGAAATGTTGCCAGATTAGTCATTTTTTGTAGCCAAAATAATACGAATTGTTCTTGAAATTTTACACAGTGGTATATCTCAACATTATCTACACCTAAGATTTTGTTTTGAATTTAATAAAACACAAAATAAAGATTTGTTTTTTGGTACCGAGCTACATGTAGCTCGGCCTCCAAATGGACTTTCCGCAGAAAAATAACTCTTAATCCTTGGCTACACAATGGATGAAATGGTCCTTGGCCTCGCCTCTCAAATAGCTATGGTCTGGGCCGTATATGGTGTTAGTTAGAAGCATTTCTAGATTTACATGCGTTTTCAATCATTTTCTTTTGTGTTTTATTCGTATTTTTTTTGGTTCTTTCTAGCTCCTTACCACATTGATGTTATCTATTACATACTACTAGGTAAATTTGGTGCGGCGGCACCGCCGCACCCGTGTGGTAAAATGCAAATTTGAAAATGTCGATATTTAAAAATTGTGGAGATTTGAGAACTGTTTAAATGCGAAGTGTTAGCAATTTTTGAAGTTCTGGAATATTGATATTTGAATTTTGGTCGTATGCCGTAAGTAGTTATCATTTTTTGTTTTGTGTTGTGATATTTCTTGGTATATGTTTGCAGTTTATTTGTATTTATTCGTATATTTAAGGTGAGTTTAGTTGAAGTTGAACATTTATTAGTTTGTGTTGCATAATTGGAGTGAGTTCAGTTATAGTATTTGTAATTTGAAACTTTTTCAAATTGGTATAATACGTTTGAGTTTTGTCTTAAATATTTAATTTGACTCAATGGTAGGAGATGTTACATTATTTGAGTTTCTTTTGAATTCAACTAAAATTCAAAAACGTATTTGGAGAAAATGAATTTGTATTTTGTACAAATATGTATTTGATTAGGCAATTGTTAGGTGTAACTTCATTATTAGAGAGTTGTAAGGTACATTACCGTTTACATGTAATTGTTGTCGATTTTTTTTTTTTTTTTGCTCAGGCATTTTTAAATTTAGCTTCATTATTAGGGAGTTTTAAGTTATTTTAGGTGTAAATATGTTAGCGTATTTGGAGTGCTTAAGTGTGGTTGTATTTTTTCATAATATTCTAATTTAGCAGGCTAATCAGATAAATTATATTATGGTTATGAAGAAATTATAACCAATGTACGCGTTCAAAAATATTTTGAGGTATGAAAATTTTGAGGTCTGAAAATTATTGGAATTGAGTAAAAGTTTGGGTCTAAAAAAATTTAAATTTCAAAAAATTATTCATATTATATAGCCGTTGAGGTCTGAATTATTTTCTATTCATAAAATGATAAGTTTTGAAAGTTGTTCGAAATCGAAATTTGTTCGTATTAAAATTTCAATTTCGTTAGCGTTACAAAATTAGCTTACATTTTTTTTCGTAATTGTTTTGATATATTTTTTTTCTTGGTGTGTAGATTTGAAGTTACTGAATTTAGAACATTTTTCGTTTTATGGAGTTCGAATTATTTGGGAGGAAGATTTTTTATTTCTTTTCTGCAAATGCCTGGCAAAAGAGGGAGTTGCTGACAGTTGTGGCCCACGATGACGTCGTATTGACGGCAACAGTGGTTTGCAGCCGCACTGCCGCGGTGGTGTGAAGAGCTAAGTAAATAGTTATAGTTTAAAATATTATGACGGCAGATTTTGATGCAAAAATGTTTTAGGTATGCGGGGACTCTTACGGAAAAATGTTTTATTCCTGGGGCCCGTTTCGTCAAAATAGAAAAGTTAAATCATGAAAGTTGTTTGGAACGGTGATATACATCTACTTAAGGGAGGAAAATTCAAACAGATGTCCGAGTGCGATGAATTTGTCAAATTTCGTCAAATGTTTTCGCGATTGTGGATCTAAAATTAAGGTGGTATGGTCAACCAAACTCGAAACCGATCACGGGGATGGAATCTGCTCGTCGACTTGTATCAACAACACCAAAAAAAAAAAAAAAAAAAAACGCGGACACGGTTCATGAACAGTACATGGCACCGTAGAAGTGCGATACTGTTTCGGTCACGGGGATGGAATCTTTGTCTGCTCCTCGCATAACACCGGTTATTTTCGTTGCTTTAGAGAGATTCAGACTCTTCCTTTGTACACCAGCTAAATTCTAAAAAATTCTTCCGTTTCGGTAACTTTTACAGTATAAAACTTTTCTGTAAAAAGCAAATTCTAAAACCCAACAACCCACCCAAGTAAGTAATTTGTGAACTCAAGAGCGTTTCTGTTTTGGCTCTTTCGCAGCTTGGCCAAAATCATTTATTACTTTTTTATGTAAAACACCAATCTGATTATGTTCATGACGACGTGACTAGACCAGTGCTCGGACATAGATAAAGAGAGGTTTCTTTAGAAAACTAGCAGTTGCACGGTAAAAGCGGAGTGCAGCGTCTTGGAGCTCGGGCTACACGGAGCCATATTTTGAAAACAAAATCAAAAATAGTATTTCCAAATTTCAAAAAATCTGAAAATATTTCCTAGATGTAGACAATGATGAGTTTAGATGGTGTGTAAAATTTAGTCTGCGATGTGAATAATCGACAGAAATTCTGGACCCGAAGTAGCGAACGGTGCAAATTTTCAAACCTCCAGAATTTGTCAGATTTTATCATCTTTATTTGCCCCCAAAATAAAAAATATTCGCGCTGAGATTTTACATGTTCATAGAATACCTCATTCATTATATCTAGGATTCTTTTAAGATTATTTTGAAACTTTCAAATGTTATTTTTAAATTCTGAAAAAAAGTGGCTCCATGTAGCCGGTTTCCGGGTAAAAACGCCAGTAGTCTAAGATGCGGAGTATATGGTAGTCATTATATTGACTCTAGGATCATTCATTCGGCCCACAATAACATGGCTACTTCAATTATGAGGTAGTAAAATAATTAAGGTTTTCTAGTTAAAAAATAAGCGGACGGATTCATCGAATCTTTCCTACATCAGGATAACGTCCGTGTTCATTAGAAGAAATGAACATCCCATTTTAAGTTAATCATATCCAAGATGCTCCCAATAATGGCGTTGTTCGCATCATCGAGCATCCGTACCTAGAAACATAACACGTATGCGGTAAGATCGCAAATCATAGGATCATAACTAGTAGCATCGTAAATCGTGGATTCTACTTACTAGAATCGTAGAATCGATCGAGTCCATTTAGATCGTAAAGTCATAGAATCGTATGATAGAATCATTCTGACTACCTTGCATATATGTTAGGTTTTTAAAATTGTATCTAAACATATAATAGACGTCCAATCTTCCTAATTATAGCTAGATAATATCATAATTGATAGGTTATCATGGTTGCACTTAAAGAGATATTAGGCAAACAAATATTTATAAGTCTACATGTTAATTAGATGAACTTGAAATGATAAATACATGTTATTGTAGCTCATTTAGTCATTGTCACACACCAATACTAATCTAATGCAATAAGTAGGCCCATGATTGAGCCCAATAAAAAATCATCGCCAATGCAAATTTTCATGTTACTATATTGTGGATGTAAAAAGAGTAGTATCGGCAACTTTCCAAGATACTGAGTAGCAAACTAGCAATATGCTAGTAAAAAGCATGACTCCTTAGCGATAAGGAACCAATGTGATGGTGAAGGGGTACATACGGGAAAATTTATAGACCGGAAGGCTTGAGGACTTGCATGCCGGTCCTTGATTAGTTTAAGTTTTCGTTAATTTCAAAAAAAAGTTTTTGTTAATTTTATTCACAAAATATGGATCCAATGGAAACTAGGAATCTCATCGCAGGCTCCTTTTCTTACAAGAAGTATTCACAGGTCGATGCTATCTCTATATCCAGGCACAAAATTTAGGCTGGCAATCAGGTCGGGTTCGACCGGGTCAACCTTTTACGGACCCATGCCATGAGTCTCTGCCCACGACCCTACCCATAGGTCTACGATTAGACCCATGTCCGAACCCGTCCGGTAAACCGACCCGACATGGCACCCATCAGGCATTACAACCAGAACGTTTAATTTAATATTGAAGCCAAAAATAATCTGATAACAGTTGCTTTTAAATGTTTCCACGGTCATTTGTTTCCACTGTCAAGTTGGAGCAAAACCAGCTGCCACAAGCTATATTTATAAGGTCGCCCAGGCTCGCAGTTGTGCTAGCTAACCGAGGTGGGACTAAACTACCTGCAGCTGTATATACAATGCGTCAACGCCTGGTGCTGGTGCCGTTCGGCGGGCCTATATTCATGGGCCGATGTCACAATGTATTTGGGCGGGTGGTGATGCTTCATACGTGTGCATGAGAAAAAGAGCAAAGATCCAACCATAATTGCGTTCCTCCTCATCTACTTGCTATGCACCGTGGGCTTGTTTGTAAAATATAGATATGATACTTTATTATTAATCGGGCGACCCATTGGGTCACCCATGGTAAGAACCTGTGCCCATACCTTGCCCACGACTAATCGGGTCGCCCATGGGCACGACCCATGGGTCGAAATAGCGAAACATACCCTACCCATTAGGGTCGGATACCCATGGGTGGACGTGCCCATGGGTCAAATTGCCGGACTTACACAAAATGGCCAAGCGGCATATAGCTAGAGCCGAGTCTATGCTATGTGGACAAGCACACAACAATTGATCTAGTGGACATGTGCACTGCGAGTTAGTTTTGTTGTGTCCTCTCAACTCCACGCCTCCATCTATAAGTAGGTTAATGGATAAATATAATTGAAAGCCAGGATCACGAGTTACACCCTCGAAAACATATCCATGTCTAAACAATGTGTACTTTAAAATGAACAGAGTAAATAGGAGGACAACCATCTATATAAGATAAAAATAAACACATTACCTCTTTTAACACATTCAAGATAATGCCCTTACATTTGGGAGGGTTACCCTGCTAGTCTTGTAAGAGAAAAGTTTAATCATGTTAAATGATAGGTTGTATATCATTGAGATATTTTCTGTTTTAACCAGACTCGGTGCAATATATAATCTGTGTCTCCCGGATCGGATGATGGTGAAGCTACCGGAATCGTTTTCCCTCCCGAGGACATCGTTTTGGAGCATACGCTGGCTGGAGGGACCTGGAGGTGGAGTGGCATTTCATCTACAACATGGATGACGGGTCTCAACAGCGTGGCGCAATGGGGTCTCGGTGATGGGGGCGTGTGATGCATGTAAAATGTATACATGAACTTTGCACTTTAATTGCTTATATTCCAATCATATTTGCATCATATAAGGGTTATATCAATGTTTTATAATGATTTTTGGGAATATTCATTTATTTCCTATTTTTATGGAATTAACCCTGCACAGGCAGAAAACCCCGTTTTCTTATTTTAATGTTTCAGGGACCCAAACGTCAACGAAATCACCTGGAAATTTACGGGCGTCAATATTTGGAAGGAAGAAGACCTGTGGGCGAAGGAAGCGAGCAAACGGAGGCTCGAGGGCCAAACGAGGGGGGCCCACGCGGCCTGGTACTGTAGCCGCGTGGGACCCACCCATTTGGGCCTCGTGGCTCCGTTGCCTTCGATCTTTTCTCCACCGACATCGTCTTGACCTAAAAACGCCTATAAAAAGGTCCCCCGACGTTCTCTGGAAGGAGCGCCGCACAAACACAGAAACACCGAAACGGAGATCAGGAGCTGCAGATTGGAGGGGGAAAACTCCGGCGGGGCGCTGCCGGCGTGGTCTCCATCTTCTCCATCGACTTCTCCACCGTCTCCATGATGAAGAGGGAGTAGTCGGACTATGGGTTTGTGGAAGTAACTTATGTATCTCTCCTCTCTTGAGCTTCACTAATTAGCACCGTATGAGCTGCTGAACATGATTACGGTCACCGTTGTAATACCTTTGTGGTGGATCTTTATGAGTTAATATATGTTTGAGATTGCAATGTTTGTTTCAGTTATGAGTATAGATGCATATTATGTACCCCGTTCTTGTCTACTTGTTTTGATCAAGCATGTTTATGAGAGCGTGTGTGGGGGAACGTGTGCATTAGTTGGAGTAACGGGGGTGGCTAGTGCAGTGAACGTGAGAGAAAGTTCTGCGATCCACTTTGGTATCTTTACCTTACTTTGTTACCTCACTAGGGATAAACTAAAATACCATGCTACCGGGGATGTGGGCGTGACCATTGCCACTACTCCATGACTAGATCTAGCATGTTCTTATTTTCACTTCATGTCATGATACTTAATGCTATACTCTGAGTTATCTTAATTACTGAGGTGTTATGATTTAGTTCGCATCTTGGTGGAGTATAAGAGAGGTTAATAACCAAAAGATCTCTATGTTAGGACGTGATGCCCATATATCTAAGTAACTTGTTATCAAACCCTGTGTTGCAATCTCATATGTTAACTGTGTGTGTTCCATTGTCTACCACTTTATAAAGAGAGAGTGCATTTGTGAAACCATGAACCCCAGTCCATTTTTAATCATAAGAAACACCTTTCCAACACCATATACCACTTTTCTATTTTCAGCCATCATTAAATCCGAAAATACAAAAATACTTTTCATCTTGCATACATCATTCAAAAACCCAAAAATATCATTTACATTGCATCCACCATCATTGCATATTTATTTCTTGTTTGCATTGCATAACTATCCTGATATCATTCTTACACCTTGTGCTTGACAACCACAGGTGAGGTTGAGGACCAAAACATCTAACCTTGTTTTGTAGGTAACCAAAAGAAGGATAAGAAGATAAATCTACCACTTCAGATTCCCCGAGAGTTCGATATTAAACCCTCGAGTCACCCCTCGTGGGGAAAACTGTCTTCCACTTACTATACACTCTGCACTTGGAGTCTCAACCTAATCCCGTTTATTTTGCAGGTATCAAGCCTTGCTCTTCGGGACCATCAAGACGTTTTCTGGCGCCGTTGCCGGGGAATCGTAGCTGAGAGATTTATCCAAGGGTGTGCATCATCGCATTCATCTCACAACAAAGTCAACGTCACCAACTTGTGCTAACACCTAAGCTTGGGGAGGTTGCACCTACGTGAGCACCATCTTATCCATCTTTACTTACAAAGCAATTTATTTGTTTTGTTAGTGTCATTGCATATCATATCATATTTATTTCAGTTTTGCATAAAAAATTAAAAATACCAAAAAAAACTTGCTAAAATGGGAGAAAGAACTAAGTTGTGTGACTACACAAACACTCCTAATGATCAATTTATCACGAGAGCTATTGCCACACCTAAGATAAATGCTGAGAGTTATGAAGTAAGTCCTAGTTTGTTGAACTTGATAACTAGGGAACAATTTGGTGGTAGTGCTATGGAGGATGCCTCTATGCATCTTCATGACTTTGTTGAAATATGTGACATGCAAAAGTTTAAAAATGTGGAAAGTGATATCCTAAAACTGAAGTTATTTCCTTTTTCACTTAGAGGAAAAGCTAAAGAGTGGTTGCATTCCTTGCCATCTGGTAGTATTAATTCTTGGGATGATCTAAAAGAAGCTTTCATTAAGAAATATTATCCCCCTGTTAAAATTTTGCAAAATAGAAACAACATCCTTTCTTTTAGGCAAAATGAAAATGAACATGTTGCTATGGCTTGGGATAGGATAAAACTTATGCTTAGAACTTGTCCCTCACATGGAGTTAATGAATGGACCATATTACACTCTTTCTACAATGGTTTAAACTACATGTCTAGAAACATACTTGATTCTGCTGCTGGAGGTGCTTTTATGAGTAAGACTATAGTAGAAGCTAAAAATATATTGGAAAGCATTTTACAAAACTATAGTCAATGGCATACTGATAGGGCACCTAATCCTTCTAAGAAAGTGAACTCTATTGAAGAAACTAATGATTTGTCATCTAAAATGGATACTATTCTTGCTTTGCTTAATAAACCTAGTGTTGAAAATGTTCCTTTGCAAGAACTAGTTGGAAACAATTCTGAAAATATTGATGTCAACTTCATTAGGAACTATGGTAATAATGGGTATGGTAACAACAATTATAACTCTTATAATAAACCCCCATATGTGCCAAATAAATATGCTTCTAGTGGTAATGTTTCTAGTGACTTGGAAAACACCATTAGATCTTTTATATCTACCCAAAAAGAGCTTAATAAGGAATTTATCTCTAAGTTTGAAAAACAAGATGCTTTGTTTGAAAGGGTAGATCAGCTTACTAAGGAAGTCTCATCATTAAAGAGCATCATTACAGCCCAAAAACATGAGGAAACAATAAAATATTGCCAAGAGGTTATCAATAAGTCTTGGGAACACATTCATGAGCAAGAGAGAGTTGCTAAAGAATCTATTGGGGTAATGAAAGAGGTTGAAGTTGAGGAAGTTAAAATGCTTAATGAAGTCAAGGATCCTTTGCTTGACTTAGAAAATTGTAGCTTGCATGAATTAATATCTATCTTACAAAAATTTGCAAGTGATCCTTCCATCAACACTAACCAAGCAGGTTTTGGTTCTTATATTGCTAATCATGTCTTGAAAGAAAAGATTGCTAGGTACAACCAAGAGGCTATGATACCACCTAAGCTTGGGGATATGTGGATACCTAAGGTACTAGTAACTATTGGAAAAGAGACACACCATGCCATACTTGATCTAGGATCTAGTGTCTCTGTTTTATCTAAAGAACTATATGAAGTGCTTGAATTGAAAAATCTTGAAAAATGCTCTATTGAACTAGCACTTGCTGATGACTCTATTAAACATGCTTTGGGAAAAGTAAGTGATGTTATGGTAGAGTTACATATGACTTTTGTGCCTGTGGATTTTCTAATCATGGACATGGGGATAAAACCTCTAGTCCTATTATTCTTGGAAGACCTTTTCTTCGTACCACAGGTGCTATCATTGATTCAAAGGAAGGGAATGTAAAGTTTCAGTTTCCACACAAGAAGTGCATGGAACACTTTCCAAGGAAGAGGGAACCACCAAAGTTCAAGCTCCCTCATGAGCTTCGTCCACAATAAAACAACAAGTAAGAAGCCTAGCTATATGGCTATAAAGAAAGCGCTTTGCGGGAGGCAACCCGGTTATTTTTATGTGTGATTTTTCTTTGTGTCCTCTTGCTGTAACAAGAGATTTGTTTAGTTAGGTTCTGGAGTTTTCAATAAAGTGCCAAGTTTTACCCTTTTTGGTTTGAAAAAGTTGCTTATAGCGTTCGGAGATTTTATTCCTGCACGAGTCAGTGCACGGTATGATTTTTAATTCTTATTCTGTAACTCCGAATGAGCTCATATTTGAACTGTAGTTGCAACTTTTCATCCTCTGTATGCATGAATTTTTCGGAATTTTTCGAGAAAGTTTGGTAGGGTAGAAAAATACGTTTTGCTGCTGCTGTTTTTCTGGACAGATTCTGTCCCATTTTGTTTGATGCATGCTTTGAGCTTTTAAGTTGAATCTTTTTGATCCAATTGAGTTTATGAGTAGGCATACAACATTATACACTTTCTGGACATGTCATATGAATTTTTGTTCAAGGATTATATGCAGCAAGGAACCTATTTGTTTATCACTATTAATGCACCCCACAGAAAAGAGATGGGAGAAACGGTGTTTTGAAGTTTTTTCACAGGGATTGGAGGAGATGCACCAAGAGCTATCCAAGGATGGTGAAGACCATAAGCTTGGGGATGTGAAGACAACCCCGCTGGACCTACACACTCTCGGTTTGCACACGTCCAACTTCTGTTTTTCGATCGAAACACTTTATCGCATAAACTTGGAGCGTCGTTTTTGTTTTTGTTTGAGTCTTGAGAGACCACCACACTATCAATTATATATGAGAGAGCTACTGGAAATATGGGTTGAAATATGTTGGATGCTTTTATAAGATTGGGAAAAGGGATGTTTGACTTGATTTTTAATGATACATATAGTTGCATGATTCATGAGCTTGTTTATGAGTAATAGTTTGCAAATTCTTTTTGTAGAGCTATCACTTATTCATGTTTTGGTGCTGATTGTTATTTACTTGGTTTAACATGGATTAGTTAGTTCTATGGACACTCATGCATGCATCTAGATGGTCAACTTTCTCCCTTTTGCTAGCCCAAAAACTCCAACAAGCAAAAACTTGTTTCCAACACCTTCAACCAAAGTTATTCCAGTGAGTCCACCATATCTACCTATTGGCTTTATGCTATTCCGAGTATGTTTAACATGTTGTTTGTGTTATCTTACCTCTGAATGAAAATGTTTATGTTATTGATTGCAATGGAAAAAATTGGTTATATAGCTCTCACGAACTTGATGCACAATGTTCTTTTATTTGCATAATAAAACTTGACCCATTGTGATTAAGATTATGATGTTTGTGGCTTGATGAATGTTTTGGGTTGGAAGTTAGCCCATATGTGCTGTCACATGGCAAGCTTTCAACACGCTCTTCATCTCATTTAGTTGATATCATGTGCTTTTGTCTATGGATGCTTATCATGTTGAAATAAATGTGGAAATAGAGTGAGTTTAAATGAGTTTGTGTAAATGGTTAGAGAGACGCCTGGGCCGCTAATCTAAGCCATGCATCATTCATGGTGGAAATTTACTTACATACTATGGTGAACCTTCTGTGATACACCTTGCAATAAAAAACTATTCCAAATGGTAAATAAAAAGGGTGTTGAGATTGTTCATTTTGTTTGTTTGTCTTGTCATTTTGATATGGGCTTGTTCCATATCTTGGGACAAGAGGTACCCCAGTTGACGCTCTTGATGATACTATTATGCTTACAATGATATTTAATTGAACTTGCTTTGTTTCCCAAGTTGAGTAACACATGGTGTAAGTACTTGTATTCAAGGGGCATGAGACATTCAACCCATTCTTTATCAAGCACACTACTCATATTTGCTTTCACTTTAACCTTAATCATTCAAGATGCTATGATAGGGGCAATGAGAGCTTGACACCAATGAATACCTTATTGCAATCATTAACTTAAGTAGAAGAGTTTGGAAGTTGGATGAAACTTATGCATGCTTTACCTCTACTCACATATACATCTTTCCAAAGTGTACACCTATCATATTCAGATTTTCATCTACACTCTATGACCATTGTAGGATGTTCTACTTATCATTATGCATACATGTGTTCCATATTACTTGCTACATGTTACACTTTGTGAACTATCAATGAACATCCTTGTCTTGAATACTTGATATCACTTCATAAACTATTTGCATATTGCTACTCCTTTGAAGAATGAATCATTTGACTATATGTAGCAATAGTAATCATCTTTGATATCATTGTTAAGTATTAAATTGCAAAGTCCATGTTAGTTTTATCATCTTCATACTCGAGGACGAGCATGGATTAAGCTTGGGGATGTTGATGCATGTAAAATGCATACATGAACTTTGCACTTTAATTGCTTATATTCCAATCATATTTGCATCATATAAGGGTTATATCAATGTTTTATAATGATTTTGGGAATATTCATTTATTTCCTATTTTTATGGAATTAACCCTGCACAGGCAGAAAACCCTTTTCTTATTTTAATGTTTCAGGGACCCAAACGTCAACGAAATCACCTGGAAATTTACGGGCGTCAATATTTGGAAGGAAGAAGACCTGTGGGCGAAGGAAGCGAGCAAACGGAGGCCGAGGGCCAAACGAGGGGGCCCACGCGGCCAGGTACTGTGGCCGCGTGGGACCCACCCTTTGGGCCTCGTGGCTCCGTTGCCTTCGATCTTCTCCACCGACATCGTCTTGACCTAAAAACGCCTATAAAAAAGGTCCCCCGACGTTCTCTGGAAGGAGCGCCGCACAAACACAGAAACACCGAAACGGAGATCAGGAGCTGCAGATTGGAGGGGGAAAACTCCGGCGGGGCGCTGCCGGCGTGGTCTCCATCTTCTCCATCGACTTCTCCACCGTCTCCATGATGAAGAGGGAGTAGTCCTCTGGACTATGGGTTTGTGGAAGTAACTTATGTATCTCTCCTCTCTTGAGCTTCACTAATTAGCACCGTATGAGCTGCTGAACATGATTACGGTCACCGTTGTAATACCTTTGTGGTGGATCTTTATGAGTTAATATATGTTTGAGATTGCAATGTTTGTTTCAGTTATGAGTATAGATGCATATTATGTACCCCGTTCTTGTCTACTTGTTTTGATCAAGCATGTTTATGAGAGCGTGTGTGGGGGAACGTGTGCATTAGTTGGAGTAACGGGGGGTGGCTAGTGCAGTGAACGTGAGAGAAAGTTCTGCGATCCACTTTGGTATCTTTACCTTACTTTGTTACCTCACTAGGGATAAACTAAAATACCATGCTACCGGGGATGTGGGCGTGACCATTGCCACTACTCCATGACTAGATCTAGCATGTTCTTATTTTCACTTCATGTCATGATACTTAATGCTATACTCTGAGTTATCTTAATTACTGAGGTGTTATGATTTAGTTCGCATCTTGGTGGAGTATAAGAGAGGTTAATAACCAAAAGATCTCTATGTTAGGACGTGATGCCCATATATCTAAGTAACTTGTTATCAAACCCTGTGTTGCAATCTCATATGTTAACTGTGTGTGTTCCATTGTCTACCACTTTATAAAGAGAGAGTGCATTTGTGAAACCATGAACCCCAGTCCATTTTTAATCATAAGAAACACCTTTCCAACACCATATACCACTTTTCTATTTTCAGCCATCATTAAATCCGAAAATACAAAAATACTTTTCATCTTGCATACATCATTCAAAAACCCAAAAATATCATTTACATTGCATCCACCATCATTGCATATTTATTTCTTGTTTGCATTGCATAACTATCCTGATATCATTCTTACACCTTGTGCTTGACAACCACAGGTGAGGTTGAGGACCAAAACATCTAACCTTGTTTTGTAGGTAACCAAAAGAAGGATAAGAAGATAAATCTACCACTTCAGATTCCCCAGTTTGTGTTCCCGACTCGTCATTGGACGGCTTGGTTGAGGCATCCATTTTTAAATGATGTGCGTTGATGTGTGAGGTATGGGCACACGGCTCCGATCAGGTCCACCCCCTTCATCAAGTGTATAGGTGTAACGACGGTTGTCGCTAGGAAGGTGGCTTTCAGTTGATCGATATATTTTTGTAAGGCTTTGTGATTATTTTTAATATAATAATAATATTGTGTGCATCATCTTAATACAAAGACATGTTGTTTTATGGTGATCCAAATTCGTTTATACTGATGAAGGCCAACTTGTGACGAATGAGAGCGGATCGTTTCCGGGTCGGACTGTAGCCGACCTAGGGTTTTATGCCACCATATATAACTCTTGTAAGCCGCCGGTTGGGATAAGTCGCATTGTGTAAATCTTCGGCGTTTGTAACCTCACCCGATTATAGTGAAGTTTTGCTGGCAGGCGCCCGTGTTTTTTCTCCTCCATTGTTGGAGGGGTTTTCCACGTTAAAATCTCGTGTCCTCATTGGTTTGATCGTTCCGCACTTCATCGTTTCTTTGCTATCGTTATAACAAGACCAGTGGTTTCAACCTCCATTACGGAAGGAAAAAAATCAAACCGATGCGTGTACATGTTTCATTGCAAAAATTGAGAATGCACGGTATAATTTGCGTTGAGTCCGCTACCTAGTACCCAATGGTGTGTGCGATCAAATATTCAAATTATCTTGTCCGTAAAAGCATCGAAAATCTGTTTTGGTTCCCGGGCACAGGTGCTCCCGATATCCCGTACCTCTATTCACATCAAGATATGGTTTGATGCTTTCCTGCACACAATTCTTACCACGGTAATTTCAGACCCCCCCCCACTGTTGTCCAGAATTAAATGAGGATGGGGACGTCACTCCTTCACGGAACAGCTGGCAAGATTCTCATTGACCAAAAGGTCCAGGAGAAAAGATGGTTGACAAAAACCACCGTAATCTAAAACACATGCAATTAAGGAATGAGCATGTAAATCAAACTTTATTATCTCACGGTTAAGAAATGTTTCATTTTAGGATGAAAACCGTTAATTCATATCTAGCAGAACATTTCCCTGGGCTATCACATACACATACTCATGAAAAACAAATACATGTGGGAATTTCTACATGTGGCAGTCATGCGTCTTTTGGATCTGTGTATATGAAAACAAAGAAATTGGATGCTCATTCAGGATCTGGACATGAACACCCTGAAGCAGAAAATTTACGCTTAATAGATTAGATCAATTAGTACACAATTGTGCTAATTTTAGGCACAATACAGAACTACTAAGATCTGTTAACAAAATTAAAAACCCATTTGCATGAAGCGGAA
Organism: Poa pratensis; assembly: GCA_947311845.1. Classification (NCBI taxonomy): domain Eukaryota; kingdom Viridiplantae; phylum Streptophyta; class Magnoliopsida; order Poales; family Poaceae; genus Poa; species Poa pratensis. The sequence continues at coordinate 29,589,736 of CAMZMU010000066.1, read as the reverse complement.
TAATTAGGAGCCGCTTAAAGAAATCACCACACAAAAAATTATCTGAATCAAATACATGTCCATGCTAAGGAACGGATTCAGTGAAAAACAAGAGAGAGGGCTGTCAAAAAGAGAATCAAGAACGGATATGCATATGTTAAAGAAATGTACACACACAAAGAAAAAACTGCATCTTACATGTCCATGTTGAGGAACGGATTCAGAGAAAAACAAGAGAGAGGTTGACAAAAAAGAATCAAGAACGGATCTGGAGTTCCCGGGTCGTGCGCATGGCCGCGCGGAGGAGGCCGGCATGCCGGGCAAGTGCGCGGCGGCCGACACGTTGACAAAAAAGAATCAAGAGATGATTTAGTATGTGTACAAGGAACACAGTATGCCAAACACGAGCCGGAAGAAAAGGCTCACCAAGATTCACGGGTAAGCAGAGGAGATGAGAGCAGATCAGCGTGGAACACCAATCCTGGGTCAGTGCTGTGGCAGGCGGAGGCTGCGGACAACCCGACAAAGTAGTCGTGACTAGAGCGACGAGGTGAAGCAGCGCGTCAAGGCGGAGCAGAGATCTCGGCCGGCACCGTCGGATCGAACGCAGCTGCCAGCGCACGGAGGCGAGGTCGAGCTGGAACCGGGGGCAGTCGCTCAGCTGATTCTTGCTCTCCCACGCTGCTTCAATCCGTCGCACGCAGCAGATTCAGAGGGTCGTCGCTATCTCCACCGGCCTCTGGCAGCGGGAACCTAAGAAAGCATCGAAATCCAACTCACACACTGGATCAGGCAGAAAGTCGATCCCCTCCATCGCCTCTGACCTTATTTCTTTCCCCTATCGATTCTATTGTCCCACGGGAACATGATATCTAGACGTCATGTCCCTGCGCAGCACGAAATTTGGGGGTTAACATCTGTCCATCGCGAACGGCAAACGTGTGTACTGCAATGTCGACAGGGCCCCGTGGTGCAGAGATTTCACCGCACCTCCACTGGTTTCACCGCTGCTCGAAACATGCGGACAGACAACCAGTACTCAATCTCAAAGACAACTGCACGGTCAGATTTCGGATGCAGCTGTGCTCGGGTGCCAAATCGCCATTCTCGTAAAAACATCCAAGCGACAAATATTTAGTGTATATAGATGATGATCGTGATGTCGCATAGGTTCCCTAGAACGACAAAAGCATGTGACAAATGGTAAGGTACGACAAAACTTGGCGTTGCCTTAATTTGCCTTCATTTCCAAAGTTCGTACGGCGATGCATCAGCTGGTGTTGACACATGACAGGAAAAGGAATCTAAATAGGAGGGGGCGTAAGCATGCAGCTACCCTTTCTTTGCTCTTGTATAGACTCTCAGCCGTTGTCTGCTCCTCGCATAACACCGGTTATTTTCGTTGCTTTAGAGAGATTCAGACTCTTCCTTTGTACACCAGCTAAATTCTAAAAAATTCTTCCGTTTCGGTAACTTTTACAGTATAAAACTTTTCTGTAAAAAGCAAATTCTAAAACCCAACAACCCACCCAAGTAAGTAATTTGTGAACTCAAGAGCGTTTCTGTTTTGGCTCTTTCGCAGCTTGGCCAAAATCATTTATTACTTTTTTATGTAAAACACCAATCTGATTATGTTCATGACGACGTGACTAGACCAGTGCTCGGACATAGATAAAGAGAGGTTTCTTTAGAAAACTAGCAGTTGCACGGTAAAAGCGGAGTGCAGCGTCTTGGAGCTCGGGCTACACGAAGCCATATTTTGAAAACAAAATCAAAAATAGTATTTCCAAATTTCAAAAAATCTGAAAATATTTCCTAGATGTAGACAATGATGAGTTTAGATGGTGTGTAAAATTTAGTCTGCGATGTGAATAATCGACAGAAATTCTGGACCCGAAGTAGCGAACGGTGCAAATTTTCAAACCTCCAGAATTTGTCAGATTTTATCATCTTTATTTGCCCCCAAAATAAAAAATATTCGCGCTGAGATTTTACATGTTCATAGAATACCTCATTCATTATATCTAGGATTCTTTTAAGATTATTTTGAAACTTTCAGATGTTATTTTTAAATTCTGAAAAAAAGTGGCTCCATGTAGCCGGTTTCCGGGTAAAAACGCCAGTAGTCTAAGATGCGGAGTATATGGTAGTCATTATATTGACTCTAGGATCATTCATTCGGCCCACAATAACATGGCTACTTCAATTATGAGGTAGTAAAATAATTAAGGTTTTCTAGTTAAAAAATAAGCGGACGGATTCATCGAATCTTTCCTACATCAGGATAACGTCCGTGTTCATTAGAAGAAATGAACATCCCATTTTAAGTTAATCATATCCAAGATGCTCCCAATAATGGCGTTGTTCGCATCATCGAGCATCCGTACCTAGAAACATAACACGTATGCGGTAAGATCGCAAATCATAGGATCATAACTAGTAGCATCGTAAATCGTGGATTCTACTTACTAGAATCGTAGAATCGATCGAGTCCATTTAGATCGTAAAGTCATAGAATCGTATGATAGAATCATTCTGACTACCTTGCATATATGTTAGTTTTTAAAATTGTATCTAAACATATAATAGACGTCCAATCTTCCTAATTATAGCTAGATAATATCATAATTGATAGGTTATCATGGTTGCACTTAAAGAGATATTAGGCAAACAAATATTTATAAGTCTACATGTTAATTAGATGAACTTGAAATGATAAATACATGTTATTGTAGCTCATTTAGTCATTGTCACACACCAATACTAATCTAATGCAATAAGTAGGCCCATGATTGAGCCCAATAAAAAATCATCGCCAATGCAAAGTTTCATGTTACTATATTGTGGATGTAAAAAGAGTAGTATCGGCAACTTTCCAAGATACTGAGTAGCAAACTAGCAATATGCTAGTAAAAGCATGACTCCTTAGCGATAAGGAACCAATGTGATGGTGAAGGGGTACATGCGGGAAAATTTATAGACCGGAAGGCTTGAGGACTTGCATGCCGGTCTTGATTAGTTTAAGTTTTCGTTAATTTCAAAAAAAAGTTTTTGTTAATTTTATTCACAAAATATGGATCCAATGGAAACTAGGAATCTCATCGCAGGCTCCTTTCTTACAAGAAGTATTCACAGGTCGATGCTATCTCTATATCCAGGCACAAAATTTAGGCTGGCAATCAGGTCGGGTTCGACCGGGTCAACCTTTTACGGACCCATGCCCGATAAGTAAATGGACATGAGTCTCTGCCCACGACCCTACCCATGAGTCTACGATTAGACCCATGCCCGAACCCGTCGGGTAAACCGACCCGACATGGCACCCATCAGGCATTACAACCAGAACGTTTAATTTAATATTGAAGCCAAAAATAATCTGATAACAGTTGCTTTTAAATGTTTCCACGGTCATTTGTTTCCACTGTCAAGTTGGAGCAAAACCAGCTGCCACAAGCTATATTTATAAGGTCGCCCAGGCTCGCAGTTGTGCTAGCTAACCGAGGTGGGACTAAACTACCTGCAGCTGTATATACAATGCGTCAACGCCTGGTGCTGGTGCCGTTCGGCAGGCCTATATTCATGGGCCGATGTCACAATGTATTTGGGCGGGTGGTGATGCTTCATACGTGTGCATGAGAAAAAGAGCAAAGATCCAACCATAATTGCGTTCCTCCTCATCTACTTGCTATGCACCGTGGGCTTGTTTGTAAAATATAGATATGATACTTTATTATTAATCGGGCGACCCATTGGGTCACCCATGGTAAGAACCTGTGCCCATACCCTGCCCACGACTAATCGGGTCGCCCATGGGTCGAAATAGCGACACATACCCTACCCATTAGGGTCGGATACCCATGGGTGGACGTGCCCATGGGTCAAATTGCCGGACTTACACAAATGGCCAAGCGGCATATAGCTAGAGCCGAGTCTATGCTATGTGGACAAGCACACAACAATTGATCTAGTGGACATGTGCACTGCGAGTTAGTTTTGTTGTGTCCTCTCAACTCCACGCCTCCATCTATAAGTATGTTAATGGATAAATATAATTGAAAGCCAGGATCACGAGTTACACCCTCGAAAACATATCCATGTCTAAACAATGTGTACTTTAAAATGAACAGAGTAAATAGGAGGACAACCATCTATATAAGATAAAAATAAACACATTACCTCTTTTAACACATTCAAGATAATGCCCTTACATTTGGGAGGGTTACCCTGCTAGTCTTGTAAGAGAAAAGTTTAATCATGTTAAACGATAGGCTTGTATATCATTGAGATATTTTCTGTTTTAACCAGACTCGGTGCAATATATAATCTGTGTCTCCCGGATCGGATGATGGTGAAGCTACCGGAATCGTTTTCCCTCCCGAGGACAATGTTTTGGAGCATACGCTGGCTGGAGGGACCTGGAGGTGGAGTGGCATTTCATCTACAACATCGACGACGGGTCTCAACAGCGTAGCGCAATGGGTCTCGGTGATGGGGGCGTGATGATGGACGCACGCTGGACGGTGGTGTTGCTTGCCGTCGTGGTGACGGCGACGGCATGCCTGACAAGGTCAGTGCATTGATCCCTCCTGAATATGGGTTTACGGACGACGGCGGCTTCTGAGTGTGCGCATGTGGTGCGCGCTGAGTGTCTGCTGGACCGGTTTGTGTTCCCGACTCGTCATTGGACGGCTTGGTTGAGGCATCCATTTTTAAATGATGTGCGTTGATATGTGAGGTATGGGCACACGGCTCCGATCAGGTCCACCCCCTTCATCAAGTGTATAGGTGTAACGACGGTTGTCGCTAGGAAGGTGGCTTTCAGTTGATCGATATATTTCTGTAAGGCTTTGTGATTATTTTTAATATAATAATAATATTGTGTGCATCATCTTAATACAGAGACCTGTTGTTTTATGGTGATCCAAATTCGTTTATACTGATGAAGGCCAACTTGTGACGAATGAGAGCGGATCGTTTCCGGGTCGGACTGCAGCCGACCTAGGGTTTTATGCCACCATATATAGCTCTTGTAAGCCGCCGTTGGGAAAAGTCGCATTGTGTAAATCCCCGGCGTTTGTAACCTCACCCGATTATAGTGAAGTTTTGCTGGCTGGCGCCCGTGGTTTTTTCTCCTCCATTGTTGGAGGGTTTTTCACGTTAAAATCTCGTGTCCTCATTGGTTTGATCGTTCCGCACTTCATCGTTTCTTTGCTATCGTTTATAACAAGACCAGTGGTTTCAACCTCCATTACGGAAGGAAAAAAATCAAACCGATGCGTGTACATGTTTCATTGCAAAAATTGAGAATGCACGGTATAATTTGCGTTGAGTCGGCTACCTAGTACCCAATGGTGTGTGCGATCAAATATTCAAATTATCTTGTCCGTAAAAACATCGAAAATCTGTTTTGTTTCCCGGGCACAGGTGCTCCCGATATCCCGTACGTCTATTCACATCAAGATATGGTTTGATGCTTTCCTGCACACAATTCTTACCACGGTAATTTCAGACCCCTGCCCCACTGTTGTCCAGAATTAAATGAGGATGGGGACGTCACTCCTTCACGGAACAGGTGGCAAGATTCTCATTGACCAAAAGGTCCAGGAGAAAAGATGGTTGACAAAAACCACCGTAATCTAAAACACATGCAATTAAGAAATGAGCATGTAAATCAAACTTTATTATCTCACGGTTAAGAAATGTTTCATTTTAGGATGAAAACCGTTAATTCATATCTAGCAGAACATTTCCCTGGGCTATCACATACACATACTCATGAAAAACAAATACATGTGGGAATTTCTACATGTGGCAGTCATGCGTCTTTTGGATCTGTGTATATGAAAACAAAGAAAATTGGATGCTCATTCAGGATCTGGACATGAACACCCTGAAGCAGAAAATTTACGCTTAATAGATTAGATCAATTAGTACACAATTGTGCTAATTTTAGGCACAATACAGAACTACTAAGATCTGTTAACAAAATTAAAAACCCATCTGCATGAAGCGGAATAATTAGGAGCTGCTTAAAGAAATCAACACACAAAAAATTATCTGAATCAAATACATGTCCATGCTAAGGAACGGATTCAGTGAAAAACAAGAGAGAGGGCTGTCAAAAAAAGAATCAAGAACGGATATGCATATGTTAAAGAAATGTACACACACAAAGAAAAAACTGCATCGATACATGTCCATGTTGAGGAACGGATTCAGAGAAAAACAAGAGAGAGGTTGACAAAAAAGAATCAAGAACGGATCTGGAGTTCCCGGGTCGTGCGCATGGCCGCGCGGAGGAGGCCGGCATGCCGGGCAAGCGCATCGATGCTGTACGCGCTGGCCGCCGCGCGGATGGCGGCGGCCGACATGTTGACAAAAAAGAATCAAGAACTGATTGAGTATGTGTACAACGAACACAGTATGCCAAATACGAGCTGGAAGAAAAGGCCCACCAAGATTCACCAGACTGCATCAAGTCGGGTAAGCAGAGGAGATGAGAGCAGATCAGCGTGGAACACCAATCCTGGGTCAGTGCTGCGGCAGGCGGAGGCTGCGGACAACCCGACAAAGTAGTCGTGACTAGAGCGACGAGGTGAAGCAGCGCGTCAAGGCGGAGCAGAGATCTCGGCCGGCACCGTCGGATCGAACGCATCTGCCATCGCAGGGAGGCGAGGTCGAGCTGGAACCGGGGCGGCGATGTTGTCCGGCCGGCTGGCGTGGCCGGAGGCAGTCGCTCAGCTGATTCTTGCTCTCCCACGCTGCTTCAGTCCGTCGCACGCAGCAGATTCAGAGGGTCGTCGCTATCTCCACCGGCCTCTGGCAGCGGGAACCTAAGAAAGCATCGAAATCCAACTCACACACTGGATCAGGCAGAAAGTCGATCCCCTCCATCGCCTCTGACCTTATTTCATTCCCCTATCGATTCTATTGTCCCACGGGAACAGGATATCTAGACGTCATGTCCCTGCGCACCACGAAATTTGGGGGTTAACATCCGTCCATCGCGAACGGCAAACGTGTGTACTGCAACGTCAACAGGGCCCCGCGGTGCAGAGATTTCACCACACCTCCACTGGTTTCACCGCTGCTCGAAACATGCGGACAGACAACCAGTACTCAATCTCAAAGACAACTGCATGGTCAGATTTCGGGTGCAGCTGTGCTCGGGCGCCAAATCGCCATTCTCGTAAAAACATCCAAGCGACAAATATTTAGTGTATATAGATGATGATCGTGATGTCGCATAGGTTCCCTAGAACGACAAAAGCATGTGACAAATGGTAAGGTACGACAAAACTTGGCGTTGCCTTAATTTGCCTTCATTTCCAAAGTTCGTACGGCGATGCATCAGCTGGTGTTGACACATGACAGGAAAAAGAAGTCTAAATAGGAGGGGGCGTAAGCATGCAGCTACCCTTTCTTTGCTCTTGTATAGACTCTCAGCCGTTGTCTGCTCCTCGCATAACACCGGTTATTTTCGTTGCTTTAGAGAGATTCAGACTCTTCCTTTGTACACCAGCTAAATTCTAAAAAATTCTTCCGTTTCGGTAACTTTTACAGTATAAAACTTTTCTGTAAAAAGCAAATTCTAAAACCCAACAACCCACCCAAGTAAGTAATTTGTGAACTCAAGAGCGTTTCTGTTTTGGCTCTTTCGCAGCTTGGCCAAAATCATTTATTACTTTTTTTTATGTAAAACACCAATCTGATTATGTTCATGACGACGTGACTAGACCAGTGCTCGGACATAGATAAAGAGAGGTTTCTTTAGAAAACTAGCAGTTGCACGGTAAAAGCGGAGTGCAGCGTCTTGGAGCTCGGGCTACACGGAGCCATATTTTGAAAACAAAATCAAAAATAGTATTTCCAAATTTCAAAAAATCTGAAAATATTTCCTAGATGTAGTCAATGATGAGTTTAGATTGTGTGTAAAATTTAGTCTGCGATGTGAATAATCGACAGAAATTCTGGACCCGAAGTAGCGAACGGTGCAAATTTTCAAACCTCCAGAATTTGTCAGATTTTATCATCTTTATTTGCCCCCAAAATAAAAAATATTCGCGCTGAGATTTTACATGTTCATAGAATACCTCATTCATTATATCTAGGATTCTTTTAAGATTATTTTGAAACTTTCAAATGTTATTTTTAAATTCTGAAAAAAATTGGCTCCATGTAGCCGGTTTCCGGGTAAAAACGCCAGTAGTCTAAGATGCGGAGTATATGGTAGTCATTATATTGACTCTAGGATCATTCATTCGGCCCACAATAACATGGCTACTTCAATTATGAGGTAGTAAAATAATTAAGGTTTTCTAGTTAAAAAATAAGCGGACAGATTCATCGAATCTTTCCTACATCAGGATAACGTCCGTGTTCATTAGAAGAAATGAACATCCCATTTTAAGTTAATCATATCCAAGATGCTCCCAATAATGGCGTTGTTCGCATCATCGAGCATCCGCAACGCCAAATATCCTCACAAGGAAAAGCCTAAACTAAGCAGGGAGCCGGCCATTGGTGAATCCGGCGGGTCCCGTCCGCCCATCCCCACCCCACCAACCAGCCCCACCTCCAACGCTCTCGGTTCGCCGTACATCGGAGATCTGACGGCCACGGCGTCTCCGACCCGGGCTGACGTGTGCGCGGGGCCCACGCTGACTCGGCGGTGCGGCATCCGGAGGGATAAACTCCCGCCGCGCACGGAACCCTCCCAACCGACAGCCGCCACGTGTCCCGCTGGCGCCGAGCTTCTTCCTCCTGGGTTCGGAGACGCGAGGCCCCGGAGCCGCGCGGATCGGCTATAAATACGGCGCGTTCATCCGCTAATCTCCGCATCTCTCTCATCTCCTCCTCAACACGAGCATTCACTGTCTCGGCCTCATCCACAACCCCGAAACTCGCTCGTCGCCGCCGCATTCATCCACCATGTGTGGGATTCTGGCCGTCCTCGGCTGCGCCGACTGGTCGCAGGCCAAGAGGGCTCGCGTCCTCGCCTGCTCCCGTAGGCAAGCACACCCGCCCTTCCTACACTACCCATCTCCTTCCCCAAATCCCTTCTAATGCATGCCCATGTCGTTGACATGATCATGAGGTTTCTGGACGACGAGCATGTCTTTGATGTCCGTGTTCTTGAACTTGCCGGAAAGAACTAACGTGATCCATCGTCGTCCAAGTGATTGTTTTGTTGTTGTTTCTGTTTTGTCCTTGTTCCTCATTCTGTCTCCTTCCCGGGGGGTCGCGTATGCATAGGAATCGTAAAGAATCGAACAGTGATCAAGGGCCGATATCATAAAAGAACAATGGAAGAATCTTGTTATTCGTTAAGCCCCCTGCGTTTAGCCGTTATTCGATTGCTCTGTTCCTGGTTAACGAACATGTTCGACTCGACATATATGATGCAGGCTGAAGCACCGTGGGCCGGACTGGTCCGGGCTGTACCAGTGCGAGGGCAACTTCCTGGCGCAGCAGCGGCTCGCCGTCGTCTCCCCGCTCTCCGGCGACCAGCCCCTCTACAACGAGGACAGGACCGTCGTCGTAGTGGTATGCATGTCTGCTGCTTGCTTGCTTGTTCGCCTACGTGGTCTCCATCGCCTATATATCTTTTTCTAACTGCGTCGCTGTTGATCAAATGAAAAGGCCAATGGAGAGATCTACAACCACAAGAAGATCCGGAAGCAGTTCGCCGGAAGCACACCTTCAGCACCGGCAGCGACTGCGAGGTCATCATCCCGCTGGTAAGACAAGATCAAAATAAATTAGCCCGCACGTAAGAAAAAACACTGAAATATACTGATGCCGACCTTTTGTTCTCTCTCAACCAAAGTATGAGGAGTACGGCGAGAACTTCGTCAACATGCTGGACGGCGTCTTCGCCTTCGTCCTCTACGACACCCGCAACAACACCTACATGGCCGCCCGCGACGCCGTCGGCGTCAACCCCCTCTACATCGGCTGGGGCAGCGACGGTACTACGCCTGTCAAACTGCCAAACCCATATGACGACAATTTTTCTCGACTCGACTGCGACTTACCTGGATTTCTGTGTGATGTCGCAGGCGCCGTCTGGATTGCGTCCGAGATGAAGGCGCTCCACGACGACTGCCCCAAGTTCGAGCTCTTCCCTCCGGGGCACCTGTACTCGAGCGCCGGCGGTGGGTTCCGGCGGTGGTACAACCCGGAGTGGTTTGCCGAGCTTGTCCCGGCGACACCGTTCCAGCCCCTCGTCCTCAGAGAGGCGTTCGAGAAGGTGCATACACTGACCGGAGTACCACGTGATAATTGTTTTTGTATGCCTTAAAAAGTGTGACGGTGACTGACTTCAGTGGAACTGACAAAACGAACATGTGCTCTGCTCCATTTTGTTGTAGGCTGTCATCAAGAGGCTCATGACCGACGTGCCCTTCGGCGTCCTCTCCGGCGGCCTCGACTCGTCTCTCGTCGCCTCCGTGACCAAGCGCCATCTCATCGAGACTGAAGCCGCCAAGAAGTTTCGGAACTGAGCTCCACTCCTTCGTCGTTGGCCTAGAGGTTAGTAAATTTTGCTCATAAAAATCCCAGAACGATTTTATCGTACTGGCTCTTCCACGAGAAGCATGAGAAGCTGATGATTTCCATATGTTTGCTGCAGAACTCACCTGATCTGAAGGCCGCTAGGGAGGTTGCTGACTTCCTTGGAACCATCCATCACGAGTTCCATTTCACTGTCCAGGTAAAGGAAAAGGCAAACGAAATGGACGCTTCGTGGTTTTACTTGATCACACAAGCCGTAACAGAACAGAACAATTTCACAAGACTCACACTATCTTACATAAACTGGAGAGAAAAAAAACTGGAGATTAAAACCTGAAATATTGATTTGTCATTGGCTTTCGTAGGATGGTATCGACGCCATCGAGAGGTGATCTACCACAACGAGACTTACGACGTGACGACGATACGTGCGAGCACGCCCATGTTCCTCATGGCGCGCAAGATCAAGGCGCTCGGGGTTAAGATGGTGCTGTCCGGGGAAGGCTCCGACGAGCTCCTGGGTGGCTACCTCTACTTCCACTTCGCCCCAAACAAGGAGGAGTTCCACAAGGAGACCTGCCGCAAGGTGAAGGCCCTCCATCAGTATGACTGCTTACGCGCCAACAAGGCCACGTCGGCCTGGGGCCTGGAAGTCCGGGTGCCGTTCCTCGACAAGGAGTTCATCGACGTCGCCATGAGCATGGACCCCGAATGGAAACTGGTAATAACGCGCATCTCTGTCGTGAAGGACAGATAGTGTATTAGGTAGTACATGGTTGCTTTGTTTTTGCTCTGAATTTTCTGACATTGATTTTTTGTTCTTGCTGCGACGCAGTACGATCCTGAACAGGGCCGCATCGAGAAGTGGGTGATGAGGAAGGCGTTCGACGACGAGGAGGAGCCTTACCTGCCAAAGGTACGAACACCATCTCGCTGAGTTCTTCAGATATTCAGCGTATGCAGACAGTGTTCTGAACTCTAATGCTCTCTGCAATGTTCCCCTCCACAGCATATTCTCTACAGGCAGAAGGAGCAGTTCAGTGACGGTGTTGGCTACAACTGGATCGATGGCCTCAAGGCTTTCACTGAACAGCAGGTAATTTACTGTACTAGCATTCTCATAAATCAACCAATCCAAATAACCTTGACGGTCTCTTCCTCTGTTTTGTTCACTCTTCTTCTGTTGTCCTTTTCTTTCAGGTGACTGATGAGATGATGAAGAACGCTGCAGAAGAGTTCCCCTACAACACGCCCATCAACAAGGAGGCGTACTACTACCGTATGCTATTCGAGAGGCTCTACCCTCAGGTGATTGATTCAGACAGATGCTACTGAACAACTGAACTGACGGACTTTAGTTGGAACGATTTACTGACGCATGGTGCGAACCTGAACTAATGCAGGAGTCGGCGAGGGAGACGGTGCCGTGGGGCCCGAGCATCGCGTGCAGCACGCCGGCGGCCATCGAGTGGGTGGCGCAGTGGAAGGCCTCCAACGACCCCTCCGGCCGGCTGATCGCCTCCCACAACTCTGCTACGCCAGCTCACGTCGACGCCGACGCCGGCCACGCCAACGGCAACGGGGCGGTGGCGAACGGCAATGGACACGCGAACGGCAACGGCAAAGTCACGGCGAACGGGAAGGCCAGCGGGACTCTGGAATAACGCCGGCGGGGACCCGTGCTAGCCGTCGTCGATTGCGCTAGCCAGGGCCAGCCGTCGTGTACACTAGAGGATATATGAATAGTACGTGTGTGTGCGTATCCTCCCAGGGTCCGGCCGATGGCCCCCATGCCATTGGCGCGGCGGCCGGCGCTGTTGTTGTGTACTACGTGTTGTACGTTTCTTATGAGTGTTTGTGCGCCCGTGTATGTTTGTGTGTTGTGACTTTGCGAGCGAACGAGAAAGCCAGCAGTCCAAGATGGCATGTTGCAGGGTGTAATCACCTGTACAAGGTCGTGAATGCATTGAGCTATCGAGTATTCATCGATCGTTCCACCTTATATTTCCTCAATTTTGGTGTTTCCCGTTCCCGTTCGTTTCTGGTTCCTCGTTCGTTTCTTGTTGCTACTACCTCGTTATTATTCAGTTCTTCAAAAAAAAAAATGTGACCTGGACTCAAATCTTCACTAATATAAAAATACCAGAGTGTGGCTGATCGCCTGATCCAAATAGCATCAGCCATCAGATTAGGGATTAGCATCATCCAATGATTCAGATTAAACCAATGGACAAGTCTCATTAGTTGTACCCCTATCCACAACCGTCCATCCGCTAAATCTAACGGACATAATTCACCCAATGATGAGCCCACGACGCGCACCCTCAGCCAACCCAAGCAAATCCTAATCGTAAGAAAGGGAAAAAAACGCACAATAATTTGGCCGTCGACGTGCTGCCTCTCCCCGCCGGCTCGCCGCGGAATCCCCTTGCGCGCCGACGACCCCTGCCGCCCACGCCATGGCGACCCCAGCCGCCCACTGCCGCGAGGACCCCTGCCGCCCACCGCCGACCAACTGCCGCGAGGACTCCTGCCGCCCACCGCCGACCAACCGCCGCGAGAACCAGTACCGCCCACCGCCGCGAGGACCCCCGCCGCCCACCGCCACGGCGACCCCTGACGCCCACCGCAAGGATACCCCTGCTGTCGTCGTATGAAACAACAGAAGCCTAGGGGTAGGCTTATGTTTGGGGCCGATGGACGCTAGAGGATCGGGGAGGGATAGCGCGCAGGATTGCGCACACAGACAAATAGATCAACACGGGGATTTACCCTGCTTCGGGGCTCTCGTGAGGAGATAAAACCCCTACTGCAGCATCTAGCCTATTCTGTGTATATTTCCCTCTGTATACGGATGGTACAAACGCTCCACGAGCTGGGTGAAGATTGCCTCTCAGATGTCTTAGCTAGGAGGAGCTCCATGTGAGCGGGGGGAGAAGAAGGGAGTGAGCCCGCGCAGGGGCTGATGGAATACTCTCCCCCTGGTGCTCTTTATATAGGGAGAGCCCAGGGGACAAGGGTGGCCCGCACGTCACTGTACGCGCACTGTTCACGATATGACCACTGGGGTCTTGTCACCACTGTACACGCGTCACGCCGGTGTACTCTTGTCACATCAGTGTCACTGCAGCCACGATTGGCCATGTCCTGGATAGGCATGGCCTGTCTTGTCCATGTCCTTGCTTTGTCTTCTAGCGTCTGTCTTCTGAAGGTGGCAGGGCATCTGGTACGTGTCGAGGAAGCAGCTGGGGGATGTCGGAGGTTGGCTTGAGTGTCGAGGTAGTGGCTGAAGTGGAGACTCGGATCGATGGAGATGACGCCCAGCCGAGGCACAGCGAACTCGGTCCGTCCGAGGTAAACATCTCGGTTCAGCCAACACTGGCCTGGCCCGAGGCGAGGAGACGGCAGCCTGGAGCGATGCGGACGCCACGGTCCAGCCGAGTTTCAAACTCGGTCCGTCGGGGGTGCGAGCTAGAGAGGCGGCCTGCCGAGGCAATCTTGGTCCACCCGAGCTAAGGAGAACCTCGGCCCAAACTCGGTTCGATCCGAGGTCCACCCGAGTAAGCAGGAAATCCAGCCGGAGAGAAGTAAGCTTGGCCCAACCGAGGCCCATCCGAGGTCCACCCGAGGTAAGGAGGAGCTTCGGCCAGCTCCGGCGCGCAGCTGGCCCATCCGAGGCAGGCATCTCGGACCGCACTGCGCGGCAGTTAACTCGGTCTCGCCGAGGCCTCTATATGCCGGTAAAACGCTTATTCTCGGCCCATCGCTGGACATGCCGGATCGGGTAGCACAAATATCGGCCCAGAGTGTTTTTTCCTGTCTTTTCTCTATCTTTTACTCCTCTATCTCCTGTTTTTATCTCTTTTACCAATCCAACCACCCCATAACTTTGGGGTACCGGGGATCACATCCCCGACATTAGTCCCCGAGGCTGCGGGGGACTCGCAGAGTCGCGCGCAGTCTTACAAAAACAAACAACCATATCAAACAACCTCCATATACACAACCTTCTGCCTGCATGGGCACCATTATATGTCGGTTTTCAGCCACCCTGGGCATTACCGAAGGCATATGTCTGCACGGACATATCTCATATATCTCGGAGCATATGTCTGCACGGACATATCTCACATGCCTCGGAGCATATGTCTGCACGGACATATCTCAAATGTCTCGGTATCTCTGCCTCTCTGGGCTTATCTCATATGTCTCGGTACCTCGGCCTCTCTATAGGCATATCTCATATGTCTCGGTACCTCGGCCTCTATATAGGCATATCTCATATGTCGGTTTTCAGCCACTCTGGGCATTTACCGCATAAATATGCTGGCAGCCTTAGCTGAACCAGCATAAAGCCTGCATGGGCTAAATCTGACATTTTGCCTCCATGGGCATTTGTCAGATTACGAGCTGAGACACCTCTCCACACGTAACACTCAGCGAGATCGGATACCTTTTGACTCATTGTGCCGAAATAATGATGCTATGACACTCTGGTAAGCTCAGATAACTGAAGAACCATGATAATTGATTAAGCCGATAAAGATAGCAATTATGAAACGCTCGATGATATGAGATATATGCCGTGATATCTTGGCAAACCGAAATAAACGGCGATTTGAGATATGAGGTGATGTTGAGATATGTTGAGATATGAGATAGATGCCGTGATATCTTGGCATACCGAAATAAACGGCGATTGGGGATATGAAAGATGCCATGATATGTTGGCAAACCGAATAAAATGGCGACCTGAAGAATGCCGACAATACCATGATATCCTGGGTGATTCAAGATAACCAATATAACCATGATCTTGAAGACGAATATTGTCTCGGTAAAACCGATGCCACCTTTCAACGTTAGTACAGGCATATATGTATACTGAATATTAAACGGGACAACAACTTCATTTAACAGATAAACACAAGTCTAGCAAACGACAGCAGGTACTTCTAGCAGCAAAACTATGCAACAGGACACAGACTCGGACTCAACCGAGTCCCCGAGTTACTCTTCTTATCTACGAGACCAAACAAAACTTAACTGGCTGCCCAGTCCCCGGGTCAAGACATCTTGCTCCCGGGCAAAACAACTAAGCATGGCAGGAAGGGGCAGTCCCCGAGTACTGTTTGAGATGACTTAACAGCGGGATGCAGACATATAAATGATACTCACGAGGCAATGTTGTTGGAGAAGTCGAGGAAGACGCTGCTGCTGACCTGGATATCAATATGCTGGCGTGAGCCACCAATATCTCGGCCCGGACCACCTTCATGTCGGATTTGACCACCGTATGTCGGATTCCTGCCTTATCTCGGATTTCCCAAGCTTAACTCAGATTTCCAAGCTTAACTCGGATTTCCAAGGCTTAACTCGGATTTCCAAGCCTTAGCTCGGATTTCCCAAGCTTAACTCGGATTTACCAGCATACCAACACATCTCGGATTTACCAGCATACCAGCATATGTCGGATTTCCAGCATACCAGCGTATGTCGGAGTTACCAGCATATCAGCATATGTCGGAGTTACCAGCATATCAGCATATGTCGGATTTCCAGCACAACTCAGATTTCCAGCATACCAGCATATGTCGGATTTCAGGATACCTCGGATGGACAGTGTCGCCAGGACATGGACAGTGTCGGATGAACAGTGTCGGCAGGACATGGATATGTCGGATTTCCAGTGTCGGCAAGACATGGATATGTCGGATGAACAGTGTTTCCAGGACATGGATATGTCGGTTTTGGCTATGTCGACCCGGATTTGACCAAGTCAACTCGGGAATGATGTCGGAGTCGAGTCCCCGAGTCACTTTTCACACCCGGGACCTGCCGATGATGTCCGTTGGTGGAGGCAGCGCTAGCCTCTGCTCACAGCGGCAAGCTAGAGCGCGGGGGACAATGGCGATGTCGAGTCCCCGCGTTGATGACGAAGGTCCCGTCCGAATTGATCCAGCAAGCGCCACTACCGGCCCCACGGTGGGCGCCAACTGTCGTGGTGGTATCACGGCAGATGCCATAGGATGGCTAAAGTGTGGGGCCGATGGACGCTGGAGGAATCCGGGAGAGGGCTAGCGCGCTAAGAAACACACACGAAGAACACACCAGCACACCAAGATCTACCCAGGTTCAGGGCCCTCATGAGGAGGTAAAGCCCCTACTCCTGCCTGCCTCTCTCTATATATCTCGGTATCAAGTGTACAAGCTGCTCCTTGAGCTGTATAACACAACAATGGTGAAAAGCACAAGGAAGGAGATGAAGCTATGGGCGGAAAGATATCTCAGAGCCTCTCTCTCACGCAGGAGGGGGTGAGGGCATATATATAGGCTAAACCGAGTTACGGGAACACCCCTCCCGAAGCACTGTAGCCATGCCAAAGGTATGTCATGATGTTACTCCTGTCAGAGACAGGACGTGGCATGCCCATCTCCTGCAGCTCTACAGCACAGCTAGAAAGTACCCTCGGTCAGAGACATGACATGGCCTGCCCATGCCTCTGCCTCGCAGTCTGTCCCCGGATAAACCGGAGTCAACGGTGGAATGATGGCCTGTCATCTCGCTCCTCACGCACGCCCCCGTGTCAGGCGCCTCCGTGCCAGACGCTCCCGTGTCAGACGGGATGCGACAGGAGCATTGCGACACTAGGATAACCCGGCATGGATATGCCGGATTCTCCTTCCTCAAATATCCTTCCCTGCACATAAGAAAACACTCAAGTTACCGACATACATATGTCGGTCAGGCTATCTCGGATCCATTGTCTCGGTCAACATATGCCGGTTGGCTCCAGCATGGTGCCCCGGTCCCCTCTGGCCCGGGTTATCTCGGTACGCCTATGTCGGTTTGCACCTGCACCACACTCTGAAGCCCAGGTATGCCGGTTTTACCGTAACTAGGCCCACACCTGGGCATAGCTTTTACCACATCATGACCCTACCCGGGGGTAGCCCCCCGACACCTGCCGCCAACCACCGCGCGGCTGGGTCGCTGCACCGCCGCCCACCTCGACCAGACACGAGTACATCCCAGCCGTCTTTCTCGCACTCGCGAACGCGGCTGGCTGGAGCGGTTATTGAATCAGCAGGTCGAGGTAACTCAGAATTTTTTTGATAGTCTTTGTACTTGAACATCTCCTCCGAAACACCTTACATCTTCCACATTCTAATCTCTGAAATTTACAACAGCTAGCTCTGAAATATTAGAACTGGAGATGGTAACTCTGAAATTTATTTACACTCTTACTTATTACTTATGTACTCTCTTCGACAGTACAACAACAGCTCTGATGAGAGTGAACACTCATACAGAGCCTAAACAATTTTCAAGGAACCAAGATTATGCCTCGGTTGGTTCACCGTAGTCCGAACATTCTACACCTAGATGAAACATGGCCTTGATGAATCTAGGCCTCTTGCTTTGGCAGGAGGCAATTACCTGCATTTAAAGGAATAAAATGTTCATTTGTTGGTTAGATAATTGTTTTAAGGAGATCGCCCGCGTTCGCAATTTTAGATTTGAAAATTGTAGGTGTGTATAGCAGTCTCATCTGTAGTCATAATGGTCTTTGCACTTCTTTGTGATCTATAGAAAGGGCAAATTCATCTCTGTTATTATACATACATGGCAGCCTTTAATCCTGACTTATCCTTTTGGTTTATTATGCTAAGTTCAGTTGGACAGTAACCAATTTATGGACACTTGATAAGACCACTTTTGAGACAAGCTTTAGGTACAAAGCCTCCATAGAATGTTGGTTTGTTTAGAATGTTCTATTGCGGGTTCATTTACTTGTTTTTGAGGACAGAGAAGTCTAAAAGTTACACCGGTCCAGTAGCCATTTGCGGTACCGAGAGATGTTTGTGTTATTGTAATCTGTGTACGGTTTTATCTCATCTAGAATCAACATACAAGTGTGTACGGTTTTATCTCATCTAGAATCAACATACAAGTTTGTTTTTTGGGAAATAGCTACATAAAAAATTGCTGACCATCCATTTCACCGATGTGTACGATGCCATGGATGTGAGGCCTCAAGAAAAACTTGTCATGGATGTGGCTTGGTCATCTACACAGACCCGTCATGGCGTGCCAATTGTTCGCTTGTTTCGAATTTTCTTGATTCATTTTTCCATTCAGTAACTTGGATTATATGTTTTCCTGATTTCTATCTTGACAAGTATTAGGCATTTGACAGGTTTGCCACCTTCACTTTTCAAGCAGAGTACATGTTGGATTATAGAACGGAGAGAGTAGTAAGGAACGCATTCTTCCGACAGTAAAAAATAGGACTCAGTAGGAACCATTCATCCAATGCTATAGGAACCATTCATCCAGCACTATAGGAACCATTCATCCAGCGCTAAAAATAGAACGAAGAGAGAATATAAAAATGTCCAGAACCTAGCGTTTTATTCCCAGATTGATCGATCAATTCCCTTCCACCGCTCTATTCTACTAGCCGCCGGGAGATCAATGTATTGCCAGAGGACACTTTTTTCTCACCTGGTGGTGTCGCAGCGCCGTCGTGCCAGCACCTCTGTTTTCGCCAAGGTAAACCATGAATTGCTATATATACTACCTATCGTATTTCTTTGAAAATTCGTATGAGTTGTAGGATGACGGATATTTTTGCTCTCCCTAATGGATCACTAATAGGTAAATAATTTTTGTGATTACATTATCATTTCTCCATAGATTATCATAAAAGTTTATTGATTCTAAAATTGTTCTTAGGTGTGGCCGGCGTCATGATGTACGTTGGCCCGTTCGAAATTGATTTTCTTGCCCTAACGGGCGCGAGAGAAGTGGCTGTGGTAAACAACAGCCACGACATCATATTTATTCGTCTTTATGGAGAATGCACTCGCTCCTACGACAATGCACTATTACTAGCTGAACCGGATAATGCCATTCTTATTGCATTAAATATGGAAGTTGATCATGCATCTAGTAAGACTTATTTTGTATTTATCTATCTACATATTAAATGCACATATATTTACTAATTTTGGATAATTTTTTCAGGATCGCTCGATAGCACGGATGCCCCTACTCTAGCATTTGTGACAGATCCAATATCCCCTCGGCATTATTTTCTACGAGGTAAATAATCAAATATATATAAGACTTTCTGATTTGCTTTTGTGTTATATAGCTCATGTTCTTTTTTGCTTATTATATGACTTACTCCCTCTGTTGCAAAATACTTGACTTCCATTTGTCTATATATGGATGTATCTACACACTAAAACATGTCTAGATACATCCGTATGTAGACAAATGAAAGTCATCTATTTTCGAACAGATGGAGTAGGTGTCAGGGAGCATGTACGTGTTGACATGTCGATATGAGAGAATGTCGAAAGGATTGTCTACAGGAGGGACATATACGTGGGCGACGTCGATCGCACCGAAGAACCCCTGCCGAAGACTTACTCGGTGAAGCATTTATTTGGTTATATATGACTGAGGGTACAAAGCGAGCAAGGATGAACTAGAAAATTAGCTAAGCAAGACCAAATAATACTCCAATAAATGAAGTTTTCTATTACACGATCATATATGTGTGTGGAATAAAAAAATTCCCTGGTTCTAATTTTCTTACTGTATTATTTAATAGATACCAATTTTGTGTTAATTCAATTATTTTCTATTGTCGTTTCATTCGTTTTTTCAACAGGCTTTGGTGAAACCCGGCATCTCCCACCCTCTCCCCGTGCTCGCTCCCGTGCGGCTGCGCCGAGCCGCACCGGGGCGCCGGCCGCCACCAAAGAGCAGGCCCTCTCCCGCCGCCCCCTCCCTCCTCGCCGCAGCTAGAGGCGTCGCCGGGCAAGGCCCGTTGGGCGCGGCGGCGGCGGGGCTCCATGCTCGCGGCGCTCCTGGGGAACTCGGCGGCGGCGCAGCGACAAGGCGGTGGGGGTGGATGGCGGAGGTGGCCGGGGCACGTCGCGGCTGGCTCGGGTGGCTGCGGAGAGGTCCGGCTGCGGTCGGGGCTGCGGGCTCGATCTGGGCCCGCGAGGGCCGGGCGGGCCGCCGTCGGCTGGAGCGTCTGCTCCTTGCTGGCGTCTTCTCGGCTTCCTTGGGTGCGCGCGGAGGTGCTCGGCTGGTCATGGTGGTCGACGCCGCCCTGCCGGTGACAGTACTTTCCGGCCTTGGTTGTCCGTGGTGTGGGGCTGTTGGAAGGGCCGGGAGAAATCCCCTGCAGCTGCGGGATGACGGCGACGCCTGCGGGCGCCGTCACCTCCTTGGAGGCGTCATCTAGGCTCTCTCCGGCATGCCCTCTCCCGAGCATCGGGGAAACCCTATCTCTAGCTTGCTAGTGCCGACAGTAGCGGCGTTCTGTCGTCGTCCCCTCAGTGGAGGTACTGTCCGGATTGCTCGCGGAGTCCTAGGACGGCGTTGTCAAGGTTGGTGCTGGGGCGTACCCCCAGTAGCAGTGCTGCTCTTCTCGGTGATCTAGGGCGCGCGTGGGCTGCCGGAGCTGGTGGCAATGCTCCCTCTAGGGACATGGCGCGGCCGGGGGTGTTGGTGCGGTGCGTTGCCGATGCTCCCTCCTCGTCAATGCTGCAAGCTCTCGGAATCCTCCCTCATTGGGCTGAGGTTCTCTGAGCACTAGCTTCAGAGAATCATCTAGATGTTTTTTTCCTTTTCTATTTTCTGGGGCGATGCTTAATCGTCCTCGAGTGCTGTAATGCTGTTGTAAGACATGGTTTCTTTTCTATGAAATGGAACCGGGGCGGGGCCCTTTTTATCTAAAAAAATTTACAGGATTTACCTTCCGCACAATCAAGCGTGAAACAACAAATCTGCACGTACTATACAGTTATTCCCGCAAGCAATTATGGAACGAAAAAAAAAAAGAAATACGGAGTAGCATAAATCCCTGATCCAACGATGTACAGTACCACCGTGAATAGAGAAAGCGGAGCACCAACCGCTAAGAGAAAAAAAGGCTTCCATCACCGCGTCACGCCGCCCACCTCCTGCACACCCTGCCCACGCGGACGCACTCCTCAAGCCACCGCCCGCAGGAGTAATCCATCACCGCGTCACTGCACGGAGGACGACGCCGCCACTGACCGGGGACGCCACCGCTGCCGTCGCACCGCTCCGGACAGGACGCCACCTCCACACTGCCCCGCCGCCGTCGCACTGCCCGGGCCAGGACCGTCCAAGGTATTTGAATTTCTCATCTGAATTGCACCTCTATCTGAACCTGATTTGCACGTGTACTCTGAATTTGAAGTGCACTTGTACTCTGTATCTCAATTGCACTTGTACGCTGAATCTGGATTGCATTACCTTGGCTCTGAAATATGCTGTACTATTTAATCTTGTGTATGCGTTATTATAAGCTAAAGAACTCAAGAAGCAGAGGGTTAGAGATAGGTACAAATTTGATGAATAAAAAAAACAAAGCTGGTCAATACAACCCTAATCCGACGTCCGTTTCCTGGTCAATACAAAGAAAATACATTGGTGAGCAAAGAATCTGTAGCTCCCTAGATTTCCTGAATTCTGTTGATCATGATGCCTGACCTCAAAATTAGTGGCTGATTCATTGTTATAACTTCAATCTAATTTATACGCTGATCTTGTCATCTGGAAGTATGACCTCGGTGAAAAAAAATATTAACAGTATGTCACTCACTTATGATTTTCCCTAAAAATCCCAAGTGGAACACAGTAGGCATGTTCAGAAGTTGTTCGAACACAGTAATAAGTCATTTCTCTTTAAGTTCATTTTCTTCTATCGTGGTAAGAATATATAGCATTATTCAACCTCAGGATTCATGGAAATCATGTTTCCCTTTGAGATTTATGTGTACACTTCACACTACTAATTATACATTGGAAATATGACCTCGGTGAAAAATTGATCAATTATCTTACATTTTATGAAAACAGTGGAGCAATGACGGTTGCCCTGTACATACAAAATAATCCATTTGCAGCTTTGCCGAGGTTGCCCTAAACTTAGGCGCCAGCTCATATAACCCACAACACATGTGGCTATATTTTTATAAGTTTTTCCTTTTTCAATAAATTATCTTTTCATTCAGATTGGACGTGGTTTTTAAGGGCCTGTTTGGTAGGCTGCAGCCATTTCGTGGCTCACCTTGGGCAGGCTCTAGAGGGCACTGCTAAGCAACTACGAAGGTTGAGCTGTGTTGTGTGGTTAGTTTGGTAGGCTGCAGCAAAAAACGTGACATCAGTTCATGCAAGACAACCAAACAAGATGCTTGTGTTTACAGCTATGGTAAGCCTCACCCCTTTTCACTTAGGTGTACTTACCTCTCTCACCATGAAATAGCAGCAGAACAGCGAGCATGCCGACGGCGCGAGCAACGGCGAGCATGCCGACGGCGCGAGCAGCGGCGACCATGACGACGGCTCGTTGCGGCGGAGCTAGACGTACGACGGCGACGAGGAGACGGCATGGCGGCGGAGCTCGGCAGTGAGAAAGCGCGGAGATTGAAGAAGACGCGTACACCAAGAACAGTATAAATACGCATCCAGATCTATCCAGCTACAAGCATCGAAACGCAGAACTTACAACACGAAAGCTGTGCAGAATGACGAGGTGAAGCTACCCGTCGAAGGAAATCGCAAACGGTAGACCGTGTGCGACAAGATCTTCAAAATTCGTTCAAAAAAGCTTCACACGAGACCATGAAATTAGGGCCTCACGGTTAACGAAAGTCCAAGCTGATTACCGGAATGGAACCGCAACATCAAATCACATCATTTTGGTGTAGAGCTTTTCTTGAATCGAGCAGTGTATGAACGAGTGGAAGGAAGAAGATGAAGTGAGGATAAGGAAAGTGACGGGAAGCAGAGTCAACGTACCTGTTGGAACGAGGGAGGAAAACAACAGGCCAGGCTCTGTGGAAACGGCCGATTCGGCCGTTCCTATCGGGCCTGGCCCGAGGGTGCTTTAATCAGCGCGCTGGCCAGGCTCCAGGGAAACGGCAATCAAACAGCGAGCCTGATTCTGCAGCCAGCGGGCCTGGCCCGGCTGGCTGCAGGCTACCAAACGCGTCCTAAATCATTAGTAATCGTGCACGTGCAATGCACGTTTTAAATTTATTTCTCACCCTTTCCGACTCGTTCTCACTGAATTTTTTGACTTCACGGTCATGAGCGATTAATGCAAACATCACAGAAACATACTTCAAACATAGGAATTTGTAATTCTGACATACAATTTGTCTAAACTCAGCGGTATCATTGAGGTTCACTCCAATAAAAATCACTCAGTTGATTATATTAAATAATAAAAGGACATAAACTTGCAATACATTTATTATTGAGAAAATCTATCACATAAAAGAAATGAGGTTTCACACGACACACTGAAAGTATTATAATTTATTCCGGACCACTCAACTTATTATTTATTCCCGATCTGCGTTCTAATCAAGTTCGTCCATCTTTTTAACTCACTCTCGTGGGGTGTTTCATATGTCATCTCCGCTCTAGGAGGTGTACTATGCATCAGATAGTTGAAAAAATGTTTCCGTGAGAAATCCTGGGAAGAAATTGAGCAATCTTCGGTCTTGAGTTTTTTTGGGCCAGGTAGTTCAACAGTTTTGTACTCGTTGGCCGGCTCGTCTGTTCATGTAAGCACACATGATTAATTAGCAAAACACATGTACCTTTTCACTTTAGCTAATACAGTGTGAGTTGCAAATAAGATATCTTTGGCAATAAAAGTAAAGTTCTACATCTATTAAATGAAATATAGATCTATGCTTACAAACCACATGAGAGAAAATTATATAAGAAATATATACCATATCAACATAGTAAATGGTACTCCTTATATTAATTAGCAAAATGGGCTGTTTTTAATCTTACAAAATCGCACTTGGTAACAAAATCCTACTTGGTAGACTACAGAGTATTATATTTGAATTCTTAGCAAGAACAACAATATTGAGAAATCTTCTATTAAAAATTTCAAAGAAATACGATAGGTAGTCTATGTATAGCAGTTCATGGTTTACCTAGGAAAAAACAGAGGCGCTGACACGGCGACGCTGCGACACCACCAGGTGAGAAAGAAGCGTCCTCTGGCAATACTTTGATCTCCCGGCGGCTAGCAGAACAGAGCGGTGGAAATGAACTGATCGATCAATCTGGGAATAAAACGCTAGGTTCTGGGCATTTATATATACTCTCTTCGTTCTATTTTTAGCGTTGGATGAATGGTTCCTATAACATTAGATTAATGGTTTCTATTGAGTCATATTTTATTGTCGGAAGAATAGTTCCTTACTACTCTCTCCGATCTATGATCTTATAAGTTTTTTGGCCACTTGAAGTGACATATCGATGTTTATATTTGGAAAGAAATAAAAAAAGGTAATTTTTCTATCAGCCACACAGCCATGGCGTGCCTTGTATGGCAATTAGTTGCGTGACCAATCTTTTATTCAGAGTCTACACATTTCAATGTACTCCCATTTCCCATGATGACCGAATCAGACATCTGCCTTGCGAGGTGCGTACATGTGTAACATAGTGGTCGTGAAAGAAAGACATGCACATGGCGGGCCTTACACTTAAGAAACATGAATATATACTTTTGTGAGAGTGAGTATTTCAATATATTTTTGTATGTGGTACTTCTGTATAAAATGGTTCAAACTTCAGGAAGTATGTCAGATGATCAGTGATCTTTTGCTTATATATATGGTCTTTTGTATACATTAAACTCATATCATGTGTCCATTGCACATGCTCTATACATTCTGATTTAGCCAAGTATGATACTTCTCATGGAAAAAGGGGCATGGCCATAATATTATGTGCTTGACCTAGAATAATATGTACTTCTTATTTGTGCTAACTAATGAAAGAGGTTGTGATTAGTATTATTTCCACAAATTAATAGGGGTGATTTCTTCCCTTTTCTGTTGAAACGAAGAAATCATTTGGATTTCAAAATTGTTTTAGCAAATTATTGTTTAAGCTACGAGGCAATCTGGGCGCCTATAGACTAGGAAATGGGATGCATCCAAATTGAAAAGGAACTGCGTCAACCTGGTACGTGAAGAGCAGTGACTTTGATCTCTTACCCGATGGTGTCATTTACAGGGACATAGGGTCCTTTGTCCAGTGCCATTTTATTTGCTTCGATATTATGCTCAAGTACTTGCGCACTTCAATATCTTGTGCTCTTGCATGTCTTTCTTTCACGACCACTATGTTACACATGGGCGCACCTCACAAGGCAGATGTCTGAATAAAATATTGGTCACGCAACTAATTGCCATACAAGGCACGCCATGGTTGTGTGGCTGATAGAAAAATTACCATTTTTATTTCTTTCCAAATATAAACATCGATATGTCACTTCGAGTGGCCAAAAAACTTATAAGATCATAGATCGGAGAGAGTGGAAGGAACTATTCTTCCGACCGTAAAATATGACTCAATAGGAACCATTCATCCAACGGTAAAAATAGAACAAAGAGAGTATATATAAATGCCCAGAACCTAGCGTTTTATTCCCAAATTGATCGATCAATTCACTTCCACCACTCTGTTCTGCTAGCCGCCGGGAGATCAAAGTATTGCCAGAGGACGCTTCTTTCTCACCTGGTGGTGTCGCAGCGCCGCCGTGCCAGCGCCTCTGTTTTTTCCTAGGTAAACCATGAACTGCTATACATAGACTACCTATCATATTTCTTTGAATTTTTTTAATAGAAGGTTTCTCAATATTGTTGTTTTTGCTAAGAATTCAAATATAATACTCTGTAGTCTACCAAGTAGGATTTTGTTACCAAGTACGATTTTGTAAGATTAAAAATACTCCATTTTGCTAATTAATATAAGGAGTACCATTTACTATGTTGCTATGGTATATATTTCTTATATAATTTTCTCTCATGTGGTTTGTAAGCATAGATCTATATTTCATTTAATAGATGTAGAACTTTACTTTTGTTGCCAAAGATATCTTATTTGCATCTCACACTGTATTAGCTAAAGTGAAAAGGTACATGTGTTTTGCTAATTAATCATGTGTGCTTACATGAACAGATATGTCTGACATGTTAACCGAGCCAGCCAACAAGTACAAAACTGTTGAACTGCCTGCCCCCCAAAAAATTCAAGACCGAAGATTGCTCAATTTCTTCCCAAGATTTTTCATGGAAACATTTTTTCAACTATCTGATGCATAGTACATCACCCTAGAGCGGAGATGACATATGAAACGCCCCCGCGAGAGCGAGTTAACAAGATGGACGAATTTGATTAGAACGCGGGTCTGGAATAAATAATAAGTTGAGTGGTCCGGAATAAATTATAACACTTTCAGTGTGTCGTGTGAAACCTCATTTATTTTTTGCGATAAATGTATTGCAAGTTTATGTCTTTTTATTATTTAATATAATCAACTGAGTGATTTTTATTGTAGTGAACCTCAACGATACCGCTGAGTTTAGACAAATTGTATGTCTAAATTACAAATTTCCTATGTTTGAAGTTGTTTCTGCGATGTTTGCATTAATCGCTTATGACCGCGTTGTCAAAAATTCAGTGAGAACGAGTCGGAAAGGGGTGAGAAATAAATTTAAAACGTGCATTTCACGTGCACGATTACTAGTTATATAGTAGATCTTCAGGGCCAGTTCGAATAACTGAGTAAGATTTCCAAATCACCTTAATTTGGGAGAGGGGAAAGACACCAATGGGGTATGATTCCTCACAATCCACTTGTACTGCTACTCATAGTATTCCAAAGCCCCGGTAAAACACCAAAACCTTGCAATAGGAAAAAAGTTATAGAGAAATGATACTTGCAAACTGCCTGTGTTGCACGAATTAGCTCTTAAAAACTTTGTATCAAGAAACTCGGTAGAACTCAGTCAAGGGAAAAAGAGTATAATTCTTCTTCATATGTGAAGTTGAAGTTTTTTCCCATCAATTGTGCACTTCTCTAAGTCTTGTCATCCCAATTCATTATATACATCCTTCAGAGATGTATTGTCAATATTCTTTGTGATATTATAACCAGATTTTTAGAGGGCTATGTATTGTTGTATTCTTCATCTAGTCATCTAGTACACTCCAGGTGTACAAGAGGAGTTGGGGTCGATATGCTTCGTGCATTTGTGAACACATGCTATATCATCTCCTGGATAATTGTCGATGCTTGTCGGGCATCTAACCTACATCATACCTTCATGTGTTCGTTCCATTCTCTAGAATAAGTTATATTCGGGGATTCTTTTTTGTAGTGCAATTTATTCGTTGAATACTGAAGTCGGTCTCAATGAGTTATAGGAACTCCTAGTTCTCCCAAATAAACATTTTTTCAGTGTCTTTGATCTCGACATACAAGTGATGGGAGTCAATTTGTTACATGCATAGCCCATTGTGGTCAACAGTTGGAACCTCCCGTAGGGCAATCCAGAGTCAAGACCTTTCTACGGATATGAGGGAAACTTTATTAAAGCCTGCTCAATGGTAAGTTTTGCTCTTTACCACACTTAATATGTTCATTTGGAACATTGACGTGGGGTTATGTGCACGATTGTTCCTTAAGCGCCACAACACGGATTCCAGACCGAGCTATTCCCTCCCCCTACCCCCATTCCTAAAATTATTTCGAGATATGGCTTACTTGCATGATCCGTTGAACATGAAATTCTGAGAGCTCGGTATTGCATGAAATTCTTATGTTCTGGAACTAATGGAACACCCACCGAAAGAGTTGTGGAAAATGCTAAGTCCCTGTCCAGATGTTTTGACCTAACTTCGCTCGGATGTGTCGAACCTACACATATGTACATTCTAGACAGAAAGTGCTAAGAGTCTACGGTTCCGACGGTGTACCAACTCGGTAGTATCGACCAGTCCCTCAATCTCGCTGGGTTGGGGGTATCAAGGAAAAGGTGTCCGGAGGTTCCGGGAAAAGAGATCTGAAAGATTGGGCGGAAAATGCAAATGGAGCCTATCTTTTTCTGTTTTTCATAAATTCAAAATCGGAATTTTTAAGTTCCAAAAATTATAAAAAATACTACGTGTAAATAATGTCAAACTCTACCGGTGCGAAAAATCTTAAAAGCAAAATTCGTCGTATTTTAGGCTACACAAAAATGATAAATCTGACAAAATTTCAAGTTTTTGAAAATGTGCACCGTTCAACCAATCCAGATCCACACATTTGTCATTTTCGCCCAGCCTAAAATGTAATGAATTTAGCGCAATAATGGAGTTTAGCATTATCTACACTTAGCAACTTTCCCTTTTTTGGAAGTTTAAAATGACGATTTTGAATTTTAAAAGCCAAGCTCCATGGACCTCGGCCTCCAAAACGTTGCACTTGAAAATTGGAGATTTTTCTAGTGGATTTTAAGAAGTAAACTTTGTGAGCTTCCAGGATGTGTTATGCCGATAGCCATGTTTATAGTGGGACATACCTATAAGTCAAGAAATTATAGATTACTAATGAGAGCTATACATTTTTCTAACTTTGTAAGGGTGATCACCATTAGCATGATCCACTTTGCAACACTTCACAAATAGAACTAAAACCTGAAACATTAGTAGAAAAAGGTTTAGTTATTTAATGGATAGTCCTTGCCCGCCGTCATTTGAGCCATAGATCTAGGGCGACTTGGATCATTCCCAGCCTTTCAATTGCTCTTCCGCTGCCACCACATAACGTTCAGTTCTCATTCATCTTCAGGTTCAGAGTTAAACTTTTGTCCATCTTCAGGGCGCCAAAATCACCCAAAAAATAAAGAACCGAGATACTACTCCTTCTAGATGGATTTTAGTGTGCACGCAACAAACAAGCAGCACGAAGAGAGGGCGTGGACGAGCGCTCGATGCTACTCACAAAATGGGTTGCCGCCGGTGTCGAACAGCGCCGACGAGATGGCAGTTCCTACACCGCTGATTAACCAGCAGGTGGAGATGATGCACAGGCACAGGCACAACCGATTTCCCGGAGGTGGATGAACCTGCTCGAATGGGACCAGGAGCAGTGAAGATTCCAAAACTACGTTCACCAGTGTTTCTCGGATTCCAATTCCTGTCCCGAACATCATCCGATGCAGAGGGAGCAGACCAGGGTCGGATTTTCCTTAGTCCAATTAATATTGTAAAATGTGAAGAAAAAAACTGGCATCTAGCTGAGAAAAAACGACAATTGCAGGACATGCAACTTGATTAATCTAATCACATGCGTACAAAATCACAACCTAATCTGTCACTAAAAGTTTAGACTCAATACCAACAAGTCCTTCCAGTTTCCACAGAAAGTTTGGAATCAAAAAGTTAATCCTTTTCAGAAATAAAACATTACACTGATCGGACAAGATGGATGAGAGGTGAACCCAAAACCAATACAGTAGTTTCAAGGTGCAGTAACGGATGTATATAAAGTACTGCAAATCTGTCTAAGCTATAGGAGAACCGCAAAGCATCTTCGTGGTTGTAACGATGCGGGAAAAACTAGATATAGATGAAGTCTCCTTTCCTCAAGTCGGAGGCATCTCCTCAGTACAAGACAATTATGCCTAGCAAAATACAAATGCATATAAAATCATATGTCAAATTCGACCGTCAAGTTTGTGAACAAGTAGTTATACAACATTCTCTAATTCTCTAAACAAAAAGTAGTCATACAACAATATAGTCCAGTCTTCCAATGTGTGATAGAAAACATAATGCATCATAGGCAAATAATCGTATGTGTGCCCATTAACTGCAACAGAGGGAGCTTGCCGTCCAAGTTTGTTGCACCTGCTACATATTTCCTCACGATAGACATCAAATGGTAAGTGTCAGTTGCGTCAAATTTGATGTTTTTATCGTATCTAGTTTCCGATCGATACATAGGTATCGGTTGTCAATATAATGTTGTGTGATAGGGCATAAATATAACCCTATTGTATATATAGGACAAAGGGTCTGACAAAATTAGCAGATTGATTGGATTTTAACTTTTTTAGCAAACCTGACAAAGTAATTTTGTTGTCATCAGGATCTTTCATCGTATCCCACAAATCCATATGACTTTGTAGTTGCTCAGGGGCGAGTGGCTTCCCAATTGATGGCAGTCCTGCTATGTGCTCCACCTATTGCAGAGTGATTCTCATTGGATTTCCACCTATGATGAAAGGCGTCGACCTTTGGATCATAGTCGACGCTTATGGCCCAAAGGTCGACGCCTTTATCATAGGTGGAAAGCCAATGAGAATCACTCTACAAGAGGTGGAGCACATAACAGCACTGGCATCAATTGGAAACCACTCGCCCTGAGCAACTCTAGAGTCATATGGATTTTTTGGGTGCGATGAAAGATCCTATTTACAACAAATTTACTTTGTCAGGTTTGCTTAAAAAGTTAAAAGACGATCAATCTCCTAATTTCGTCAGGCCATTTGTCCTATATACAATAGGAGTATATTTATGTCCGACCACACAACATTATATCGACAACCGATACTTCGGAACCTAGATACGATAAAGGCATCAAATTTGGCGCAACTCACACTTGACCACTTGATGTACAGCGTGAGGAAATATGTAGGAGGTGCAACAAATTTGGAGGGCAATCTCCCTCTGTTGCAGGTAATGGGCACACATACGATTATTTACCTAAAATGAGCATATTGTATTTTTTCTTATTATCCCAATAGGGCTTCCCATACTCCAATTTTTATCCACTCTCCCCATTTCTTCTCCATGTCTTTGAACAAAATAGGGACTACCCTGTTGTCGGAATAAATAATCCTACAATGATCATGCGCGTCGCCCCGACGCCATGTCCGGTCCCAGAGTCGTTGTAGGCCCTCCTAAACAACACCATCACTCCCGACAACTCCAGCCCAAGCGCCCCCACGGCTGCTCCTTCCGGCGCCACCGCAAGTCTTGACCCACGCGCCCTCGATAGATCACGCCCGCAACACATCTCCGCTTGCTCCAGCTCGTCAAGATCCTCCCTCACCTCCCGCTGCTCCCAAGGCGCGTGCCAAAGCACCCGGTAGCTGCCTCCCACTTGGCACACCGCCCGCTTGTGTTTTTTGACTGAACGAAGTACAACTTTAGTGGAAAGTCATGTTTGTTTGCCTCATCATGTGCAACATGATTGTGAATGATGAGTTTGATCAAGAACCAGATCTTGCGTTTGATTTCATAGGACCACTTATCAACCCATTACATGAACATGCTGAACTCGAAGATGTTCTTGATATGTATCAATAAATTTGTGGCATGGACGTACGTAAGCAAATTCTTAATTATCTAGTTGAGCACATGTGAGCACATCATGGAAACTTGTAGTTCGATGTTCATGGTGGTGTGGTGCACAGCGTATGTAACTTTAGGATATTTCAAAAAAGAACAATTTTAAATTTGAATGATTGCTTTAACTACGTCGTTTGGAAGTTTGAATAGTTTTTGACTATATGTGTTCCAATATTTATCTTTGAGTCCATATATTTCATAAGGTATGTTGTAGAAGTAGAAAAATGGGCAAAGAGGGAAATGGACAAATGGGGGCTCCACTTGGATAGCATGGTAAAGTTGTCAACCATTTGTCAGTTTTATACTCATATGATCAAGTGGGGTGGAAAAACGTGGACTCACCCTTGGAGTTGCTCTTAGCTCGTAGAGCATGTACAGAACAGCTAACATGTCTCTATACTTCCTAAAACTTTTACTAGAAAGTAGCATCCAAGAATTGTGTGTGTGAATGTCTGAAATATGAACATTGATCGACAACCGAAACTGACCTTTTCCCGCACAATAACTCATAAATATTTAAAACCTTTAATCCTAGATTTTCTAATAAAAATATTTAAGCTTCCAATCATGCTAATGAAGTATATTCCTGCTAATGAAGTATCGCTAGAGCTTTAAGATGCAAATTAATCACCCTAGATAATTCTTAAGCTTCTTAGCGATGCTGCTAATCCATGACAACAGAAAATAGCACAACACCTTACAAAGTTTCTAAGTTATTCTCTTTGCTACCCACCATGTACAATAAAAAACAATGTTGCACATATAAATGATAAATAAATTTCATTGATGGTCTACATCATAGTATAACAATATAATGATGATATGCCCACATGTGGAAAATAAAGATGATTTGATCAAATAGGAAGAAAATGACAATAATGGCAAATACTAATTTAAAAAAAAAATTGTGCACCATGTTGTGGTAGTAAGACTTACGCCATTCCGAGGTTTTCTCTTCACCTTGCAATTGAGTGATTGTGAATAAGTCTTGGTACAGTGAATTAGTCATTCGTCCCTGCAAACACAAAAATGACGCATTTAATTAGCTAGCCCAGCAAAACAAGAGGCTGGAAAGAGCAAATCTAATCTAGGTGCTAGCTGCAAAATAAATTTAGTACATACCAGAACCTTGGAGAGCAACAAGTAAAGATAAGACGACTGAGGCAATAAGGGCTTTGGGCAAAGCCATTTAGATCGCAATCATCAACCGCTAGTGACAAGATTTCACTACTAAGATGGTATTGCGCCACATAACCAAAAGTGTGATTGTGAACAACCGTGTTGCGCACAAGAGTAGGAAGCACCTTAGTAGAGAGAGATAAAGTAGTTGGATGAAGGAAGATGGCATTGTTTCCAATGCTCTTTAATGGGATGAATCTTCCAAAGACAATATCAGAGAGTCTGTAAACAGCAATGGGCGACCCATAATCACTTGTGTATCTGATAGCTAGAATCTCTGAATTGGATTCCACCAAATAGATAGGCAAGCAATGTTTATACGGCTGACATGTAGCGATCAACTTAGGTGGCGGTAGAATTCCTTCCTTTAGGGGTGGGTCAATCTGTAGAATCTGAGGACCAGAATTGCCCGGGTAATTAGAAACCACATATACCTTGCCTTTGAATGACAATTGTTTAGAATAGTCCGGGAGCTTCCAACTCGAGAGAGTCCATTGCTCGTCCTGGGAGGTAGCAAAAGCTACGCGCTTTATACTATGAAGGGCAAGCATGACAGTAATGACTCCAGCAGCGCTGATAATGCAATAAGAAGCATGGACGGATCTATGTTCCTCATCTGAGGCTCCAAGAAGAAGCGGGCCGTCCACCTGCGGATGAAGGGTTGCGAGTGGCGGGAGGTCAGCCATGTCGCCAGTGAAAGGATGGAGAAGGCGAATTGCAGTGTCATTGTCGCGTTGCAGCAATAGCAGGCCATCGACAGAGTCAAGAGTACGGTGGTCCCTGAATAGATTGAGCTTGCCACGGACAAACGTTCCAGTGTCTAGATTGAAGAAGCGGACCCACCCACGGAGCTTGTCGTTGCCGGGATAGAGGCCATGGCCCTCGGGCACCATCATCCATCGGCGCGGGTGGAAGCGCTGATCGACGACACCGCGGCCCCGAGGAGAGACAGTAGCAGACCGCGCGAAAGCGGACGTATCCAAGAAAGTCACCGGCCAGCACGCGCCACGCTACCTGTAGAACCAAATCTTCGGGAAGCGATGCCCAGGCCATGGATTTGTTCATTGTGACGGCGGCGGCGGCTGTAGGGACCCTAGACCCTAGAGGCCTAGAGCGATGGCGCTACGCTGCGCACTCTTTGGTGCCAAAAGGACCTTCTTTTTATAGAGGGCTCTCCGCTGTGGGCTGCGTGGGAATGTGGACGGCCTGGATTTGAGCCCAAGGTCACTTGTCGTGGGCTTGGCGGCGCCCAGCACGGTATGGTCGTTGTCTACAAGAGCGCAAATCGGCAAATCCTAGGGTGCGCCTGTCTGTCGACCCGTACGACGATAAGCACAGGTCGCACACCCCCGCCGCGCCGCACCGTGAGCACCTCTCTTCTTCCTCCCCGTCCCCGGCGAGCCGCCCGCCGTCGCACTGCCCTCCTTCTGCCTCTCTTCTTCCTCCCAGACGTCGTCGAGCCGCCCGTCGCCGCCGGTCTAACCGCCTGCTGCCGCCACCCGCGGCCGGCGTTGCTACCGCGCCGCCTCGCCGCCCCGCCCTGCCCCAGCCACCTCCTCCGCCGGTCCGCCGCCGGCCGGCCGGCCATCCCTCTATACCCACCCCCCGCACCAAAACCGAACTCCGGCCACCGCACCGCACCCGCACAAATAACAGTTTCTTTCCTCACCTTCGCCGGCGACGCCACGGCCAGCCGCGTCGTCCCCGTCTCCGGTGAGGTCCAGGCCTCACCTCCGACGGGGCGCCGCGGCCGTCCCCATCGTCGGTGAGTCGCACGGGTCGCCGTCTTCTTCCTCGCAGGTCGCCATCTCTCTTCCTCGCAGGCGGTGGGCCGCGGCCCATGTGGGTCGCCTTCTTCTCCGACGGGGTGTGCGAGGATAGCGTAACATCGACCAGTTCGACAAATAGGAAACACCCAAATCCTACGTCTGGCATCAGTGCCCCTCTGCCCCCTTTCTCGTTGTTCTGGGCCTGGCATGTTTGCTTGACTAGTGAGAGGATAGAGGAGGAAGATGATCGGAGACCGCGCATCAGTCGCCGCCGATGGAGACGGCGCGGCTGGCCGCGACGTCGCCGACCAGGCGAGGAATGGACCTCACCGTAGGCTTAATTGGGGGGAGGGGGGGCGGTTACGGGAGCTCGCCGGCGACGAGAACTTAGGATTTGGGTGTGGGGACCGCCGGTGGGCTGCGGATGGATGAGGGCGGGGCTTCGAGGCGGTACCAGGGTCGTTAGGACGAGGCGAGCAAAGCGTGTTGGTCCAGCGCGAGGTAGGCGAAGAAGTTAAGCCGCGCGTTGATGGGCCCGCCCAACGTCTCCTCCTTCGGGTGTAGCAACGCTCTCTGATGCAAAACGCGTAGACTAGAAGCTACCTTTTGCAAAACTCGTAGGCTTGGCGGCGCCCAGCATGGTATGGTCGTTGTGTTCAAGAGCGCAAATCCTTTATAACGCCCGTTAGCGGCGTGAATCGGCCACGCAGCTAACGGGCACCTTCTATTGGGCAGGCCCATTTCGCTGGCTTTGGTTTTTGTTTCTTGTTTTCCATCTTTTCTGTTTTCGTTTTCCTTTTTCTTTTATTTTTATTTTTCCTTTATTTTTCTGTTTTCTTATTCATTTTTATTTTTCACTTTTTGTGATTTTAAAAAATGTTCAAATTTAAAAAATCTTGTACAATATTTGAATGCGAATAATTTCAAATTTGAACATTTATCAAATTAGAACATTTTTTATTTTGAACAAATTTTTAATGTGAACAAATTTGTAATTTGAATAACTTTCAAAATTAAACAATTTTCAAAAGTGAACAATATTCGAATTTAAACATTTTTAAAGCTAAACATTTTCAAGTTTGAACAATTTTTTTATGTGGACAAATTTTGTATTTGAACAATTTTGCATGTTCGAATTTGAAAAAAAATTAACGTGAATTTTTTAATTTAGACAATTTTCAAATTTGAACAAATTTCGAATTTTAACATTTTCAAATTTGGTTATTTTCCTAAATCTGTTTTTTTTCAAATCTATTTTTTTCAAAAACCGAAAAAGTGAAATTAAAAGAAAAAAACGTATAGAAAATAAAGAAACAAGAAAAAAATTAATGAAAAAACATAAGAGAAAATGAAAACTTCGCCGAATGGGCCGGCCCTTCAGGCGGCGCTACCGCGAAGCTCTGCCTGCTGGCGATGTATATCATCTCCCGTGCAAGAGGCCACATTGACGAATTCCATCTGCGAAAATTCTAGCATTGACGGGTGGGCTACAGTTTATCATTTTTTATAGAGGAAAGCTACAGTTTGACATTCAAAGATCGACGTACTTACGTACATTCAGTATTAACCTTGTGTCAGCCTAGTGCCCACATCGCACGATCAACACTAAATATTTTTATACTCGCTCCGTCCAGAAATAAGTGTCTTAGATTTGTCAAAAAATGGATGTATCTATATGTGTTTCATGTCTAGATACATCTATATTTTGATAAATCTAAGACACTTATTTTAGAACGGAGGGAGTACTACATAAAGAGAAAAAACAATCATTGACAATGCAGCGGCGCATCCAGACACCCAGTGCTGTTGTTGCTATTGGTAGAAGAGCAAGGTGTAGAAGAGCTGGTTCCACGTGTCCGGGAGGCCAGGGAGGCACCAGTGGCTGCAATCGGCGGAGCCTCCGGGGCTGGCGCGCTGCGCCGACGAGTAGTCGCCGCTGTACACCGACGGGTGCGCGTCCTTCCGCATCCTCGACAGCGCTGTGATGTCCAGCAAACGGACCGGGCTTTTCATGCCCTGCAGCACCGTCTTTATCACCTGCTCCTGGCCCATGGGCTGCGCCGTGGAGTTGAACCCGGTCGTTGGGACCGTCTCCCCGTAGCAGTTCTTGGACACCGGGTTGGACCACTCCTTTGAACTGTTCGAGCCCATGGTACAAATCAAAGCAGGCCACCAAAAAGCAATTCAAAATTCGCATTGATAGTGCACAGTGTGTAGTGCAGTGTACATTGATAGATGGCGAGATGTGGGTCAAACAATGCTTGGAGCCATGTGTGAACTGAGATTGATGCAGATTAAGTTTACCTGTAGTGAGTGGGGGACATGGATTGGAAGAAGACACGGGTCTTTGTCGGATCAACGTTGAGGTCCACCCAGTTGGCCCAGGTGGTCATCCCTCGCTGGAATGCCACCATCCTGTCCATGTCCTCCGAGTATTGCCCGCCCTCTCCCATGTAATCCCACCTGCAAATACGTAACACACGAATACACAATCGCAGGTTAATATTTCTGTGTGCAATTCTGCAAATGCAGCTCGCGTAGAGGGAAGGTGATGGACATGCCCCTGGAGTGTGCCGGTGTGCGTCCACCATTGGCCGGAGTTGAAGGAGAGCACGTCGGCGCCGCGCCATGCTTCGGCGTTCTCGGCGATGTCGTCGAGCATCAGGACGCGTTTCCCCTGCATCATGTCGATGTCCACCAGGTACGGCGCGCGGTAGAAAGAAAGCACCAGCTCGTACTCCTACCATAAACTCATCCGATAAGTAAATAAAGCTGTCCATGGTATTGAGCGCCTGTACTTGCACGATAAACTGCACACGTACCGTAAACTTGTAGGTGTAAAGAGGGTCAGCGGAGACGAGCTGCGACGGCGACTGCGGCGCGGCGGCGTGCAGCAGGCAGATGAGCGACTCCCACTGGTCACGGCCAAGCGAGTCCCCCACGAACATCACCGTCTTCCCCTTCATCCGCGCCAAGAAGTCTGCACCGTCAAACCTACGTACAGTCGTCGTAAATCACCAAGACCACGTCACAACTCACAAGCCTGAAGAATTTGCAGACACGAGTCATGGCAGCAGTACCTCGGTAGCTCGCAGCTGGCCGGCTTCCACCGGTACCGGAGGTAGTCGGAGTCCGGGCGGCCGTAGAGCTGGCAGTTGAACTGCGGGTCGATGACGGGACACCTGAATCCGGTGTAGGCCGCTGCCGCCGTCGTCATACCGTCGTCGCGGACCCAGCTGCCGCTGAAGACGTCGCATCCCTTCGGGCTGGGCAATACGTCGCGCCGGTGGCCCCGAGCGAGCCCGGCGGCGACCGCCGAGCTGGACAGCAAGAAGGCGTGCAGCAGCAGGACGGCGAGCATGGAGCTCTTGCCGCAGAGCAGCATCGTTGCAAAGAGAAGAAAGGGAAAGCGGAGGCACCTTTCCGGCGGCCTCTTTATAACACTGATCGATCTGCGATTAACAGTGTCGCTGCATCGGATTAGCAATAGAAGCGGCTCGTGAAGAGCGTATTATTGCGTGAGCAGGGGATGTGTGCATGTGAGGGCAAGATCGAGTTGTCGGTCGATTAGAGTTCACGTGATGCGGGTTTGCAGAGATCATCTGGATTACTGGATTGGGAAAGTACCATGGTATCTATGGATTCGTTGCCTTTGCCCCTTGGGGAAAGATTTGAGTTTTGGAATTCTTGCGTGCGTCGAAATGGAATGTTTATGCCTGCACGCAACATCAG
Source organism: Poa pratensis (assembly GCA_947311845.1). Lineage (NCBI taxonomy): Eukaryota > Viridiplantae > Streptophyta > Magnoliopsida > Poales > Poaceae > Poa > Poa pratensis. The sequence goes on along the minus strand of CAMZMU010000066.1, from coordinate 29,551,282 downwards.
AATGTGGAAAGATTTATTTCGAACTTCGAGTAGGGTTTTCCTTTTTCGAGGGAAATGGAAAGATTTATGTTTTCATCTATTTTGAGGCAGTAATCTGAGCCGGCAAAATGGGACGGTCACATAAATGAGTGAGCGGCCATATCTCGTTAGTTCTCAAGTGCAAGAAGACAAAGCGGCAGGCTGGAATGGGCACTGTTTGTCGTTGTCACGGGCCAAGCTTTCCCACTCTAGTTGCTGCCACGGGTCCATGTTGGATGTCGGATCAGAAATTTTCAGCAGCGGATGAAAACTAGCTTTATGTTTGCGTGCACAGCAGAAAGACGACTGAGAACAGTTTTGAGTTTTGACACCCCCGGGCTACCTACAGGAATACAGGATGGCCTGCCAGATTCGCGCGCTGCCTAGGACAACGACACAACGTGCTCCCTAGGAAACGCTGGGCAATGAAGCTTGCCGTTCCGGACATGCGAGAGGTGGGCGGCGCCGATGAATTCCCATGGTCCATGGACGCCCTCCCAAGCTAGGCCACCTGTTCAAATCGTTCAAATCGAAGGTGTCGCGCCGTTTCTCAGTTCAGCCGAACGTGGCTGGCATGCATATGCTTATCATCCCGGTGGCTTTCGAAGCCTGGCAGGGCAGCTCCAACCGCACCGCGCAAACGGATACCAAAATCGGTCTGATTCGGTCCGTTTGGGACGGACCATGGACAGATTTTAGTCATTTGTTCGTTTGGGGTGGGATGCCCTCAACGGTCCAGCGCATATGTATTAGGTAAAAAACGGACAAATAATTAAACATTACATATATTAGAGGGCCTCATGGGCCAGAGAGATAGAATCCAACATATACACTTCAAAAAAAGAAAAAGGGGCCTATGCTACTAGGCTCCCGTCAGTGGGGAATGGGCAGTGCCGGCGCCATCTGTGGGGAAAATGAGCGGCGCGGGTTCCGTCGCGGCGGCCTCCTAGTCCTCCTCGTCATCCGAGAGGATGATGTAGGGCGGCGTACACATGTGTCGGTGGCGTGGCCGGAGGAGGCGTGCCCGGCGCCTCGGGGTCCTGCGGCCACGCTCGCGGCGGCGCCCAGGCCTGGGCCGCCTCACGCTCTGGCCACGGTGACCAGGGCACCTGCCAGCGTGCGCGCTCGGCCGCGGCGTCCTCCTCCTGCTCGCAGGCCCACTCCGCCGCCTCCTCCGCCGACATACAGAGCGCGGGCGCAATGTCTGGCCACTGCGCCAGCTCCTCCAGGTTGGAAGCGTCGATGGCCGCCTGGAGGTCGGCGTCCTCGTCGACAGGCGCCGCGGGCGCCGCGACATCCTCCTCCATCTTCACCGAGCCGACGGCGCTGCCTTCGTCTTCGACGTCGTCGTCCTCCCAGTCAAGGTCGGAGTCCTCGTCGGGCTCGAGGCCGACGAGGGCGGGGTCCTCATCCTCCTCCGGCCCCTGTGTGAGATCCTGACTCAGGGCCTAATAGGAATTATTGGATACTCATATCAACAAGTTGCAACTTCTTTTCCGGAAGCTCATCTAAAAAGAACTCCGAGGTTAAGCGTGTTTGGCGCGGAGCAATTTGCGGATGGGTGACCGACCGGGAAGTCCTTCCCAGGTGCGCACGAGTGAGGACAAAGTGCGCAGAAAAGACCAGTGTTGATCTGTGGGGCCAGTCTAAAATCCTAGTAAGCTGTCAGGGGTGACAGGCCCGGCGCGGGGTGGTGATGGCCCTTAACGTAGTTATCTGCGTTAAAAGAAAATGGGTTAGGTTGAGACTCCAAGTGCAGAGTGTATAGTATAGGAAAGACAGTTTTCCCCACGAGGGGTGACTCGAGGGTTTAATATCGAACTCTCGGTGAACCAGTAGTGTAGGTTTTATCTTCTTATCCTTCTCTTGAGAACCTGCAAACAAAGTAAATTGTTTTGTGCCCTCAACCTCACCAAGTGGTTGTCAAGCACAAGGTGTGAGAATGATATGATAAAGGTAAATGCAAAACAGTAAATAAATATGCAGTGATGGTAAATAAATATGCAAGGATGGTGGAAACAATGATAAATGATATTTTGGGTTTTATAATGTGAATGCAAGATGTAAAAATATTTTTGTATTTTCGGATTTAATAATAGCAGAAAATGTAAAATGGATAAAAGTTGTTGGAAAGGTGTTTCTGATGATTAAAAATGGACCGACGTTCATGGTTTCACAAATGTACTCTCTCTTTAGTAAAGTGGTAGATAATGGAACACTAGAATTAGCATATGAGATTGCAACAAAAAAGTTCATGACAAGTTACTAATTATATGGGCATCACGTCCTAACATAGAGATCTTTTGTTTATTAATCTCTCTTATACTCCACCAAGATGGGAATTAAATCTAGTTATCTTAGTATTAAGATAAATCAGAGCATAGCAATAAGTTCAATGACATGAAGTTAAAATAAGAACATGCTAGATCTAGTCATGGAGTAGTGACAATGGTCACAGCCACATCTCCGGTACAAGGTATTTTTCTTTATCCCTAGTGAGGTAACAAAGTAAGGTAAATTAGCCAAGTGGATCACGGAACAAACTGTCACATTCACCGTATTAGCCACCCCCGTTACTCCATCTAATGCACACGTTTTCCCTCACACGCTCTCATAACAAGTTTGATCAGAACAAGTAAATAAGAACGGGGTACATAATATGCATCTACTTTCATAACTGAAACAAAACCATTGCAATCTCAAACATATATTAACTCATAAAAAGATCCACCACAAAGTTATTACATAGATGACCGTAATCATGTTCAGCAGCTCATACGGTACTAATTAGTGAAGCTCAAGAGAGGAGAGATACATAAGTTACTTCCATAAACCCATAGTCCAGGGGTGGACTACTCCCTCTTCATCATGGAGACGGTGGAGAAGTTGTTGGAGGAGATGGAGACCACACCGGCAGCGCCCCGCCGGAGTTTTCCCCCTCCAATCTGTAGCTCCAGGTCTCTGTTTCGTGGTTTCTGTGTTTCGGCGGCGCTCCTTTCTGAAGTGCGTCGGGGACTATTTTTATAGTCGTTTTTAGGTCAAGACGGAGTCTCGGGAAAAAAGATCGACGGCAACGGAGCCACGAGGCCCCAGATGATGGGTCCCACGCGGCCAAGGAATCTGGCCGCGTGGGCCCACTCATCTTGGCCCTCGGGCCTCCGTTTGTTCGCTTCCTTCGCTCCCACGCTTTGTTCCTTCCAAAAACCGATGCTCGTAAATTTCCAGGTCATTTGGACGTCGTTTGGGTCACTGAAACATCAAAATATAGAAAATAGGGTTTTCTGCCTGTGCAGGGTTAATTCCAGAAAAATAGGGAAATTGTGAATTATCCCCAAAAATCATTATAAAACATAAATATAACCCATATATGATGCAAATAAGTTGGAATATCAAGTAATAAAATGTAAAGTTCATGTATGCATTTTACATGCATCAGGTGGGTCGGGACTCGGGGTGTTACACCCTAATATCCCTCTGGCGCCACCACGGCGAAGGTCGACCGCCTCCGCGCGTCGTGCTCTAGCTCGAACCACCGGTCCCAGAGCCGGCTGTTGAGGGCGAAGGCGGGGTCGTGGAGTAGGTCGGCCGGCAGCCGCCACATTATCTCCTCCGTGCGCGCCTAGCCGGAGCGAGGGACGGGCGGCACCGGGATGCGGCGGCAGTTGAGTAGCCGCCCGGGAGGTGGACGTCGCCCCACGGCAGCGGCATGGCGACCTCCCAGTAGATCTGGGCCATGTTCGTGGAGACGCGGGCATGCTCGGCGAGGCGGCGATGGTTGCGGCGCGCATCTGCTCGGCGCGGCGGGCCGCATCGGAGGCCGGAGGACGGGAGCTAGACGCCTCCTTCTTGTTCCGACCGGCCTTCCACCATGTCAGCTTCTTCATCGTCGCCGGCGACAGAGCAGTCGTGTGTCTAGGGTTTGCTTGGCTAGGATTTTGACTAGCCAGTGGACTGGATGGGGACGGATCTGACCGTCGGTCCCCATTTAAGAAGGACCCAACGAGGTAGTCGAAGCGGCCACTATCACTGCCAGGTGGGCCACGAGAGGACACACGCTGTGTCCGCGCCTCCCCCAAACCGCGACCAAATTTGGGCCGCATTTGGGGTGAAACGCGTCTCCGCGCAAACATCGATCCGTTTGCGCTGGCCCGTTGGAACCCCTCACGTGTCCGTTCGGACAAAATCAAACGCCCTCGGTCCGTTTGCGGGGTGCGGTTGGAGCTGCCCTCAAGGAGGCCCTAAAGGTAAAGGGCGCGTTTGGTAGCCTGCAGATTGCCCAGCCAGGTCTCCCAGCTGTAATTGCATGGCGTTTGGTTGCCTGTGAGAGCTCCTGCCATAGCCTAGCGCGTTTCTCAAAGCAACGCCGGGCCAGTCCCAGCAGGCACGCTTCGATCGAGCGTGCCCGTGGAGCCAAGCCGAGCACGCTTCTCAAATCATCGCTAAGTATTCAACCTTTAGGTGACTTTTGCTTCCACTCACCCTCCTTACTCTTACTTTATCTACTTCCTTCTAATCAATGGTACCGTGCTCGATTCAAAGTATGATGTACGCAAAAATGATGCGCACTGACAATATGGCTCCATTCCGGCAATTGGTTCCGACTATCGTTAAATGTTAACTTCTAATTTCGTGTTCATATTTTAAGCTTTTTTGATGAATTTCACCTAATTAATCGCACACGGTCGACCGTTGGAAATTTCCTTTGAGGAGTAGCTTCACCTCGCCATTTCACACAACTCTCAAGTTGTAAGTTTTGTGTTACGGTGAAACGAATAGATCTTATACTGTATATGTGCGTATTTAGACTGTGCTTGGTGTATATGTCTTCTTCAACCTCTGCTCAATCACCATTTGGTTGTGATGGTGTTCATGGTGTGTTTGTGGTGCGCCGCCGCAACCTCCGCCGCCGCAACCTCCGTCGCCGGCAACCTCTGCCGTTGCCGCCTATGCCGTTGCGGTGCTCGCCGCTCGTCATGGATAGGTCAGAAGTGTCGTCGTCGCCGTCAAGCTCCGTCGACGCTGTGCCGCGTCGTCGTCGTCAAGCTCTGCCGACGCCATGCCACGTCTTCGTCGTCGACCTCCGCCTCCGCCATGCCGCGTCGTCGTCCTACTCGCCGCGCGTCATTGGTATGTCAGTAGTGTTGTACAAGTGTGGTGGTGGGTGGTAATTTCACCCATGTAAAAATAGGTGAGACTAACCAAGGGTTGCAGCCTACCAAACAAAGTGGGAATGTTAGGCCAGCCGATGCAGACAAATCCTATGCAGGCTACCAAACGATTAACACAACATGACTAAGAGGGTGGCTCAGCCAGACCTAGCCCTGGCCAACCTGCCCTCGGGAGATGAAAATCTGATGCAAGCTAGCAAACGCGCCCAAAGTTGTTCATGCACATGTTGTTGGCCATTTGCTAGTGGTGTGAGACGTGGGTGCAAGTCCATGGCTTCGTGCGAGGTTGTACTCAACCGAGTGAGGGACCTAGGAGCATAGTTTAAAAAACCAGACCGGTTAGTGAATCGGTGAGGTGGTTGGTTCACTGGTTCACTGGTTCACCGGTCCAACCGCCGGGTCAGTCGGTTCAATAGCGACAAAAAAACGTCAAATTTAATAAATAAGTAAGCTAATTTTGAAAAACATCATCGCCAAATCCTATATGGAGTATTTACTTCTATACTACAACACGAAAGAACATGAAAGAACATTAGTTTAGGTGGTATTGGGCCTCAAGCGTGTTGTTTGGACCGTTGTTGCAGGTCTTGGTTCCAATCCTGCTAAGATTTTAGTATTTTTATTTTTTTGGTTTTTTTATAGTTCGGTTTTTTGCACTTAAAAACCGAATAGAGCCTCGGTTCCAGTTTATTCCAGTCAAATTGCTTGTTCGGTCCAGTTTTCTTTAACTATGCCTAGGAGAGATTACTGGCAACTTGTAGCGTACCCGCACTTAAAATATGGCAAGGTACCTGTGTATAGTGCAAACCCCTGGATCGTTTCATTTGCACACACAGTTTAAGATGTAGTATCACAACAAAGTATCATTATTACATCGAATGATCCAGACTTGGTAAAATATTCATTACAACTTGCATAGCATATAGCTAGCTTGAAAGAGTAAAACAGCGGAAATAATAATCTTCATGGAGTCCTCATCCTTTGCATGTGCCACAGGCGAAAACATGTTGGTTGCAGACTCGAAACCCCTAACGAAACTCACTCATCGCCAGAACAATCTGCAACAAATAAAATTTTGCAACAGAGTGGGTCAGAACCATTAAAAATGGATCTGGCAAGTGACACTATGTGGACACTTAATGGAATAACTCTATAGCCTATATGTATATTTGGCTGGTGGAGTTCAAGGCTATTTTGCATAAAAGCCAATTTTGCCTAACACTTTGTAAAACATTTTCTTCAAAAGTTTGAGACAATATGGCATGAAATCCATAGTCTCATCTACCCTTGTTCACCCATCAGAATTTTACTTAGAAAAATAAGATGTTGGGAGCCTCCGTTGCCATCCTTGATCAGCTGCTTCAAATGTCCGTAACCGGGGACACGGCTAAGTACTTAGTTTTAACTCTGCAGAGGTTGTGCACTTTCACCATTAGACCCAACAAACCCAAACTATCCTCAAGCACTCAAGTTGTGCTAAGGAAAAGGAGAGAGTTGAGACGAGACTTTTCAGAAGCATATTCCCCATCCCATGCCGGCTTGACCCGTTCCACCTACAATCCTCTACATCTGCTTGTCAAGCCGGGAGGAGTCCACACAACTTAATCCATCTAGCCAGAGCCCATATGACTAATGGCTGCACGGTAAGCAACTTCACTTAGAGAAACATTGGTCCCTTTAATCCTGGGTGGCAATCCACAAGTGAATAAACACTCAACTCTGGCAGCCATGCAATCCCAAATCCACCCAGGTGATAAATTAACTTAGTAGAATTTAAGCTTTGAATAAAACAAATTTGCATAGCATCAATAATTCTACCAAGTTATCAATAGGATTCTAGACACAACTAGTGTAAAGGAGATAGTAGTTTTAGCATAGCAATACTATCCTACACATGCGTATAAAGAAATACACTAAGTCATGCATAGAAAAATACTTAGGAAATTTATGGGGGTGTGCCACTTGCCTTGGCAAACAGAAGAACAGGTGTAGCAGTTGCAACCACCTTCGTCTCTCTCCGGAACTTCTAACAAGTCAAACAAATCACAAATAAACATACAATCATAAATGCAACACTTAGAAAAATATGACATGCATGGAATGCAAAATGGTACAAGGAATTATGATGTGAATGACATACAAAACAAACTTAAGGAAAAAGACATAAAATAACTTAATTTAATTGGTTAAGGCAAGGTAAAGGTTGGGTAGACATAACAATGCTAAAACAACAACTTGAAAGGTTGTAAGGCTACTCTAAGTCTTCATAATTTTGGTCTTCAAATAACCTTCAACTCCCTTGTAGCTTCGTTGATCTTTAATGGTATTCAATTAGCACTCAAGGGACTTAATCATAACACAAAGAACTTGGTCTATGTCCAGAGTGAGACAATAATAGAAGGAAAGAAGATAAAAAGAAATAGTTGGTCTTCAAAAATTCTTCTCCTTGTTTCCTTGTAGTTTTACTTGATGCGATGACTTCATTGCACTTGTGGACTTGTTGATTCTGAAGACTTGATGATGTTGGCAGAAGATTGATCTTGGATATAACTTAGCCACCATGAAGTTTAGGAGAAGAAGTAAGAAAGAGAGAAAGGGGAGAAAGACTTAGAAAATGTAGCTGGTTGGTCTTCATGAACTTTCTCTTGATTTCTTCTAAGTACTTTTCTTCTTGGAGATGTTCCTGAGTCTTGTCTTCTTGGCTAAGTCCTTCTTTGGCTCTAGTTAAAACCACTAACATCCATCCTCAAAATTTCTAAGGAGGAAGTCATGTGAAAGTATAAAATAATACTAAGGACTTAATTATGCATGCCATGCTTATGTAAATGCTCTAGGGAAATGCAAGCAAACAAGATGGTCCAAAAATGACTAAGGACCAAGGTCACAACATAAGATTCGAAATTTCCACTAAGGGAAATAAAGGTTAAGACAATAAGTCAAAATAAACCTAAGGAAAAGTGAACCAAAAAGAGGTGCTAGATTTTGCTAAGGAAAGTATTGTCAAAAACACTTGTCAAATAATTCCTAATGAAGAAATTAGTTTTGTTTTGAGAGACAAATATTTCTAAGTTATTTTGCATCCAACATAGTCATAATGACTTAGCTAAAATTTCTAGTCGAAAATAATGTGGAGAACAAATTTTAATATATTTTACTTAAGAAAATAACCCCTAAAAAGCAATAAACAAATATACATAATAAAACATAGAAAAACAATTCTACGAAAATAATAGATTAAGCCTACGGCCAATACTTAGGCCTACAAAACTATTGCAAAAGAGTTTGCTCAAAAATCTATTTTTAAACTCAATTTATAGCCGAAATACTATTTAAACAACTTTTAAAATTTATCTAAATTAATTTCGACAAAACCGCAAAATAAGCAACCAAAAGTTTCTACACATGATAAGCTTTCCAAAAATATAAATTTCATAAATTTTGGATAAACGAGTAAAAATTAATAAGAGATTGAAAACACAGGGACTAATCTGTGATGCGCAGGGGCTAAAACGTAAGAAAAACAAAAGAATCTTCGCGCTGAGGTCCCTGGGCCACGTGGCGTCCTCTGGTCGGTGCGGAGCAGCGCTGACTGGATGCTGACTGGGCTTGACGTGGCGTTGACGAGGCGTGACTTGGCGCTGACGAAGCGTCGACGTGTCGCGATCTGATTCGCCCGTACCCCTTCGCAGATGCTTCTAATCTAAGCCGTTAAAACCCGATCCAACGGTTCAGATCCCGTTGACCAAAGACGAGCGGCGCGTCGGCCGGAGTTGCGCCGGTGACCCTATCCCGCGGCGGCGCCATGGCCGGCGTGTACGTGCACGACGAACGGAAGAGGAAGGGGAAGCTGGGTGCATACCACGGGGTGTAGGAGATCGCGGCGAAGCCGGTGGTGCAGACGAGGATGGCTCGGGTGCTTCGGGTGGTCGACGAACGCGCGCTGGAGTTGCTTCCGCGGCGGACGGCGAAGGTCGATGAAGCTCCCGTCGATCTGGGACACCAAGAAAATACGGGACCTTGTCAGGGAGATGCGCAAGAGAAAAATAGGCAGAATGATACAAGAGGGAGGGCTCGGGGTCGACGCAGTACGCCGGAATCGACGAAGCTTCGCCGGCGGCAGTGGCGGACGGCGGCGGCGATTTCGTGGGCAGCCTTGCGGCGATTTGGCTAGGGTTTGTGGGGCTTTGAGAGAGGAGGCCGTGAGGATTTATATGGGGCAGGAGTCCTGGGAGATTGCGATCGTATCGCAACGGATTTTGATCCGATTTTGGTTAGGGTTTCGAAGAGGATTTCGTGCGGGAGAGGTTAGGGACGATGGCGTCATCGACGACGTCATCCTGGGGTGGCCCACCTGGCGGTGAGAGAGAGAAAGAGGGCCGAAGCTGGGCTGTCGTCTTCCGCGCGCGCGAGAGATAGAGGGAGAAGGAGAGATGGGCTCGGCCCAGTAGCTAGGGTTTCGCATTTTTTTTTCTTCTGATTCTTTTCTTTTCTGAAAATCTTTCAATTATTCATAACTTTTAAATTATGAATCCTTTTGGATTCAAACCAATTTCTATAGTTTTGTAAAAGCCAACTCTTTAATTTGAAAACCTCAAATAATATTTTCAAAACATTTTGTAAACTAAATTTTTGAAATGTGTTTAAATGAATTTTGGACACATGAATGTCATTTGAAAACTATAGGGTTTTATAAAGTCCTTTTAAACTTATATTTTAAACCAAAGCAAAATATGAGCAATAAGATTAAATATTTTTGTTTAAGAAGGGTTTGATGATTCAAAATGAATTCGAAACTCATTTTATAAATCAAATAAATATTTTCCTTCAAAGGCAATACTATAAACTTGAAAATATAGAATGGGTAAGTAATAGAATAATTCTCCATACAACAAACAATTCACAACCAAACACACTTTTTCAAATAGAAATCATTTTGATTTCCAAACTATGTTTTTAATAAACAAAATGACACTTGATGTCAAAAATAAAATAGGTTTAAAACAAATCAAATGTGGCTTGAATAAAACTTAAATACCACAAGATAAACATTTTGCAAAAAATATATTTCAACAAATACAAACAATCACAAGCAAACATTAAAAGAACAATATAGTTCAAAAGTCAAAAGAAATTGGAGCATAATTTGCTCTACTAATATATTTTGTTAAATATGTTTTCAAGTGGAAATTTATTTCCCACTTTTGAAGTAACCAAATGCAAACAAGCTATATGATGATGAATGCATGCATGATTTTCTTTTCAAAGCAAAATACATAATAGTTTTAAAAAGTTTTAAAAAATTCTGATTTTTTCAACTTTTTGGAAACTAGGGATGTTACAGACTACCACCCTTAAAAGGAATCTCGTCCCGAGATTCGGAAAGGCTAGCAAAAGGTTGTGACTGGGATAACTCGGTGGCTACCACCCTTAAAAGAAATTTTGTTGGTAGTCGAACTTCAAGGTGCAAACTTTATTGAGAACGTACCGTTCACCCTTTTAGGCTCGTTGTAGTTTCCTTCCACATGGATATGGTTCGCATGTCCTCCCTTGAATGGGTTGGGCTTGGCAGCTCCTTCTTCCTTCCATTCAGGGCAATCACTTATATAATGTCCCATTTTTTTGCACTTGTAGCAAATCACTTGGCTGATTTCTTTCTTGTGGGGGTTGTTCTGGAGTTTCTTGTCTGGGCACTCAGTAGAGTAATGTCCTTGCTTCCTGCAGGTGAAACAGGTGATATGACTGATGTTTTTCTTGTGGTCTCCATTGCTTCCTTTGGATCCACCATTGCGGTCACGATGTTTGAGGTGACCCCCTTCATTATGGTGATTCCCCTGTTTGTGGCTATGGTTCACCTCAGGAGTATGGTGTCTTTTGAATGAAGGCTCAGAATGATGTTTGTTGATACTTAGCTTTCTCTTCAGATTTCCAGTCTTCCTGATATCATCCTCCAGTATGAGTGCTTGGTCCAGTAAGGCCTGATACTCCCAAGCGTGTGTGACTGTGAAAGGGACTTTCATCTCATCACATAGTCTCTTGAGAAAACTTTCCTCCCTCTCTTCCTCGATAATTATGCCTTCAGGGGCATAACGAGACAGTGCATAGAAATCATCTCTATACTCCTTGAGCGTCCTGTCCCCTTGCCTCAGGTTTAGGAACTCTTCTTGCTTCATGTTCCACATGTCAGGGGAACTGTAAACACTACAAAACCCTTCCTTGAACTCTTTCCAGGTTAAAGTATCACATGTGTGAGTGCTATGATAAGTTCTCCACCATTTAGCCGCAAGTCCTTCCAAGAAATAAGATGCAAAACTCACTTTCTCTGTGTCGGTGCACTCACAAAGTATCAGATCCTTCTCTATTGATCGTAGCCAGTCGGTTGCCATAATTGGATCATTTGTAGGGTGGAACGTGTTGGGTTCAAGACTTAAAAATTTGACAAGTCTATCCGTATGGGTTAGGGGTGGTGGTGGTTCACTTTGATTTGCTTTGATCTGGGTCATCATGGTCATCAGCTGGGTTTGTGTTGCCATCATCTTCTGCAACATTGCTTCAACGTTGTTGGTGCTGGTGTTGTTGTTGTCTTCAGGTGCACTCTGGGAGACATCTGTGGGTTTTGGAATAGATAAGTATAAGATAGACAGATTCTAAGGGAAATATTTCTACCCATACAAGCATTCACATAACACAACACAAACAAGCTCAAAACAAACTTTAAACTTTCAAACTTTTCTCTTGACTCCAAACTCAGGTAACAACGGATATTCTGAAAATACAAGCCTAAGTACTGCCATACCACAATTTTGGTTGGTCAATAATGAAAACTAACGTCGTCTGACAAAATTCTAGGGTTGGTGGGTGACTACTCTCTCTGGTTCTTGCTGGAACACTCGGTGGAGGCCTTAGTCTTAGGGCGCTTCATCCTAGAGTTCTCCTCTTCGAATGACTCCCTTGCGAGTTGGGCACATTGCTCCCGAAGGGCTGCTATCGTTGCTTCCTGTCTGTCGACCTTGTTTAGAAGCTTCAAATTTTCAGCTTCAAGTCTTTGATTGGTCGTCTCACGCTTCTGCTTCTGCAATCCTTCGGAGACTATTATTTCTATAGTGGTCTCGATCTCCTTCCTCTGCTCCTCAATCAACTCCTTGGCCTCGTCCGTCATCTTCATCTCAGCATGGAGTGCAGTGGCAGCTATATGTGTTGCTAACTCCAGATCTTCCATTTGTAGCTCTGTAGGGTTTAGCTTCTCGCGATCCTTTCCACTCCAGTGGGGTAGTCCATTAGCATTACGCCTCCCGAAGCGACGGTAGGGAGAGTTTTGGGGCAGCATCTCGTAGAATTCCTCACAGATACGTGATAGTGCCTCATGTTTTGCTAGCAGAAGGCCAGTCTCCCAGGTGGGGTACACCCTCTTGTAGACAATTGCCTCGGTGGGAATCCTGGTAGTACCAGGTAGGATCTCTGTCTCAATCTCCCAGCGTTGCTTATTGGTTATCTCTGAGGGTATCGTCCTTACTTTGAAGGTTGGGGGAACCAAATCAAGATCTTTGCAGATACCAATCAGTTGAACTCCAAAAGGACAAGTCACGCCGTCTCTTGGAATCTCCGTGAAGGTGAAGGGGACCATCTAAACAGAATTTTGAGGAAACAAGATTAGATCAAGTGTTACTAGAATAAGTTCAAAAGAAAAGGAAGAATCAAGATTAAACTTTTATAGTAGAGTAAATTAGCTTTTAATTTCTATGGCCAGCCTATTTCTATCCAGACTTAGGGTTTCGATCCTACATGCAACACTATGCTCTGATACCATCTGTAGCGTACCCGCACTTAAAATATGGCAAGGTACCTGTGTATAGTGCAAACCCCTGGATCGTTTCATTTGCACACACAGTTTAAGATGTAGTATCACAACAAAGTATCATTATTACATCGAATGATCCAGACTTGGTAAAATATTCATTACAACTTGCATAGCATATAGCTAGCTTGAAAGAGTAAAACAGCGGAAATAATAATCTTCATGGAGTCCTCATCCTTTGCATGTGCCACAGGCGAAAACATGTTGGTTGCAGACTCGAAACCCCTAACGAAACTCACTCATCGCCAGAACAATCTGCAACAAATAAAATTTTGCAACAGAGTGGGTCAGAACCATTAAAAATGGATCTGGCAAGTGACACTATGTGGACACTTAATGGAATAACTCTATAGCCTATATGTATATTTGGCTGGTGGAGTTCAAGGCTATTTTGCATAAAAGCCAATTTTGCCTAACACTTTGTAAAACATTTTCTTCAAAAGTTTGAGACAATATGGCATGAAATCCATAGTCTCATCTACCCTTGTTCACCCATCAGAATTTTACTTAGAAAAATAAGATGTTGGGAGCCTCCGTTGCCATCCTTGATCAGCTGCTTCAAATGTCCGTAACCGGGGACACGGCTAAGTACTTAGTTTTAACTCTGCAGAGGTTGTGCACTTTCACCATTAGACCCAACAAACCCAAACTATCCTCAAGCACTCAAGTTGTGCTAAGGAAAAGGAGAGAGTTGAGACGAGACTTTTCAGAAGCATATTCCCCATCCCATGCCGGCTTGACCCGTTCCACCTACAATCCTCTACATCTGCTTGTCAAGCCGGGAGGAGTCCACGCAACTTAATCCATCTAGCCAGAGCCCATATGACTAATGGCTGCACGGTAAGCAACTTCACTTAGAGAAACATTGGTCCCTTTAATCCTGGGTGGCAATCCACAAGTGAATAAACACTCAACTCTGGCAGCCATGCAATCCCAAATCCACCCAGGTGATAAATTAACTTAGTAGAATTTAAGCTTTGAATAAAACAAATTTGCATAGCATCAATAATTCTACCAAGTTATCAATAGGATTCTAGACACAACTAGTGTAAAGGAGATAGTAGTTTTAGCATAGCAATACTATCCTACACATGCGTATAAAGAAATACACTAAGTCATGCATAGAAAAATACTTAGGAAATTTATGGGGGTGTGCCACTTGCCTTGGCAAACAGAAGAACAGGTGTAGCAGTTGCAACCACCTTCGTCTCTCTCCGGAACTTCTAACAAGTCAAACAAATCACAAATAAACATACAATCATAAATGCAACACTTAGAAAAATATGACATGCATGGAATGCAAAATGGTACAAGGAATTATGATGTGAATGACATACAAAACAAATTAAGGAAAAAGACATAAAATAACTTAATTTAATTGGCTAAGGCAAGGTAAAGGTTGGGTAGACATAACAATGCTAAAACAACAACTTGAAAGGTTGTAAGGCTACTCTAAGTCTTCATAATTTTGGTCTTCAAATAACCTTCAACTCCCTTGTAGCTTCGTTGATCTTTAATGGTATTCAATTAGCACTCAAGGGACTTAATCATAACACAAAGAACTTGGTCTATGTCCAGAGTGAGACAATAATAGAAGGAAAGAAGATAAAAAGAAATAGTTGGTCTTCAAAAATTCTTCTCCTTGTTTCCTTGTAGTTTTACTTGATGCGATGACTTCATTGCACTTGTGGACTTGTTGATTCTGAAGACTTGATGATGTTGGCAGAAGATTGATCTTGGATATAACTTAGCCACCATGAAGTTTAGGAGAAGAAGTAAGAAAGAGAGAAAGGGGAGAAAGACTTAGAAAATGTAGCTGGTTGGTCTTCATGAACTTTCTCTTGATTTCTTCTAAGTACTTTTCTTCTTGGAGATGTTCCTGAGTCTTGTCTTCTTGGCTAAGTCCTTCTTTGGCTCTAGTTAAAACCACTAACATCCATCCTCAAAATTTCTAAGGAGGAAGTCATGTGAAAGTATAAAATAATACTAAGGACTTAATTATGCATGCCATGCTTATGTAAATGCTCTAGGGAAATGCAAGCAAACAAGATGGTCCAAAAATGACTAAGGACCAAGGTCACAACATAAGATTCGAAATTTCCACTAAGGGAAATAAAGGTTAAGACAATAAGTCAAAATAAACCTAAGGAAAAGTGAACCAAAAAGAGGTGCTAGATTTTGCTAAGGAAAGTATTGTCAAAAACACTTGTCAAATAATTCCTAATGAAGAAATTAGTTTTGTTTTGAGAGACAAATATTTCTAAGTTATTTTGCATCCAACATAGTCATAATGACTTAGCTAAAATTTCTAGTCGAAAATAATGTGGAGAACAAATTTTAATATATTTTACTTAAGAAAATAACCCCTAAAAAGCAATAAACAAATATACATAATAAAACATAGAAAAACAATTCTACGAAAATAATAGATTAAGCCTACGGCCAATACTTAGGCCTACAAAACTATTGCAAAAGAGTTTGCTCAAAAATCTATTTTTAAACTCAATTTATAGCCGAAATACTATTTAAACAACTTTTAAAATTTATCTAAATTAATTTCGACAAAACCGCAAAATAAGCATACCAAAAGTTTCTACACATGATAAGCTTTCCAAAAATATAAATTTCATAAATTTTGGATAAACGAGTAAAAATTAATAAGAGATTGAAAACACAGGGACTAATCTGTGATGCGCAGGGGCTAAAACGTAAGAAAAACAAAAGAATCTTCGCGCTGAGGTCCCTGGGCCACGTGGCGTCCTCTGGTCGGTGCGGAGCAGCGCTGACTGGATGCTGACTGGGCTTGACGTGGCGTTGACGATGCGTGACTTGGCGCTGACGAAGCGTCGACGTGTCGCGATCTGATTCGCCCGTACCCCTTCGCAGATGCTTCTAATCTAAGCCGTTAAAACCCGATCCAACGGTTCAGATCCCGTTGACCAAAGACGAGCGGCGCGTCGGCCGGAGTTGCGCCGGTGACCCTATCCCGCGGCGGCGCCATGGCCGGCGTGTACGTGCACGACGAACGGAAGAGGAAGGGGAAGCTGGGTGCATACCACGGGGTGTAGGAGATCGCGGCGAAGCCGGTGGTGCAGACGAGGATGGCTCGGCTGCTTCGGGTGGTCGACGAACGCGCGCTGGAGTTGCTTCCGCGGCGGACGGCGAAGGTCGATGAAGCTCCCGTCGATCTGGGACACCAAGAAAATACGGGACCTTGTCAGGGAGATGCGCAAGAGAAAAATAGGAAGAATGATACAAGAGGGAGGGCTCGGGGTCGACGCAGTACGCCGGAATCGACGAAGCTTCGCCGGCGGCAGTGGCGGACGGCGGCGGCGATTTCGTGGGCAGCCTTGCGGCGATTTGGCTAGGGTTTGTGGGGCTTTGAGAGAGGAGGCCGTGAGGATTTATATGGGGCAGGAGTCCTGGGAGATTGCGATCGTATCGCAACGGATTTTGATCCGATTTTGTTTAGGGTTTCGAAGAGGATTTCGTGCGGGAGAGGTTAGGGACGATGGCGTCATCGACGACGTCATCCTGGGGTGGCCCACCTGGCGGTGAGAGAGAGAAAGAGGGCCGAAGCTGGGCTGTCGTCTTCCGCGCGCGCGAGAGATAGAGGGAGAAGGAGAGATGGGCTCGGCCCAGTAGCTAGGGTTTCGCATTTTTTTTTCTTCTGATTCTTTTCTTTTCTGAAAATCTTTCAATTATTCATAACTTTTAAATTATGAATCCTTTTGGATTCAAACCAATTTCTATAGTTTTGTAAAAGCCAACTCTTTAATTTGAAAACCTCAAATAATATTTTCAAAACATTTTGTAAACTAAATTTTTGAAATGTGTTTAAATGAATTTTGGACACATGAATGTCATTTGAAAACTATAGGGTTTTATAAAGTCCTTTTAAACTTATATTTTAAACCAAAGCAAAATATGAGCAATAAGATTAAATATTTTTGTTTAAGAAGGGTTTGATGATTCAAAATGAATTCGAAACTCATTTTATAAATCAAATAAATATTTTCCTTCAAAGGCAATACTATAAACTTGAAAATATAGAATGGGTAAGTAATAGAATAATTCTCCATACAACAAACAATTCACAACCAAACACACTTTTTCAAATAGAAATCATTTTGATTTCCAAACTATGTTTTTAATAAACAAAATGACACTTGATGTCAAAAATAAAATAGGTTTAAAACAAATCAAATGTGGCTTGAATAAAACTTAAATACCACAAGATAAACATTTTGCAAAAAATATATTTCAACAAATACAAACAATCACAAGCAAACATTAAAAGAACAATATAGTTCAAAAGTCAAAAGAAATTGGAGCATAATTTGCTCTACTAATATATTTTGTTAAATATGTTTTCAAGTGGAAATTTATTTCCCACTTTTGAAGTAACCAAATGCAAACAAGCTATATGATGATGAATGCATGCATGATTTTTCTTTTCAAAGCAAAATACATAATAGTTTTAAAAAGTTTAAAATTTTCTGATTTTTCAACTTTTGGGAAACTAGGGATGTTACACAACTGGGTGACATATGGCCTTCCATGGTGTGGTCGACGCCCAAAAGCAAAAAAATTGGCCATCTTGAAAATGCATGAGCCCTCATGTGTGGTTTTGGTAATTAATGACAATCTCTATGGACTAATGTTTGCATTGAGATATCTTTATAGATCTTGTCTATAGGAAAAGATTGGAGTTCATATGTTGGACTCCAGAGGAGTATATGATGACCAAGGTTCTATCCAAAGATTTATATGAAGAATGATCATTTAGAGATGAGCTTATTGCAAGCATGGCTTGGAATAGAAGATTGAGTGAACATTCATGTTTAGCTCCAAGCCATCTTATACATCAAGAGAAGAAGATGAAGTGCAAGTGGATACATGAAGACGGAGCTAAGCGAGACTCTCCCATAATAGTGTATGGAGGAGTATTTGGAGAAGTCTTCATCAAGCATGTGCTAGAAAGCGCAATCAAGAAAGGTGGTCCACTTGAAGAGATAAAGATCGTCATCATCTAGCTCAAGTGGAATGCGCAAGACAAAGGTATGATCTTGATAAGGTTTCTATTTTACCGGTCTCATGGTGTTAGTGGGAGACCGGGTTATAGGATAGACGACGTACTATCAAGAGGGGCTCTCAAGTGAGTAACTTGATCGCATCTTTGTGGAGAGCTCAAACCTTTGCATATTTGTCATATCATTTTTCTTGGTTCTTATTTGGCTTTTATTCATGTGAGGATTTAGAGCTTGTGTTCATCTCCATACCAAACTCTAGTTCATCAAAAACGGATTTCATGAATATCTTGTTGCGTTTTTTATGTTGGAGATTTTACCGGTGCGTCTTTTCAAAGAGAGGTCAAACTCTCTCCTTATGGACTCCTCCTCACATGATGGACTATGATGTTTCTATGCACGATCTTGTAAAGCTCTTCATTGCAATTCCAACAAATCCAAGATCACCGAAATCGGAGTCCGGATGGAAAACTTGTTGTGTTTTCGTGTTGAAAATATTATCAGTTTATCCGTGAGGAAAGTTCCACACCTTCCCATGTGTGTCAACTTAACTCTATTTATGGTTCTTAATATTTCCCAAAAAATTGGTTTCACCTAATTTGGAGTTCGAACGAAAAAGTTATTGTGTTTTTCTTCTAAGTCTCTGGCTGGCCAGCCTAGTCCGGGCCAAGGCCGGCCGTCTCTGCCTCCCAGCCGGCCTCCTGTGAGGCAAGGCCGGGCCAAGGCCAGGCCAAGGCCGGCCGTCTCTGCCTCCCAGCCAGCCTCCTGTGAGGCAAGGCCGGGCCAAGGCCGGGTCAAGGCCGGCCTCTCTGCCTCAGCCAGCCTTCGAAAGATTCCTGGCCGGCCTTGCCGGGCCGAGGCCGGGCCAAGGCCAGGCTCTTGTTTTCTGGCAGAAAATTGCCCCAACGGTTGGATTTAGTGGAGACCTATTTAAGGGGTCTTCTTCCCCAATGGTTTCCAAGCTTTGGTACTCTCTCTCATCCTCCATTGTTGACCTCCAAAGTTTTGAGTTATCTCAATTCCTCCCATGATTCTTGCATATATTTGAAAGATTTGAGAGAGGACATCTAGATCTACAATTCCACCAATCCATTTCTCCTCTAAGTGAGGAGAACCTAGTAGATCTTGATCTTGGAGTTCCATTTGTTGAGTTATTCTTTGTTCTTCCTCTCTTCTCCCCCACAAGTATTAGTTGCTTTTGGTAGGATTTGAGAGTGAAGGACTTGAGCACTTCTTGTGTTCTTGCCATTGCTTTTGTGCATCGATTTGTGCTCTCCACGAGGATTCGTGGAAGTGAAAATTCGTGAGCTTGTTACTCTTGGGTCTTTGGACCCTAGACGCCTTTTGTGGCGGTTGAGGCCTTTTGTGGCCACTTGGGAGCTCTCAATCCTTTTATGAGTTGTGCCTCAAGATTGTTGTAAGGGACTCAATTTCCGCCCAAAGAAAATCAATAGTGGAAGGTGAACCGAGCTTTTGGGCAAGGTTCATCGGAGAATAGGGTGATGCCATTTGTGGCGTCTTGAGTTTGAAACTCACACCCCTCCAACGAGACATAGTCCCCTAAAAAGGAGAAACTCGGGAATACATCGTCGTCTCCGCATGCCTCGGTTATGTCTATACCCGAGCTCTTTACTTATGCACTTTATATTGTGATAGTCTTCGTGCTTGAAATCTTATATATTGCTATCACTTTGTTGCTTGTCTTGCTTATCATAAGTTGTTGGTGCACATAGGTGAGCCTAGTATTTTTAGGTTGTTGGCTTGTTAATTTAAACACCTAGTTTTATTCCGCAATTATGAAGTCTAAACCGGAAAAGTTTTAAATCGCCTATTCACCCCCCCTAGGCGACATCATTGTCCTTTCACAACTCATCCGAGAAATAATTTAGGCTCCAGTCTCACAGCATATTGGTGCCAATAAAAAAACAAGCGGGACCCATGTCAGGACAGAAAAGTTGACCAAGCCAATCTCCACCTTCCCTTCACGTGAATTCACCCATTCCTCATCGCACGATCAAGCTGGATAGTGAATAGTGAATGAGACCAATATTTTGAGTTGAGCATCAGCACCTTGCTGCTCCGGTTCCCACTTCCTAGGATTTTGTTTAAGCAACCGAGTGGGCAGCAGAGGCATCGACCAGCGATGTCCCACAAACATTTTGGGCACCAGTGATTCGCAAATCTTTAGGACTCCTTTGATTCGTAGGATTGTTAAAAGATTTGTATATGATTGTAATCCTATGAAAAAATTTCCTTCGAAACTGTTTGATTCATAGGATCATTTCCCATAGGAAAAACTCCTATAGGAATGTTGTAGTACAAACTTCATATGAAAAATAACATGAGGTCTAACCTTATGGAAAAATTCTTTCACCACAATCAAACAAACTTTTTCTTCCCATAGGTTTCAATTAGACATGTCATACCAATCATACGAAATTCCTATTCCTGTACTTTCTTTATCCTACGAATCAATGGAGCCCTTATTGGGCTTGTTGGGCTGCAAGAAATAGATGGGCTGATGTGTCTGCTGTAGTTTTGACCACAAATATTTATTAATTTCGCATTCTTCACCTAGTATACACCTACAATCAGTATAAGTCTTACTAGTAGTAAAAAAATCTGTATTTTTTGGTGGGGGTGCGATGCGCCACTGGCAGTGAATGTATAAGCTGTGGAAGGCCTTCACAAGACGGTAAAACACCACGCCACTGCCTGACAAAAGCAATTTAATACAGTACCACGGGAGCTTTTATTCTGCCTACGCCAAGTAATCGTTCTCCCGCGTTTTTCATTTTTAAATTTTGCTAATGCTCTGTGGATGAACCAGGTGCTACGAGTGCACCGCAAACCGAATCAAGAAGCTTGGAAGAACCTGTCAAAAAATCACGATCAACAATACATATACCAGCCGATAAAATAATGCGTATCCCGAAAGGGTTTGGCCGGGAAGACCAACGATTTTATGAAAGAGCAGAACTTCAAATCATGAGACGCTTCAAAGAGAATTAATGAACGGATTATCTAACTATGGGACGTGCCCCAGGAACTGCTCCCGTCCGGCGCGCGTCAAGCTTCGTGGGTAGCGCGATCGAACGTCGCGCGCGTCACCGCGACCGGTCTCCAGATTTAACGGCGCGCGGGTGGTGGACCCGTTATTTTCTTCCGACCACGTAGTGGGTCCCACCTGTTAGCATCTGTTTTTTCGAATATCGGGATGCATGCAAATCACCTGCGTTATCGCTTTGCCGCCCCCCCATTTCCCCCACTCTCTCCTGCCGTTACCGTTCTCGGCGGAGGCATCGGCGATTTCTGGCTAGGGTTTGCGAGCTCGCCGGATTTGGCCGGCGGTCCGGCGAACGGAGGGTCGGCGCGGTGAGTACTTCTTCTCCGGCTCCTCCTCTCGCACGCGCGCGTCCGATTTTTTCGCTTCCTAACTGCTAGAGCTCCGTCGCGAGTAGAGGGATTGCGAGGTAGCCGGATTTGGCCGGCGGTCCGTCGAACGGGTGGTTCGGCGCGGTGAGTACTCCTTCTCCGGCTCCTCCTCTCGCATGCGCGCCTCCGTCAGTAGAGGGATTTTGGGGTGTGATAACCCACAAGTATAGGGGATCGCGTGTAGCCTTTTCGATAAGTAAGAGTGTCGAACCCAACGAGGAGCTAAAGGTAGGATAAGTATTCTCTCAAGTTCTATCAACCACTGATACAACTCTACGCACACTAAACGTTTGCATTATCTAGGAAATAATACTAGACAAATACGGGTATGAGAGATAGTTTTGCAGATAATAAATACAAGAAAGTAAATGTTAGTGCTGCAGCAATAAAGTACACTAAGTAACCATATACTAACAGTACCATGAGTGTGGAAAAGTGGTGGTAATTGTGGTGGCTTTGTCCAAGATTAATTAGTGAAGACTTGGTTCATTGTCTTCGATGCAGTTTTCTATGTGGGAGAGGCTAAATATACATGCACTCCACTACTTGGGATTACAAGTACTATATGATTGGATTGTTAGCAAACATCCGCAAATACTAACAATGCATTAAGGTTTCCCCAACCATAGCCTTAAGTTCAAGGTCCTCTTACTCCCATACGTGCAACTAATCGGTTTGAGTTCTCAGGTTTCTGTCACTCCGGCAGAACTTCCCCCCTTTTACAAATACTACCAACCCTAGGTGTTTGATCCATGCGCGCACAAGTATAATGGACACCAAAGGACAGCACCATATAACATACAACTCTAATGAACCATGCATTCAATTAAGCAATCAAAAGACAAATAAACTACGGAAACATGATGTATCATAGGATAAATATTATAGCATCAAACACCATGTTTACATAGGACGGTACAGAGGTTTGTGGGAGGATGAACCACTGAATACAAGGAGGAGATGGTGATGGAGATGGCGGTGAAGACGGCGGAGAGGGCAGCGAGGGGCGCAGGGCGGCGCGGCCCGGCGGTGGCGGGGCTCCTTTCCGCCGCCGGCATGGGGAGCGCCGCCCCTTAGCCTCCCTCCTTCATGGCTTCTTGGGAGCCCTCCCCCATGGAGATGGGATCCATGGGGGAGGCAAAAACGTGGCTTTTGGTGGCTGAAATTCGTGGGTGGAGGAGTCCTCCACGAATTAGGTTTCCTCCCTTTATATATCTTCTCGGATTTCCGTCACCCCCTTTTAGGGTTCCACCAAAACGGGCCTACAGGCCGCGTCCGAACTCCGATTGGGCTGATCTCGGGCTTAAAATCTTCGTATGGAAAATTGTGACAACTTTCGTAACAGCCAGGTCTCCATTTGACGTCATCTTCGAGGGTCAAACTGGCAATCTTCGTAAAAAGTTCTCAGACAGATTTCAGGAAAGTCCCAATTCGACTCCAACAAGGTTTCCTCTTGTATTCTTGATAATTTCTACACATCAAAGAGTAAAACAAGAACATTGTGCACTTTTGCAACTATTAGTAGGTTAGTCCAAATAAATAATAAACTTAATATAAAACAAGTGCTAAAAGCATAAAAATGGCATGAAACAATCAAAAATTATAGATACGTTTTGGACGTATCAACATCCCCAAGCTTAATTCCTGCTCGTCCTCGAGTAGGTAAATGATAACAAAATAATTTTTGATTGTAAATGCTATGATCAGGTCTTTAACAATTGCATGATGTATGGATAATAAAACTTAGCAATCATGTTTCCTAATGAAAAGTATCAACGAACTAAGAGCTTATAACATGAAATTTATAAACATCAACAAGATTGTAATGACCATAATAAAGCATGATAGAGTGGTATCTCGCTTGCCCTTAATTGTGGAGCAAAACATAAATGCCAAGGCACCTCTGAAGTTCAAGTGAAGACTAGATATAGAGATATCAAAGATAAAAGCATCATGGTTATACCTCAATTAATCGTATTCTGGGACAAGCACATTACACTAAGAACGACAGCTATGCTCTCGAAGAAGTGCTCAAAGAAAGGATGGTGACTCAACATAAAAATAAAAGATTGGCCCTTCGCAGAGGGAAGCAGGGATTAACACGTGCTAGAGCTTTTTGTTTTAAAAACAGAGGTAAAAATGTTTTGAGAGGTGTTTGTTAATTGTCAACGAATGGTAGCGGGTGAGAACAGTATTCTACCTGTCAAACGGACTTTTAAGAGCGGCTCCCATGAAGGACGTTATTTCTACCAGCAAGGCAGATCATCCCTCTTTCTCTTTGGTTTACACACATTCAGGTATTTCACTGTTTGTCATTGCTTACTGATGAATCAGGGCAAAAGTGTGAAGAGAATTAATTGGTTAAAGTTGTAATTAATTGGGACTGGGCACCCCGTTGCCAGCTCTTTTTGCAAGTTATTGGATAAGCGGATGTATATGCCACTAGTCCAGGTGTAAAAGTCCATTTGACAAATAGAATAAAGAATAACCACACTAATTCCTCATGAGCTAGTAAACATTGACACAAAAAGAGAAATATTTTGAAGGTTTTAAAGGTAGCACATGCAAATTTACTTGGAATGGCTTGAAATACCATGCATAGGAATTTTTTGGTGGACTCTTTGGGATAACTTGGTTTTAAGGATTTGGATGCACGAGCAGCATTCCCGCTCAGTACAAGTGAAGGCTAGCAATAGACTGGGAAGCGACAACCACGAGAGCGATAACGGTCATAATCATGCTTGCGACAAAATAAAATTAACGGAGGCATAAAAACGATACTAAAACTCTGAGGCAAAATAGATCATCAAGGCTTAATTGACTTTTATTTTTCAGTCATAACATGTGTGAGCATGTGCCAAGTCGATTCAAGTGAATTATTCAGAGGAGGATACCACAATACCATACCATCTTATGAACAGGACAATGCATGTTGATATCAAAATAACATAATATGCACTATTAGCTAGTTGAGACTAACCATAAGAAAACATAAACTACTAAACAGTATTATTCACACATCATTTTTAAGTTTCAACAAGTAATCCATTAACCAAGTAAACATTGAAAACAGAGGATAAATAAAATATGTGACGATCCACTTATTAATGTAACTGGTGTTTGATGCTAAGATAAATAGATAATAAAATACAGCCGCTTCAAGTTTAGTTAAGTTCCTATGTTGCTCAAAAAACAAAGTTTAAAGGTTTGCAAACCGTGGGGTTATTGATGAAGAGGGATGCGGGGACATCCCCAAGCTTATGACTTTGGTAATTCTTCAATATTCCATAGTTTGGTGTTCCTTCATTCTCTGTGAAAAAACTTCAACACAAAAACTTTCCCATTCTTTTCTGCGGTTAGACATTAGTACAATAGATAATATTTCCCAAGTGCTACTATTAAACCAAATAAAATTTTGTTTTTAAGTTACAGAAAGGTTGCTTAAATGGCCAACTTATAAATGAAAGGTAAGAACCATTAAAAATCAAATGAAAACGAAAAGAGGCCACTCTTGCAACAAAAGTCAGAATCTGTCCAGAAAAACAGCAGCTGGAAAACGCAATTTTTAGGTGCACTTAAACATGCCCGAAATTTTAGCCAATTTTTGTACATGCAGAGGATTAGGTGCTACAACATCAGTAATTTTTCGTGATTTTTAGAGCTTCCAGTAAAATATGAAAAATCGCGCAATAAGCAGTAGATACCGAAAACAGAAAATCACTTTTTACATATGTATCAACTAAGCTAAATGGATAAAACTTGGTACTTTATTTTTGATAAACTAAGAAACCAGAGGCTAAGCAAGACCTAAACATGCTAGCTACAGCAAGGAAAACTCTAAATAAAAATCAAAAGTAAAACCCAAATAAAATTAAAATAAAGAACCAAACAAAGAAGCAAAACAAAAGAAAATATTTTTGTTATTTTGAATTTATAAGTGAAAGTAAAGAAGCAATCGAAACCAAATAAGGAGCCTAATAAAACTAAAGAAGGTAAAACCAAGACATATAAAAGCAATTATAATACAAGTTAAGACAATACATATCATGTGGACGGGTAATATAGAGTATGAACGAGACAACCTCATGTTAGTTGATGAATAGGGGGATGACTCGGGCATCCCCAAGCTTAGATGATTGTATCTTCTTGAATATGTTCTTGGGATGCACCTACACATCCCCAAGCTTGAGCTCTTGCGTCTTCTTATTCATCTCATATCACCATATTGATTAGATCTTATAAGCTACATCCACATAAAACTTCACAAAACTCATTAGTAGGGTTAGTACTCATTAAATAAAATCCACTCATGTTCAAGCATTGACAAGTTTTATAATTTTTACTCAACATTAGCCACTGTATATACTAAGGTGTTCATGATTTCCGTTGTCCGTCGAAAAACTAATGAAACTAACAACACCAAGTACAATATTGAATAAACAAAGAAATCTGTCAAAACTGAACAGTCCGTAAAGATGGCATTCAACGAGATAGTTAAGTAGCTCAAATCGAAAAACTTTAGTCTAATGAAAGAAAGATAATAATCTCAGGTTTATGCACAAAAATTTTCAAGTCAAAATACTATTCTGAGATTTATCACGATTTTATTTACAGAGAAGCACAAAATCTGTCTAAACAGAACAGTCAGTAAAGATCGAATTTTTCGACCTATCTACGTACCTTAAATCAGAAAAAGTTAGTCTAATGAAAGAAAGCTAATAAGCATCACTTTGCACTCAAGAAATTTCAGATCAAGATCACGTTCTGGTGATTTTAAACATTTAATACGGTGGAGCACAGAAAATCTGTTTCTGGACAGCAAAGTAAAACTATCAACTTTCAATTAACTAAAGACTATAATTAGCATTTTATTTTTATGTACAGAGGTATATACACAATATTTACAATATTTACATGTTTTTAATGAAAAGCTTCCATGGAAAGATTTGTTTTGGTTTCATAGGCATGAACACAAGTGTTCAAGGTCGACCCCCATTTAACCATTACTCATCTTTCCAATCACTTTTCTTTTTGAAAACGTTTTTAGATAACAACTACACCTAATTTTTTTTGTAATTCGCATTCCCTATCCATAGTAAGATAAAGAACAACTTAATACTGAAAATAAAAACTACTTAGAGATAAAGCAAACAAGTGCACACAAGAACATTAACCTACGCTATGGCTCCCCGGCAACGGCGCCAGAAAAGGTCTTGATAACCCACAAGTATAGGGGATCGCGTGTAGCCTTTTCGATAAGTAAGAGTGTCGAACCCAACGAGGAGCTAAAGGTAGGATAAGTATTCTCTCAAGTTCTATCAACCACTGATACAACTCTACGCACACTAAACGTTTGCATTATCTAGAAATAAAACTACTATAATACGGGTATGAGAGATAGTTTTGCAAGATAATAAATACAAGAAAGTAAATGTTAGTGCTGCAGCAATAAATACACTAAGTAACCATATACTAACAGTACCATGAGTGTGGAAAAGTGGTGGTAATTGTGGTGGCTTTGTCCAAGATTAATTAGTGAAGGTACTTGTTCATTGTCTTCGATGCAGTTTTCATGTGGGAGAGGCTAAATATACATGCACTCCACTACTTGGGATTACAAGTACTATATGATTGGATTGTTAGCAAACATCCGTAAATACTAACAATGCATTAAGGTTTCCCCAACCATAGCCTTAAGTTTATGGTCCTCTTACTCCCATACGTGCAACTAACCGGTTTGAGTTCTCAGGTTTCTGTCACTCCGGCAGAACTACCCCTTCCTTTGCACATACTACTAACCCTATGGTGTTGATCCATGCGCGCACAAGTATAATGGACACCAAAGGACAGTACCATATCAACATACAACTCTAATGAACCATAGACATTCAACAAAGCAATCAAAGACAAATAAACTACATAAACATGACATAGATCATAGGATAAATATTATAGCATCAAACACCATGTTTACATAGGACGGTACAGAGGTTTGTGGGAGGATGAACCACTGAATACAAGGAGGAGTTGGTGATGGAGATGGCGGTGAAGACGGCGGAGAGGGCAGCGAGAGGCGCAGGGCGGCGCGGCACCGGCGGTGGCGCAGGGGGCTCCTCCTGCGCCGCCGGTTCCATGGGGGAGCGCCGCCCCTTAGCCCCCTCCTTCATGGCTTCTTGGGAGCCCTCCCCCATGGAGATGGGATCCATGGGGGAGGCAAAAACGTGGCTTTTGGTGGCTGAAATTCGTGGGTGGAGGAGTCCTCCACGAATTAGGTTTCCTCCCTTTATATATCTTCTCGGATTTCCGTCACCCCCTTTTAGGGTTCCACCAAAACGGGCCTCAGGCCGCGTCCGAACTCCGATTGGGCTGATCTCGGGCTTAAAATCTTCGTATGGAAAATTGTGACAACTTTCGTAACAGCCAGGTCTCCATTTGACGTCATCTTCGAGGGTCAAACTGGCAATCTTCGTAAAAAGTTCTCAGACAGATTTCAGGAAAGTCCCAATTCGACTCCAACAAGGTTTCCTCTTGTATTCTTGATAATTTCTACACATCAAAGAGTAAAACAAGAACATTGTGCACTTTTGCAACTATTAGTAGGTTAGTCCAAATAAATAATAAACTTAATATAAAACAAGTGCTAAAAGCATAAAAATGGCATGAAACAATCAAAAATTATAGATACGTTTTGGACGTATCAGGGTGTCGTGGGGTTATCACGGCAGATGTTACCATAGGGTAACTTGAAGATTGGGGCAAGGCGCCTTGGTCCTTCAGGAGATTGTCACGCTCGTTGGGGAAAAAGGGTTTACCCAGGTTCAGCCTCTCCATTGGAGATAAAGACATACTTCCTGCTTCTATGTTATTGATCTCGAGGTCTCGATAACTCGGCTATGACAACAGAGCCGGGTTACGAGACAGGTTACAAGGGTTTCGCTTGACAGCGGTGATATCGAACTAGGTCTTAAGACTTGTCTATCTATGTTCTGGGAGCCCGTTTATATAGACGCCGGATCTCCCGAACTTACAATGAATACCGAGTTACATACGAGCCCGGAGTCCTACTCTAGGTTCTTCTATACCTTCCGTAGCCTCCAAGTCACCCGGTTCCTTCCTTCACTCGGACTCCAGTTCTTCTAGGTCCTTCCTTCCAGGGACGAGTCATGTTAGGCCTATTGGCCCAACTATAACCCGGCCCACATCTTGTATACATCACCCGGACCAGGCCTTGGGCCGTCCGACTGATTCTTCCTTGGTCATGAGTATACCGGGTTATTATCCCCCCAACAGTAGTCCCCAATTTTGACTTGAATAAGCTCATTGGTTGCTTCACTGATAATCTTGATCTTGATTTGATTACTCGAGGGTAGCTGCTGATGGGATTATCCGAGTTAAACTCCTGAAAACAAAATAAAGATCATTAACACTGAATGGCTGGGTTATGTTTCAGACCAGCTCCTTTTGGCGGTTCTCTTATAACCCGACTTTTCTCTCGCACTCAATTCTCTAATCAACGACCGGGGACATTTCCTGACAAATTCCCTCGTGTCCTTGACCCATGGTCAAACAGAATCTTAACGCTTCGATTTTCACGCTCCTAGGGTTTCACCCTGGGCTATAAATAATGGGCTGCGGTGAATAGGGTTTCACTTTCCCCATTCACCGCGCCCTTCATCTTCAACCTCGGTCCTTCTCTCTCCTCGAGCTAGGGTTAGGGTTCCTCCAAGCTCGTCGCGCCGCCGCCGGCCATCGGAGCTCCACATTGCCGCAACTTACCGCCGGGGAATCTGTACCGCGCCAATCTCCACGAACTCCGGTAAATTTTTCGCTTCTTGCACTTAGTTTCCATCTAGATCTGACTTGCTCTTCCTCGGGCTGTTCTTGAGCTCATTATTCTCCTTTTTTTTCTTGCTATTTTCTAGATCTTCAGATCTTATGGCACCCAAGGACTCGAGGAAGCTCAAGGCCAAAGCCAAGCCTGGATGGCGCCGTCGCATCGGCATCGAAGAAGATCAAGAAAACCACCAAGCCCAGATCTGGGATTACGGCTAACTGGGCCAAATCCATGGCCACACAATCCAAGCTTGAAGAACTTGCTGAATCTGGTGTTCTTCCTCTTCAGTCGGAGATCGAGTGGAGAGGGACTGAAGAGGAGACTCGACCTTCCCTACAGGAAGGTGAAGTTATCTGCTTTCTTGAGCATGTCACCCGGGGTTTTCGTCCCCCGGGTCATCCTTTCTTTAGGGATCTTCTTCATCACTACGGACTCCGAGTCTTCGATCTCGGACCCAACTCCATCTTGAACATTAGTAACTATATAGTTCTTTGTGAATCGTACTTATGCATTCCTCCCAACTTAGCTCTTTTCCTGGAGCTATTCTTGTGCAAACCTCAACGTGAGCACAAGAATGGCCCCCTCTTGGTCTGTGGCGGCGTTTCTATTCAACGCCGCAAAGGCTCTGATATGCCTTCACTCGAACTTCATACTCATGTAAAGCATTGGCAAAAATCATACTTTTACTGCAAAGCCAAGATACCTTCTGGTGAACGCCCTTTACCGGGTTATTCGGTCGAGCCCCTCGTTATCAACAGCAACATGAACTCCTTCGCTTCTGACACTGAGAGAGAAGCTATCCAGCCTCTCCTCAAGAAAATCTCCGTTCTTGTTAAGCACGGTCTCCGGAACTGATCTGATCAAGACGTGGATGGGTTGGCGAATTCAGCCCAACAGTATTCGCAAGAAACTTCTTTGCGATTACTCGGGTCATCTAACTGATTCCCTCCG
The DNA here is from genome assembly GCA_947311845.1 of Poa pratensis. Lineage (NCBI taxonomy): Eukaryota > Viridiplantae > Streptophyta > Magnoliopsida > Poales > Poaceae > Poa > Poa pratensis. The sequence goes on along the minus strand of CAMZMU010000066.1, from coordinate 29,520,994 downwards.
TTACTCGGAGAAGTCCTACCCAAACACTGCTCTGAACAAGGCTATCAAGGCCTTCCTTGCTGAAAAGGTTGAGACGATCAAAGATAATGGCCTTCTGCCATTCAGTAAGAATAACCCGGCACCACCAGTGAGTCCCGACTGATAAATATCTCAATAACATTCTTTCTCAATTGTATACTGATTATTTTACTTCTATTTTTTCACTAGGAATCTGATGACTGGTGGCAAGTTGAGACTCCCCCTGCCACTCCTGAGGCAGATGATGATGAAGATGATGATGACGAGGCTCTGTCCTCGAGTGAAGAAGAAGAAGAAGAAGAAGAAGAAGAAGAAGAAGAAGAAGAAGAAGAAGAAGAAGAAGAAGAAGAAGAAGAAGAAGAAGAAAAGAAGAAGAAGGTGAACTTGACTCCTTGGCCACTTCTTCATAAGCTTAATTGAGAACGAAACTCAACCCAATTTATCCACTGATGCCCATTTTAAATACCAGAGCCGACTGAAAAGGCAGCCACTCCTTCACCCGGCCGTAGCTCTGAAGCCACTGAATCAGCTGCTACCGGAAAAGGAAGGCTCGCACTATCTGTGCCAAGGTGCCATACTCTCGCATATCCACAGAACCATATTCTTATCTTGCTATGCAAAAACTCAACCAAACTCTTCTTCAAAAATCTTCGCAGAGTTCTGCTGAACCCTCTACCAAGAGGAGAGCTACCGGTCCTCCCCTGGAGAAGATCCTCTTAACCCGGGAATCCCAAACCTTTCATCTCCACGCCGTCCTGGTACTTCCTTTTCCAACTTTGAACCACAAAAACATCCCTCTGATAGTTATCCTTTAGCTGGTCAAATCCGAGTTTCTAAATCATACTCTCTTACAGCTTCTTCAGGCTCCAGCAACGACCTCCCCCGTGACTTTCAAGTCAATACCGGGTAATACATATATCCCTATTACTTGTATTTACTTTCATCAACTTTGTTTTCTTTTGCTCTTTCTTATATTACTTCGTACTTGCAATTTCAGGGCGAAAGCTACTCTTAGTGGCGCTCCAAGCCCTCCCATTGCTGAGGAGGATAACTTGGAGAACACCCTGAAAAACACGCTGAGCCGACTCATGAAGACAGACAACTGACCAGATGAATGTTTCTCCTTCTCCTGCTGAAAAACCGACTGATCCAGAAGTCGTGATCACAGGAGCTTGCTTTACTGAGAAGATCTCTCCCCTCAAAACTGCAACCAAGTTTGTTGCCTCTGAAGAGAAGTCCAAGCCGACTGATAAAGGCGAAGCCTCCACTGTGCCACAGTATGGCCATATAAACTTTGAAGGTCTGTTAACTGAGTACAACACACTGAAGCTTACTGAGGGCAAACTCGTGGATTCTCTTGTCCGAGAACATCAGGTACACATCTTTCCTCTTCATATCTTATATACCAAACCTAGTCCCCAAGTATCGAGTAAACTGTCCTCAGTCACTCGGTACTTGAAAATATATATCTCTTTCTGCCTTCATTTTGAAAACTTCAGAATATCCCAGTCCCCAAGTTCCAAGTTATCAGTCTACGATAACATGGAACTTGTTTTACTTTCTGATTTCAAATCCTCATTAATTCTGATTTTCATCATAACAATACTTTCAAATCCTCATAACCCCCAAGTTCCGGGTAATATGTTCACATTTTATCTGGAACTTTGAAGATGTGTTACTGAATAACTTGTAAAAACTTAAAAGACATACCAGTCCCCAAGTGCCGGGTGATCTGCTCTTCAGTCACTCGGAACTTGTATAAATACTCTGTCTGCATATAATTTACTATCAACTTGTTCTTTCTTGCCATTGCCGACTGAAATATATTTCAGCCCCCATGTTTCTAACTTGCTATTCTTTTTTCAGAGGTATGTGTCCCATAATGACCAGGTACTTGCCAAGACCAACCAACTCCTTGAAGTTGAAACCAAGCTGCGCAAGGAAACTGAAATTCATGCTTCAGACTTGGAGAAAACGATTGAATCTCTAACTGCAGAAAACACCAAACTGAAAAAGGAGTTGGAAGAGGCTGGAGATAAGTATAAATCTGCTTTGACAAGATGGTCAGTGTCCAGAAATACTTGGACACCCTGAAAGACCATATCAAGGATATCCTCAATCCACTCATTGGTAAACACCATCTCTTTTCACTTTTTTCTGCTTTACTCGGCTTTCACATACTAACCCACATCATACTTTTCAGGTGAGCAGAATGCTGCCATCAGGAGATCCTATCCAGAGAAATTGAACTGCTGAACACCATCATTCGGCAGTTCCAGTTTGGCACTTCTGAGATTATGAAGCGTGTTAAGAGCAACTGTGCTCCTCCCCAAGTAATATACGAGTCCCTGCATCAGCTTTCCACGATCCCCGAGTGGTTAGACCTCTGGACGCGCTCAGCATGCCGGGTTGGCGCAATGCGCAGTTTAGCTCTAGCCAAAGCCTACAACCCGCGCCTTAACCGGCTCCTTTTGTCAAAGGATTCCCTCAATACAATGCTGATGGCACCAAGTTTGGGGGAAAAGAATTCAAAGAAATTGCTGCCCAAACCCGGCCGCTTGCAAGATTGCTGAGAGCCTCGACCTATCGGTTTTCCAAGATGCAGTGGATGAGAACAACACTCCAATCCCCACTCCTGAACCCAGCATTTGATCTATTGGCCAAGCTGAGAGACTCCATTGCAAAGAAGAAGAAGCTGCAGCGCCAAGTACTTCTACTCCAGTTGTCCCTGCACCCAGCCGTGCTCCTACTACGCCAATCATGGAAAAGCCGGCTGATGTTGCTAAGGATACTGCAGAAGATCAAGGCCTGCACAAGCTAAGTCCCAGGCCAAAGCTCCTGAAGATAACCCGGCTTCTGCCGAAGCTGAAGCTGCCAAGGGAACCTCAACCGATAACCCGGCTATCTGAGCCAGTTTTCATGCTTACCTTTTCCTGCAAAACAATTATTCGGCCAATGGGCATTGTAATATGCTCTGAAATACTTTGCCTTTTATTTGATGGTGCGTCTGTGCACTATATGAAATACTCAATATTTTGTAATAACTTATACTTTTTATGGTTTAGATGACCCTTTTGGTTTATCTTTAGCTTCTTATCAGTCGGCTTTCACATGACTTTCTCAGTTGCTACTTTTTCCTTTGCTAAAACAGGGTCAAACTAAGTCCCAGCATGGGCATCATAGTTGATTGAATTAACAAGTAAGCAATCTGGTCATAAAATTGTGAGTAACATCAAACTGATAGGCAAGTTTAACCAAGAACAAAATTAAGGCTTAAAAGCCGGGTCTTAGGATTAAAACTTATGAATTTATAATTCATAAGTCCCCAAGCCCTGGATCAATGTTTACAAGTAAAGGCTTAAACTATGCATCATTACCCCACTGATCTCAAACATCTCTATGCGTGCTCTCTTGGGCAACAGCTATAGGACTTTTTTGCTAAGCACTCCTTTGGGCCAAGCTTTATAAACATAAACTATGCATAAAAAGTAAAACAACAGAAAAGATTTCTTCTCAATACTCTTCTTTATTAAAGATACACCAGCAAGCCGCCTCATTAAAAACCTTCCAGTCCCCTTAGGTACCCTGGTAAGGAAAAGAGCGCGTCTGAAACCTGCTGGGGGTTACATCGTGTGTTACATAACTCGGCCTAGGTTCATGTTCACTAGGTATAATATGGGCGAAGATGAGCAATGTTCCACGGCCGCTTCGTCTCTTCCATAGGAAGGATAGCATGGTCCGTGTTGTTCTCTTCACCTTTCTCTCTCACATCTATCAGATAATATGAACCATTGTGCAATTTCCGACTGATGAGGAACGGCCCTTCCCATGGAGGAGTTAGTTTATGCATCCCTGCCTGCTTCTGTCTGAGCCGTAAAACTAAATCTCCTTCCTGGAAAGTTCTTGTCTTACTCGGCGACTATGATAGCGCCGCAAATCCTGCTGATAAACTGCGGACCGTTCCAATGCTAACTCACGCTCCTCTTCGAGGGCATCAATCGAATCCTCCCTTGCAATTGCATTGCTTGACTCCACATACGCCGCCACTCTTGGCGAGTCATGGACTATATCACTCGGTAACACTGCTTCTGCTCCATACACCAGAAAGAACGGTGTACGCTTGGTTGATCTATTCGGGGTTGTATTGATCCCCCAAACCACTGCAGGTAACTCTTTCACCCAAGCTCCATACGCCTTTTCAATCGGAACTCGAAGTCTTGGTTTGATTCCTTCAATATTTCTTGATTACTCCTTTCTACCTGCCCGTTGGCCTGTGGATGTGCCACCGAAGCAAGGTCTAATCTGATTCCCTTCTCTTTGCAGAATATCTCTGTTTCACCGAGTGACATGTTGGTCCCATTATCTGTGATGATACTGTGAGGATAGCCAAACCGACTGATAATTTTCTTCAGAAACGTGACAACTTTGGAAGCATCACAACTTGTAACTGGCTCTACTTCAACCCACTTAGTGAACTTATCAACAGCCACCAAGAGATGAGTTTTCTTGCACGATGTCATCTGAAAGGGCCCCATCATATCAAGACCCCAAACTGCAAACGGCCAGTGATTGGTATTGTCCTCAATTCCTGAGCCGGCACATGCTCCTGTCTTGCATATCTTTGACATCCATCACATGCCCTAACAATCTGCTCTGCATCCTTGAAAGCTGTGAGCCAAAAGAATCCATGCCTAAATGCCTTGGCCACCAGAGACCTAGATGAAGCATGATGACCACAGTCCCCAGCATGTATCTCTTGCAAAATTTGCCTTCCTTCGACTGATGAAACACATCGCTGATAAACTCCAGAAACACTGCGCTTGTACAACTCACCATCAATTACTGCATAACCGAGTGATCTTCTGACAATTTGTCGCGCCATAACTTCATTACTCGGCAGAATCTTCCTTATCATATAATCCAGATATGGTTCAGTCCACTCAGGAATCTCATGCAACGCTGCTACTAACTCGGAATCTTGATCTGGACTATCATCTTCCTCTTCACCCGGAAGTTGGACTGATGGCTTCCATAACTCATCCAGGAACACATTAGGTGGAACTGGCTCTCTACGTGATCCCAATCTTGACAAAGCATCTGCTGCCTCGTTTTTCCTTCTATCAATATGATCCACCTGGAATCCTGAAAAGAATCCAGCTGCTTCATCAACAGCCCTTCTGTAAGCCGCCATCTTCTCATCTTTCCTGTCCCAAGTCCCAGAAACTTGCTGCGCTACAAGATCCGAGTCACCAAAACACATGATCCTTTTGATGTTCATCTCCTTGGCAATGCGCAAACCATGTAACAAAGCTTCATACTCGCAATATTATTGGTGCAATCAAAGTGAATCTGAAGAACATAACTCATCTTATCTCCTTTGGGTGAAGTGAGAACCACTCCTGCTCCTGATCCCTCATACTGCTTGGATCCATCAAAATGCATAACCCATGACTTATAACTCGGCGCCTTGGGTGGTGCCGTGCTTAACTCAGTCCAATCATTGACAAAATCAATCAGGCTTGTGACTTAATCGCTGTGCGAGGCTCATACTTGATGTGATAATCACCCATCTCAATCGCCCACTTGGCAATTCTTCCAGTAGCTTCAGTATTGCACACAATGTCTGCCAATGGTGCTCCACTCACCACTGTAATGGGGTGTTCTTGAAAGTAATGCTTCAATTTCCGACTGGCCATGAAAACGCCAAAAACTAACTTCTGCCACTGCGGATACCTCTGTTTAGCTGGAGTCAAGACTTCACTGAATTTTGACCTTTTCTGCAACAAACAGGAAAAAAAACTTGTAACGGCCATAACTTTTGCATACGACGTCGAAATAACGCAAATAATATGTCAAAAAAATCGTGAGAAAAATCCGAGTTCGATTCCACCCGGGTTTACCCGGTCAGCAATTCACACATTCCTCAAATTCCAAAAGAAAAAAAGTTATTTCAAACAGACGATTTTTCGCACCAAAATCAAAAAAATTCAAAAAATTTAAAAAATTCAAAAATTCCAAAAAAGACACAGAAATGTATAACAAAGAAGAGTGTTGACTTTTCTTGACTTTTTTTATTTTTTTGGATTTTTTAGATTTTTTGAATTTTTTTGGATTTTTTGGATTTTTTGAAATTTTTAAAGTTTTTTGAATTTTTTGGGATCTTTTGAAACTTTTGAATCTCCTTTTGAAAGTTTAGAAGTTTTTGAAAAATCTAAAATTTAAAAACACACGTTTATAACATATACATAACATATACACATACAAGACTTAAGAGGATACATATGATATATATATTAATAAGAACTTGAGTAGCACAAGGGTAGGTGAAGTGGGTGGAACTTAGAAGTTAAGCGTGCTAGGGTTGGATTAATTTGATGATGGGTGACCTAGCGGGAAGGTATCAGTTCAAAAAATTCAAAAAATCTGAAAATAATTCCAATAATTAGGATTTTTCATATTATTTCATATTTTGATTTTTCTGATTTTTTTCGAAACTTTTTAAATTTTTTTCGCAGTTTTTGAATTTTTTGATTTTTTTCAGAATTCTGTGGCGCACCAGGCCAGGTGCGCCACAGAAAGTGGATTTCTGTGGCACACGCCCATGGTGCGCCACAGAAAAAATATTTTAGTGGCGAGGATTCTGTGGCGCACCCAGCAATTCTGGGGGTGCGCCACAGAATCCATTTTTGGTGCGCCACTGATAAGGCTTTTCCTAGTAGTGTATCTTGCGCACAAGTTGGCCGTGGCATTGCGAATACTCATCGCCATCTCGTAACTGCTGAGCCATGTTTCTGGATCCATGCTGGGGTCATAATTCGTCACCTTGCTTGGCTCTTTAAACTTCTCAGGAAAAGGTTCACTTTTGATAGCATCTGAAAGACATTTAGTTCCAACCGGGTTAAGTAATGAAGAAACTAACGGCAAACCTGACCCGGTATTTGGTGCGTTGCCCATCACTCCTGCTTCAGGTTGTCCTCCGGCTCCTCCGGCGACACCTAAAGCCGGGTTTGCGCTCGCCGCACGCCGTGCTCTTGAACTGTTGACAATCGCTTGGGCCACAGACTGGGCCGGGGCCGGTTGATGTGGCCTCGGCGCCGGCTGATTCTGAGCTGGCCTCTGCTGATGATGTCCCTAACGTTGAGGCTGCGGCGCCGGGTGACCTTGATTCTGCTGTCCGTTCCTGACGCCTGATCCGGCTGGCCTCGGTGTTTCTCCGTGATGACTCCGGTTAGCTCGGCTATTGTACGGTGTTGAATGTAACGCTCCACTCTTATCCGGCATGTTTCCCTGCTGCGTGATCGCGGTTTTCAACATCTCAATTGCCCTGCGTGCTTCTTCTCCCTCTGGCGATTGATCAATCGGCATGCGGCATAATGCTAATGTTGCAGCGTACACGTTACCAGCCGGATTTGAATAGTGACCACTGGGCGTGTGGAACCGATCCGCTGGTGGTGGCATACCACCCGCAGCCGCTGTGTTCTGATTTTGCTGAGCTCCAGCCCGAGTGTTGGGTGGCACCCCGTTTCCTCCCAGATTTGCCCTAACCATGATTCCATGCCCGATTCCAACCGGCGCTGTCTCAGGCCGAGTGACATTGGGAGTTCCGTTTGGTGATGTAAAGTTCAATCTTGTGGGATCTAAGGTCATGCCTGGCATCACCCGGGTCTGGAGCCTCCTCTGATGTACTGCTGTAAGATCTTCATGGCGATTCTGCACTGTTAACCTTTCTTGCTCCACACGGGCTCGATCCCGTTCTATCTCTTGTTGCTCAACAAACATGCGCTGCTGCTCCGCCAATAAAGCCTTCTGTTGATTCTCCAGCGTGATTCGTAACGTATCCAATTGTTGCGCCCGTGTTGCTGCGTTATCTGGTGTGATTGGAGTGGTAACTATTGCTGTGTCAAAGTCCAAGGGCCTCAAAACTGGTGGAATTTCCCTCAAAACCGGCTGTTCCGAGCCATCACCCGATTGAAAGGTCGGATGACGCTGAACTCTTTCTCTGTTTTCTCTGGCCGCACGCGTGGCATCGTCCTCACTCACTGAAGTTTCTGTCCCATCATTGCGGTTCATCAGGGTGTACACCGCAGCACGCTTCATGGTCCTTGGCTCCGACTCATAATCTTCCTCATCAGCCACGTACCCAAATCTCTCGTCAAACAACGGTAAGATCGGTTCAGTATCTGTATCCAAATCTTCCTCACGTCGGCACTCCGGCTCGCAAGCCTGGATGTCCGACTGATGTTCGAAACCTCTTGTTCCGACTGACTCTTCTCCATCAGATTGGAAGATGGTGGCTGCCCCTTAAACGGAGTCGCACATAACCTCGTCATCAATTTGCTGAATTGCATTAACCATACCTACGAAGACGTTGATCCGACCGAACGGAATCACCCGGCCGGTATCCAGCAGATCTGCTTCTTCTTTCCAGCCGGAATCGTCGACGATGCGCTTTCCGTGCCGATCCATCCTGACCTCGCCGATCGCGAGGTTCTCCATCCCTCGCAGAGCTTCTCCCTTGATGAGGACAGCTTTGGTCGCGGGCCCCACGGTTGGCGCCAACTATCGTGGGGTTATCACGGCAGATGTTACCATAGGGTAACTTGAAGATTGGGGCAAGGCGCCTTGGTCCTTCAAGAGATTATCACGCTCGTTGGGGAAAAAGGGTTTACCCAGGTTCAGCCTCTCCATTGGAGATAAATACCTACTTCCTGCTTCTATGTTATTGATCTCGAGGTCTCGATAACTCGGCTACGACAACAGAGCCGGGTTACGAGACAGGTTACAAGGGTTTCTCTTGACAGCGGTGATATCGAACTAGGGTTTAAGACTTGTCTATCTATGTTATGGGAGCCCGTTTATATAGACGTCGGGTCTCCCGAACTTACAATGAATACCGAGTTACATACGAGCCCGGAGTCCTACTCTAGGTTCTTCTAGACCTTCCGTAGCCTCCAAGTCACCCGGTTCCTTCCTTCACTCGGACTCCAGTTCTTCTAGGTCCTTCCTTCCAGGGACGAGTCATGTTAGGCCTATTGGCCCAACTATAACCCGGCCCACATCTTGTATACATCACCCGGACCAGGCCTTGGGCCGTCCGACTGATTCTTCCTTGGTCATGAGTATACCGGGTTATTATCCCCCCAACAGGGGGTGGTGAGAGATGGTTCATGCGCTCGCCATGGACGGTCAGAGCTCCGCCGCGAGTGGATCTGGCTCGCTATGTTGGAGATTCTGGTTTTGATTTTTGTCTCGGGGTGTGGGTTTTCTCCTGTGAGCGGTGATGTGCTTGCCGTGATGCTTATGGGATTTTGGGGTGGCGGCGATTTTCGGTTTACCGGTAGCGAGGTGAGTTTGCTGTCGTGGGGTGAAGCTAGCGGTGGTTCTCCAGTGTTCAAGCAGCGTGGCAAATTTTGCTTGTACATGCGGCAAGTAAAGAGGAATTTCTCTGTTTTTTTCAGCACTAGCGATAGGTTCCTGGATGCTGAGTTCCTGGATGTGCTCACAGTTGGTATGATTTTTTTGCAGAGCAACAGTTAAGGCTGTGTCATAATGGGTAGACGCAGGAAAGCTCCGAGCAACAACGAATGCGATGGAAGAGTCATGGGTCCAATGGTGAAGAAGGTTTGTGCACAAAACCTGCATAATCATGCAAAGATGCATACATAAGTTACCTGTCTACCTTGGTTGTCCATAATTTTACCATGTGAACTTTCTGACAGTAAGATTTTTTTGACATTAGTTATGTGACCATGTAAATTCAGCATGCCACCTAATTGGTTTTTTCTGGTAACTAAGCACAATGTGTCTGGCAACGAAAGGCGCAAGTGATGGTAACTGTTTTAATTTGCGCCAGTTTCTGGCCACCTTTGGTTTTTCCTGTCACTTTTTTCATTCCTTGTTACATGGTAATTCAGTGTACATTATGTGGCAACAGTACATACATTTTTACCGGGGGGAAATTTATGTTAGTAATTTTTTACATAAGTTTTTGTGACGATGTAAGTTCATCATGCTTACCTAATTGTTATTTTCTGGTAACTAAGTAACCTTGGGGTGGCAACTTCCTATTATAAATGCTAATTTTTGTGTATTATACGACAACAATTAGTATTCATATTTTTTTGTGGCCATTTTTTCTGAGTAGGTAGCCATGTTATTTGTAGCATATCCTTCTTTAATTTCTGGCAGTTGTATGCTTTTTGCTTGAGGTTTTTACTTACCTTCCTTTTTGGTCTGTTTTTTCACCCATGTGTACATAGGTGAAAGCTGGCGTGAATAGGAATAGGGCTTCTTCATTTGGACTTGTGAAGCTCTATCCTCATTTGGAGGATAAACAGAAGATCATGATTAGAGATGATCTGAAGCAGGTACCCTACTGGATATAAAATGTGATCAGCTGAGCAATGCTTTACTAGCATGGGTGACCAAGTTGTATTGTCCTAAGGATAGGGCTCTTATTATCCCTGGGCGTGGAAGCATCCCTCTTAACCAGCAGGTTGTCTATGAGACCACGGGCTTACCTAGGGGCAGACTCACTGTCCCATACTATGTTGACTATAACATAGAGGATGGGTTAGTCAAGGAGCTATTCCCAAATGATGACAACAGGCCAAAGTTAACTAGGGTTGTCGAGCTTTTAGCTGGGTACAAGGAGGCAGATGACAAATTCAAGAGGTTGTGGATGGTATATGTTACCTGCGGTTTTCTGGCACCGACCACTGGAGCCAGAATTAGCAACAAAGTTTACCCCATGTGGTGAGCATTTTTTCTTTGCCAGTGAACATGTTTTTCTTCTTAATATGCATTATTTTTACCCCAAAGTTATTTGACAAGTGTGTTCAATTTTTTTTCAGGTAAACGTTGCTGGTTTTGGAGAGTATAATCTATGCAAATTTGTTGCCGATTACATGCATGAGAGTTTATCAAGTGGGAAGTTCAACAATGCATGCTTGCTTTGCATTTTGGTAATGCAATCTCACACTCAGTTATGTCTGTGAAGATTTTTTGCATGGAGCAACTTTTTTTACTAATCATGATTTCTGATGATGTTTTCAGTTAAAATACATCTCCTCCCTCAATTGCGATGATTACGTAGTTGACTTGGGGGAATCAGAGTTTGGGATTAATCTATGGACGAGGCAGGCAGTTGAGGCAATAGCTGCTTTGGACACACAGGACGATGATCCTAATTCATTTGGCAAACTTCAGGTAAGGATGAGGCGGAGCACAACTTTTTTGTGATACTTTTTTTGAGTTTCATCTGTTCACACTGTGAAATTTCTTTTCTGTAGCTAAAGGAAGAGTTCGCTGCGAAGCTAGAGCTTTTTGGTGGACCAGCTGGGTTTGAGAAGTGGATGACCCACAATACACACCATAGTTGCAGCGCGGAGGTAGGTGCACATAATCTGGCAACCATCTATGCATGTGATGGCAATTAAGCATTTTTTTAAAACTGGCAACTAGTTTTCTGCATGATGTTACCCCACATGTGTGTAAAACTGGTAAAACCTTTTTGTTTTCTGTGAATATTTATAAACTGGCAACCAAGTTGTCATGTGGTGGTAATTAATGAGATTTTTAACTGGCAACTAGGTGTGTGTGTGACGGTACCCCCGAGTAGGCATTTAAGTTTTTTTAAGCTGGCAACCAAGTTTTCATGTGGTGGTAATTAAGGAGATATTAAGCGGAAACTAGGTGTGTGTGACGGCACCCCCCGAGTAGGCAATTTTTCATTTTTGTTTTGTCTCTTTCTGTGTGCATCCATAAGCTGGCAAGCAAGTATGGGTGTGTTGGTAATTAAGTATTTTTAAGCTGGCAACCAAGTTTTCATGTGGTGGTAATTAAGGAGATATTAAGTGGCAACTAGGTGTGTGTGTGACGGTACCCCCCCCCCCCCCCCGATTAGGGCAACTGGTTCTTACTTTTTTGTTATCATCTTCTGTGTTCGCAGGAAAAGAAAAGAATTGGCTCACTGCTTTTTGATCACGCGGTCGGGCTAAATGGTCTCTTGAGCAAGCTTGCGCAAGGGTGGACAGCTCTAGGTCCAGCTGCAAGCGCTTGTATGGAAGATTCATTCAACCTTTTGTCTGTACCGAGAGCAAGGCCACCACCTAGAGCTTGTCAACAGCAGGGGAAAGATGATTCGCTTGCTGAAGAATCGTCTTCTGATTCCGAGTCTTCGAATGAGAGGACTGATAGAACTGAAACGGTACGAACCAGTTCTATCCAGAACACAAGCCGTACCCCCCAATCACTCGTTCCTCAGGAAGACAGCCTTCTGGGGCATCACCTAGGCGTAGCCCCCGTCTCAATCCGGCTTCACCTAGGCGTAGCCCCCGTCTCAATCCGGCATCAGGAGAAATGTCTATTGGGGCATCAACTAGGCTTACACCCCGTTCCGCTCATTACTCACGGGAGAAGTCTGCAGGGGCATCACCATCCCAATGCAACAGTACCAAGCATACTGAAAATGCAGTCAGCTTTGATACCAGCAATATGAACTTGGGAGAGGGGGTTCATCAGATCGATATGGACAGCGGAAGCAATGATGGCGGCATTCAGTCAGCTGAGAACATCATACCATCCCTCTTATGGACAGTTCCGACTGAGCAGATACATCAGAATACAGAATGCAACAATGCCGACTGACAACACCGGGTCGCAAACGATCCCTCTTATGGATAGTGATGCTTCTTTGTCTGAAACTGCTACTGGCGGCGACAATACTGTCATTACTGAGTCACAGACAAGCAGTCAACACGTCGACAACATGATAAGGAGCAAGGCTGCATCCATGGCCATGAGGTTAAGTGGTTTGAAGGGGCGTCAAGCAACTGCAGAGAAAGCCAAAGGACACATCCACGACGAGCAGATACATTCAGAGGTGAAGCATATGGTAGCATACAAACTGGGATTGCTGAAGGATACTCCAAGCACGCCGCCCTCAGGACTAACAAGAACAGCAGGGTAAGAATTTTTTAGTTTTGGCAGTTCTACATTTTTTTCCTATTTTGTTTTTCATGGCAATTAAGTATGTATGTTCTGGTAATTGATTTTGTTTCATACCTGGCAATCAGATGCTTGATACTTGGTAATTTTCAGAAGGCATTCTTTCATATGGTTGCTTACACCTTATTTCTTTTTTGCTTTTTTTTGTGTGTGAATGAAAACAGGGATAGCAGCAGGACACCTAAAGGAACAAGAGTGAAGAGAGTTTACCCGAGGGGATCCCCTCAAGTAAATGCTGAAGGCCCTCTGCATAAGCAAGCTAAATTTTCTGATGCCGTAATAGATGGTGGCCAAGACCAGGCAAATAGGTTGAATAATGTTGAGGAGGCACTGACAGAAGGACAAGGTAACCCAGCTTCAGCTGATGCACCAATTGGTGGGGGCAAAGCAAACGACATTGCCGGGTTAAGCTACAGCAGTGCAATTCTGTTGTCACCAACAGCAGATATTACAGGCAAGGGAGGTGAGGGAAGAGCATGCGAGGCTGGCAAGAGTGCTAGTACAGCGATCATTATCTCTCCCACTATTCGGGCAGAATCAATTTTGGTGAGCAGTGCATTAAGGGAGAATGTGTTGGCATCATTATATCGCACACCTAGTCCGCATGGTCCCTTACCAAGATCAAATTTAGCACGGAATGCAGATGGCTCACCGTTTGTAGTCTCCAGCGAGCTACGAAGAATTGTTTCTGAACTTTCGGCAGCGGTCAAGGCCAAGGAAAAAGGAAAGGCAGTTGTTTCTGATTCTGCTGCAAGTGGGTCGAAGAAAAAGAAGAAGCGTAAACCAAGGGATTCGCATCCGGGCATGTTTACACCTCCATCATTCCATTTGTTGTCACAGTCCTCACCATCTTCCAGCGAGTATGATGATATGAATGTCGACAGCAGCCCTGACAGAGATGGCTTTGTATGTGGTATATCAGCCCCAGTCAACGCACCCCCGCTTGCCTGGGCACAATTTGAAGGTAATTTTTCCCTTTCCCAACTTTTGGGTTCCCCCTCGACGCTGTAGTTGGTTGTTTTGGGTTACTGTGTTCTTTACCTTGTTTCTTTCCCTCCGACAGATCCCGTGGACAAGCTTAGGAAAGAGGAGAAACTTGGGGCCTACTTGGATGGAACCATCGAAACAGTCGACGATGAAGTAGGTGAGATGCTTGACAAGATGGAGAATGATGCAAGAGAAGACATAAAGAGGATGCGCGAAACTGCCGCTGCCAATGGAGGAGATGCTGAAGAAGTGGGTGTGTTGAGTGTAACACCAAAACCTTTTGCAAGGAGAACAAGAGTAACGAAAGCATCTCGGTTCAAGTCATCGCCTTATGATGAGTTTTTCAGTGTATCTAAATATGAAGATGATGTATACAAGAAGCTGATGATGAGTACCACAAACTCAAGGGCATCCAATATCAAGAAGTAAGTACGCACGAGTTGACTATCGTTTTCTCTTTTTTAGGTTTCATTTTTTTGGATGTTTTCCTGGTTTGCTCTAGTTGCCAAATAATTTGTTTTTTTCTTAAAGTTTCTATGCACAAAACAGCTTCAGTTTTGTAACCATAAAATCCTTTATCTACATATTTTTTTGTAGTATGGACATTGTTAAATATCCACAGAGCTGGATACACACTGTTGAGTTGGCTGACTCTATGAAGCTAAGGGCTCAGCTGTCAACACGAGTGTGCGACGTTGCTGTAGAGTACATAAGGAATAACTGCAGAGTTGAAAAGAGGGTTGTCTTTCCTTATCTGGTGGTCGACCATTTGCTTGCCAATGAGTTCGCAAAGAGAATTGTAACAAGGGCTTTCAGGAAGCAGAAAGATTACTCACTGACTGTTCAAAATCAGGTATAATCCCCTAACACTTTTTGTCATGCCAGTGGCAAACTCACTTGGTAACTAGGAATATATCATTGTGGCAATTGCTATAACCCAAACTGGTAATTGTGACTCACTAATCTGGCAACTGTGTTTTTTTAAAAAAAATAGTTGGCAACTGTTTGTGTCTCACCTGGCAATTAACTGTTATGAATTTGGTAACTGCATTTCCTTTTTTCCATTTTCTCATGTGATGGTTTATGCCTTTTTAAAAGAATTTTTTATGCATGCAAAACTGCTTTTACTCCATCTAGTAATTGAGTTTTCATAATGTGGCAACTATCTTGTTTGTCCTTTTTTTTGTCCCTTCCCCATGAGGCATCACATGTCCTTTCTGAATTTTTCTTGGCAACTGCTACTAACCCCCCGTGGTAAATAAGAAATAATTATCTGGTAACTCTGTTCTAGTATCCCGGCAAATTTCTCTAATGTTTTTGCGTTTTTTTTGTAGGCGTTGTTTGCTGTGATGGAGAACTTCGGAACAAAACCAGATGATCCCCATCATTGGTATGTTGTGGGTATTAACATGGTGGCCAAAAGATTTGAGGTTTTGGACTCACTGCGTGGACCCAACAGTCCAAGCCTTATTCAGCAATCCGGTAGGGTTATAAAAAAGCTGAAGGAAGCATGGGATGTTTTCTACGAAAACGCAAAGAACAAGATTGAAGCTTTCGAGACCAGGATAATCGAGGTTCCTCTCCAAGGAACGCCGTGAGTAATGCGACACACAACAGTTCATTTTTACGCCGTCTGTTCATATTTTTTGTTTTTTGAGTCCCTAAAGTGTTTTGTCCCATCCTTTTTAGGAATGATTGTGGATTCCACATGCTCAACAATCTTGAAAGGTGGTTCGGTCAGGAAATACCAGAAATGCAGCCACACCATGTTGAATATGCAAAAAAAAATGGCCACTCAGGCTGTTATCTTCGCAGTTGAACGAAACAAGGAAGTGGAGGTTCCACTTGGACAACAACAAGCTATGAAGGTACAAGCTCATACACCATGCTTGATAATTGCATAAGAGATAGGTTTTGATGTGTGCTTATAAATAAGCTAGAAAGCAAAAGGCATCCAGAGTCACGCTCAGTTAAATTACAAGTTTCTGTTCATTTATTCAGAGAAATAAACATTATGATCAAGCCTCCTTCAATCTTTCCGGGCAGTTGCGCGCGTCGTGGCGAACATAACCGCACACTTTGCATTTCCTCTTGGTTTTAACTTGTATGTCCAGAGGATTTTGGAATGTCGTTGCCTTCTTTCTACCCTTTGTGTTTGACATAAGCGGATCATGTAGCACTACTGTGTCTGAGCTTTCTGACACTGCTGTATCTGCATTAGTATCCTCGACCATAGAATTGTTAACAAGCACAATAGTAGTGCCAGTCGGGCAAACTGTCTCAACTGGACGTGACGCGGTAGCTCTAGCATTGGGTTGGGATGCATTAGATCCCTCCTGCCTTGGCGCTGTTCCTGCAGATGGTACAGCAGACTTGCGCACTGACACCGATGGCCCTATGGTCCTAGACGGGCCTGTAGATCGTGCAGCCGCAGCTGCACGCTGTTGTCTTTTCTTCAGTGCATTTAACTCAGTCTTAAGTTATTTCATATGCATCGACAATATGCGCTGACCATCATCTGATTGGCATGCAACCTTTGCTAGGCTTGTTAGGTCATTGCAGTATACCGCATACTTCATCTTTCTTCGTGATTCATCCGGCATCTCACCTTGTCGGGCAGCTGCAGTCACGGTTGATGGGTTGAGCTCTGCATTAGGAGTCCACCTTCTAAGGATCTAGGCATCCGGCATCTTGGTAACTCCCAAATGGATCATAACCTGTGGTAAATATTTTTTGCTAGTTAAAACGTGGCAACACCTATGTAAAATACATTTTGGAAAGATGGGGGTCTAAATAAGCTGTTAACTTGCATCTAGCTAGTGGGCAACCTGCCTTTAAAAAATCTGGCAACTTACATTGTGTAGGTTGGCAAGTTGGTGTAAGTAATATGGCAATTTAGTCTTAGTAGGATGGCAATTAAATAAGCATTTTTCTCGTACCTTTAGTATATGGCAGCAGACCATGCCATCCCTGTCCATTTTACTACATTGACACTCATAGTTTTTGTACCGACATTTGCATGCACAGTATATGTCCTGTCACCATAGTCAGGCACAAAATCTATAATACAAATCGTCTCGTAGATGTCCCCCATGATATGTTTGCAGTTGTAGGACATAAGCTTCTCCATTTCATGTTGGAACCTATAGAATATTTCACGGGTATAAGTTTGCGACATTTGGAACTCTATTGGGTGGTGACACCATTTTGATGCTTTTGTAATAAGTGTGACTGCCTCCTCCCTGTTTTCAGCATTATGATATTTCTCTTGTATGTCTGCATACTGACGAACAAAGTCGGAGATTGAATTGTTGGGGTTCACATACTTTTTCAGCACTGCATTGAAACCCTCACTCCTTCCTGTTGTTTGGAGGAATGGATAGAAGTTGTGTATGAAGTATGCTGGCACCCAACAATCTCTCTTCTCATACAGAGCTGCTAGGTCTTTGTTGCCTGCAACGTCATGCGTTTGTAGCATTGCTAGCCACTTAGTCTCAAATTCTTGCGGAGTTAAGCTGTTATTCAGGCAATCTTTGAACTCATTGTTCAGTTCGAGGTTCCTTGCCATGAGAGGCCCAATCAGTTCCTGCGCTTTCCTGATGATGTGAAGTCTGCAGTTCCTGTGTCTTGCTTGTGGGAAAACTTCATCAATGCCAGCCCTCATAGCAAAGTCCTGGTCAGTGATAATGTTGAGTGGTGCCAGCCCATCCATAGCTTCTAGGAAAGTTTGGAATAGCCAAATGAAGCTATATGTTAGCTCATTCCTCAGAAACGCACAACCGAACTGAATTGACTGACCATGACTGTTTATGCCTATAAAAGGAGCACATGGCATCTTGTAAGTGTTAGTACAGTATGTCGTGTCGAATGCCAAGAAGTCATTGTAGTGCTTGTATTCCCTTCTTGCAGGACCATCTATCCAGTACATGCATTCTACCATGCCCTCATCGTCCTTTAGGAATTTACAGTAGAAGTCCTTGTCCTGGTCTTTCATCAGCAGGAAGTACTCAAGCGTGCCCTCCATGTCTTTGTATTGATCCTCATGGCGGAAAGAAGCACGTAGGTTGGCAATTTCCTTTGGTCCATACGGCATATTTTCAATGCTCCTAGCCAATCTGCTCATTATCTGCATCTGACGGCTTGTTTCCAGGTTGCATGAGTGCAGCAACCTCAAGAACTCAACCTCATCCTCTGGGATGTTCCTGTGTGATCTTAGGTATCGAGTCAGCGACCATTTGGGTATCACAGGGTGGTTATGGTTGTCATTGAACTCGGTAACTATCCAACCAGTCGGTCTACGCTTAACAAACATCCTTGCTGGACACTCACATCTTTCGACAATGTTCCTTCTTCGTTCCTTAAGAACTGGTTTTTCTGGATTTTCTTTCTGCACGAGTTTCTTGCCTTGCTTGTGGCACACAATGGACACTCGTGCCACCTCACCGTCTACATCAGACTTTCTCCTGTAGTCATACCGTATGCCGAACCCCTTCTGCTTTGCATACATTATGTAATGCATTTTATCTTCTTCTAGTGTATCAATCCTCATCATCGGGAATGGTTGCAGAGCAGGCGAAATCACCTCTGTGTTTGCTTCGATGGCAGCATCATCTGCACCGTTAGGGGTCTGACAACTTGATTCACCTAGGGTAAAAAACGTCTCGACATTCTGGCTTGAGGCCCCCGCAGACACTGTTTGCGACACTGAGTTTGCGCCCTCTGAATTAGTGTTTCTGACCAATGTAGTAGCACCAATGGCAGAGGAGCCAGCTATAGCAGTGGGGGCAACAACAGCAGTGGGGGCAGTAATGCCATTACCTGAAATTTCCAATGATTTTTTTAGTAATTTGGTAACTTAGTTCAGTATAATCTGGCAAACTAATACAAGTCCCCCGGCAAAACAATACAAAAGGGAATACAAACCTGTACTTTGGAGCAGTGCAAGTTGTGTTGTTGGTTTTTTGCTCACTCCAACCTTTACTCCTGAAGTAGCCGTAGGTGTCCTGGGTTTCTGTTGTGTTTCAAAAGACAAAAAGGAGGCGTAAGATGCAGGGCATTAAACTTACATGTACATTAATTTTTCTTTTTAGTATTTTTTTGTGTCCAACAACTCACCTTGTATATTGTTTATGCAAATGCATCCACCCCATTGTTGTATTGCGTGTTGTCATCTTAGATAATGATCGACGCTCTTTTGTTTCCATTCTTTTTTGCACCACATTCAAACACATTTGCAGCTGCCATATAGATATTATCTTCAACCTGCAATGTATTTCAGAAAGTTAGCCACTTAACATCTCTTTTTTGTGTGTTTCAGTGCCGTTGTTTTTGCGCCAATGTTTGGTGGAGGTTTCACAAGGTGGAGATCAAGCACATAAAGAGACACACGTGTATGTACGGATGAGGTTGTGCAGAAGACAATTCCCATAATGCCAGTTTGCCAGGTTCACAGATGTTAGTTGCCTGGTTCACAGATGCTAGTTGCCAGATTTTCTTCAAGCAGTTGGTCATCATTTTTTTACATAAGTATGGAGGTTGGCAAACTCCCATGTCGTAGTTGCCAGATGAGTAGTTACTAGTCACCATGCATCAATTCCTTAGTTGCCACTTTTACATCTTTGACCTAGATTCTAGTTGCCATATTTGTGTCAAGTTGTTGGTCATGTCATTTTCCAAGGGCACAAATTGCCAGGTCACTATTTCATAGTTGCCAGATTTGTAGTTAGTAGTTACACATGCAGCAAATTTATTTAGCTACCTTCTTCTACTACTACTTTTTTTTCTCTACTACTATCCATAATTTTCTTCATCTGTTGGTCTTTGTCCTAGTGTTCTGGAGTTTGTTTTTGTCACTATGCATCTGTTGGTATGGAGGTTGTGCAGAAGAAGAATCCCTACAATGCATTTTTTTGCCATTTTGACATATTCAAGTTGCCAGGTTCCAAGCACTTGGTTAGCAGATTCACAGATATGCAGTTTGCCAGGTTCTCAGTTCATGGTTGCCACACTTTGTAGTCATCAGGAAGCAATTTTTTAGTTGCCACTTATCTACCTTATGTGTCTACCTTTTCTCTACTCTATCAATGGAGGATAGTATGCTAGTCTGGTTAAGAACTACATCTCAGTGTGTTTTGCTTTCTGCCTATATGTTTTCATGCATGGGGGGAGGGGATTGGTACATGGTTGTACTAGGTTTTTGAAGGTACAGAGTTTTTCCCCATCTAGGTTTGTAGTAGAGGAGTAGCAAGCTTCTGCACAACGGTGGGGAGGAAGAGGGGATGTGTAGCAAGTTTCTGCACAGTGGGGGGTGAGGTGAAGTAACATAAGGTAAAGGATCTGGTGTTTTTTCCAGTACCTGGGGATGTTTTTGCTGTTGATTTTGTTGCAGGGCGTCCAGATCTCGCCCATGTTCGTCGTCAGCCTCCATGTCGTGAGGAGGAAGAAGAAGAAACCAGATCGGGGGTGGTTGTGGTCGGTTTCGTAGCAGTTGGATCAGGTGTTTTTATGGTCGGTTTGAGAGCAGTTGGATCGAGGTGTTTAGGTGGATCAGGTGTGTTTTGCTGGGCCAGTTTTTGCGGGTTGCTGGATTGGGTTTTGGGCCGTCTGGTCTCTAGCCCGTTAGCGGGCTGGTTCTGCTTCGCTGGCGCCAGCGATTCGATAGCGACAGGGGTTGGTGGGCTATCGGGCGCCGTACGGGAGAGGATTCGTGGGGCACGGTCGCTACATAGTAAGGTCCATTAATGAATCTCACCACTCCTTTTTTTAACCTCTGATGTGTCCACTGCTCTCTCGAATGTTCAAAATCTTTAAAGCTCAGTTCATTGAGTAATCTTACGTAAAAGAAAGAAGTGCAGCACATGAACATTACTCCCTCCGTTCCAAATTAGATGACTTTCATTTACCCACATGTGGATGTATCTAGACATGTTACGAGTATAGATACATCCACATTTGGACAAATGGAAGTCGTCTAATTCAGTTACGATCACGATATTGAAAGCAGAAGTCCAAAAGAATCCACATAAACTGATGCAACATCTTCCGAGATAGGAATGTTGTAGTACAAACTTCATATGAAAAATAACATGAGGTCTAACCTTATGGAAAAATTCCTTCACCACAATCAAACAAACTTTCTCTTCCCATAGGTTTTAGACATGTCATACCAATCATATGAAATTCCTATTCCTGTACTTTCCTTATCCTACGAATCAATGGAGTCCTTATTGGGCTTGTTGGGCTGCAAGAAATAGATGGGCTGCTGTGTCTGCTGTAGTTTTGACCACAAATATTTATTAATTTCGCATTCTTCACCTAGTATACACCTACAATCAGTATAAGTCTTACTAGTAGTAAAAAAATCTGTATTTTTTGGTGGGGGTGCGATGCGCCACTGGCAGTGAATGTATACGCTGTGGAAGGCCTTCACAAGACGCTAAAACACCACGCCACTGCCTGACAAAAGCAATTTAATACAGTACCACGGGAGCTTTTATTCTGCCTACGCAAGTAATCGTTCTCCCGCGTTTTTCATTTTTAAATTTTGCTAATGCTCTGTGGATGAACCAGGTGCTACGAGTGCACCGCGAACCAAATCAAGAAGCTTGGAAGAACCTGTCAAAAAATCACGATCAGCAATACATATACCAGCCGATAAAATAATGCGTATCCCGAAAGGGCTTGACCGGGAAGACCAACGATTTTATGAAAGAGCAAAACTTCAAATCATGAGACGCTTCAAAGAGAATTAATGAATCTCACCACTCCTTTTTTTTAATCTCTGATGTGTCCACTGCTCTCTCGAATGTTCAGAATCTTTAAAGCTCAGTTCATTGAGTAATCTTACGTAAAAGAAAGAAGTGCAGCACATGAACATTACTCCCTCCGTTTCAAATTAGATGACTTTCATTTACCCACATGTGCAACGGCGAGTCCAGGAAGTAATTGGAGGGTGGGCTGAAAGTTTTGACGATAAACAGGAGCGCTGCCATTCATTGAAAATAGCTAAAATGGCTCGGTTTATAAGAAAAACCAGGCCACATGAAAGTTAACAATTAGTAAACTAAATGTCGTTTCCGGAGAAAATAGTCATTATCTAAGACATGAAATTATTTAAGATAAATATATCACAAAGTTTCAGGTCAAAAGCATAGAGTTCACACACTAATACATCCACTAGAGAAGCAACAACAAATCATCTCTGCATTTCCTACCCCTTATCAAATGCCTTTTCACATCTTCCTTCTTGTCCTTATACCAGAAATTGCCCTTGTGGATAGAAGTGGATGATTCATCAAATGTGGTATCATTACTCACATGGCTCATGAATTGGGGGATCAGTTCTATCATTAGTTCAAGTAGGGATTGTGCTCCAAACTATTACGGGTATTGGATCTGGGTTCACATTACTTGTGACATGCTCAGGTTCGGCTCAAGGAGTGTTTGAGCTACTTGTATAATCGGTGTGGATACTCAAATTCTGGAAACAAATTGTGTTGAATATAAATCAATTCTCAAATAGTACATGGACAAATGAGCTACTAATAGCAAACGACAGGCGTGTGTGTCTACCGCCGGCATCCCGGAAGGCCAACGCGCTCCTCCAGCCACCGCCCAAATCGCCCCCCGCCGGCGACCGCTAGGTTTGTTGCGTGGGCGCGTCAGGTCTTGGGCGTGGCTGCTGCCTACTGGTGCGGCGCTCCGACATTCACCCTCTCCGCCAGATCCCCAGTCGCCGTAGCCGGTTGCTCCTCATCGGCTGCTAGCAACGGCTGTTGCTCTGCTTGCAGCTCAAACGAGGGGAATTTCCGAGCGTAGAACTTTTTTTAGGGGAATAAACCGACACTTTATTAATCAATCAGCATAGGAATACAGAGATCGTTTGGCATTTGAGGTAGCCAAACGTAGCGACCATAATCAAGTGAGACAGACGACCTAGCGACTAGCGCGCCCATGCGCCTCCGTGTTTGATTCTCTTCCGAGCATAGAAATGGATGTGTGCTGCTGGTCATCGTGGGCATGTGCGTGTGTGTGCGTTGAGTTAATGGGCTGAGGCAATGCGCTGGATCGCTGGTAGATTAGTAGTAGTAAAAAATAATTTTACTTTTTTGGAGGGTAGGCTGAAGCCTGTTGAAGCCTACCTGGTGGACTCGCCTTTGCACATGTGGATGTATCTAGACATGTTGCGAGTATAGATACATCCACATTTGGACAAATAGAAATCGTCTAATTCAGTTACGATCACGATATTGAAAGCAGAAGTCCAAAAGAATCCACATAAACTGATGCAACATCTTTCCCAGATAGATAATATGAGTGCTTAGCTAGAGAGAACAGATTAGCTTCTGACGGACTAACTGACGAAGCTAAGGCGATGCCTAAAGTCTATACATACACAATGCTTTGCGTATTTATTGTGCAAAATTTCAACCTCGTGGATAAAAAGAATTGGTGGAATGGATCAAACGCTTTGGTCATTTTATCGAGACCCTTAGCCACGCGTTCCTAGTCTCCCACAGCAACCGCTCTTTCGATTGCGTTTGTAGCATTTACCCGAGAACTTCAACTTCATTCCTCGACAGCGACCGCTCTTTCGACTCCGTTTGTAGCATTTACCGGAGAACTTCAATTTCAATCCTGGAAGCGCTTTTTCCTGCAAAACACAGCGACACAAACGAGTTAAGTCATTTGCAAGTATCTGAAGTATGAGTAAAGCAAGCATACCACATACGCAAGGTACGTACTGCGACAGGCTTCACCTCAGTCAAAACACAATTCTCGTTGCACTGATCTGCACCAAGACTAGAAATATATCATCATCAACACCCCATAAATAAAATGATAATAGGCTTGTGTCTACTTGAGAATTAGATAAGGTGCTCTTTCGGGTACTGTCTAACTGTAGAATCTTAAGTTGGTATATTGCTACAAAACAAAGTGGATAGAAATAACATACAGGCTCATTTAGTGACAGTAACTGGTAAACAAGGTTCTCAACTACGAGAATAAATGTTCGAACATGTAACAGGCAGGTCAACTGGTTATTTGGCAGGAAAAAACAGAGCCTTTCATAGTAGCACTTGTCATAAAAATTCCCTGATTACGGCAAAGTTTGGCATAACGATGCCACTGCATTTTCTACAGTATTCACCTCTTTAAGCATGTTCACTACTTTTTCCTTTGACTCTCATGAACTCACCTTAATATAAGAAAACCTACCTGCCATATGGTTGCCCATGAGTGTCAACTGTAAAACTAACTTCTTGGTTTGGAGTACTAGTGGGAACATCAATGGCACAACTGTCCTCTTCACCACTGTTACTCCGAATTTCCAGTAGCAGTTCAGGCTCCAGTCGGTCAGTATCTTCCATCACCACTGAAGTGCTTTCTTGACTTTCACTTTCCAATATCTCATGAACGATACTAGTACATTCCAGCTGGTAGTTAGAACCTGTAATTGCCAATAAGAGCTGTATCAAAGTATGCAAAAAGTCAAGCATGTTTGAAGCAACTTATCAGTTCAATACATTATATTGTGTATCTACATATGCGTGGACAGAGACAAGAACATTCATATTCAGAGTTAGCATTAATTTTCCAAAATGCTAACTACTATTTTAAAACTCATTTTCCTTTTTAAAACTCCGGAAAACTGATATCCCAAGTGTTCGAGATAACCAAGTAGCAAGTGCTCAATCTACATAAATAACTAGAGAGAGAGAGAGACCATTCAACTCTTCTGGATGACTAAATGCATTATCTGAAACCTTCTGACAAACAGTGGTTCCCCAAGAGCTGAAATTGGAGTTCTCTGCTAACTCTAAACAGTTATAGTTAGTCGGCAATGTAAGCTTCAACTCTTCCAAATGATTCGATGCATTATTTACGATCATGTCACTTGTAGTGCTTCTTTGAAAACTGACAATGCTGTTGTTCCCCATCTCCATTTCTTCACCATTAAGCACCAACTGGATGCTCATATTCTTTGGATTATGACCCGCAACATTCAAAATCTTCTGGCACATGGTGGTTCCCTGGAAACTGAGAACGCTGTTCTCTGCCAATTCAAACCTGTCAGAGCAAGACATTGCTGTGAAACCAAAGGATCCTGTCCACGTTTCCAGAAGCTGAGGAACTGCCGGTAAGAGAAGCCTTTCCACCCCCCAGCCAGAAAGTAACTGGAAAGTAAAAGAAAGTGAATAAATCAGCACACATCAACAAAATGCCAGGAGTATTGACAAGCAAATGATGACTTTGACAGCATTCAGATTAATTTCATAACTGACGATGATTTTGAAATAAATTTAAGGAGTATAAACCTTCTCCAGTTCATTCATCACAATGCGACACATTCCTTGTCGACGATATTGAACTCTTGTGCCAATAAGAGGCAGCTCAGCAAACTTCTTCCCACATACCCTAATCAGATAAATGAACTGTGACATGCAGGAAAATGCTAAAATAAAAGCTTTCAATTACCATGGAGGACCACTGTGAAGGTTAAAATACCTAAAAGTGCCGACAGATATTAGCTCACCATCTTTCTGGAGAAGTATAGAGTAGAATCCCCTAAAATTAAGACGTCTGAGCTCTGATCTGTAGATGGTAGCTATAAAATTAGCCTCTCTTTATGACAATTAATAACTAACAGAGAAATATCGGTCACATTTAGATATATAATATGTACAAAGATAAATTATTGTGCGGAATAAACTAGAAAAACCAAGTGAGGTAATGTCTAGCATGTATGAGATGAAATAAGGAAAAAACATGTTAAAGTCATGGCAGAAAAAAGTGCACGAAGTTCTATCTGCGCATTATAGAAGAATATCCCTACTAATGACGTCACAACCACTTAACCTCTTCCAAAAGAATTAAAGTAGGGGTAGAGAGCATAAACATTGCATTAACTACACTCCTTATTCCCTCAATGGACAAAATATCTTGAAACAAAGATTACAAAGATAAAGTATCGATGTTGTGAAATGAAGGAAGTATAAGCTAATGTTTTCCATAAAGATAAAGTATCGATGTTGTGAAATGAAGGAAGTATAAGCTAATGTTTTCCATAATCACGTAGAGTAATCTACACGTGATTTATAGAAGATAAAATAAAGGCATAAAGACTAAATGGTGCCATAGCAGTTCTTACTCTCTATTGAATACGATATCTTCAGAAAGATCCCTCTGGGTGCGGGGCTCGATAATAGTAACAAAACATTCATGAAGAACATCAAGCGCAATGCACAGTTTGCCATACTGTTCTGCCATTTTCTCACTGTCAAAATCGCCATGGTCACTGGCATTTTCTCTGTCAAATCTCAGTATGGTACATGATAAGCCTTCAACTGCAGTGGGAATTGGTTTCCCAATAAGCTCTTGCAAATGCTGGAATATCTGCACATCAGAGCTGATCATGCGACGGCTAAGAGATAACATAATGAACATGCAACAAGTTCAACTTTTACTCCCAAGTAATTCAGGGTGGAAACAGCATTTTATCTAGTACTGCCATACCTCTGAGCATCCCCTACTGCAAAACCAGCACCCTTCTGGACAGCAGGTAAGCTGATCACCTTTGTTTCTAATGCAACCAACATGATCTGTCAAAAATATGATGAAAAAGAAATCAGCGGATTTTAAAACACAAGTATATATGATTATCGAGTGTTCAGAAAAGCATACATTCACTTTCACACTGATCACAGTACATGATAGTCTTCTCAGTGAATTGGTTGGTATCAGGATCATAATCACCCGAGTCACAAATAGAGCATCTACAAGATGGACAGTACCAGCTTCCTTTCGGGGTGGCCTACAAAAGCATCATGTTACTGAATATTTTCGTTCATCAGACAAGCAAGTTCATATAGAAAGAAATGCTGGTTATGTAAAAAAAAAAGAGAAATGTAGCAAGCGTATGAACTAACTATGAAGCTGAGATTACATGCTCGTCATATATTATTCAAAAGAGAAACTGAACAGACATTCCAAGTGCTCAACAGAATTTATATGAGCTCGCAGTTTCAATGGAAAATATTCAATGGAGCACTAGTGATCAGATAAGAAAAGTAAAATGGCTTTTGAAGTATATCAGAGAAAATGACATGCTTCTATGTTATCACAGTAAGACTTGCAACAATATATGCATAATATAAGGAGTACCTCCAGACCAACACAAGCATGATGGAAGGATGAAGGACAACTGTCACAAAGTAATAGGTCCCCACCATCATTGCATATAGAGCATATTGAATCACTTTCCATATCTGAATAATTTTTCTTCAAGCGGACATGCAGTGAATCTTTTGGCTTGTTTTCACCCATTAATTGAACTAAACACTGTGAAAGGGACCTCCCATCCTTTAAAAACATATGAGCAGCAGGTAACTGAGTACTGCACCCAGCATGAACCTCAAAACTTTCCAGAGTGAATAGTTCACTGCAACACTTGCATTTTATTCCATCTCTAGTAATGGAACCTTCCTTTATATGAGGCCCGTCAGTTCTTTGCTTATAAGTAAGTTTGACTCTTGGTAATAGAATATTTTTGTCTAGTAACAAAGACAGAACGGTTTTAGCACGATGCTGAGATGGAAAGATCCGTCCGGGTCTTGAACTCAAAATTCGTGCATGACTCATAGGAACTGATGATGATTTTATTTTCTTGGGTTTTCCATGACATGTAGGCCAGGTAAACATGTCATCAGTGGCGATTCCAAAGGTTGCATTATTCTCCTTTTGATATCCTTGCTCTAGGTATCCCTTACATGCTGCTAGCAGACATTCATAGGACTTTCCATGTGGAGCATGATACCAGGGTTCCAGTTTGTTACCTGATTTTTTCTTTCGCGAGACTTTCCACCCAGCAGATTTGAGAAAATTCTTAGCTTTTAATCTCAAGCGTTGCTTTTTCCTGGAGTTTTGCACGTCAGCTTCCATGTAGTCTACATATTTTCCGATGTCATCAGCTTTGTGTCCACGTTTGCGTTTACCAAGTCTTGTCAGGTCCCCTGAAACTGTTGCTCTGTGTGCTGCCAAATAATTGTGATTACCAGGTACGCCTTCAATTCTGTTCCCTTGAACTTGTTTAACACGTTGAACTGTGAAGCTCCTGAGTACATTAAGGAAAGAAACATATGTCTTTCCGACAGGTGACTTGAACCGGTATCTCTTAATAATACCTGGTTTACCATTTGGTCTTACAATTTCATCTTCTTTGAAGACAATACTCCAACCTAATGCCAAGAGATGCTTCTTCAGCTTTGTCCGAATGGTTTCTTTAATGTATCCCTGGGAAAGAGTGGTGACATCTTGGTAACTAGCAAGCAGTGAGCCTATCAGTGGGAAAGTTCTGCATTTAATTGCTCTGGTTTCCAAGAAGCTGAGGCATCCGTACTCAACTTACTACAGGATTTGTTCTCCCTTAGGGCAAGATCCATGCCAGTTGGATTATAATCTTCATCCTTTCGTGCCACACTATGTAAAACCAAATTATTTGTATGACAATGCTGGCGATTACTTTTTGTCTCTTTCTGTGCCAGATAAGCCTCACATGCTCCTATAAGAGATATGAACCGCTTTCCATCAGGAGAGACGCAATACTTGTTCTTAGGTCTATCTTCTACAAAGGTCCACCCTGATGATTTAAGATGGTGCTTTATAGGCTCCCGTTTGGCATGAGCACTTAGCCTGTCATTGCTGCGATAGGACGAGATGAATTCTGACATGGTCTGGGATATGTCGGCTGGTGTAGAATCCAGCTTATCCAAGACAGTGAGCTCGACCTTCTTGTTTTGAAAGGCTGCAGATGTTAAAGCTTCTGCAGATCTACAAGAGTGATCTACATCTTTGAGAGGTCTGCCACATACAGACCACAATTCTGCAATAAGGACTGCAAGTGATCTCTCCCAATCAGATTTGGTTCCACACATCCACATATTGGCTTCCGTCATCAAGGAAGGATCTGATCTAAAGTCATACCATATCTGCCTGACTGATACAGGTAAACCATCTTTCTCTTCATATGATAATAGCATCTGGAGAAACAGCCAGATTCCACGTGGTTTCCATTTTCCAGTAACTTCATTCCAATCTTGAGTACGGCGCAGCTGATCGACTGCCATAATGCGTTCATCACCTTCATCGGGAAAAAGGACCTTCCTCTCCATGGACCCTTCAGCATGATCAGCGATGACACCTTCCCAGTAGGATCCTTCCACCAGTGCATCAACACAGAGTCCATAGCTTGCATCAGATACCTGCAGTGGTTGATGTGGATGCACCGGTCTTACTTTTCCACGAGTGGATCCCCCAGGCACACTTGACTTGCCATCGATAGCATCTGATACCTTAACTTTCTCAACAAGAGGTGACCCGCTACCATCGTCATCAACAAAATCATTGTATCTTACAGAGCGATAGTTCTCAAAAATACCAACGACAACTGCCTGATGCCATGATCCACAGAGCCCTGGATCAAAACTAAAGACCTGCAGAATAGAAACATATCAATGAATGAGTCTATTACCATCCACAAGTATGAGAGCGTTCATAGTGAGAATGCAAAAGAAAAAATGGAAACATTTCAAACATGCATCAGTGGTGGTGACAACAAAGAATCCGAAGGAAGGAGAAATACCAAGGGGATTATACAGATGAGGCTATTAGCTGACCATGGTTCATGGATAAGGCGAACTGAATACACTCATGCAAAAACTATTGGTTGTCAGAACATATGCTCCAAATGTCTTTTGCGTTCGTACCAAACTAATACAATGCTACAAATGTCAAGCACTAATGGTCAACAAGCAAGGTAATTGGTGTCCGCAACACAGCAAAACGATCAAGAAAACAGCTACTGAAGCATGACGCTTCGATGAGAGACCAATAATAACATCCCAACTCACTCGAGTACCAACATTCCGAGCAATTTTCCCAAACGCGTATCAACAGGACCCATGCCAAGCCAGACCCGTCCGGGGGCAAACATCTCTTACCATGTTACCACATCAGGCATATGATACGCATTCAATCCCCAAGCAAAATAACTCGGGAGACTAATTAGGATACCATCCACTACACATGCAAGCGCAACCATGCATCCACTGACGCCATTATTCAACAGAAGTTCATCGCAGATTAACCAAAAGATACTATTTCTAACCAACCATGAATCATTTAGATATCAACCCAACTCGATTAAATCCTCCCGCAAAACAACAATCCATAGCGCGTTCGGTTCTACCGAAATCAATCGCATTACCGCAAGTCGTCTGATCACGACTCTGATAAGAGCCAACCACAGTGGGCTACAGGGGAATCAGTGAATCACGGAGAAGCCAAAACTCGGTCCAACCCCGGCGAGCCAGCCGCGCGAGAGTAATGCGGGGACCGAACGGCGATACGAAGTTACGGATTTCGACGGTGCTCACCTCGACGACTTCGCCGGGGAGGAGCTTCCTCTCCCCTGCCGCGGCGGCAGGGGACGGCTCGCGCCTCCGCTTCCGGGTCCCCCGCGGCATTGCGGGCGACGCGGACGGCGACGGATAGGCTAGGGCTCGGGAGCTGGATGGCGCAGGCGGCGTCGGCGGTGGTGATTGGGGGCGGAGACGGAGGGAGAAGGCGGAGGTGGAGGTGGAGACAGAGAGGAGGGGACGGGTTTAATGGCCCCTCGATCAGAGGAGATTTTGTTTTTTTTATTACTCGACCGGTGGTGTCATGGACTGTTACTGATGGCCTGCCTAATTAACGAGCGCAAATCCAGTAATCCGCCTTGACCTTGGGTAATAGTGGAACTTTAATGGAGGTTTATCTCAGTGTTTAAGTGGTGATTTGGTTGGTGTTTCCTGGAAAGAAAATTTTGGTCATGGGGATTTGGGTGGTGGCATCTTCTCCCTGTTCTGAGACTGAGAGTAGACGATAATCTGGGAGTACTGTGCATTACAGCGGTAAATGGATGATATTTGGGAATGCATTGCATGTGATGTTTACTGCAAGCCTTGCAGGGTTTAAGGGCTTGTCGTCCTTGAGCCCCGGTGGCTGGAGCTCACAAACCATGGTGTCAAGTAGAAATTGCTTTTCCACGTGTGCTGCCTCCTTCTCCCCTTTCTCTTCCTCATCCCCAACCTCCGACCTCCTTGAGCCGACGTCGGCGATGTCGCTGCGACCGGTAGGGAGCTACAACGGAGAAGACGCCAGCGAGGATGGAGCGAGGCGGCGTCGCCGATCAAACTGGGGTGCAGGGTGGTGCGCCAGAGCCAGAGAAGAAAGGAGTGTGTGTGGGAGGGGGATATAGAGGGGATGGCCAGGGCGATGGTGGGCCGGCAGAGGCCGGCAGCAAGGCGGGCGCGGGAGCGCTGCCGGCCGCGGCTAGGCGGTTCGGCCATCGGTGACGGCGAGCGTGCGCTGATCTTCTTTCTTCTGGCACTCTGTCGCTTGTCGAAAAACCGTGAGAGCGTCCGCGCGCTTAAGCTAACCCCTCCCCTGTCAAGTTCATTCTTAGTAATTTTATTTTTACATACTGCTAGAAAAATCAATCAGCTACACACGACCCGGAGCAGAGGGCTGAGTGCCGTTGTTACCTGGTCTTACCTGCAGCCTCGTCAACCGTCTTTACTTGGAGCATAGGCCAAGATTTGCATAAGTGTGCAACACGTGAGTCTACCCACATCTGCTGTGAGACTCTGCTGACGAGGGACCACCTTGACCGTCCCATCGCTCGAAGTGGATCAGCTCATTCATTCGGCCCTCTCAAGCGAATCTCCAAATGCCTGTCCAAAAGAGGCATGCTAGTTGCCAGGGGTCTCACTGCCGCCTGACAACGGAACGTCTTTCATCGGGGCAACATGGTGAATCAGGATAACTTGTGCTGCTATTTCTACTTTTGGAATTTCACTAGTCAATCATCATCATCTCTAGATTCAGACAACATCATTGAGTAAAACTACAGAACCACTAAATTAACAAGTTCGATAATTACTACCACATGCGATCTATAATAAGTGTCGCACTTTTGAACTAACTCCGATTCAAAGTCGCGACACTTTTTTTTTTGGATCGGATGTAGAACAAATAGCTGTTCATGGTACATAAGTATATCTAGTCAACTGTAGTGCGCGTGTGTATGTTGTTCTCATTAAGCTCAATAATAGTTCACCTTATAATTTTATCCAAAATCAATAACTACAATTTATGATATTCTCATTAAGCTCGTGAAGGCATCCATTGAGAATTTTTCAACGGGCAATCGTCAGAACCATGATGACACGGTTTGCGTGTCCGGTTCGCAATGACTTTTACTTGTAAGGGCGTGTGAGCCCATGATGATCGATCCAAACAACCTACTCTGGAGGGTGTGGCAGTGCTAGCGTTAATCGGTTCACCGTGAGGCGATGTGATCAAGCCATTGGTGAAGCCAACAACATGTTGGGATGAGCGTGGATCATCTAGCGATGAATGGAGAAGGTGATGGTGATCGATATATGTCGTGGTGGGATCACGGCAGATGCCATAGGTATGGCTAAGATGGGGCCGAAAGAGCGCTGGGGGAACCGGGGAGGGTTTATGCACTCAAGAAGTGCACAAGCAAGAACACGCAAGAAACCGCAAGAGCATGAGCAAGAAACCAAGAAACCAAAAACACAAAGCACACCGCGATGTACCCTGCTTCGGGGCCCTCTTGTGGAGGTAACACCCCTACTGCAGCACTATCCTAGTCTCTTTATATCTCAATGGTGACAAGTACAAAGTGCTCCTCGAGCTGTATGAAGCAACAATGGTGAGAGCTCACGATGAAGAAGAAGCTACCAAGGGGGGAAAATGAGCTCTAGGGTTCGTGCTCCACACAGGAGGTGGTGGTGCTGTATATAAAGGCTTGCCGAGTTACTTCTTTGCCCCTGGCTCCATGAGATAACGGCACTTCCGAGAGGAAGAGGACAAGCCTTTGCCCCCTGTCAGTCCAACGGCTGGACTGTCAGGCCCTAGCAGGCCTATCTTGCCACTTCGGGCAATGGCAGATGTAGCCCATCGGGTCTAGGTCATAGCCCCTTTCCCGAATTGGCCGAGTCAGCTCCTAGGTTACTGCGCTCCCAGGAATCCCGTGTCTCGACCTGGCTGTCAGGCCCTAGCAGGCCTATCTTGCCACTTCGGGCAATGGCAGATGTAGCCCATCGGGTCTAGGTCATAGCCCCTTTCCCGAATTGGCCGAGTCAGCTCCTAGGTTACTGCGCTCCCAGGAATCCCGTGTCTCGACCTGGCTGTCAGGCCCTAGCAGGCCTATCTTGCCACTTCGGGCAATGGCAGGTGTAGCCCACCGGGTCTAGGTCATAGCCCCTTTCCCGAATTGGCCGAGTCAGCTCCTAGGTTGCTGCGCTCCCAGGAATCCCGTGTCTTCTGAGCCTCGGGCAGGAGGCCTGCAGGACCCGTGAACTTACTGACATTACTCGGCCCTTGTGCATTATCCGACATTGCTGGTAAGCCGGATTCTTCCAGGCAACCCGGCTAGTTGAGCCGGATCTCTTCCAGGCAACCCGGCTAGTTGAGCCGGATCTCTTCTTCTGATCCGGCTAGATTTTGCCAGTTCCCCTTTGGCGTCTCTCTGTACTTAAACAAGATTAAGTACTAACCGAGTTTCTCCACCGATCCGATCCAAGTGATCCGGCTTGAGTGACCCGGATTGACTTTCCTTTCCCCCACCTCTTTGCCCTACCCGGGGGCAGCCCCCCGACAGTAGTCCCCGAAGCTGGTGCGGTCCTACAGCCTCGGATGGAGGGCCGTAGCAGGTTAAAAACAAACACCCTTAACCGAGTCTCTTATCAACTAAATTTGTCTCAGGATTTCCTGGGACACTTGGCTGAGAATCTCTGCGCAAAGCCCCATAATCCGGGTCTTTGATTTGACATGCCACTGACAGCACATTATCCGGATCCACCAGGTACTTGAGTGCATTTGACTAAATGACTGTGTCTCCTCGGTTTCTGCGCTGACCGGCATACTTGATCCGCACCACCGCTTCCAATTCTATGACCCATCATGTGCTTGAAATACATGGCCACATCAGCGACCGCAGAGTTTCAGGGCACTCTTCATCCGCCCACGCCCCAAAAACCGCGCGGTAGTGCGCCGGTTACCAGCTAGGGGCTATATATAGGGGTGCGGGGTTCCTCTTCTTCTTCCCCGCACCTCCCACTTCGAAAACTCCAACCGCGCCATTGACGCCGCTGCGATTTCGCCCTTGCGACCTCGCCGCGCCGGAGACCTCGACAACGCTGAGAGAAAACTCGCCGGAGCCGCGCACCGCGCCCTGCGCCGCCGTTACTTCGCCGGGCCTCTTCATCGCCGTACTGCAATCGTGAGTTCTTCATCCCCAGCCATGCTTCCCTCAAACGAGTTCATCTTCCGCCATGAACTTGCGCTTGCTTTTCTTTAGATTCACTAGCAAATGAGTCCATTGCCGCGCCTTAGTGCATTCCCTAAATCTCCTTTCTAGGTTTTGCACTAGATTGCCCCAGTCTGGCTTACCGCTGCTTGAACAGTTCCACCATATTTTTACTCGGGATTTCTTTCTATTTTACTGCTGCGGTAGATCTTGCGTAACCCTAGATTCACACGAAAAGGTGTTTGTAGTTACTAGCCGAATTACTTTTCCGCAGTAACTAGACCACTTTATCCGGGATAGCCTCTACCGAATCCCTTAACAGCTGATTCGGTTACACCTTTATTCGATTCGTTCTGGATTAGAGATTCCGCATCTCCTAACTCGGCTATATCTGACCTTTTGCAGGACTGATTCGGATATGCCGAAGCTGCCCCCCGGCAGTTGGGAGGGTTCCGACGTTACAAATGATGATCTGGAATGGCTGCTGAGCACCCGGCGTATAACACCTAAAGTTATATGCCGAAAACCGGGGAAAGAACTCGAACCGGTCACCCAACCGGGTGAGCGCGTTGTATTTCTAGCGCACTTCGAGCGCGGATTCGGACTCCCAGCGAGTGACTTCTTCCGGAGATTCCTAGATTTCTTCGGCCTGCAGCCTCACCACCTTCCGGCTAACTCCTTTGTCTCCCTGTCGGCTTTTACCTCCTTTATGGAGGGATATCTCGGTCTCTGGCCGACTGTCGAAACCTGGGCGAAGTACTTCCACCTCCGGAAACATACGATCCCGGGTAGTGACCCGAAGGTGATGACCGCCTGTGGTCGTCCAGCATTACCCCGAGGACGGGCTCCATCTTTCCCCGGATCACTGGCCTGGATACTTGCAAGAAATGGCAAAGGTCCTTCTTCTACGTGAAGAGCGTTGAAGGCCATGATGCTCTCAACTTGCCCGAGTTCAGGATCGAGCCCCCCACAGCCGAACTGAACTTCAGATATGATCCGGCTGACACTCTTGCGGAGCTTCAAATCATACATCAAACTTTGGAGGATTTTCTGGAGAAAGGCCTGCTCGCGGACGATCTCCTCCGGACCTTCGTCTGTCGCCGGGTCAGTCCTCTTCAACAACGCAAGCACAAGATTTGCCACATGGGTGGTCTGCTAGATCCTACCCGGATCAGCAAACATGACCTCACCAGAGTTTCCGTCAAGAGACGGGTAAACGCCATTGCCTACACCGAGATGTTGGACAAGTGGCGGTGGGGCGTGGAGCCGTTCCACCGAGATGCACTTCCACCACAGGTTAGTTCACCATTCTCCGAATCAATCCATACTTCATCAAAATGACATCGGACTAATCCAGATTTGCCTTGACTCTACTGCAGCTGTTCGACCGCCAAATCACCGAAGATGGAGATCTCTCCACCAAAGTGTGGGGACCGGATCGCAGCCCGCTGCGCGAGGGCGAAGAGGATGCGGATACGGACGATTATTTGCCGATTCCGCGCGCCAAGCCCATTCGCAAGGGTAAGCAACCGACTATTCACAACCTTTCCGAGGATGAAGATGATGATTGCTGGATCCTAGATCCTATTGATGCCATTCCGATTTCATGGTCACAACCTTGTGTTCCAGCCAAACCGGATGCTCAAGGGACATCTCGGAAACGCCCTGATGCGTCCGGATCAGATGCCCCTCCAGCCAAGAGAATGAAGAAAACTGCCTCCAAACCGAATCGGCTCAAGGCCATGCCTACTACCAAGGGGTAATGCCAATTTCATTTGCTTTCTTCCTTTATTAACCGAGTCATCTTTATCCGGTTAACTGTTTACTTTGCTCTATGCAGTGACGTCCTCGTCACCGAGCAAACTCATTCATCCATTCTTTCTCCCATTCCTCCACTGGATACGGCCATGGAGCACCAGTCTCCTAAAAAGGCTGTCACCTCTCCCGCGCGTGCCACAACCGCCAAACTCCTCCGCCGACTCTCGTTCCAGAGTCGGTTATTGACTTGGAGAATGAGGAAATCTCGGGTCCTACCCGAGATTCAACTTGGCCACGTCCTCTGAAGGAGTTGGAGAAGGAAAAAGCTAAGACTTCGGCTAAGTCTTTGACTAAGCCGGATCCTCGCCCTACCGCCAAGGCTCTGAATCAAGAGCAGCAGAAGAAGAAGAGCAGCAGCAGCAGCAACCTCTCGAGAAGCAGCAGAAGCAGCAACAGGAAGTATCAAACCACCACAGCAAGCGTCCAGAACCAACCGAAACAGCCAGATCCAGCCAAGACCCCGGGCGCATCGCCTCTACCTAAGCCGACTCAGGTCTCCTTTGGCACAACTCCAACAACCTCGGATAAGCAGATGGTTGCTAGCAAGCCGGTTTCCGCCGCTCCATCAGCGACTCGGGTGCATGATCAACTCTCTGAGGCGATCACTCGCGCCCGCCTTAGTGGCCAGGTTCTGCCGAA
The DNA here is from genome assembly GCA_947311845.1 of Poa pratensis. Taxonomy (NCBI): domain Eukaryota; kingdom Viridiplantae; phylum Streptophyta; class Magnoliopsida; order Poales; family Poaceae; genus Poa; species Poa pratensis. The sequence goes on along the minus strand of CAMZMU010000066.1, from coordinate 29,484,147 downwards.
TCTCCGCACTCCGAGCGGCGACAACCTCGGCTCCGCAGAGCAATTTGTTAAAGCTTGGAATGCTGCGGACCTTGCCGAAGGCTCGACCACTTCAGCGTCGCCACATCCGGCTGGTCCTAGCCGGATGTTTCAATCTCTACATTCTGTGCAGGCCTCGGTCACTGAAGCTAACCGGGTCTTCGAGGTAACATTGCCGAATCCTGCTTTTATTTCATCATGATCAATCTACACTATCCCCAGTCCCCGAGATTCGGGTCGAACGACTGATACTCCTCCGAGTAAGAAAGTCATTCGGCTTGAATCTGTAAAACTTGATCATAAATTTTGTGGGACTCCCAGTCCCCGAGTCTCTCTTCCAATTCATTCGGTCAACTTTCTTTTTATTAATCTCGGGCCTCCAGTCCCCGAGATTCGTTTTACGCCATTAACCCTTTTTCTTTCAGGAAACCACGACTGCTCGCAGCCGGATCTTTAAGCAGCTAGTCCTGCAGCACCAGGCCCTCCAAGCTTCCTTCGATGCGCAAGGTGCGGAGATGAAAAAGAAAGATCAGGAGCACAAGCGCGCTTTATCGGAGGAAAAGTCAGAAGTGACCCGGCTCCTGCGGGAGCTTGACCGGGTTGAAAAAGTGAAGGAGAAGGTCAAGAAAGACCGGGACACGCTGCAGAGGGAGAAAGACTCGATCCAGAAGGAGCGAGACACTTTCAAAGCCGGGCTTGAGAAGCGGGCTGAATTGGACAAGAAAATCCAAACGCACGTTGCAGATGCTGAAGCCGAAGCTAAAGCGGCGAAAGATGATCTGGCTGCTCACAAGGCGATCAGCGCGAAATGGCTTGCTGATCTTGCTAGCCTCAATGAAGACATGGATCGTAAGTTTGCCGAATCTCCTCTTCCTCCTCTGCTCTTATCCGACACATCATTTCGTGTTTCCTCGTTTAACTCGGTGTTAGCTTATCTGAATGTAGGAGAGTTTACCAGCATCCGGCTTCAAGCCGCCAAAGCTGTGAGGGATGCCCGAGCTGAGAGAGCTAAGTTAACTGGAGCTCCCCTACCAGAGACGTGGGATATCGAAGATCACATTACTGCACTTAGAGCTCGGATTGCTCCTTTGAAGGATTCCCATATTGATCTGTTCAATGCAAGCCTCAAAGCTCACCGAGTCTTGTTTCCTGAAGCTCGGCAAGTCCGGTCTGCGGACGAGCTAATCAAAGACCTGGATCAGGCAGAGACCCGGTTAAAGCAGTGGAGATCTCGTCCGCCCGCGCTGGTGCTGACGCAGGTTTGCTATTTATTATGTCTTGGTATGAGCTGATTGATTTGCCAAAGTGCGCTCCCTTCGCGAGGGTTCTTCATGGGCTTCAGATCCGGACCGGATCAAGATCCGCGAGGAAGCTGCCAACTTTATGGCCGAATTTGCAAACACCAAGCATCTTGATCTGAAGCTCCGGTCTACTCGGATGGGGAAGAATCTGAAGAAGAGGAATCAGATGATGCCTCACTTGACGAATACGCCGAGTCTGAGGGCGATCTGGTGATTCGGCTAACTGCCGAACAACCTGCAGCTTGTGACTCGGCCAAGACCTCCAAGATGCCAGCCACTGACTCGGCTGAAACTGCCGAACAAGCTTAATCCGAACTTCCAAGACGCCAGCCACTGATTCGGCTAAGACCACAGAGCAAGCTTTAGTCAAGACCGCCACTTCTTCAGCTGACCCGGATGTTTCCGAATCTGCCCAGCCTTCAAGCTCTCCGTCCAAGGTTATTCCTGCAAGTGAGGGTCCTCTTTCAACCGAGGTTCCTCCATCATCCGAGTCCATCCTGCAACCGAGTCTCCTGCAACCTAGGCTCCTTCCTGAATATCTTAATGAAAAACATTAAATCCCCGGTATGCCGGGAGCAGATGTAATATACAATTTAAGTTCCTTCGAGACTACTTTTATTTTGCTTAATGTGATCCGGACTAAGTTTATGTTGGATCATCTTAAACCGAGTCCCCGAGTCTGTTTTCTTGTTTACTATTTTTGCCGAATCTCTGCTCTTGTCTACCTTTTAGGTGTTTGACAGTCGAGTCACAAGATAGGAATCATAGCATACAATACTTGAAACATGCGAGTTGTGGTTTAGAATCATCTAACATAAACAAAAAAGAAATAACAGGGTTAGTAAACGACATGTGCCGAATCGGTTTTGGACCGAGTCCCCGAGTCCATTTTCATGTTTCCCATATTCCCACCTCTGCTCTTGACTACCATTTTGGTGTTTGTCAGTCGAGTCACGAGATCAACAACACAGCATACATTACTTGAATTTTGGGACGAGGTTCAAAACAATCCGACACATGAACGGTATGGACAAAACAGTAATAAAAACACATGCATAAGGACGAGGCAGTCCCCGAGTCCAGACTCGGATTGCCGAAATTTCATTTATGATAAACTGAGATACATACATTGCGCCCTTAAGAGTAAAAGGGTCGAAGCAGAGCTACATTCCAGGGTCGCTTGGTTTCTTCTCCGGGTCTGTCCAGGCCATCCTTCCTTTGTTCCTGTGCGTCTACAAGGTAGTACGAGTCATTGTGCATAGCCTTGCTCACAATGAATGGTCCCTCCCATGGAGGTGATAACTTATGTCGGCCTTTGCTACGCTGCACCAGCCTTAGTACTAGATCTCCTTCATGAAACACTCGAGGGCTGATCTTCCGACTATGATAACGTCGGAGACCCTGCTGATATACTGCTGTCCGAGACAGGGCCAATTCCCTTGCTTCCTCTAGCAGATCCACTGCATCTTCCCGGGCCTCTTTTGCCTCGGTTTCCGTATACATTGTCACCCTTGGTGCATCATATTCTATGTCAGTGGGTAGCACTGCTTCTGCCCCATATACCAGAAAAAATGGCGTATAGCCAGTTGACCGATTCGGCGTGGTCCTTAGACCCCATAGTACTGACGGTATCTCATCTATCCAGCACCCCGGAGTCTTTACCAGGGTTCTATTAACCGGGCTTTTATCCCAGCTAATACCAAAGCATTTGATCTTTCCACCTGTCCATTGGACTCTGGGTGTGCCACTGAGGCTATGTCTAACCGGATCCCCTTATTCATGCAGAATCGGGCAAACTCTCCCACAGCAAAGTTCGTGCCATTATCCGAGATGATGCTATGGGGGTAACCGTATCTCAAAATGATTTCTTTCAGGAAAGTTACAGCCGAATGACCATCCACTTTCCGGATCGGTTTCACCTCTATCCACTTGGTGAACTTATCCACCATCACCAGCATATGTGTCATGTTACCCCTAGCCGGCTTGAATTCTCCCACCATATCCAAACACCACACAGCAAACGGCCAAGTGATAGGAATTGTTTTGAGCGCCGATGCGGGTAGGTGTGTTGCTTGGCATCCTTCACATTTTCGGACTATGTCCTCTGCATCTGCATGAGCAGTGGGCCAGTAAAACCCATGCCGGAATACTTTAGCCACCAGGGCTCTTGTACTGCAATGATGCCCACATTCTCCTTGATGTATCTCCAGGAGCATCTCCTTGCCCTCGGCTGGCTCCACGCAACGTTGTAGCACCTCGGTTGCACTCCTTTTGTATAACTCCTTGTTTATGATGGTGTAACCCTTGGACCTCCTCTGCACTCGCCTAGCTTCGGTTTCATCATTTGGCAAACTCCCTCCGACATGAACTTCATGATTTCTTCAGCCCATTCCTGCTCATCTATTTCCACTGGTTCGGCCGCCATTATCTCTTCTATCAGCTCTGTCCATTCCCTAAGATTCGGTTAGCACCATCTTCCTCTCTTCCCCTCTTCCCTAAGATTTGGGTAGCATTCCCCGAGTCTCGGTGCGCAGTCCCCGAGTCTCGCCATGCAGTCCCCGGGTCCTCCCAAATGTACCCGACATCAACATTCATAGGAACAGCTTCAGATTCTTGCTTTGGGATAAAAATCGACTCGGAATCAGGTGAAGGTTTGATTGAAGGGATCCTTAGGTGATTCAAGGATATCCCGGGTGGGATTGCATCCCTAGACGACCCGAGTTTTGACAAGATATCAGCAGCTTCGTTCTCCAGCCGAGGTATGTGCTTGTACTCGCAGCCTTCAAAAAATCCTGAAATTTTCTGGACATGAAATCGATATAGTGCCATATTGGCATCAAGGGCATCCCAATTTCCAGAAGACTGCTGCACCACTAAATCTGAATCACCAAAACATTCTATCCGGCGGATGCCGATGTCCTTAGCCACATTAAGCCCATGGATCAGTGCCTCATATTCGGCCACATTGTTTGATGCTGAGAAATGAATCTGCAACACATATCGCAACTGATCTTGCTTCGGTGATGTGAGTACTATCCCAGCACCCAGTCCGATTTTGGTTTTGGAGCCATCAAAGTGCAACTTCCAGTAATTGTAATCGGCTTGGTGGCTCATACTGCATCTCGGCCCAGTCACAAAGGAAATCCGGTAAAGCTGAGACTTGATAGCATCTCTTCTCTCATAATGCGGGGTGTAAGGAGACACTTCTATTGCCCATTTGGCAACTCGGCCAGTCGCATCTTTGCACCCAATGATCTCCGAGATTGGAGCTTCGCATACTACGGTGATCGGGTGCTCCTGGAAGTAATGTTTCAACTTCTTGGCCGCCAGGTATACACCATATGTCATCTTCTGGTAGTGAGGATAATTTTGCTTTGAGGTTGAGATCACCTCGCTTAAATAGTACACCGGTCCTGCACGGATTTACCCTCCTCTTCTCGCTCTACCACTATCACCACACTTACGACCCGGTTAGTGGCCGCAATGTAAAGTAGCATTGGCTCATTCGGCAAAGGTGATGCCAAATTGGTGCAGTGGACAACATCTTTTTTAATTCATTGAAAGCCGAATCTGCCTGCGGGGTCCATGTGAACCCGGTGCTCTTTTTCATCAATTGATACAAGGGCAAGGCTTTTTCTCCTAGCCGACTCACAAACCGACTCAACGAGGCTAGACACCCGGTGAACTTTTGTACATCTTTTAGACATTTAGGCAATTTCATGTTTTCTATGGCTCGGATCTTAGCCGGATTCACTTCAATACCTCGGCTCGATACAAGGAAACCGAGCAACTTTCCAGCCGGGACACCAAAGGTGCATTTATCCGGATTCAATTTTAACCGATACTTTCTCAAGTTCACAAATGTTTCCTCGAGATCCTCGAGGAGAGTGCGTTTTTCTTTAGTTTTGATGACGATATCATCGACATACACTTGCACATTTTTGCCCATTTGAGATGTAAGCATTTCTGCATACATCTCTGATAAGTTGCACCGGCATTTCTCAAACCGAAACACATGACACGATAGCAATACGCCCCATACGGGGTAATAAAAGCAGTCTTTATTTGATCTTTGGGGTTCAGTGGTATCTGGTGAAAACCAGAGTACGCATCAATAAAAGACAACAACTCACACCCAGCAGTAGAATCGATCACTTGATCAATCCGAGGTAAAGGAAAGGGATCCTTCGGGCACGCCTTGTTCAGGTTGGTGAAGTCGATGCACATACGCCACACCTTGACCACCGCTGGTTCGTCCTTCTTCTTCTCTACCAGAACCGGATTGGATATCCAGTCTGGATGCAACACCTCCATAATGAATCCGGCTGCAAGTAGCTTAGCCAGCTCATCAAGCACCACTTTCTTCGATCGTCTGAAAGACGCCGAGTCGGTTGCCTCACCGGCTTCACATCCGGCCTGACAAATAAAGAGTGCTCTGCCAACTCCCTCGGAACACCAGGCAGGTCCTTAGCCGACCATGCAAAGATATCCCGATTCTCACGGAGGAAGTGACAGAGCGCGCTTTCCTATTTCTCGCCCAACCCGGCACCAATGATGGCCATGCGCTCCGGATTCTCCGGGTCAATGGGGATCTTCTTTGTCTCCTTGGGCACCTCAAATGTTGCACCTGCATCCGGATTGGTCATGGCCAGCACGCCGAGCTGAGCTGACTTCGCCATCGCCACTACTTCATGCATCTTGCTCTTCTCAGCTTGGATCACCAACGACTCGGCTAAGGTGGAACCAACCGTGGCACACTGTATGGCCTTCTTGTAATCTCCCGCAACGGTGATGATACCATTCGGGCCAGGCATCTTCATCTTGAGGTAGGCAACATGAGTGGATATCATGAACTTGGCTAATGCCGGCCTGCCGAGCAGAGCATGGTATGGGCTCTCCAAGTCTACCACCTCGAATTCGAGACTCTCAAGTCTGTGATTGTCCTTGGTACCAAACAGCACATCTACCCAGATCTTACCCATTGGGGAACAAGACACCCCGGGTACTATACCATGGAAGGTGCAACTGCTCTGCTGCAACTGATTCGGCGAATAACCCAACTTGACCATTGTGTCCCGATACATGATGTTTATAGCACTGCCATTGTCAACCAAGACTCGAGTGAATTTCACATTAATCTTTGGTCCAACCAAAGTCGGATCCACCACCAGTGCGTAGTTTCCTGGGCTTGGCATAACCCTGGGATTATCAGCCCTGCTCCAAGTGATCTCCTGCTCGGACCAGTTCAGGTATTTTGGACTGCTGGTGTGACTGCATTCACCTCCTTCGCCCTTCGCAGCTGACTTTTCTTGTCAGTTGGCTCGGTCACAAAAACCACATAACTTTGATGAGCTTCCTTGTAATCATTTCCGGGGTATCCACCTTGCCGACTCGGACCAGCATTGTTGTTGTTGCCTCCCATATTTACCAGGTTAACCGGCTTTGTGGCTGCCGGCCTTGGAGCTCCTTCGTTCACCGGGGTTGCATTGGCTCCGGATAAAGGCGTATTTGGCCTGAAATTCGGTCTAGGAGCACCTCTCTGAGGTGGCCCTCTCTGACCTTCGCCTGGATGCGATGATGCCAGCTACAATTCCGAGTTGAATGATTGGCCGGCTTGCGTGGGTCTGTTGTGTGATAACGGCAAGGCCCATCTATCATTGCCTCAAAAGTTAGAGGTGGACTCGGTCCATCCCACACTTTCTTTGCCCAGGCACCTTGATTCGGCCTCCAAGCTGGACCCTCATTTTTTGGTCTCTGGCTATCAGGATGATCCATATTTACTGCAGCAACCTGGTCTGAGCCGTATCTGTAATCCGGATCTCTCCTTTTATAACCGAACTCATGTCGGTCACTGGGCCTCAATGGTCCAGTTCGGTTATTACCGGTTGCCTCCTGCTTGTTCCCACCGCATCCAACGCTGGCTGCGTCGGATCGCCAAGAGCATATGTATCTGCTATCCGGATCATTTCCGCCAGGGTCTTTGGCATATCCCTCTGGAGCTTCTGCCAAAGCGGGGTGCCGTGTCGGCAACCCTGCGCGAACCAAGAAATGGCCTGCTCCTCCACGACACCTTCACAAGAATTGCGAATGTTGCTCCACCGAGTCAAAAATTCTCGGTCTGTCTCCCGCTCTTCCTGCCTGCACGCAGACAAGAGCTGAGGTCGGTTTGGCCTCTTGTAGTGCTGGAGAAGTTGCTGTAAAATGCCTGTTCCAAATCCATCCAAGAGTTGATACTACCCTCTGGTAAGTTATTCAGCCAAATCCGGGCTGGCCCTTCCAACATATGCGGGAGATACCGGACCGCCCATCGGCGATTGCCCCCCGCAATGTGCACCGAGGATACATAGTCTATCAGCCAATCCTGCGGCTTAGTGCTGCCGTTATACGGCTTTGTGATTCGGCCAAGCTGAAACAACGGCACATTCGGCTCGTTCATGATCCTAGGCCCAAAGCATGGAGGACCTGGTGGGCCTTGCTCTTCCAGCCTCTCGGACTGGTAAATCCTATCCAACCTGAGACGCTGATCATCCGGAGCCAATGTCCGAGGTCCCAGCCTGGACGCAAGTGCATTATCATACGTTTGGTATCCGGCTCGCGCCATAGCCGAATTACCATCATCATAGCGGTAGCCCGCCTGGCCACCACCTTGCTGCTGCGCTTGCACCATTACTTGCTGCTCCTGCCGGGGTTGATTCTGCCCAGGAGGACGAGGTGGTTGACCTCGGCCAGCCGAATTACCCCTTCCGGCTCCCGGATTGCCTTGACCGCCATTGTTTCTGCTCTGGCCACCTCTTCCTTGAGCAGCTAGCTGCTTGCCGGCATACTCAGCATCATAGGCCTGCAGCTGTTTGCTCTTGCCCGAATTCACGCTTTGGGCCCGGTCAGCTCCGACATGCGGGATGACGCTTGCCCCTTGGATCTCTGGCTAACAGCCTTAGCCGACACTACCCGAGAACCACCAGCGTCCGGATTAGCTTCCGGTAAGCCTCATTCTGCCGGTTACACACATCAACCAGCTCATTGACTCTTTCTGCCTGCTTGCGCCAAGCATCCCCGGTTAATGTGGTCAACTCGGCTCGCGCTGCCGCTGCAGCCCTAAGATTTTTGGCCGGGGAGCTATACACCGGCTTGCCTGTACCCGATCTATGACTAGTAGCCTTACTCGAGCTTGACCTTGCGGCTCTAGCTAACTCTCATTGAGGTCCTTACCCCTGTTGCGCAAATCTGCTCTCTTGCGTGGGTGAGGCACTACCGGAGTGAAACCATCGGTGATACCATTGGCAGCATTATATTCTCTCATGTCTCTATCAAATGCTTGCCTAGACTCCACCACTAACCGGGCTTCTCTTTGCAACCTCAGGCGCTCTGCCTCTAACTGAGCTATAGTAAGCTCTACATTTGCCCCAGGTGCCACTGGCCGAGCTAACTTTTCCAGGACATCCTCTAAGGGAGCCTCCCTACTTGACATGCCAAGTGGACCAACCGGATCTGGTTTCTCCTTTGGGAACTTTGCCGTCCGAGTCGGCTTGTCAACCGGATCGGTTGGCGTGATCAGCTCCTCGGGTATGCTATTGCCGGCATCTCCTTTGCCAGCTCCAGCACTTGCTCCGGTCATCATCACTTCCACGCTACTCCCGGGGCGAGCGCTACGCCGTCCGAGAGCTGCGCGGAAAGAAGGAGGGTCCTGGCCACGAGCACCTGCGCCGGGTACTCGCGAACAGCCTCGACAGCAACGTAGGTGACGAAGCTACCAAGCATCATCAGGAAGCCATGCTCGGGGAAGGGCTTGCCGGCGAAACACCCTGCATTGTCGCTGACGAAGGTGAACTCGCCGATCTTGGCGACAAGCCCAGAAAGAACACGCTCGCCTGAGCCCGTCCGGATGTAAACTCCCTCCAACGCCTCAATCTGCCCCACGGTGGGCGCCAACTGTCGTGGTGGGATCACGGCAGATGCCATAGGTATGGCTAAGATGGGGCCGAAAGAGCGTTGGGGGAACCGGGGAGGGTTTATGCACTCAAGAAGTGCACAAGCAAGAACACGCAAGAAACCGCAAGAACATGAACAAGAAACCAAGAAACCAAAAACACAAAGCACACCACGATGTACCCTGCTTCGGGGCCCTCTTGTGGAGGTAACACCCCTACTGCAGCACTAGCCTAGTCTCTTTATATCTCAATGGTGACAAGTACAAAGTGCTCCTCGAGCTGTATGAAGCAACAATGGTGAGAGCTCACGATGAAGAAGAAGCTACCAAGGGGGGAAAATGAGCTCTAGGGTTCGTCTCCACACAGGAGGTGGTGGTGCTGTATATAAAGGCTTGCCGAGTTACTTCTTTGCCCCTGGCTCCATGAGATAATGGCACTTCCAGAGGAAGAGGACAAGCCTCTGCCCCCTGTCAGTCCAACGGCTGGACTGTCAGGCCCTAGCAGGCCTATCTTGCCACTTCGGGCAATGGCAGTGTAGCCCACGGGTCTAGGTCATAGCCCCTTTCCCGAATTGGCCGAGTCAGCTCCTAGGTTACTGCGCTCCCAGGAATCCCGTGTCTCGACCTGGCTGTCAGGCCCTAGCAGGCCTATCTTGCCACTTCGGGCAATGGCAGGTGTAGCCCACCGGGTCTAGGTCATAGCCCCTTTCCCGAATTGGCCGAGTCAGCTCCTAGGTTGCTGCGCTCCCAGGAATCCCGTGTCTTCTGAGCCTCGGGCAGGAGGCCTGCAGGACCCGTGAACTTACTGACATTACTCGGCCCTTGTGCATTATCCGACATTGCTGGTAAGCCGGATTCTTCCAGGCAACCCGGCTAGTTGAGCCGGATCTCTTCCAGGCAACCCGGCTAGTTGAGCCGGATCTCTTCTTCTGATCCGGCTAGATTTTGCCAGTTCCCCTTTGGCGTCTCTCTGTACTTAAACAAGATTAAGTACAAACCGAGTTTCTCCACCGATCCGATCCAAGTGATCCGGCTTGAGTGACCCGGATTGACTTTCCTTTCCCCCACCTATTTGCCCTACCAGGGGGCAGCCCCCCGACAATATATGATTAAGAATAGTGAATATTACCGACACGCTATAGGAAAGAAACGATGAAGTGACAAGTAGATGAGATCCAGAGGGCATACATGCGAAACATCTGGAACATATCTCAATTTTCACACGATGTGCATATATGAGCAACGACGACAACATCATAACCACATCTGTCCGAAGGAGGAACAACCATTGGGGGCAAAACAAACAAAACTTATCGGACAAATAGAGTGTACGAGTGAGCAAAGGAAAGGGGGAGTGTGGGAGGGGGACATACCTGTGAGCGGAAGCGTAGTCAATGCCGTCGATGAAAGGGCGAGGGTGGGCTCAACGGTGATCGTCCAATGGCGACCGAACATGGCGAGGTCATGCTCGACGATGATCTTCCAATGGCGACCAGACGTGTAATAGGCACCCACCGGGCTTACATGACGACATGATCATGGAGACTCGTGACTTATGTCGACGTGATCTGGACATGCGGCAAGAGATCTGAACTCGCGAAAGCACGAGAGGGGATGTGAGGTATATGAGGACCGGACAAGTCTTGAGACGAAGCACGCCCGATATGTGGGGTAGAGAAAGCAGAGTAACGATGATGCACGAGGAAGCCGGAGGCGAAAGAGGTGAGTGTTTTCCAATAGATTAGATCTACAAACGGCCACCTACTTATATAGGGGAAAAAATCTAAGGTTTAGGGTTTAGGGCGGCACATTGCTGTTCTTGTATAAGGTTCGCCTCCTTTTTTCTTTTCTTGCGTGTTATAAGGTTCGCCTCCGAAAAGTTCCTCTCTTTTTTTGAACAAGGAAAAGTTCCGCTTTGACACGGCGAATTCCGTGATCCCGTTGGGTATATACCGTGAGAGACACGAAGAGATACGGTTTTGCGCGATGGTAGGTGATCTTGTTGCGTTGATTCTTCTGTTTAGGGCATGTACAATGGTAGAGAAGGCGCGCCTTCTCTTAGCCATCCACGTCATTTAGAGAAGGCAAAATTATAAGTTGTACAATGCATTATCTCTTATTGCCATCCCTAACAATTAATGAGAATTAATTATATTTTAGTAGGAAATTGTATTTCTAAGAGAAGACAAATGGTACAATGGTGAAATTAGTCTTCCCTTATTTCGTAAGAGATCATCTCTTAGCTAAGGGAAGGCAACCTCCTCTTTCTTCATTCTCTCTCCGCCAACTAGACAAATATCCTACGTGTCAACGCTAAGAAAAGGCTGACGTCATCCCATTGTACATGCCCTTACGTACACCGAGCGGAAGATCCGAACTTTTGGGAATCCGAACTGATAAAGAGCGGGTCACGCGGATCTCGGGAAGAACACAAGTCACGCACACACACGACACGACACGACCCACCCATCTCGAAAGTCGAAACGGAAAAAAAGTGCGAGTCACACCGAGACTCTCCGGGTGCCGGGGACCCACCTGGAGGTGCTGGGCATGCCTCACACCGCGCTTTCCTGCAACCACACCTGGCCCCACCTAGTTAACGCAAAGCTGGCCCACGTGTGGTACCACGTCAGCATCGTCTGTTCATCCCTGCTGTCATCCCGTCCCCACCCTCCCCTCTCTCTCTCATTTCCGATCCGGGAAAAAACCAGTCCAGACCAGAGCCCGCAGCCGGCGCACGCCTCGCCGATGGCGACCGACGCCGACGACGACGCCCCGCTGCTCGCCGAGGAGCCCCTGCGCCCGGGATCCTGCAGCCGCGAGCTCGAGCTGCGGGAGTTCCGCGACCGCTACGTCTTCCGCTCGCTCGACGGCGGCGGCGCCTTCGCCGTCGCTCGCGCCGACGGCTCCCTCCGCCCTCTCTCCCCAGGTCACACCCCTGAACCGTCAGCGTGTCCGGGCGCAACCACCGGAGAGGCGGTTCGCGTCTGGATTTGATCGGCGTCGCGTGTTCGTCTCGTGAAGACGTGAATCGGTGCTACTAGCTTATCTGTTCCTCTGTTCGCCTGTAGAGGAAGCCGCGTCCGGGAGCGATTGCAAGGTCTCCAGGATATACGGAGTGGCCGGAATGATAAGGATGCTCGCCGGTGAGTGGAACCGCCTACTTCCTCCGTCTAAAAATAAGTGTCTCAAGTTTGACTAAAAGTGGATGTATCTATAAGTGTCTTAAGTTTGCCTAAAAGTGGATGTATCTATATATAAAACATGTCTAGATACATCCATTTTTTGGCAAAGTTGAGACACTTATTTTAGGACGGAGCGAGTACATTTTTTGCGCGCGCTGGCGGTTTTGATCAAACCATTGCAGAAGAACCGTACTACACTTTTATGAAAAGCAGATTCCACAAAGCCACTTATTCTTTTCGATATAGTATCTGCTACGAATTTTCGTGTGCCTGACTTTAAGCAAACCTGCCCACCTGCCTCTGCCCGTTGCCTACGAATGAGGTGACTAACATCAGGGCTTCCACTCGGTCCATGTAATAATCTCTTGGAGTTCAGAATCTATGGATTAGCACCGAGGGGAACTAATAGCCTTCACTACTCATTTGAGCCATGTCGACCAGCGGTTTTACTTCGGGCCATGTTGCCTAGAACAGTAGTAAACAGGACACTGTCGCACTTACGTGCTGCCCTGGACCGCAGCCCTGCCTGCCTGCCTGGGGCGTGCCTCTGCCCCGGGTGGTTGTGTCCCACTGATTTATGTTTCTGCATTTATCTGGCATATTGCTATCGTCTGATAAAAGGCTTTGTTGTTGTTGATTGTTATCGTCTGATACCCACGTTCGTGTTCTGTTTCTTTTTGTTTTCTTCTGAAGTTGTAAACTCCTTTAGTTGATGGGTTATATTAATGGAAACCGGGGGATTTTCCACCTAATAGCTCAATTATGATCAAAGTACATGTGGCTTTATGATGCTCTCGTCTTTTTATCTTTGTAGTGTGCTTCTTAAGACATGACTTTGATCTAAATTTGCTCGTGAAGCTGGTGTTCTCCCTGTAACTTGAAATACTGCATCTGGTTTGTTTATATCCAGAAGAGGCAACATCAGACAAATTTTGTGGTTGACTAATGTCTATTTATCGCATGCATTTTGTTATTCCCCATCTAGCTTTCTACTGCTACTGATGAACAGAAGAATGTCCAGCCAGTTTACAAATGCTAAACTTGTTGCAACATTCAAGTTACAATTGTGACATGAATGAAAACTGCATGAAGATCTTCAGAGTTTTGGTACATAAACTTCCATTGTGGCAACATATCTTTATCAAAAAAAGGCAACATATATATGACTGGATACCGTGTTCAAAACTAGAAATTAGTCATCCAGTCATTATGTTCTGTGCTTTGGAAGCTGCATTTGCAACTAGATTTTTTCTATAATTTATTGACTGAGTTGGGTTTGTGATCTCCCCAAACGGTGCATAGTCTGAGTGCCATATTGCCAGAAAGTGTAATACTCCATAGCCAGGTCGAACAAAAAAAACACAAAATATACGTCTTTACCATGCAAGCTCTCCACTTTGTGGTGTAAAATTAATCAGATCTGTGCATGAATCTTAGGTGAACCAGTGCATTGTAAATGGTGCTGCTTTGGTTTGCTGAACGTTTTTCACTGCTAGGTAAATTTTGGAAATATTTTCTGACTTGGCAGTCATCAGTTTAACGCAATGGTTTTATTATTTCTTACCATGTGTTTCTAGATTTTCCTGTGTCTTTTCTGTATGCTTTCGACTATAACACTGCTAGTTTGTTTGCCAAGAACATTTTTGGAAATCAGTTTTTTTTTGCCAGAGCGGGTGTTCCACATCAATTTTGTTTTTATCAGGATGCTACGTACTTGTCATCACTTCTCGCAAGGATGCTGGCTCTTATCAAGCTTCCACAGTTTACCATGTGAACTCGATGAAATTCTTATGCTGCAACGAGGCTATGAAGCATTTAACTTCAGAGGAAGTATGGCAAAGATGAATATTCAATGCAGTTTGAATTAAATTGTTCGGTCATAACCGGAATATGATTATCTGTACATGGTATGTTTGCTTTGTGGGAGTGCGTTTTAACCTGTTTATACATCTGCCTGCAGAAACGGGACGAGGCATACTTCATGTCTCTTCTGAGAATTGCAGAAACTACTTGTGGACTGTATTACTCGTACGACAGGGATTTGACATTGAAGTAAGTATTTTCTCATGCATATCTCTAGAAAAAGGCAACTGAAAAAATTGTTTAGTATGCAGTTTGCACAGTGCACGATTATCATAATATTTGTTATGTGCAATATTCTCTATCATATGAGCTGTTATCTGTAGCTTGCAGAGGGCATCAAAGCTGCCTGCGGGAGGGTACATAAACCATTATGGAAGCAGGTTAATGATTATTTATTATTTACATTTTAATATTTGACTAGCTGAATTAATTGCTAGTCATAAAAGCAACAGATTTGCGATTCAGCGGCCAAATGAAAAATCGTTTTTCTACCAAGTTGCACATAATGAAGCCTAAAGTTTTTTTTTCTTGCTTATTCAATGATTTTGGGTTTGCTAAGTGCACGTACCGAAGATGAAGCCTAAAGTTGCACACAAATCTGTCTGTAACTAGGCATAGAAATGTGCAACTGTCAGCGAAAATGAAACAAACATGCTTAGGTGAAGAATTTTTCCCAAAATATACCTAGGCTTAGAAAAAAGGAAAATTACAAATAAAAAACCGTAAAGATAGCCATATATCATATTTTATAACCCAAATGAACGTGGTGTGCTTGCATGGCCCCATTAATCAACATATTGCCTTTGGTGGACCTGAGGTCTCAGGTTGGATGGCAGGTGAGCCATCACACCAAAGTAAAGATACACTACACACTGTAGTATTTGAGCATAGGAGTATGTTGCGCACCTTTCAGAGTCTTAGGCTTTTTTTGCATGGCCCATTTATGAACATGTTGCCTTTGGTGGACACGAGGTGCCAGGTTAGATGGCAGATGAGCCATCACCACAACTCCATTGTTCATTGGAGTAAAGATACACACCGTAGTATTCGAACGTTGGAGTATGTTGCGCACCGTATTACTCAATAATATGCATGCCATTCTGAAGTGATCAACAAGAGAATTTGACACTCGCTATAAAACTACAAAACTGTACAAGCCTTTCTGATTGTATTACAGCCATGGACAATTTTGTCTTTCCTTATAAAGACTCTGGCAACTCACCAAAAGGGTTTTTTCATGTTCACTGCTCTTCAAGTAGTTTATTTTTTTTTTCAGGCTGATCCACGATTTGTTTGGAACAGGAATTTGCTAGAGGAGCTTATTGAAACTAAGGTAATCCTGTTTGAAGGGAATACATGTTTTTCTGATTCTTCCCTTTCAGATTTACTTACCTCTTTTATATGTTATATACATTGCAGCTTGACGAGTTCATCACCCCACTGATCCAAGGAAATATCCTAAAATTTCAAGAAATTCGATGAAAATATAATACAGTATTAGTTATATTGGCACTTGTTGTGTATATGCGCAAGTGCAAAATGCTGTCCCCACAATTTGTGTTTCAGCACTGGAGGAGAATATGCTTCAGGAATTGGCCCATCCTTGACTATTTTACGTTTTCAGACAGAGCAATTTACCTTGAAGGATGGACCAGTCAGAATAACTTTGTTCTCTCGGAGATGCAACAGGCGTTTAGGTTGTACATTTTTCCTCACATTTCGATCAGAATGTATCAATTGGGAAGTCACGTTTCATTGCCATCCATCCATTCATTCATTGTAGGGACAAGAATGTGGAGAAGGGGTGCAAATCTCGAAGGTGCCACCGCTAATTTTGTTGAGACAGAACAGCTGGTCGAGTATGAAGGTTTAACGTCCTCATTTATACAGGTGAGTTCATGATCTAATAGGATAAGCTTCTTTGCTGGATGATCATGACATATTCAAAAGAGAAGTTAATATTAGTCCTATTAATGGTATGTTATGGGATGGCATTCAGATCTAGTACAGTACTTAACACCTCTCTTGCTAGGTTCGTGGCTCTATTCCACTTCTCTGGGAGCAAATAGTGGATTTGAGCTACAAACCACGGCTGAGCATTATTGAACATGAAGAAATGGTAGGAACGTGTTGACATTAATTTGCGTATCTAATGACCACTCATTGAATATAGCCTGTTGACCTTTCTCAAACGACTATTGCTCACAGACGAAGGTTGTTCAACGCCACTTTCACGATCTTTCACAAAGATATGGAGATACAATGGTTATTGATCTTACTGATAAAGTAAGTTTTTGTATTCTTATTGATGTCGTGAACTATTTTTTGATCAAACCAGTTCAGGATATGTTGATTTATAACACGATCTTTACATTTTGGGCTACAATATTGAAGAAGTTCTGTAGAATCAAGCAGATTGTCCATGTGCAAAAAACATGATTGCTCTTGCATTATTACATTCAGTTCTTTGTTTGCTCCAGTCCTAACCTGGATTTAGTGAATTGAAAATTAAACAGAAAGTATAATGGCCTGTGGCAGTTTTTTGATCTCTTGAAAACACCAAAGTGATATATTACCTCTTGAAAAGATGGAAATGTCATATTACCCTTGAAAAAGACGCAACGGTTCCTAGTTTAACGCTATATAATACCATTTGGAAGTTCATTTTTCTGATATACTGCACACTGAGCTCATGTTTTCCTGATTGTTAATTGGTACAGTAAATTAGGTCCCATAAGCAGTTATTCCTTCAGGCCATACAATAGAGACATATGATAGTTCATCTGACCTTTTTTTATTGCAGCAAGGTGATGAAGGAAATTTGAGCAATGCATTTGCTGCTGAAATGGAGAAATTTCCTGATATCAGGTGCTTTAGAAGTTTATGTTTCCTGAAAATGCTTAGCTATTCCTTCTGTTTATTTTTACTTAAAAAGCTGCAAGCAATGAAATCTGACCATCTCCCAGGGATTATGTGTTTCATAATATTTATTTATTCTCTGCTAATAATGTTGTCCTGTTCTGACAGGTATGTGCATTTTGATTTCCATCATATTTGTGGTGGAGGTAACTTTGATAACTTGCAAGCTCTCTATGATGAAGTTGAGGAAGCTATTGAGAAACAAGGGTAACTTCTTAATACCAAATGTGCCACTCTTCATTTCTCCTGATAATACCTTCAGGTACTCAAGGTTTAACTGTGGCAAGTAATTTTCTCTTATTCATTTCTGGGCCAGCGGAGTAGATATTTTCTTATGAACTCTAAAGAGGATATACTATTGGACCAAATTGGTGTCGTTAGGTCCAACTGCATAGATTGCCTGGACCGGACAAATGTGACACAGGTCTGTTCCGCCTTTATTCTCAGATTCAGTTTGATAAACATTATTTCTGTTCCAAAATCAGTAACTTGTTTGTTTTAGATTTTCATTGAAATACAAAAGATAACAACTTGCGATTCCATGACTTCACGTACACGCACCTGTGTTGACTACCTGAGTAGGTGTGTTCATATCCTTGTGCTCCTACCACTGCACCCTACAAGACTTCTCACTCTTAGTTAAGTTGAGTTTCTGACATTAAAGCACCACCAGTGTGAAGTCTTTGCTGTTGCCGCCTGGAAGTCCTACAGGTCTTTGTGCCACCTAGAACATCTGGAAGCAAAGAAATGCCAAGATATTTGATAATGTTAGTTTTAGCCTAACACTTGGTCTCTCCTCTTCAAGAAGGATCTCCTTCTCCTAGCTTTCAGAATGAATGAAGAGCTTGCAGGGCCTCCCCGACAGTTTTCCATTGAAAAAAAACCATAACATAGTTATTTACTTGGTTCTGCCTTAGTGCCTTATGGGTTCACATCTCTCTGCATTACTATACCAGGGCAATATTTGCTATAAGAATGATCCCTTGAAGCAAATACACTTGTGCAATTGTGCAACTAAACCAAGGATCCAGTTGAATAAACACTAATGTTGACTAAAATAAAATATGAAGACTGACGTCGTACGATTTTAATGGCCAAACTAAATGTCCGTGTGATTCACATAATGCTACTTTTAATGGTCCGATGATCACGGTGCCGAATCATTTCATATTATTGTGGTGAATTCCATTTGAGTGCCCTTTCTTCTGCTTTCCAGAGTTTCCTTGCAAGAAAATCTTTGGATTCGCAGCTGCAGCGAATGGGGGCATTGCCATCAGCTGAAAGTATTTCTCAATCCGATGGTGTTAATGATAAATTTAAAAAATGTAAGGTACATTGCTGTTTAGTCTGGTGCATTACATGGTTTTACATGCATCACATTCATGCTTCATACATGCTTGGCAGTGTGGGTTGAGCACGGGGATGAGCTAAGCCTTGAATATGCTGGTTCTTATGCTTTAAAAGGAGACCTTGTGAGGTAATTTCTAGCATTGCTATGAATCAGCTTTATTTTGTGCATACTGTCAATTTTCATGACAACTCAAGTAACACAGATATGGAAGGCAGACATTGCCTGGATTAATTAAAGATGGTATGAGCGCTCTTTCGCGGTATTATTTGAACAATTTTCATGATGGAGTGCGACAAGTAAGTTCCACACATATGATCTTTTCTGATAATTCTTAGGAATTATCGTGTGCCTAATATTTGCATCATGAATAGCCGTCCTACTTTTATCAGCGAACAACCCTTTTTAGGTGTGTTTTCTTCACTGAGATTTTGATGCAGAGTTGATTCATTTGAAGCAAAGCTTCACATGCCAAGGCCTAGAAACAA
Source organism: Poa pratensis (assembly GCA_947311845.1). NCBI lineage: Eukaryota > Viridiplantae > Streptophyta > Magnoliopsida > Poales > Poaceae > Poa > Poa pratensis. The sequence goes on along the minus strand of CAMZMU010000066.1, from coordinate 29,465,098 downwards.
TTCCTTGTGATAGTGCCTCTTTTATGTTTTTATAAGGATGTTGCTCATGAAATACTGCTTCAAAGTCTTTTGTACAATTATAGTGCACTTAATGTGCAAAATCAAGCCATTTCTAGTAGGCCTGAGTAGCGCTTCATGCTAAATTATCCCACCTGTTCTTAGTAGTACAGTTTCTGTTTCACAAAGTTCTGCTGATTGTATGGTTCTTTTAAAACTTCATTCTTCAACTCTAGGACGCTCTAGATCTTATCAGCGGTTACTACACGGTCAGCAAAAGCAGCTCTTCTCCTTTTCAAATCATCGGATTTGAACCGGTAAGTAGAGTTGGTCATTTTCTCCACCTTAGTGTTCGTCCACTCATTTCTGTGTTGGATTTCGCAACTCTTTCTATTCTTCAACCCCTAAAGTCAGCATGTAACTATGCAAGCGGTCCTGACGTCCAATTTTGCATTTGGTGAAAAAACAAACTCAGTATCTTCCTGTGGCATCAGCAATCATAGTTGGTGGTATTACTGTCACAACTTTCACTCTTAGTCAAGGTCTGCCTTCATTTGCTCGCTTTCAGTCCAATGGTTCCCATTTAGCACCATGTGTAAGTGATCTCTTCTCATTTGCAGTTGGGCGGAGCGCACAACACCTCATCTCCTCCATTATCTTCGCCGGCTTGACAGCCGGAATGGTAGCCTTGGTGAAAGCAAATGGAAAGCAGCTTTGTTCTAGGCCCCGGTTGTGCGGTCTGATCTAACTCGGGACCTTTGTTTCTTCTCCAATTCTCATAGCTTTGTTGGTTGTCCAGTATCTATCAGTGTAGATTAAATAAACAGGTCGGTAAACTGGTTAGATTTGCCAGTTTCGTAGTACATAGTTTTTTTTTGCGAGGTGTAGTACATAGTTGTATTGTGCAATCAGAGACACACCTGCCTTCTACGTAGTACTGTAAAGTGTAAACTGAAGTTAATATGTAACACCAAATTCTACTGCACAGTTTGTATATCTTAAACTTGTGAATACAGAACAGCCCCGCATTAGACCAATAAATTTCACATTTGGCTTTCTATCGGCAGTCAAGTTATTAGTTGCAGCTCCTTACCCTAGCTTACATCAAGATGTGCCTAGGTTTGATTGATTTTCTTGATGCCATTTGGCTGTCAAAGCTTCGTGTGTCCTATTCTATGTTAAGGCTGTTGCTCTTTGCCAATATTGGGCGGTTCCTTTGTGGCTTTCTGGACAAACAAATGGGCTGTGGTTTCGGTGCCCAGATTGTACAGAATTCACAATGCTCTTAGCCAGCATGCAATTCAGAGTATGCTAAAAAAAGCATGTCGACCAATAAAAGAAAAATAACAGACACGTGCTACCCTAAAACAAGCCCACCGAGCTTTTCGTGGCAGGCCGCACTTCAAGTTGGCCAAACGTGTTAGCCAGCAAAAAAAATTGTACAGTTTTCTTTCATCTCTTTGCTTGGATGTCGTAGGCTTGTAGCTTAGAACAAGGCCGTCTTTCTCACGTTGCAAGGCGTCAATCATCGATCCTTCGTCGCAGGTAAATGCCTCTGTTTATTACGTGGATTTTGGCAACCACATAGGTTGTTGGATAGTTATTTGACATCTTCTATCTGTTCGGTTTTCTACCCAGAAAAAACTCGGTCTACTGTGCTGGCTTGACATGAAATTTCTGGATGCAGGATCTTGTAGCTGGGGATTCTTGCCTGGCATCGATCACCAAAAAGATTCAAAGGAAACATAAAATTGAAACAAAATTTCACCAAAAGAAACCTACGTGACCCTGTCGATGTCAAACACTGAAGACCCGAAGAAAGAAGCATCCTTTTGGTCCATTTTTAATAGGAACAACAAAGCAGGTAGGGGAACAATGATTTCCTGCTTGCAGTTCGAAGCATACAAATTACTGATCCTTTCTTGACCTCAATGTGAATCAAATTTACTATCAGAGGTGGAGGGGACAAATGATGTTCAGAAGCCAAGAATGAAAAACACGCAAGAGATCCTCACCAAATATAAATTCGACGGGGTATTCTCCATTGTTTTATTAGCTGCTTGTATTTTGGTGATTTAGCTCTCAGCTCCAAAGCACATTGCAGGATGCTGCCGCGGCAGCGGCTCATGCGAAAGATAAGCTTATGGAGCGGCAGGAAAAACTTGCGGTACTACTATAATAAATTCTGACTATTATTATGTTTTAATGAGAGTACGTAGGTCATGGCGTTGATCATCTATCTTGACCAGAGAATAAGCCAAGAGTCTGCAGAGCTTGAGAGCGAGTCGGAGAATTTTGCTTCCCTCGCTCAGCAGATTACAAAATCCATGGAGAACAAGAGATGGTGGAGACCATGAGATACATATGAGGTCTTGCATATGTCTGCACTGCCTCAGTCGACTGTTAATCAAGTGATTATCATAGGAAATGCGTGTAAGTTGTGGCGTGTCTCGCCAAAGCTAAAACGAGGCCGAGACATTGCCTTTAACATGTTGTCTGCTGTCAGCGTCTATGGTTCAGTTAGCCCTGTGACTGATGGGTGATGACGATCCAACTAACTTCTCACCTGCCCAAGCTAAGTCCTCCGGACACTCACATAAGTGGCGCGATGAGGCATTACGTGGAGCTGCACGCTCGCGGGCACGTTTAGCACTTAGCAGCCATCAGTTAGAGGCTTCTCTGATTGAATGCCCGTTTTTTTTTCTTTGGAAGAAGATTCCCATTGATGAGGCCATGCGGGCACGGCTGCAGCTATAGCTACACAAGCTGAGAGTACAGCCAGGCACGGCTGCAAACTCAGTTTAAACTATGACGCCGTGATGTATGTGATATTAAGAACGGCTTGACCTCTGTATTCTACTCGCTCCTTTTTTAATATAAGATGTTTTAGCTGTTATCCAGGGACGGAGCTAGCAGGGGGCGAGCTGGGCCATGGCTCCCCCCATGCTGAATTTTTTTGTGAGATCGCCCCCAAATTAGGCGGAGTTAATCTAAAAATTAACCATGGCCCCCTCTAAGCTTAATCGTGTGCAATTGGCCCCCTCTATATAACATTCCTGGCTCCGTCCCTGCTGTTATCCACATGCACATGCACACAGATGTATGTAGACATATTTTTGTGTGCATGTTCACTCATTTTAATGTGCATATAGACAACATGTGTGCCATCTAAAACATCTTATATTAAAAAACGGAGAAAGTAGTAGATTATGAAGGAGACCAAGGCAAAAGAATTGGGGTTTGGGATGCATGGTACGGGTGGGTGCTGGCATGAGGACCTCGTGTCCTGCTGCCGACCACGGCCGCTGGTTCCAAGCAATTCCTTATTAGCATGTGTAATTAGTCGATCCAATTAAAGAAGCCTCGCTGTCCGAGCGGCAGAACAATAGCGTGGTTAAGTGGTTAACTAACGCAAACGCAAAGCAGCCCGCGCGGCGGTCATGGACCAACACAGTGCGTGCCGACGCTGCGTCTCCGTCCATGGAAAAAGGAGAGAGAATATCAGCACAACTGCTCTGGGAGAGACAGTAGCACCCGTCATCAGTTGGCTAGCTGACTAGCTACTCATCTGCTAGTGTAGTCCGTAGATGCTAGCTGCACTTGCACCACCGATCAATCGCCCATAAGCCGTCCCACGCTCGGACGAGATTACGAGAACGCGCTATCTGATAGCCGTCGTCGTCGCTCCTGCCTCCAACAAATCAAATCTCCACTCCGTCGCATTTTTAGAGCAACAGTGACCTCGCATTCCGAGGTCGGTCACATGCATATGGGCCTTGTTTGGCCGGCCGGCATGCCCGATTGTACGGAGCAGGGGATGCCGACGTGCCGCGCTCCGTCGCCGACCATACGAAGCTGCCACCACCGTCCCCGTGTGCGTCTCCAGTGTCCGCAATAACGAACGCACACTTCATGATGCTGCCGGTTGCCCCTGAGAGCGAGGACATAGGTGGGATCTTGGCTCCAGAGTTTCAGGAGTCATGTGGGGACTCATTTGTGGTGCTTCCGATGGAGTTGGGCTCGTTGGAGACTTTGGCGGTGGCCTCGACGCCCTCTGTGGGCAGTGGAGGAGTGTTGGCTTCTATCTCTGAGGCCCTTTTTGGTAAAGAGTTTTGCGGTCTACTCGCCTGTTTAGAGGCGACTAGTCCTGAATATGGTAAAGACATTGCTTGCGTCTTGGCGGGGAAGGCTTCAGAGGACTTAATCAGGAAGGTGAAGAAATCTCTCAAGACGGTTTCTATCAGGGGCAAAAGAAGAAAGAAGGGAGTAGTAAGGAAAGCTTCGGCAGATGCGTGGTCTTAAAGTTGCCGTCAGTTCGCGGTTGTTATGGGTAGGGGAGGTTGTTGCTTTGGGTGTTGCTTGTTTTAGGTGTTGCTCTCTGTAGGGCTCCTCCCTGTGGTGTTAGTATTTGTTGTATGGTTTTCGTCCGGTTTCTTCCACTAGTAAACCGGGCACCTTCTTCTTAATTAATTATAAGGCAAAGCTTTTGCCTTTGTTTCATTATGATGCTGGACGGCGGTTCCTTTGTGGCTTTCTGAACAAACAAATGGGCTGTGGTTTCGGTTCCTTTGTTAGCCAGCATTGCAATTCAGATTATGCTAAAAAAAGCATGTCGACCAATAAAAGAAAAATAACAGACACGTGCTACCCTAAAACAAGCCCACCGAGCTTTTCGCGGCAGGCCGCACTTCAAGTTGGCCAAACGTGTTAGCAAAGCAAAAAAATTGTACAGTTTTCTTTCATCTCTTTGCTTGGATGTCGTAGGCTTGTACTAGCTTAGAACAAGGCCGTCTTTCTCACGTTGCACGGCGTCAATCATCGATCCTTGGTCGCAGGTAAATGCCTCTGTTTATTATGTGGATTTTGGCAACCACATTGATTGTTGGACATTTATTTGACATCTTCTATCCGTTCGGTTTTCTACATTAAAAAAAACTCGGTCTACTCTGCTGGCTTGACATGAAATTTCTGGATGTGGATCTTGTAGCTGGGGATTCTTGCCTGGCATCGATCACCAAACAGATTCAAAGGAAACGTAAAATTGAAAGTTTCACCAAACGAAACCTACGGGACCCTGTCGATGTCAAACACTGAAGACCCGAAGAAAGAAGCATCCTTTTGGTCCATTTTTAATAGGAACAACAAAGCAGGTAGGGGAACAATGATTTCCTGCTTGTAGTTCGAAGCATACAAATTACTGATCCTTTCTTGACCTCAATGTGAATCAAATTTACTATCAGAGGTGGAGGGGACAAATGATGTTCAGAAGCCAAGAATGAAAAGCACGCAAGAGATCCTCACCAAATATAAATTCGACGGGGTATTCTCCATTGTTTTATTAGTGTTAGAGATGTTAGTTAGATCATGTAATCTTATCTCTACCTCTCTGTATTTCTTTTCTTGTACGTCAAGTACACAACCGAATCCGTATTATAAGGATCGGATCATATTGTAACCGCATCTGTAATCTCCTCCCGATGGTTTGGTAATCGGCTATATAACACGGAACGGCGGCCCTCAACAGGGTACCACGCCTTACACCCAAAACCTAAGGTAGCTTACATGGTATCAGAGCTTACCTCCATAGATCGCATCTAGCAAAACTCTGCTTCAATGGCCTCCAGCTCCACCGGTCCCATGACCTCGCCGTTCAACCAGAACGGCGTCCCTGAGAAGCTAGGGAAAGGCAACCTTCTCATGTGGAAGGCTCAAGTGCTGCCAGCCATCCGTGGCACACTGATGGAGGGCTTCATCAATGGCACCTCCAAGGCTCCCAACGTGGAGATCATCGTCGGCACCGGGGACTCAGCAAAGAAGATCCTAAACCCCGAGTACCCCATCTGGGTTGCCCAGGACCAGCAGGTCTATGGGTTCATCTTCAACTCGCTGTCAAGGGAGGTGATGGCACACGTCCACACCACCAGCACGGCGAAGGAGCTCTGGGACGCCATCGCCGTCATGTACGGCTCCCGCACAAGGGCGCGCACGGTCAACATCTGCATCGCCACCACCAAAAAACTCCCAGGTATGAGTATGGCTGAGTACGTGGCCAAGATGAAGGGCTACGCCGATGAGATGGCCACTGCTGGCAAGGTGCTCGATGACGAGGACATGGTGTCCTACCTCATCGCCGGCCTCGACGACAACTACAACTCGGTGGTCGCCGCCGTCCTCGCCCGGGAGACTCCCATTACCGTGAGTGATTTCTATGCCCAGCTCCTCACCTTTGAAAATCGTCAGCATCTTCTTGGCGGAGGTGGATCCTCGCACTCTTCGGCGAACGCCGCAACTCGCGGCGGCCGTGGAGGCTTCGGCCGCGGCGGAGGCCGTGGCAACTACAACTACAACGGCAATGCCGGCCGAGGGCGCGGCAACCCCAACTACAACAACAACCAGGGGCAAGGCGGTCGCGGCAACTACAACAACAATGGCCGTGGCCGCGGGAACGCCTACGCCGGTGGTCGCGGCGAGGATCGCCCTCGCTGCCAGCTCTGCAATGTCGCTGGCCACACCGTCAAGGACTGCTGGTACCGCTACGACGCCGACTTCGTTCCAAGAGAATGATCTGCTTATGTTGCCTACAACAACACCAACAACAATGGCGAGTGGATCGCCGATACTGGCGCCACCGACCACATCACGGGCGAGCTGGAGCGCCTGACCACCCGTGAGAAGTATCACGGACATGAGCAAGTCCACACCGCCAACGGTGCAGGTATGGACATTAGTCATATTGGTAATTCTATTGTTCACACTCCTTCCAAAAATCTCCATCTAAACAAAGTTCTGTTTATCCCTCAAGCTACAAAGAATCTTGCATCCATCCACAAACTCACACATGACAATGATGTTTTTCTCGAATTTCATCCATCTTTTTTTTGTATCAAGGATCGGGACACGAAGAGGGTTCTGCTTAGAGGACCATGTAGAGAGGGCCTCTACCCATTGCCTAGCTCCATCATGCAAGCTCAAGTTGCAGTCAAGCCCTCGTCTACAAGGTGGCACAATCGCCTAGGCCACCCGGCGTCCTCCATAGTTCAAAGAGTTGTTAGCCAAAATAAATTACCTTGTTTGAGTGATTCAAATAAAGAGTTCGTGTGTGATGCATGTCAAAAAGGCAAACATCACCAACTCCCCTATCCAAAGTATGTTAGCAAATCTCATGTTCCTTTAGAACTTGTTTTCTCCGATGTATGGGGTCCTGCTCCTGATTCCGTTGGAAGAAAGAATTATTATGTTAGTTTCATCGATGATTATAGCAAATTTACATGGATCTATTTGTTGAAAAACGATTTGAAGTGTTTGATATTTTCCATGAATTCCAAGCCTTAGTTGAGAGACGTCTTGGACATAAAATCATCACAATGCAAACAGACTGGGGAGGTGAATATGAGAAACTCAACTCCTTTTTTAAACAAATTGGTATCACTCATCATGTTTCATGCCCTCATGCTCATCAACAAAATGTCTCGGCCGAAAGAAAACACCGACACATTGTCGAAGTAGGACTATCACTTCTTGCACAAGCATCTATGCCACTCAAGTATTGGGACGAAGCCTTCATTACGGCCACATATCTTATCAATCGTCTACCCACCAAAGTTCTTGATTTTTCCACTCCATTAGAAACTCTTTTTCAAGAGAAACCTGATTATTCAGCTTTTCGTATCTTTGGATGTGCATGTTGGCCAAATCTTCGTCCATACAATACTAGAAAACTAGAGTTCCACTCAAAACAATGTGTGTTTCTTGGGTATAGTATCATGCATAAAGGCTTTAGGTGCTTGGATATAGCCACGGGGAGAATCTATATCCTCGAGATGTTATCTTTGATGAAACATCTTTTCCGTTTTCTAAACTAAATCCCAATGCCGGTGCACTTCTTCGGTCCCAAATCCTCCTTCTTCCGGATTCGCCTCATTTGGAGCAAGGGGAGGAACAAATAGTTGCACCAAATATGTCTAATGCTCCTGTTATTCCTGCTAATACTACTAATCTAGTTGATGAAGAACATTACAGCTCGGATGAAAATTCAGAAGGAGGTGAAGAAAATTCTGAAGAAAATGATCAAATTGATCATCTGGTACTACCAGACACGAGCACGGAGACAAATGGTCATCCGACAGGCGAATCAGCATCGGGATCAGCGTCGTCTGACGCTGACAACGCGTCTTCCAGCGCAGCCAAATCGCGTGGCGACACGTCGTCACCGACGCCAGCATCTGCCCAGCGGAGGCAATCAGAGGGCGCCACGTCGCCCCGACACCATCATGGCGTCCTGTCGCCGCATGCACGCGGGGCCACGGGGCCGGATCTTCTGTGCACACCAGCAGAAGGCCTGAAGAAGAACACGGCCGCAGAAGATCCGACATGACTGGCGAACCTGCTGCTTCCGACACGGGATCAGCTCCGGGATCGGAGTCAGAATCGGCTCCGGGATCAGTTCCAGGATCTGCGTCAGGTGCCCGATCTGCTGCGCCGACTGTACCTGTAATCTCAGGTGTGCCTGCTGCAACCACCAGGTTAAAATCAGGTAAAATCAAACGGGTAAATTATAAATCCGTCTCGAGGTATGGACTCCTAACAACTACTGGTGAACCTGAAAGTTTATCTGAAGCATTGAAAAATAATAATTGGAGAGATGCCATGAATAGTGAATATGATGCATTGATAAAAAATAAAACTTGGCATTTGGTACCACAAAATGAAGGTAGAAATATTATAGATTGTAAATGGGTATACAAAATAAAAAGGAAATCTGATGGAACACTAGACAGATATAAAGCTAGGCTAGTTGCAAAAGGATTTAAGCAACGATATGGGATTGATTATGAAGACACATTTAGTCAGTGGTAAAATCTGCAACCATTCGAATTGTTCTATCTATTGCAGTCTCTCGAGGATGGAGTTTGAGACAGCTAGATGTACAGAACGCGTTTCTTCATGGTGTTCTGGAGGAAGATGTCTACATGAGACAACCACCTGGGTTTGAGGTGAAATCAAAACCTCATTATGTGTGTAAATTGGATAAAGCCTTGTATGGGCTAAAGCAGGCACCGAGAGCTTGGTATTCACAACTGAGCATGAAGCTACAGAAGCTCGGCTTCACACCATCAAAAGCAGATATTTCTTTGTTCTTCTACAACAAGGAAAATGTTACTATCTTTGTGCTTATTTATGTTGATGATATAATAGTTGCTAGTTCTTCACAGAAGGCAACAACAGCTCTTCTTCATGATCTGAAGATGGACTTTGCACTCAAGGACCTAGGTGACCTGCACTACTTCTTGGGAATAGAAGTAAAGAAGATAAATGAAGGAATTCTGTTAACTCAAGAAAAATATACATCGGATATACTCAAGCGAGCTGGTATGATGAATTGCAAACCATCTAGTACTCCTTTATCAACTTCTGAAAAACTGTCAAAATTTGAAGGTGAGCTATTGAGCTCAGAAGATTCCACCGACTATAGAAGTGTAGTTGGGGCTTTGCAGTATCTAACTCTGACTAGACCAGATATTTCTTTCTCTGTCAACAAAGTATGCAATATTTGCACTCTCCAACTGTATCACATTGGACAACAGTTAAAAGGATCCTAAGGTATCTAAAAGGTACACTCGGTATAGGTCTTAATATAACCAGGAGCTCATCTATGCGTGTGAGTGCATTTTCTGATGCAGACTGGGCAGGCTGCCCAGATGACAGAAGGTCTACAGGAGGGTTTGCTGTTTTTCTGGGTTCTAACCTAGTATCATGGAGTGCACGCAAACAACCTACAGTGTCCAGGTCAAGCACTGAGGCTGAGTACAAGGCCATGGCAAATGCCACGGCAGAAGTCATGTGGATTCAAAATCTACTGACTGAATTAAGAGTTGCATATCCTGATTCAGCAATTTTGTGGTGTGATAATATTGGTGCCACATATCTTTCTGCAAACCCGGTATTCCATGCAAGAACCAAGCATATAGAAATTGATTATCATTTTGTCAGAGAAAGAGTAAGTCAGAAGTTGCTAGACATTCGGTTTATACCTACAGGAGATCAAGTGGCGGATGGGTTCACCAAGACTCTTGGCAATCAACAGTTGCTTACGTTCAGGCGCAATCTTAACTTAGGAAAGTTAGGATTGAGAGGGAGTGTTAGAGATGTTAGTTAAATCATGTAATCTTATCTCTACCTCTCTGTAGTTCTTTTCTTGTACGTCAAGTACACAACCGAATCCGTATTATAAGGATCGGATCATATTGTAACCGCATCTGTAATCTCCTCCGATGGTTTGGTAATCGGCTATATAACACGGAACGGCGGCCCTCAACAGGGTACCACGCCTTACACCCAAAACACTAAGGTAGCTTACAATTAGCAGCTTGTGTTTTGGTGATTTAGCTCTCAGCTCCAAAGCACATTGCAGGATGCTGCCGCGGCAGCGGCTCATGCAAAAGATAAGCTTATGGAGCGGCAGGAAAAACTTGCGGTACTACTATAATAAATTCTGACTATTATTATGTTTTAATGAGAGTATGTAGGTCTTGGCGCTGATCATCTATCTTGACCAGAGAATAAGCCAAGAGTCTGCAGAGCTTGAGAGCGAGTCAGAGAATTTTGCTTGCCTCGCTCAGCAGATTACAAAATCCATGGAGAACAAGAGATGGTGGAGACCATGAGATACATATGAGGTCTTGCAAATGTCCGCACTGCCTCAGTCGACTGTTAATCAAGTGATTATCATAGGAAATGCGTGTAAGTTGTGGCGTGTCTCGCCAAAGCTAAAACGAGGCCGAGACATTGCCTTTAACAAGTGTTGTCTGCTGTCAGCGTCTATGGTTCAGTTAGCCCTGTGATTCTGATGGGTGATGACGATCCAATTAATTTCTCACCTGCCCAAGCTAAGTTTTCCGGACACTCACATAAGTGGCGCGATGAGGCATTACGTGGAGCTGCACGCTCGCGGGCACGTTTAGCACTTAGCAGCCATCAGTTAGAGGCTTCTCTGATTGAATGCCCTTTTTTTTTTCTTTGGAAGAAGATTCCCATTGATGAGGCCATGCGGGCACGGCTGCAGCTATAGCTACACAAGCTGAGAGTACAGGCACGGCTGCAAACTCAGTTTAAACTATGACGCCGTGATGTATGTGATATTAAGAACGGCTTGACCTCTGTATTCTACTTAGTAGATTATGAAGGAGACCAAGGCAAAAAGAATTGGGGGTTTGGGGATGCATATGGTACGGGTGGGTGCTGGCATGAGGACCTCGTGTCCTGCTGCCGACCACGGCCGCTGGTTCCAAGCAATTCCTTATTAGCATGTGTTTAATTAGTCGATCCAATTAAAGAAGCCTCGCTGTCCGAGCGGCAGAACAATAGCGTGGTTAAGTGGTTAACTAACGCAAACGCAAAGCAGCCCGCGCGGCGGTCATGGACCAACACAGTGCGTGCCGACGCTGCGTCTCCGTCCATGGAAAAAGGAGAGAGAATATCAGCACAACTGCTTGATCTAGGAGAGACAGTAGCACTGTCAACAGTTGGCTAGTTGACTAGCTACTCATCTGCTAGTAGTCAGTAGATGCAGTAGAATTATGAGATTGACGAAATATGATGGATGTATTATTGAGTCTCATGGGCGAGTATATATAGGCGTACACGGATCATCTTGGAGTACAAGTCAAGTTAGGTCCGTATGGAAACAGATCCTATCTCTATCCTAACCTACCATAACAATCCTATACACGTATACTCTAACATCTCCCGCAGTCGTAGCGGTAGCGTCGTGAACAACTGGAGCGTCGCGGACGGTCAGACTGGAGAGAAACCGAACTAGACCAGTGGGCTGACATCCCCCCGCAGTAGGAGCGGGAACATCGTGGATGGTGTCGCGACGCAGAGCTTGGACGGTAGAGGAAGCTGATGAGGAGCTCAAGCGAGGTGGTAGCCCTTGTTGCCGATGTCGAGGGAGCCGAGAGCATTAGGCGGTGCAGCCTTGGTCGTGGTAGCCGTGCGAGGGGTCGCCGTGGTCGATGTCGTGGCCGGGTTGCCGGTGTCGAGGTAGACGCAGAAGAAGCCGCGGGCGCATAGTGCGCGTGAAGAGTGACGGAGACACGTCGAGGCAGTCGTCGAGGATGCCGATGCCGAAGAAGACGTAGTACAAGCCGTCGAGGACGAAGTGCGGCCATTGTTTTGCCAGAACAAGGCGCACGTCCGGGACGAAGGCATACTCCGGCTTTGCCAACTGGAGCACGTATACTCTAACATCCCCCGCAGTCGTAGCGGTAGCGTCGTGAACAACTGGAGCGTCGCGGACGGTCAGACTGGAGAGAAACCGAAGTAGACCAGTGGGCTGACATCCCCCGCAGTAGGAGCGGGAACATCGTGGACGGTGTCGCGACGCAGAGCTTGGACTGTAGAGGAAGCTGATGAGGAGCTCAAGCGAGGTGGTAGCCCTTGTTGCCGATGTCGAGCGAGCCGAGAGCATTAGGCGGTGTAGCCTTGGTCGTGGTAGCCGTGCGAGGGGTCGCAGTGGTCGATGTCGTGGCCGGGTTGCCGGTGTCGAGGTAGACGCAGAAGAAGCCGCGGGCGCATAGTGCGCGTGAAGAGTGACGGAGACACGTCGAGGCAGTCGTCGAGGATGCCGATGCCGAAGAAGACGTAGTACAAGCCGTCGAGGACGAAGTGCGGCCATTGTTTTGCCAGAACAAGGCACCCGTCCGGGACGAAGGCATACTCCGGCTTTGCCAGAGCCGAGTACGCATAGAAGAAGTCGGTGACGCGGTCGAGGCAGTCGTAGAGGAGGGAGTCGATGCCGAAGACGTTGTCGAAGCCGATGTAGACGAGGCGCCGACCCGGGCTTGCCAGACCCGGGGACACGTCGGGGACGAAGGCACGCATCGGTGTTGCCAGTACCGTGCATGCGGGGGCAGGGACCACCGTGAACCATACGCCAGCGTCGGAGGGGCCAGCAGAGGAGGACTCGACGACGATTGCGGCGCCAATGAGCGGGGGGTAGAAGGTGCCGATGTCGTCCGCGGTTGTCGGAGTAGACGTAATCAGGGACGAGGATGATGACACTGGCGACGTGGTCCTGGTAGACGAAGACGTAGAAGGCGGCGAAGGCAGCGGTGGCCTGGAGTGGCCATGCTGGACGCCTGGACGAGAGGTGGTCGGCGGGACCTGCGACGACCTGAAGTGGCCATGCAGGTTACCTGTAGAGGTCGGCGACGGTACTCGAAGTAGGCGAGGAAGAACCCAGCGGCGTGACGAAGACCATGCGCGGACGGTGGCGTTCCCGCGCCTAGGGAGGCGGCGCGGCGTATACCACGTTGAAGTCGATGCGCGGGGACGGCGGAGTGGACCGCGTGCCGCAGCTCTACGGCCTGAAGGGGCGACGCAGCAGCAGCGCGCGAGTTGGAGCGACGACGGGGTGTCGCTGGCAACGTACACGCCTGGGAAGGCGCGTTAGCAGCCGGCAACGTGGACCAAGGGCGGCGACGCGGCGGCCCGAAGGGGCGACGCGGCGACAGCCTGTAGCTCGATCGGTGGTAGGCGCGTGCTCGGGGACGTGCTTGACGGAGACAGGCGCGATCGGTTGATCAGACCGACGCTGCGCTGTACGCGCCATGGCGGGGAAGACGCGCAGATCGGAGTCGCTGGCGACGTTGTCGGTGAAGTCCCGGTCGATGACGGCGAAGACGAACCGGCGATGGAGACCTTGCAAGCGAGAGAAGCCGACGGCGACGCGTCGAGTCGTCCCTTGGACGGCGCGTCCAGCCTTGCTGCGCGGTCGGTGAAGACGAGCCAGTCGGTGCGGAGTCGGCGTGTCGTCCGCGATAGCCGGCTGGAAGGAACCGGCCGGTGCGGAGTCGGCGCCGGCGAGTCGCCCGCAGTAGCCGGCTGTCGAGGAGCGGGCTGGTGCAGGTCGATGCCGTTGTCGGAGTAGAGGCGCGAGGACGACGGGCGGTGGACGACGCAATCCGATCGATGATCGGCAAACCAAAAAAGAAAACGCCGATCGAGTGACCGGCGGAGAAAAGAAAACCGATCTAAAGATCGGAAAAAAAAAAGACGCTAGGGCAGCCGATCAACCGATCGGCGGACGAACCCTAGGTACGGGCGGCGCGGCCCCCGGCGGAGATCATGGAGATCGACCTCCCCGGGGCGGCGCGGTGCGGAAGCGCGGCGGCGGCTAGGTCAGATCGTGCCGCTCTGATACCATGTAGAATTATGAGATTGGCGAAATATGATGGATATAAAATTGAGCCTCATGGGTGAGTATATATAGGCGTACAGGATCATCTTGAAGTACAAGTCAAGTTAGATCCGTATGGAAACAGATCCTATCTCTATCCTAACCTACCATAACAATCCTATACACGTATACTCTAACAGATGCTAGCTGCACTTGCACCACCGATCGATCTTTCAGCCAAATCAATCGCCCATAAGCCGTCCCACGCTCGGACGAGATTACGAGAACGCGTTATCGGATAGCCGTCGTCGTCGCTCCTGCCTCCAACAAATCAAATCTCCATTCCGTCGCATTTTTAGAGCAACAGTGACCTCGCATTCCGAGGTCGGTCACATGCATATGGGGCCTTGTTTGGCCAGCATGCCCGATTGTACGGAGCAGGGGATGCCGACGTGCCGCGCTCCGTCGCCGACCATGCGAAGCTGCCGCCACCGTCCCCGTGCATCTCCTGTGTCCGCACTAACGAACGCGCACTTCATGATGCTGCACGGCGGTTATTATAGTGGCAGCCTCCACTACATAAATGAAAGCACGCTTCCATAATACCCCTCCCTTCAATAATATAAAATGTTATAAATATTTCAATATAAACTACTCCCTCCGTCCAATAATAACTGTCTCAAGTTTGCCAAAAAAAATAGATGTATCTAGACATGAAACATGTATGGATACATCCACTTTTTGACAAACTTGAGACAGTTATTGTTGGACGGAGGGAGTACATTCTTTTTTAGCGAAGGCCCGATCTCCGCATCGAAACGATGCACGGTTCTTTTATTGCAAGTTCAAAAAAGATATAAAGTAAATAAACCCGAAGCTAACATGCCTCGAGACAGTACCTTTACCGGGCTACCATTAAACCCTATGATAAGACAAAAAACAAAGAGAAAATACACAGCTTTTAGGCAAAGCCTTCAACAAGAAAAAACAACACGTGCGCCGATAATAACGAGTCCAACCAAGGGTTGAGCTTGGATTTTTATCTCCAAAGACGAGCTCCGAGTAACCACCATCAGCAAGTGCATGACGCAAGCACGCGACAGCATTGCTAGAAATGTTTCCACAGAAGTGTGCAATCTTGATGCTGATGTTTCTACCATCATCTTGTCCGGCAAGCGTCATCGCTAACCAGATGCCGTTTAAAATTTCAGATTTGATATCTAGTAAGTTGATGTCATCGTCGTGCATATGCAATGTGTACAAAGGAGACATTCCAGTGGAGTAATCCAACGGGGGCACGTGCCCCTGTTAGACTAGCCAAAGAAAAATAGCTATTTTGCCTTATTTTAGGTAATGCCTCCCTTTAATTTTTGGTATGGATATTTTATCGTAAACACACACAATCTATCTATCAATACTCTTATAAAGCAAAAACCTGTATTAATTATTTTCTAATTCAACATGCAAGATATACACATCATCCATCTTTCCAACCTATCAATTGTCCATCTCATCCATCTTACTCTACCAAAAGTATCCACCTCATCCCACTAGCACATATTATTTTAGCCATCCAATTTTCCACATCATCGTTTGACTATCTCTCCATAAAACCTATCAGCATCATATGTTATTTTAGTAATTTAATTATTCACATCATTTACAGTCAAATTTTTTATTCACATCATCCTTTTTTAACACCACGATTATTTTAGTTCTTAATTGATTCAACCAACACAGCTAATTTCCTGCATATTGTTTTCATTATGAAAACACATGCAACTATTAAGTGCTCTTTTATACGTAATCATTTAAGTAATTTTCAAAAACTTTACATAAAACATGCATAGCATATCTTCAAGCAATCTATCGACATTATCGATTTCTCCAGCCCGTTAATTTCATCTTACCTACAGTTTTAAACTAATTTACATGCAACATCAAATTTAATCTGTCAAACACACAAACATTTCATATCAAAATTTAGCCTCACAACTGTTGACACAAATAGAATATTGCATGTCCATATAGACAACTTTATGTATGATACCTCTTAATGCTTTCATTCATGCAATAGAATTTCAAGAGATGCCCGCTGCAACGCGGGGTATCACTCTAGTATGTCTACAAGTAAGACTATTTTTGCCTAAAGTATTTGTAACATTCTAATCATGAGCGTTTAGACTTTATATAAACACGTCCATAAATGTTTTTTGTCTAAGTCCAACAAGTAAACTCATGTGCGCGTAGCGTTTTTCTTGGGTTAGTTCTCAAAATGAGACAAGGAGCTAACCTGTTGTTCCCCTCGACCCACAGGTGCCTCCGTGGATTTCTTCTGCCCTCTGTCGGCCCCTATGATACCGGGAGGTGGGTAACCCTGAATTTGTGTGTCGGTTGGTGTCCCATAGGGTCTTCAAGTTCTTCCTCACCGGTGAAGTTGGGGCCGATAATGAGAATAATTGTTCCTCAGCTGTCTCTAGATTGATGTCCTTCCTCGCAGTGGTGTTGACATGCTGGAGGATGGTGTCGATCGTCAGGCATTAGGTTTGGCGTGATTAGCGTTTGCTTACGGTGACAGTGTGCCGAGGGGATGATGTCACATCGTATTTTTCTCTCTATATTCCATCTCCGTTTGTTGAAGTTTGGCCAGATTCCGCTCCAGTGTGGTAAGATGAGTTTTCTGTCTCCCGTCTTTATGTTGCTGGTGTTTGGATTATCTTCGGACCCTTCTCGGTGCTAGCTTCTCCGGGACGACAACCTTACCAGATCCCGGTAGCTAGCGACTTCTGCTCAACATCGACGACTTTCCAGCTGATGCTTCAAGAAGCTCATAGGGTTTTACGCATGGCCGGCTCTGTATATTTTGGTGCCCTAGTGCAAGGTTGAAAAAATGGCCCCTATATTTACTATATATCTACGCACATGACCTATAATTGTGAGAGTTGAATACATGTAATTAGAATCCCTAAATCCCTAAAGAGAGCAATTGAGGGCATGGAGGAGGGCATGACGGAGGGCATGAGCAGTCAGGGCAAGGGGCCAAGGGCGAGGCGAACCTGGGCAGGAGCAGAGGCCGAGAGGCGCAGCCAGGCGCAGTCAGCAGTCAGGGACTGGGCAAGGGCGAGGCGACTCCATCCGTACGTGATCCGTCTCCCAGCGATGATACAAAAGGCTGGGTCTCGTGCGACAACTCGATCGATGCGAAGAGGAACAGGTCTCGTGCGTTTCCGACTCCTAGTCTCCCAACGATGATACAAAAGGCCCAGCCCAACAATTTTTTTTAGATGTGTAGTAATTGAATTATGAAGAAATATAAAATTTTGTGCCCCCTTCTGGGCTGGGCCCTAGGCGCTCGCACCTCCCAACTAGCGTTAGAGCCGGCCCTGGTTTTACGAGGTACGATGGAGGCACAAAGGCGGTAGCAACGAGTTTTGCGCATGGCGCGCCGCCAAGGTATGCAAGGTGTATGTAATTTCACATTCTTGTGTACATGACCTTCGACCTTTTTGCACACAAAAAAAACAACTATAATCGTATGACCGAGTTTAAAGCAGTGAGCCTAGAGTCCAGTTGATTCATCCGTGTTTAGTTTATTCCTGTTCAATTACAAAAAGTTTGGTTTCTTAAACTGTGCTGGAATTTCAAGAGCGTAGAACATATGGTATTGACCAAATACCTTGTGACTTTGTGAGTCCAGTCTAAAAAAGTACTGTACTAACAACAGTCAAAGACAAAATAGAGGAGAGCGGCGTCATAGTCCACCCGAAGCGGTCGCAGGCAGATCGACGCGCAGCTTCCCCTCTCCTGCCGGATCATCAACGCGGCGCCCGCTCGCACGAGCAACACGGCGCCCGCGATTTCTCTCGCGTATATACAAGCCTCGCCGCCCATCCTGGCCACCACAAATCCAGCTCCATCCACCCACCCGGCGCAGAATCATCCCCAGCGAGCGGCGCGGCCGGTGGTGGTAGACCGTAGACGACTGTTCTAGCTACCGGTGCTGTGTTGCCGGCGCCGTCGCCTAATGGCCCGGCTCATCCTCCCCGAGTGCTGCGGCCTCACGCCGCTCCGCGCGCGCAGCCGCGGCGGCGCCATTGCGCTCCCGTCGCCTCCCCACCTCGCCGCGGTGCCGCGTCGCCCCGCGGCCGCAGCCATCCACCGCCACTGGGCGCTCCGCGTCTCCGCGCCCACCCGCCTCGCGTCCGTCTTCGAGGAGGACAAAAGTAGCTCCCGCCGGGGAGACGAGGCGGCCTCCGGGAGCACTTCGGTGGAGTTCAACCCGGGGGCGCCGCCGCCCTTCGGCCTAGCGGAGATCCGCGCGGCTATCCCGAAGCACTGCTGGGTCAAGGACCCATGGCGGTCCATGAGCTACGTGCTGCGAGACGTCCTCGTCGTGCTCGGCCTCGCCGCCGCCGCCGCGCGCGTCGACAGCTGGCTCGTCTGGCCGCTCTACTGGGCCGCGCAGGGCACCATGTTCTGGGCGCTCTTCGTCCTGGGACATGACTGGTACGGGCTGTCCTCCGTACCCAGCTTCTATGCCGTTTTTTGCCTAGAGCCGCAAGCTTTGACTCTTCCCCTGGTTTGGTGTTTGCAGTGGACATGGGAGCTTCTCGAGCAACCAGAAGCTGAACAGCGTGGTCGGCCATATACTCCATTCCTCCATTCTTGTTCCATACAACGGCTGGTATGATGAGTAGTATTTTGGATGTTCTTCTTTTTGTTGCAAATTATGGTTGATGTTAAGAAAAACGCGTTCTTGAATGTAATTGCAGGAGGATTAGCCACAGGACGCATCATCAGAACCACGGCCATGTGGAGAAGGACGAGTCCTGGCACCCGGTAGGTCTTTGATTTTCGGTGGATTCTCGCTCACGCATGCATAATTCGCAGAGAGGCGTCAGGTTGGTGAATTGTGACTGATGGCTCCTTGGATTTTGACAATTTGCAGCTACCTCAGAGGCTGTACAATAGCCTGGATAATATGACGAAGAAGTTGCGCTTCAGCTTGCCATTTCCCATGCTTGCGTTCCCCTTATACTTGGTGAGACGGAATGCTGCTTGATTTTTCCATGATGTGTGAATTGGTGGTTCAACATGTTGCTGAATTCTTGTTATGTGCAGTTTCTCCGGACCCCAGGGAAGGCGGGCTCACACTTTGACCCGAACAGCGATATATTCCTACCAAATGAGAAGAAGGGTGTGCTAACATCAACCGCATCCTTGCTGGCAATGATCGGTGTTCTCGCTGGTCTGGCCTTTGCGATGGGGCCTCTTAAGATGCTAAAGCTCTATGCTATCCCTTATGTGGTAAAGCTTCATGCCTTTCATCAGATCTGCAATTTTGGCAAACTAATAATTCGGATAAGTCATTGAGGAAGTACACTGCATTGGAGAATTCGTGTGATTGATTTTGGTTTATCCCTGTGCAGATATTTGTAATGTGGCTGGATTTTGTCACATACTTGCATCATCATGGTCATGAAGACAAGGTTCCGTGGTATCGTGGAAAGGTAAATATTATGATTGAGTCAGATTTACGATTTGCCAATGCTTCAGGATACAATTACTTAATGTTGATTATATAATGCCAATGTTAAAATGACAGAAAATACTGCTTCATTGTTTTAAGTAGAATATTACGTCCGGAAAACATAAAATAAACAAAAACTAGGTTCGTAAAGAAAATGTTAAGTGTTCAATGAATGGAAGGTACATAAGGGCACATCCTGCCAATATTTATTGAGACCGTTCAATTACATTTCTTCCTTCTGTGGAAATCATCAGTTTTTTTAGTCTTATGGTCTGTAATGCTACTCTTCATAGTCTGTTTGGTAATAACATGTGAGGTACTTATTCAGGATAGGGTATCATGTTATGTGTAAGTGCCAAATGCTTCCTTCCAACAATTAGAAAGGAACACAACCTTAGAAATCCTAGTGGTTAATGTTACAAATCAAAGATACAGCCTCCTCACATCATTGCTTCGGTTCTTATTATTTTCATTCATAGTACCTGAGTTCTTATTAACATCCCTTTCTGTACTTGCAGGAATGGAGTTATCTGCGTGGAGGATTGACAACCCTTGATCGGGATTACGGGTTGATCAACAAAATCCACCATGACATTGGCACTCATGTCATTCATCATCTTTTCCCGCAAATACCACATTACCATCTTGTTGAGGCGGTAAGCATCCATCCCTTGTTCTTTGCATCTTTTTTTTCTTCTGAAACATGCATCAAAATGTGTGTAATTTTGTATTATCAAAGTGGCCTCTTCTGAAGAGCCAGTATACTAACTTGATGTTGGTTTGGATGTAACCCACAGACCGAGGCAGCAAAACCAGTGCTTGGCAAGTACTACAAAGAACCTGAGAAGTCGGCTCCTCTCCCGTTCCACCTACTTGAGGTGCTATCGCGGAGTATGAAGAGTGACCACTATGTTAGCGACACCGGAGACGTAGTCTACTACCAAAGTGACTCAGAAACCAGTACTTCGGCACAGAGCTCAGATTGAGCCGGAACATTAGCATATAGGTTACCCTTCAACTTCTCAGGAGGGTGTGCGTCGACAGTTACACATCATGAAGCAAGAATGTAAGTTGTGGAGTAGTATTACCATTGTAAAAGAGCAACTGCAGCTCCCCTCAAGGCTTGACTGGATCTGCTTGTACTACAAGTGTAAAAGAGCACTTGCAGCTCTCCTCAAGGCTTGGTTTGATCTGCTGGTATAGTGCCCTTGTTCTGTTGTTCTTCCCCTGTCTCTCCCCATGGTACATCTAAATATCTATCTTGCACAGTAAATATGTCTCCAGCGATCGAAGGAGGAGGCCACCTATGATTGTTTGGACAAGAGATACTACACTATAGAGCTAAAAACTGATTATTCACTGATTGCATTTAGTAGTCTTACATAGAAAGAACACTTTGGCACTGCTTTACTGATACATCATCCGTCACTGAATGTGACGTGAGCCTGATAAAACAGAAGTGCGACGATCTTTCTTCTTTGGCGCGTATATGCCAGGAATTGAAGTGCATCTGTCTCTTGTCGAACTAAAAGACGTGGGATACTTTCGCACATTGTTTAAGCTGATATGTGACCTGACGCCAACGAATACGCCACCACTTATGCTAAGAAATGAAATTTTAAGGCGTTCGCACTCGACAAAAGCAGCCTTTTTTTTTTGACTGAGAAATTGGACGCGTTCTTGTGCGGCTGCACGCGGAAGAATTAAAACCAGGTCTCATCTTTCGGGCCGTCACCACACCGTAATGTCCTCGTCACACTCGCACCATAACAAGGAACTCGTTGAAAGTTTGATAAACACGGGGCTGCTAATCGCACGCCTCCGATCGCCTCCTTCTCATATATATGTAGGTTCATGTACAAGCTATACAAGGAAATAAACTAATCAGCTATACAACCGACTATGTCTAAGATATGGATCAGAGTCCATTGCGTGTACTCCAGGCTGAACAACAGCAGGTTTGGCTGATCTCTGACTTAGCTTATCAATGTTCTCCAACACTCCCCCGCAGTCTGAACGTCCGAGGGAATCGACGTGAAGACTGGACCGAAATTCTTCAAATAAAGCGGTCGGCAATCCTTTGGTGAAAATATCCGCAAATTGTGACGTAGAAGGGACATGAAGAACACGAACAGCTCCGAGCGCCACCTTCTCTCGGACGAAGTGTATGTCAAGCTCAATATGCTTCGTCCGCCGGTGTTGTACAGGATTAGCAGACAAGTAAACAGCACTCACATTATCACAGTAAACAACGGTGGCACTGGTGATAGGACGATGTAATTCCTGGAGAAGCTGACGCACCCAGCATGATTCCGCACGGCTGTGGCCACGGCACGGTACTCAGCCGGCGGCTAGACCGAGAGACAGTTCTGTGTCGAGCCGACCATGAAATAAGATTATCACCAAGAAACATGCAAAATCCCGACGTATGAGCGTCTGGTATCCGGGCATCCAGCCCAATCGGCATCGAGTAGGCAATGAGAGAATGAGAAGAAGACGAGTGAATGGACAAACCATGATCAATGGTACACGAAGATAGCGCACAAAATACGCTTGATAAGGAGAAGATGGGGCTCTCGAGGATCATGCATATGGAGGCAAACTTGCTGAACTGCGTAGGCGATATCGGGACGTGTTAGAGTGGCATATTGTAAGGCACCAGCGAGACTACGATAGAAAGATGGATCGGTAACACGAGAACCATCAGAAGCAGAAAGATGGCTTTGGTATCAACCGGAGTTTGGACAGGATGGCAGTCCACGCGCCGGCGGGAAAGGATATCGAGTATATATGACGCTGAGATAGGTGAAGACCAGTAGACGTACGAGTGACAGAAATGCCCAAAAAGTGATGAAGGGGGCCGAGATCCTTCATGGAAAATTCGGCGCTGAGAGATTGAATAATGGTAGTTAAAAAGAGGAAGAGGACGCGGTTAGAATTATGTCATCGACGTAAATGAGAAGATATGCAGTGGAGTTATGGCGGTGAAGAACAAATAAAGAGGCATCAGACTTAGACTCTGTGAAGCCAAGAGAACGAGCGAAAGTGGCAAAACGCTGAAACCAAGCACGGAGGAGCTTGTTTTAGACCATAGAGAGATTTATGTAAGCGACACACATGAGAGGGATATTGAGAATCAATGAAACCAGAGGGCTGTTGGCTGTAAACAACCTCGGCGAGATCCATGAAGAAAGGCATTTTTTTACGTCTAATTGATGAATGGGCCAGTTTTGGGCGGTAGCAAGAGAAAGAACAATACGAATGGTGGCGGTTTGACGACTGGGCTAAATGTCTCATCGAAGTCAATACCGGGTTGTTGAGAAAAACCACGCACAACCCATCGAGCTTTGTGTCGAGCTAGAGAACCATCAGAATTGTATTGTGGCGAAAAATCCATTTTCCTGAAACAATATTAGCGCCGGGAGGAGAAGGAACAAGAGACCATGTTTGATTATGAATGAGGGCATCAATTCGTCTTGCATGGCTTGGCGCCAGGCAGGATCACGAAGGGCCGTGAGGTAGTTGTGTGGTAGGGGAGAAGAAACGGTGGCCGATAAGTTGAGTCGATCAATAGAGGTGGTAGCTTTCCGGTGACAACGACGATGTGCGATGAATAGGAGAGTTAGGAGTAGGTGTATTAGGAGTTGGAGTGAGCTGCACTAGAAGGACCGGATGAGGTGGAGTTTGTAATTGCCGGACTGGCTGGGTGCTGGGCGTGGGTGTAGAGGAGCTAGAGATGGCTGGGCTACTGGGCGTGGGTGTAGAGTGCTAGTGGAGGGAATATGAAGGGTTGGTCGACGATGGTGATTGTGAACCATCATGTGTGAGGGGGCTGGGCTGGTGCATATGGAAAAGTAGACTCGTCAAAAGTGACATGGCGTGAAATAATTATGCGGGTAGCAAGGTCGAGGACAACGATAGCCACGAATGGCGGCTGGGATAGCCTAAAAATACGCATTTGGTGGAACGTGGGAGAGTTTGTTCTTTGAGGTGGAGGTGGTGTTTGGGTAGCAAAGGCAGCCAAAAACACGAAGATCATTATAGGGAGGTGCTCGGCCGAAAAGAACTGAAATGGCGTGGAGAAATTTCGAGCGTGGTGGGTGTATGTTGAGAGGAATGTGGCGGTGTGGAGCGCCTCAGCCCAAAAGGGGGGTGGCATAGAAGCCTGAAATAATAATGTGCGGATGACATCGTTAATCGTACGTATGGCTCGTCAGCTTTACCGTTTTGTGAGATGTGTAGGGGCACGAGAACCGAAGTAAAATACCATGGGTGGCGCAGAAGGTGTCTAGGTTGGTGTTGTCAAATTCGCGCATTGTCGCACTGGAAGGCTTTGAGAGAGATCAAATTGGGTGCGGGCATAAGCGTGAAAAGGCGACAAAGGTTTGGTATACATCTGATTTACGACGAAGTGGAAAACTCCAGAAATAATTAGTGAAATCATCGACAACAATGAGATAATAGCAAAAACCAGATGTACTAGCAATTGGAGCGGTCCACAAATCACAATGAACTAACTCAAACGGTCGAGTAGATGTTAATTGGGAAGGATAAAATGGGAGTCTAACATGTTTCCTAATTGACACGCATGACAAAGGGAAGTCCCTTGTTTATTGTATGAAATATGCTGGGATCGTTGAAGACGAGACATGGTGTGGACGCCGGGGTGTCCGAGGCGACGGTGCCAAAGCTGAGGAGGTGACGGCGGTATGAGCTTCAGTGGATGAGGGTGATGTGGATGGCGACGAGGGTAGAGGGGACCCGAGCTATTGCATCGAAGAATCACGGTCCCTGTGGGAAATAGCCCTTCACAAAAGCCGAAAGGATCAAAAATTCAATGGCACAATAATTATCGGTTGTGAATTGACGGACAGATATAAGATTTATGATATATCAGGAACGACCAAAATATTGCGAAGATGGAGGGGGTTAGAAGACGTGGGAATAATTTGAGAGCCAATATGCTTTATAGGGAGAGAGGCACCATTGCCGGACAGTGACAGTATGTGAGGTAAGAGGAGGGCTTTAAAGAAGTAAGATTACCTGAT
Organism: Poa pratensis; assembly: GCA_947311845.1. NCBI lineage: Eukaryota > Viridiplantae > Streptophyta > Magnoliopsida > Poales > Poaceae > Poa > Poa pratensis. Next base: position 29,440,344 of record CAMZMU010000066.1, on the reverse strand, counting down.
CAGACGCCATGTGGGAGGAAGCACCAGAGTCCATGTACCACTCTTGGTTGGACGGGAGCTGCATGTTGCTGAGAGCTGTAATTAGCGCTGGGTCGAGCTGCTGCTGGTTGTAGGGCGTCGGTGGAGTCTG